>CM060915.1:877215176-878415176 GCA_030737875.1 Allium sativum
AAGAATAAATTTAAAGAATTTATCTTTGATAAAATTAATAGGAAAATTTCCCAAAGGATATGGATATTTAAATAAAAGAATATTCAGAATTGGAATGAGGCGTATGTTGTGCTTTTATAGCACTTGTTTGTTATATGCGCGAGTTATTTGGAAAGGTCGGGTTTATACCCATTCTGAATAACTGATTCGACGATAAGTCGTCGATGAAGATGGTGGTTGAAGACCGGAGGTCTTTACATCGTTTGGATGATTACTGATGTCTTGATTGGGCTGTACACCCAAGACAAGGTAATAAGTGGTGACCGTCCCGACGTACTTGTAGATCGACCGGATATGCGAGGAGCTCTTTCCTTTATTGGACATATGGGACGAGGAATAAGGTGCCTCCGGTTTCATTTAGACCCCGAACGAACTTGTAAATGGATGTGTGGATTTTATTCAATGTTGATTGATCTCTATTAAATATATATCTGTTAGGCGGCGGAGAATTTATTCTCTTGCTTAACGCCCTTCTCTGAGACGTACGAGCTCAGAGGTTATATATCGATCGACATCACTTGCACGGCATGAATTTACTGTTTGGCATACTGAGATGCAAATGATCAAGGCTACTTTTGAAAAGCAGAGTCTTGTTGTTGATGATCAAAGCTCGACCTTAAATGGCATAGCTTTGTGTATAGCGTTAATTCGCGAGCCTCACACCTCGGTATGGGTCCAAAAGGGATCGGACCATTGGGAGAACATGACGTTTCTTTCTAACTATGGGTGGTGTCATGGTAGGAACCCTGACATTTATAGTTTTTGCCAATGGGATTATGGATAGCGCGGCGCCTCGGATATATCGGTTACTACAGAGCAAATGGATAGGTCCGATAGGACCGGGAAACGTGTGTTCATGAATAAATAGTCCTCAAACGTAAGGGAGGACCGACCCAACCGATCCAAGGGTTTCCCAGAGTGTGTAGTCTTGAGAAATTTGCTAGAGTGTCTCGAAGCGTTGAAGATGCATCCCTGGCCTTGACTCATGGATGGAAATCCAACTTCCAATACGTGACATTTCGGTTTTATGTGTAGAGCCTATTATGGCGACATGATAGATGGTACCTATGCCGCCTATGATTGATACATTTATATATAAAATTGTTTTATGCACTATGCACTTATAATAGTATCATATGATTTGTTTTAAACGTACCAAGCATGTTTGGCTATTATAAGGGAAAACCCTATCCTCCGGTTTATGTTACATTGTGTGATGGGACTTGGGTCTTATAATAGCTTGATTTTCTAAAAACGCATGGTGCTGCTTATTTTATGCATTGGTATTCTTGGGAGGAAACCCGTTCCATGTTATACGGCGTGTGTAACACCCCTCTCGAAAAGCTAACACAAAGATCTTTTAGTACAGTGGTCAGTGCGTGGTGTTGCTTTCCGGGAGGTTGGGGGTTCGATACCCGCGGTTGTCACATTTGGTACCAAAGCCTATACCCGGACGGAATTGTGTGCGTAATGCTGTGGATGTCAATCGGCGTGGTACTGATGCGGTTTACATGCACAACGCCTGGGTGGTGACTAATATTAGCCAACGAGGACGTTGGGCCCTTTAAGGGGGGTAGTCTGCAACATCCCTCTCGAAAAGCTAACATAAAGATCTTTTGGTACAGTGGTTAGTGCGTAATGTTGCTTTCCGGGAGGTCGGGGGTTCGATACCCGCGGTTGTCACAGCGTGGTCCCTTGATTTACTTTTAACGTAAAAGATTTAATAAATGTTTTGAGTTCTCCCACCAGTCACATGATTGACCTGGAGTTTATTGTTTTAACCTAAACTTTGGGTGCCCCTATTTTCTACATGGGAAGCTAATAGTTTTGGTTTTGCAGATATTATATTCACAGGATCCTGGTTTACAACTGGAGTTATATCCGGAATGCTCTGTATCCGTGTAGTTCTTTCAGTTGTGTTTTGTATTATTTTTCGCTGCATAATAATTTGTAAATCTCATATACTTATCAAATGTATATTATTTGTTCATACTCTGTATATTCTTGTACTTTGATGTAAATTGTTGTAATAGCAATGAAATGTTATTCTGTTTATGTTCTAATTGTCGTGCTCTTAACTCAATCCGGGCTTTTTCGTAAGGGCGAGTTTGGATTGTTTCATCGTGGTATCAGAGCTTTGGTTTATAGAGCTCTAGAACAAGGTATATTAGAACAAAACGAAAGAATTCATTAGAGATTGGATTAGTAATATCCAATGAGAATGACTCGTTAGAGAGAGGATCAGTAGTATCCTAGAACGAGTGTGAAGAGTAGTGTTTTTAAAATAAAAATGACAAACAAATTTTGTTTTAAAAATTTAAATCTTATTATACGCATTTGAATATTTATTTAAAATTGATTTTGGACAATCGAGTATATGGAGATCTTGAATATACGCGTAAGTAACGTGTATTCGAAGTCTCAAATATACTGGATAGATATAGAATCACGCTCTAGTCGCCTGAACATGATTCTGATGTTGAGCATGACATCATCAGCATTTATGTTCGAGTATTCGAAAGTGGGATATCTATATATTTCTAATGTACTGTTGTGAGAACCAAAATTTAGATAGGGTTATTGTTGTGATTTGACACTAAAAATTGGATTATTGACTATATATAAAAGTTATGTGTTTGAAACGATAAATAACTAATTGATTGCCGATTGTTTTGTTTGATTATTAGTCTGAGTAATTAAAATTTTGAACCATTAAGCCAAATCGAGTCAAATTTTGAACTGAATTGAAAATTGATTGAAATTGCATGCATGTACATGTGTACATAATGAACAGGTCATAGCATGGAGGCGAAGAAGAGGAATAAAATTGTTTGCCCAACAAATAGGTACATGTTTACTATATTTCTTGGGTTTGGATGATTTTATGAGCCGATTGGCTAGCCGCTTGACCGTTTCTTTTTCTTTCTGGATGATGAGAGCCTTGCGTGACTAGTTGAGGTTTTAAATATCTCCCCGTGCAAAGGAGACTATGGCGAAATTTAGGGTGTTAGCCAAATTTTTGAAAATGTAGAAATTTCTTAGAAATTGAAAAGTTGAATAATGAAAGCCAGAATGAAGTTGAGTTGATCAGTAAAACAACTTCCAGCTCCGTTCCTTTTCGAGGACGAAAATATTTTAAGTGGGGGAGATTGTAACAACCTGGAAAATCAGAACCAATTTAAATTTTTTATTTTGGCTAATTTAATGGATTTTGAATATTTAAAATGATTTATTTTAAATAATAACAACTAAAAATTTATTTAAATCGAAGTTAGAACGAATAAATTTATTTGAATTATAAAACGAGCCTGAAATGGCGCGACAGTTTGAAAATTCAATTTCAAATTTCAATTGAATGTACAGAATTCAAAATAAACCGGATTTTAGTGAAACAAGAAATATTTGAGTCTGTTAGAAAATATCTTTCCAACGAATGTGAAAAATCTAGATTTTATAATGGGAATAAAAAGTTATGTCCAGTTTAAAATTCAGAATAGTCGCGATGGAATTTATATATATTTTATGTAATATATAGCCCTTAAAATAGCGATTTTACAAACAACCTCCGTTTTCGATGAGACCCCTTTCGTTTGATATAGAATGTAAAATTATTGCTAGATTCCAATTTCCATAATTTTTGGAATTAATATGTGAGCGTGGTGAATTTAAACGCGTTTGGCCATTTCAGTTTGAATTTGATCGACTGGAAAATGACCGTTTTTCAAACGGCCTCCAAATTCGACGATATTAGTTTTGTTGGGACCGTATCGTCAAAACATAGCTAGATTTATTTTTCTGGAATTTTTGGAGTCAGTATGTTCCCCGATAAATTAAAATATGCGTTCAAATTCAAAATATATTGATTTATATTTCAATTTAAAGGAAAACTAATCGAAACAATCAAATTGGCTTACTGGACATATCCCATTGTGTTCGGAATGGGTGTAATTAGCTAGGGGCGACAGTCGGTGGGTTCGATTTGGAGTTCAAAAGAAAAAGTTACATTTTGGATAAAATTAAATAAATATTTATATAAACTTAGTCAACTCCTCACCTTTCTCTCTCCCCGTCCAAACATAAAAAGAAAAAGGGAAGCGACGGATCAACCAACCGCCGCCTCCCATCGATGCCGCCCCTTCTCCGGAGCCCTCCCCCACCTACACCAGAGGCAGCGACACCCCAACAATCCCCTTCTCCGTTCAAACCCCCCTCCCACACCCACTTCGATTTCCGCCCAAATCGAGGCCGCCTCCACCTCCGACCGCACCACGGCCACCTCCCCAACCCCCGCACCCCGCCTACGCCCTCTTCGATGAGCGCGCAGATCCCCCCTCTTCCAACTGTGAGTTTTTTGTTTTGTTTATATTTTTTTAATGCTATTTAGTTATTAAAAATTTGATTTTTATAAATACATATAGCAATTTAAAAATTAGAATTATATATATATATATACGTAAAAAGATTTGATTTTATAAATAAAAGATTTGATTTTTATAAGTAAAAAGATTTGAATTTATAAGTAAAAAGATTTGATTTTTATAAATAAAAAGTTATGATTTTTATATTTGAAAACATCAGATTTTTATATAAGAAGTAGCGATATAAAAATTAGATTTCTATATAGGAAGTAACGATATAAAAATTAGTTTTTTATATATGGAGTAGCGGCATAAAAATATGATTTTTTATATATGCATAGCATTATAAAAATACGATCTTTATAATATATGTAGTGAGATAAAAATGTGATCTTTATTCTATATATAGCTTTAGTTAAGAATATAAAGATGAGATTTTAAAAATATAAAAATGTAATTTTTATCATATGAATCATAATGTTTTGGTTAGATAAAAATTCAATTTTAATTATATAAAAATTCGATTTTTAGTTATATAAAAATTCGATTTTTAGTTGTATAAAAAATTCGATTTTTAGTTATATAAAAATTCGATTTTTAGTTATATAAAAATATGATTTTTATTATATATATAGCGATATAAAAATGTGATCTTTTACATATATATATATATAGCGATATAAAAATGCAACTTTTAAATATATTGACATCATATTAAAAATGTGATTTTTACTATGAACAGCGTGGAAAAGGCTACGTTGGAATTTCGGGCAAATCCAAATGGTTCAGAAATTCAGAAATAGAACTGGAGGAGGGGATCCCAAAGGTGAGAACTTCTCACTCTAATTTTATTTTCTAGTTAAAAATGTATACTAGGATGCAGTTGAAACCATGGATGTTTGGTTAATTGTTTTGATTGATAAGTTGGTTGAATTTGATTTGGGATGTAAATTGAATTGATTGAATTTGGTTTGCGTATGGCGCGAGCCGTTATTAGGCGACGGGTAAGGCTTGACCTTATTCCGGTTCTAATAGCACGCCGTTATGCTACCGAAATTTTCTAAAATAAAATGTGTCACTTAAAAATAACATTTTTAATGTGTATATGAAATATACAAAATATTCATGTGTTGAATAAAATATTTAGACAATAAAAATATCATTTTTATTGAATGTATGAACTATTAAAAATATTCCTGTGTTGAAATTAATATTTCAACATTAAAGATATAATTCTTAACGAGTATATGAATGAAAATAAATATTCATTTACAAATCGGATGATTTGTTTATGTACACTCATTTGACTGACATTGATTGGAATGATATATTTTACACATCGCCCAACTGCACAGATAATATTCAGTATTTGTTGGTTGAAACCCCACAAGGGTATTGGGATGATATTTGATATACACTAATCCTAATTGTTTAGTTGTATGTCAATCGATTGGTTGACAGACTGTTGTTAGCATTAAATATTTATATTTAATGCTTATGCAGTTGTGTAGGGCACTCAGGATGATAATTGATTATTTATAATTTCTGTTGTATACATATGATGTATGAAATCCATATAAATAAAATTATATGGTAATTGACTGTGTCTGATTCCAATTTGGAAAGAACGAATATTTTAAATTAAGGAATATTTTAAAATAAAAAATGATTAATATTTTAAAATAACTAATATTTCAAACTAACTAATATTTTAAAAAAATATTCAGTAATGGATCCAAATATGATTTTGATGTCCGATTTGGGATAGACACAAAAATATTGAAATATATGAAGCCTTGTTGATTAGATATGCACCATTTTGACGCGAATGATATTTATATCAATTTTATATTGAATATCGAAAAGCGAATGATTTCAAAATCGGATATTTGAAAATATTATCATTTAAATAATATAGTGATAATGAGTATTCAATTTTGATTAAAATTGAAAATGAAGTGGAAATCGTTTTTAAAATGGATTTAAAACGATTTATAAAATATGTTTTAAATGGAAATCGATGAAATATATATAATATATATTATATATATTAAATGGCCTGAATAAAATGCGCCACACCGCGGCCGTTCGCGAATTTCGACCATTGACTTCGAACTGATATTACAGGATATCCGACCGTCGGATTCTCCTAAAACTAGAACCGTTGGGTTCATATCGAAAAGGGCTTTCCAAATAATACAAGAGATTTGAAATCTAGTAGTTGGATTTGGAATTATGTCCAAATCAAATTTGGAAAAGATCGTTGTAAGTGCAGTTCGATGACCGTTTATGGAAATCGACTGAAAGGGCGTTAATAAATTTATTAAAAATATTATTGTGTAAAATCATAATAAATGATTCGGAAAGAATTAGGATGAAAAATTCCACATTTGAAAAGATAAAAATATATTTTTATCGAAATGAACTAGTTATTAACTAGAATTATAATCCAATAATTTTTAAATAAAATAAATTGGATTTCTAAACGGTTTTAATATAACTAGAAATTTCCAACGAACAAATTGGAATGGGTTCGGAATGGAAATAATCTTCGGAATATTTTGATATTGGATTCCGTTATTATACAGATATTTTTATGAAAATTTGGAAGATATATTTTATATCGTTATTTCCAATACGATATTTGTTGGTTTCAGAATTTGATATTGAATACAAGACGATATAATTTCTACTCAGAGCCTTGTAATTAATATCAAATAGGATTTTGGGTTTGTCGTGAATGGTGTCTTCATTAACACTGTTCTTAAACCCAGTTGAGAAAAGAATAAATCTTTTAATTAAGATTTAGTGAACTTTCCATTTAATTAATATTTAATTGGAATTGAATAAAGGAATTGGATTTTGGGTTTGTCGTGAATGGTGTCTTAAATAACACTGTTCTTAAAACCCGTGTGAAAAAAATAAATATTTCAAGTAAGATTATTAGAGTTTCCAATTATATTTAATAATTGGAATAAAATGGAATGTGGGTTGAGTTTATTGTGAACTGTGTTTTTGACGACATTCGTTCTTTAACCCGATCTACAGTGAAATGTGATTTTGAATTTATAAATCTTTTTATTAAGGTTTAAAGGAAATTTTCCAAATAAAGGTTTTCCAATTTAATATATTGGATTGGAATTGGATGGAATTCGATTTGATAATAATCAAAGTGAACTTCTGTGGAGGAAGACTGTTAATATATATGGAATTTAAGAGGCGTTATCGTTAATCCACTTATATTATTAGTCGGATACGAAAATTGACATCGGTTATATATTGATTTGTTTCCCGTGAAGATTCCATAATTAATGGAATGTGATTTTGGGTTTATCGTGAACTGTGTTTTAAATGACATTATTTCTTTAACCCAGTTAAAAGATAAGATTACATGTCTAACATTGTATTTCGAACTATATGGTTGATCTCTGTTAAATACATATATGTTTGGTGGCGGAGAATTTATTCTCTTGCTTAATACCCTTCTAAAAGACGTACGAGCTTAGAGGTTAAATATCGGTAGAAATCAGTAGTACGATATAGATTGTCGATGCGACATGTTTGTGTTTCCAAAGTTAAATGATCATTAATATTGATTTTTGGGAAGATTAAAACTAAGGGGAGTTTTAATGAATCTTTAACTAGATTGAAATGAGAATGTGATAATTTAAATTATCGAATTCGGGAAATGATCGAGAATGGAGTAGCACTAGTTTTACTCCAAGCGATAGTTTAATCTTTAGTTAGATTTGAACGTGAAATGGTAATTAAATTTACTGATAACACTGTGGTGTTAGATACAGAGTATTACCAGTTTTGCTCCATGGGATGAATAGGTTTGGATTAGGAAATTAAACAAATGATTACTTTGGTAAGGTGCGCTAATCCCGACTAGTTTGGATAAACCTTAATTTGGTTTGAATTGATATCCAAAGGAGGATTAAAGAATAAATTTAAAGAATTTAACTTTGATAAAATTAATGGGAACCTTTCCCAAAGGATATGAATATTTAAATAAAAGAATATTCAGAATTGGAGTGAGGCATGTGTTGTGTTTTTATAGCACTTGTTTATTATATACGCGAGTTATTCGGAAAGGCCGGGTTTATACCCATTCTGAATAACTGATTCGCGATGAGTCGACGATGAAGACGGTGGTTGAAGACTGGAGTTCTTCACATCGTTTGGATGATTACTGATGTCTTAATTGAGTTGTACACCCAAGACAAGGTAATAAGTGGTGATCGTCCGGACGTACTTGGAGATCGACCGGATATGCGAGGACCTCTCTCCTGTATTGGACATATAGGATGAGGAATAAGGTGCCTCTGGTTTCATTCAGACCTAGAACGAACATGTAAATGGATGTGTATCTGACATTGGATTTTATTCTGTGTTGATTGATCTCTATTAAATATGTATCAGTTTGGCAGCGGAGAATTTATTCTCTTGCTTAACGCCCTTCTCTGACACATACGAGCTCAGAGGTTATATATTGATAGACTTCAGTCGCATGGCGTGAATTGCCTGTGTGGCAAGCTGAGATGCAAGTGATCAAGGCTTCTGTTGAAAAGCAGAGTCTTGTGGTTGGTGATCAAAGCACGGCCTTAAAGGGCATAGCTTTGTGTATAACGTTAATTCGCGAGCCTCACACCGCGGTATGAGTCAAAAACGGGATCAGACCTTTGGGAGAACATGACGTTTCTTTCTAGCTATGGGTGGTGTCATGGTATGGAGCCCAGACATTTATATTTTTTACCTATGTGGATGATAGACAGCGAGGCGCCTCAGATATATCGGTTACCACGGAGCCGATGGATAGGTCCGATCGGACAGGGAAATGTGTGTTCTAGAATAACTAATCCTCACATGTAAGGGAGGACCAGCACAACCGATCCAATGGTTGCCTAGAGTGTGTAGTCCGGAGACATTTGCTAGAGTGTCTCAAAGCGGTGAGAAGCTATCCCGGGCCTCGACTCATAGATGGAAATCCAACTTCCAATACGTGACATTTCGGTTTTAATTGTAGAGCCAAGTATGGCGACATGATAGATGGTACGCATGCCGCCTATGATTGATACATTTATATTTAAAATTATTTTATACATTATGCACTTATAATAGTATCAAATGATTTGTTATAAACGTACCAAGCATGTATTGCTATCATAAGGTAAAACCCGATCCTTCGGCTTGCGTTGCATTATGTGATGGGAGTAGGGTCTTATAATAGCTTCATTTTCCAAAAAACATTGCACTGTTTATTTTATGCACTGGTATTCTTGGGAGGAAACCCATTCCGTGTTATACGGGTGGTCCCTTGATTTACTTTTAAAGTAAAAGATTTAATAAATGTTTTGAGTTCTCACACCCGACACATGACTAACTTGGAGTTTACTGTTTTAAACTAAATCCTAGGTGCCCCTATTTTCCATATGGGCAGCTAGTAGTTTTGGTTTTGCAGATATTATATTCACAAGATCCTGGTTTACAGCTGGAGCCATATTCGGAACGCTCTGTATTCGTGTAGTTCTTTCAGTTGTGTTTTGTATTATTTTCCGCTGCATAATAATTTGTAAATCTATGATACTTATCACATGTATATTATTTGTTCATACTCTGTATATTCTTGTACTCTGATGTAAATTGTTGTAATAGCAATGAAATGTTCTTCTGTCTGTGTTCTAATTGTCGTGTTCTCAACTCAATCCAGGCTTTCCCGTAAGGGCGAGTTTGGGTTGTTTCATTATTTGATCCTCCTTTTTGCATGGCGCTCTCAAAATCCCTCATGTCATTTAATAAAGTCTGCAAAAATCATCCTTGCGCACGAACTTCTCCTGAGACGAGTCTTTTGTTAGAGGGTTTTTCACCAGCTTTATCTCCCAAACTTCTAGACTTCATGGCGCTGTCATTTAACCCATTGTCATGTTTTTCCTTTCCTTTGTCTCCAAGACTGGCCCTTCTAGTCGTTTTAGTGTTTTCACCTACATTCTGAATAGCTTGAATTTTGTCAGCGTTGACAGGAACAGGAGTTACATTCACCACCGTCCTTTGGACTTCTGCATCCTCTAGTTCTAGGTCAACAGTGGGATCACTGCGAGCATCAACATGTTGCCAATCTCAACAATAGTCATATTACCATCTACCTCACTACCATCAGTAGTAGGCATGTCAGATTTTGTATCCCTCTGCACATTTTTCCCTTTACTTGCATTCCTTACAGAGCTAACCCTAACCTTTTTTCCACTTCTCCAAATTTTCTTCCAATTTTGTTTCCTAACAGGGGTCGTAAAACTATATGTTACTTTCCCTTCCTCCATTGCTACTTTAACTACCTTAACTTTATCCTTATCGACACTGCCTTTGGAAAATCCAACAGAATTATTTTTACTAGCACTACTTGTGTACTTTTCTATCATATTACCAAACCTCTTACACCTAGTACACACATCATGTTTCCAAATTAGATAGCTTTAATTTGGTGAATAGTTCCATCGCCTAAAAGAACAGGAAAATTACCAGGAAAATCACTCCTAGGTGATACTTCCACTACGTATTTCGCAAAAACACTAGCCTTTCTAGAAACTCGGTGGAAGTTCTCAGGGACAAAAACTTACTAACACAGGAGGATAGCCAACAAATACCTAGTTTAGACCAAGTGACCATCTACAAGTTCAACAATTTGATCCACATAGGAACACGCTTGATATCACTAACAAAGTTTCACATTGTAACTTCCTACTTCTTAACAATTAAAATGTTATTTATTATAATAATTAGGTCATCGTCAAGAATCTTATTCTTATTATCGAAATTAGACAGATAAAGGAAAAAGAAATCACCATTAGATTTTACTTTTGTCGGACTATATGGTTTCCACCACCTTTTAAGTTGATTTACGGCCATTGAATATAAAAGTGGGCATTCAGGAAGAAGCATACCAAGTAGTCCTCCCAAACTTCAATGCTTTTCTGAACTATCTCAGCAGTAGAAACGAACTTATCTCCAAAAAAATTTAAGGTAAAAGGAGGAGGAGAAAACACTCCTGCATTTCTTGGTTTGGTTGTAAATACAAAGGACCACTTTACCAGAGGTAAAGAGGGTCGGGAGGTAGAGGAGGTGAAGAAGGTCAGGGAGGAGGGTCTAGGGTAGGAGATATGGGGTGTGGAGGTGGTTTCGGCATGGGAAGAGCTCGAAGAGGAAGATAAGTAGTGTAGGAAAGAGGGGATTTTTGGGATGAGTGTTTGCTGAGGTAGCCATTGAAGGGGTCGAGGTCTAATTTTTTTAATTTTGTTTCCTATACATAATTTTTAAACACATTAGAAAGATATAAGTTGCAGAAATTTTAGAGGTTCAAGTTTTTTTTGACACTCGAGATTTCGGAAAATTTCGGTAGCGTCTCCTTAGTATGGGTCGACCGAATTGTTTTTACAATACAATGTATATTGATATACATATCGTCCACACGATGAAGCATCCCTAAACTATGTGAAAACAATATATATCAACTCAAACACGTTATGTGTTCCAAAATACATACCTTATTTAGCGTTCTTAAGCATGTTAGCTTATAGTTTAGTAAACTAGTGCACAAGCAAGCTCCATATCGAAGCTCATACCGGTGCAACCTAATAAAACACTCAACAAACAAATGAGAATCATGCAAATATAGCATAAACAATATATAACATAACAACCATGACATGACAACAATGTACGTGAACCCAAATGTAACGACATGGATTTTTAACCATTTAATTAAACGTTTAAAAATGGTTTTAAATGTTGATTTGAAATTTTAAATGACTTGAATTCAATGGTTTTTAACATTTTATTAATATAAATAATAAATTAATAATTTAATTCTGAAATAGTCCGAATTAGTTAGTGTAATGACCTAGATTTTATTAAGAAATAACTAAAATTTTCTAAATATTTAAAACGATTTATCTTAAGAATTTGCAACTTGAAATTTATTTTATTTAACATTTGAACGTAGAATTTATAATATAATTAAAAACGGGTTCACAATGGCGCGCTTGATCATAATATTACGTTTTGAAATTTAAATGAATGTAGATAATCCATTATAAGTCAGAATTTGTTAAAACAAGAAATGTTAGAATTTATTTAACTATATCTTTCTAACGAAAGTGAAAAATCCAGATTTCATCTTATAGATTGTTAGTTAGGTCCAAATCAAATTTCCAAAAGTCGCTATGGAATCGTTTATAAAGCACAACGTTTTATTTAATAAAATAAAAAAGGATTTTTTATTTAAATTAAACATCGATTTGACATGGATTTTGAAACATCGAGTTAAAACTCAAGTATGTTTATTTTGGAGCTATATGATATTCAATTTGTATATATACGATAATAATAGTTAGTTTATTACTAAATTGAATAGTTTCGGAATTAAATAATATTATATTAATATTACATAGTCCTTAAAATAGCCGTTTTGCAAGGATCTTCCGATTTTGACGTTACCAATTTTATCGAATCCGTAATGATAAATTATTGTAAGATTTCAAATTTCGCGCTAACCAAAGTTATTATGTGAGTGTGTGCTATTTAGACGCACGTCAAGAAGTCAATTTGAAGTTAATAATAATGTATAATTTGGTTTTGACAAAAACTAATGAAAACAATCGAATTAGCTTCCAAAACATATTCCATTATGTCTAGAATAGAGGTATTTGGCTAGGGACGTCAGTCATTGGGGTTCGTTTGGAGTTCGGGGAGTTTGATTTCATATTGAAGCAACGTAGGAATTAAGATATTAATATATTGGCCTATATATAACTTCTCTACCCAAAACCCTACCCATCTCTTAACACCCGCCGCCCCTTACCTATGAACAACTGAAAAACACACAAATTCTTTCCCCAATTTCTCATAATCCATGAATCTATTCAAGAACTTTCCAACCACAATCCTATAAAGCATGTTGAGATCTACCCTACTCAGCGGCTATGATCGGTTTTAGCTTCTTTGTCAATCACCAATTGGAAATCGAAGGAAGCTCATTCAAATGTGTTTTCTGGAGCCAAAGGTGGTCGAGTTGGGTTCCATACACGGTGAAGGCGGAGGAGGCTTCGAGGGTCACGGCAATGGCGTTTGATAGTGGTCTGGCTGCTTGTGGTGGCATGTGATGGTGCGATTTATTTTCGTGCGTTGGTTATGGGGCATCATTGGAGAAGGTAATGAAGAGGAGAGGATTAAGAGAATACTTAAGGTTTAGTACTATAAGTTTTAAACTAATGACCTTATCTAATTTATTTAAATTTAAACGATTATATCTTGTTCAAACGAAAATAGAATTGAACGAAACAAGTTCTTTTTTGTAATCATGGAGTCGGGAGCTCTGTAATGGAACTGATTTGATGGATTTGGAGCTAACTGGAATATTTGTTTGAATTAAATGGGTGTATAATTTAATTAAAATCCAAATTGTTATTCCAACTATTTACCGATCAATGTGAGAAGTTCCTAAACTATTTTGTAAAGTTATTATAATCTTATCTAGTATATATTGATTGCTTGTGGTTGCAATGGTTGCTTCGTGGATGATGGTAGCTTATTATAGTTAATTATTTACCCTGTTTATGTACATTTAAGCGTTAACAATTTTAAATGCTTATATTATGACTGTTGTGCGATGGATGATAAACAATTGTGGTTATTACTGTTATTGTTTACACAATTGACTCCACAAATGTGGAATTATTTGGGAATTGATTGTGTCGAGTTTCATTGGAATGTAAAATAAATATTATATTCATTTAAAATGAAATAAGACATGAAAATGGAAAATAGAATTTTATATTCTGAACGACTTGGAAATGAAGTCAATACGATTTCAAATGACTATTGACAAGGTTGAATTAGTTTGAAAGAGCTTTGAATTAGAAATGAACCGTTCTAATTTAATATTGATTTTGAATAGTAAATTCAAAACTGAATTCGAGTTAGTTATATAAATGACGTTTTTAACTCGAATGGATTGTTCCAACGACATATTTATTTTTATAATGGATTTCAGGAAGCTTGGAGTCAAAATATTATATTTTGAAAAATATTATTATTTTAACATTATAATAATATAGAATATTCAATTTTGATATAAAATTGAATTTAAAGTATAAATCTTTTTTAAACGAGTTTATAAACGTTTTATAAAATATATTTGGACTGAATCGGACGAGTTTTTATATTCAATAATAATATTGTTTGAATAGGACGTGTCACGCAGCGAGAGTTCGCGAATTTCTATCATTGAATTCAAATTTACATACCGAGAGATCCGACCACCAGATTTTCCCGAAACGAAAAATATTTGGTTCGAAATGAAAAGAGCTTTCAAATGACATGTAAAGTTTTAAAATCTAACAGTTAGATTTTGAGATAAGTTCAAATCAAATTTGAATAAAAACAATGCTAGTACTTTTAATGACCCGAAGTTGGATTTTCATGAAACGAGCTATTTTCAATTATTAAAAATAAGGAAAAATTATGATAAATCATAATAAGTGATTTTAAAAAGATTTGAAAAAGAAATATGAAGTTATTCAATTTTTTTGTTTTCAACCAAACCTATTGAATATGATAAAATGACATTTTGTTAATTTATGTTAAATAAACTTAAATTATTTGTTTTATCTAATATAACCATGCTTTGAAAAGAAATGTTTAAATAATCCCTTTGGTTTAGAAAAGTTTTTCCAATTTGAATAAAAATTTGATTTAGATAGAAAGGATCTTTGGATATTCCATATTGATTGTCGTTGTGTAGACGTTTACTATTTTGGGGAATTTGGAAGATGTTTACATCGTTATTCCACTTATATTATTCGTTGATTACGAGAATTGGCGTTGAATATAAGTTGATGTAAATTCCATTTAAATCTTATATTTAATATCAATTGAGTTTGGGTTTATTGTGAATGGTATCTTCAATAACATCATTCTTTAACCTAGTTAAACATGAAGTTTATGGAATTAATCTCTTAATTAAGATCAAGTGAAGTTCTCCGAAGAGAATTTTTCCGATTAATAAGTTAAATTGGAAATATATGGGAATCGATCAATTGATATTTGAGATGGGTCCCTGAGGATGAAGTCCTCCACCATTTAAGGAATTTAAAAGGCTTTGCCGTTATTCCGCTTATAATATTAGTCCGATATGGAAATTTATATTGATTGTGAACTAATATGATTTCCGTCAAGATTCCATTTCTAATGGAAGAATGATTTTGGGTTTATCATGAATGATGTTTTAAAAAACATTTGTTCTTTGACCCATGCAAAGGAAAAGATAATTATTCCTAGATAAGTTGAAATGAAATATTTATTTAATTCAAATATAAAGATTTAATGAAAGAGTTTGCCCTAACAATCAATAATGGGAACGAATTTGAGAAACGCTTAAAAAAAGATGAGCGTGTTTTTGGCATAAGCGATAAGATTAAGAAATTGTAAGTACGACTTTATGTTTGGCATAAATATGTTTTCCCTCAAAGACAATTGAAATCTTTAATCAGATTTGAAATGAATGAAGGTAATTAAACGTACCAAAATACAAGGGGTATTAGATATGGAGTACCTCCAGTTTTGCACCGTGGGATGAATAGGATGGGATAACGATTCAATAAATTATCTTTTTGTAAGGTTCGACAATCCCGATATGGCTTAGAAACCATGATTTGAATTAAATCTATGAAACGAAATTTTATAATCTTTTGAAATGATTTCCAAGGAAATATTTAAACAAGAAGTTTAAAAGAATGTATATGACACCCCCACGTAATGCATTAAGTTCCGTGAAGCGTTGTAGGTAAACAGAAACAGAATATCATAAGACAAATATAAAAACAGCAGCGGAAAATTCAAAACTTCATTATTCAGCAGAAAAACATCTTAGTCTCAAAACTAGTTACAACATCAGGAAAAAATACTGAAACCAAGTACATTAAACAAAAGCATTTGTCTTGTGCTAAAAATCGTCAGATTACAGAAATGTAAAATCATAATCCCCAATAATAGCCATAACTAAATAGACAAGTAGTCGAAGCGATCCACCAAAGCAGATCTAGATCCAAGCAGAAACAAAAGAGAAAGAAATCCTAATCTCTCCTGAGCGTTCCCATACTGAGAACCTGGTGGCGAGGAAGAGAGAAAAAAGGAAACCAAAAGGGTCAGACATAAAGTCTGGCGAGAGTCCAATAACTTTTAGCATATAAAGAAGTAAAAGTAACATGACAGTCATATAAGACTGGATGAGAGTTAACAGTATCATATGACAGGTTTAAACATGGTGAACCGGATAAGCAGAATAAACAGAATAGACTATGATTCCCAGTTACTTTTCTCTACACTAATACTAGTATAACAGATATGTGTCCCTAATTACTTAACTGAAACAGAATAATTCCAACAGAAACATAATGGTAGTTCTAGGTGTACTCTAGTTACATAACATGTTTTACCCCAAATAGAAATAACATGTACCTCAACAGAAATAATGGGTGCTACGCCAACCAGAAATAACAGGTACCTAAACAGAAAAAGACAGGACTAGATGTACCCTGATTACTACTCCCAATCGATCAACTCCCTAACTGTGTAAATAACCTGTGTCGACATCACAGTAGGGCAAATTACTCCCTAAAGTGGCAATCTACAGAAGGACACAGACCTATTTACTGGTGCTACTGGGTTTATTTTCCCCCACATACCGGACCCATGCACGCACATGACTCCGTTGGATTGCGCCCATATGCATTCCCTTTTCAGATGAACCTCTTACTACTAGTTCAGTGTGCGCACCCTGACCCCTACATAGTGCGGGGTCCCCTTTTAGTACTAGAATAGGTTACTGACTGATATGAACCCTGCACAGCAAATGACACAAGTCAAACCCCAAATCTTGTGTGCCCCAACTTACTAAGATTTTCACCAAGTTAAACCTTACAGATTTACAAGTTCGCCTAACCCCCACAGGTTAACAGGTTAAGTTTTACAGGTTTATATAACCCCCAACAGGTTAAGTATTACAGGTTAACAGGTTCATATAGCCCCAATAGATTAAACAGGTTTACTTAACCACAATAGATTAAACAGATTTACTTAACCGAACATATTAAATGGTTGACAGGTTCATATAACCTTAACATATTAAATAGGTTCCACAGATTAAGTATATATAGTTTTGTTACATGTTCCTCTTAATCCTCAAATTAGGACTACAGATTTACATGTTCATATACCCTAAATTTTAGTTATACTCCATAGTACAAGATATGCCCCAAATGTTCAATCATATCCATAGTAGAAGATATGCCCTAATTTTTCCCTCTTTTATTTTCATTAACAAACATTCTCCAATTTCCCAATTTCATTCATACGCAGATCTCTTATGAGATTGGGCTAGGCTCGAAGGTAGTCTGGGCTTATAAAATAAAAAGGGAATAAGAGAGGGAGAATAACAGAAATAGGCATATCATAACAACTGAACAGCAGAATAGGTGTTTGGAAAAGTACAAGTAATTATAGTAAAACAGTTTCGATATGATTCAGTTTAACATGCATAGGTTCAGATCCAGGTTTATTATCATGTCAAGTTTACTGTTAAATATTTATATATAAAAGTAACATGAACTCAAAGAGATTGGATTTAAAGAACAAAGGATAATATGAAGATTTGCATAAGAGACTCTTGTAAATGTTAGGTAATAATTGTCTTGATTCAATCCAAGTTTGGAAACATCTCCTCATCTTCGTTTTATATTTTCAGAACAAAAGTTTAAGGAAGAAGTATGATTTATTTGATAGGAATGCATGCTTTTATATAGAATTTACAAGACAATTCTTAACCGTCAGATCTCTGTTTTTAAATCCAATAATTCAGAAAATAATGAACTTGGATAACAAATACGTCAATAAATAGAATAATGAATTCGGCCAGATCATGGTTGGGTCGACCCGCCCCCACTTGGGTTGACCCATAGGTCGACGCACCTGACCTTAGGTCCACCCACAGGTCGACCCAGACCAGGCGTGGGTCAGCCCCAATGAGTCTGGTTCCACCTTCGTTTTTCCCTTTTTTGTTTTCAAATTGTTTTGAATTCTGGTTTTATTTACATATATCCTTCTTATATGCATAAAATTTCTGACCTTTATATCTTTCTTATACGATAACCATTTTACGCAAACTCAGAGTCTATCTAAACCAGAATTCCGAGATGAACGCAATGGTACCATCCGTTTTACTTACATTCTAATATTTAATTAAGTATCCTTTAGTGTATTGTTAATAATGTCCTTTAAATTTACGGGGTGTTACATTCTCCCTCACTTAAAAGATATCGTCCCTGAAATCTCTAAGTTAAAAGGAATGTTTATTACATCCACCTACAATCATCTACTTATCCATCATCCACATGCAACCATTATCCTTAAGAGATTTCTAATGCTTGTATGAACGTATGCAAAGGTGTGTGTACATGTCCCTATGTTAATGTGAAAATCAGGCGGTCTACTGATTCAGTCGACCTCCTTATTGCAATATATGTTAGTGTCAAGAATCTAAGACGTATGCAAATAGTCCTAGTATATCATGTAAATGTTATATGTGTGCACAATCATCCATCCAAATACAACATCCATATGATGATACATCCACTTCCACCCATAAAAAATGCATACACATCCATATGCAACATGAGAGTGCTTTGAGCCAATCTAGTGCCTAGTATGTGTATATGCATCCATGAGAAACCACTAGCAAACACTTGTATCCACTTGCATCCATCAAATATAACATGTCACAAACACATGCTTACATCCATTGGTTTTCTACCTAAAGGTCGAAGATTCAATCGATAGGACATACTCAAACGATAGAAGCAAGTACGAATAAAAGCTTGGAAAAAGAAGTTAAGAACATACCCTTGAAAATAAAAGGGTACGAAGCGTGAATCTTGTCTTCAGTCTCCCATGGTGCATCCTCGCTGTCTTCTACCCATTGCACTTTCGTCAACTTAACCTCTTTATTGTGTAGTTTCTTAATATCTGATCCAAGTATACGCGTAGGAACTCGTCTAACTGTTGCTTCCCTTTCTACCTCTACTTCCTCAAGCATGCTGGGCTCAACTACCTCTGCCAAATCGTGTAGACATTTCCGCAAATGGGAAACATGGAAAACATCATGAACACCCGTGAATCTCTCTTGTAGCCTCACCCTATAAACCATTTGACCTATCCTTTCCACTATGGGAAATGGCTCTATAAATCTTGACGCCAATTTCCCTACAGATCCAAAATGAACCACATTCCTCTAAGGTGATACTTTGATGAAAACCATGTCTCCTACCTTAAGCTCAATGTCAGTTCTTCTCTTATTAGCGTAGGACTTCTGCCTGTCTTGAGATGACTTCATATGTGGGCGGATATGATCGATCTTTTCTGAAGTTTCTCTAATTACCTGAGGTCCAAGTAGAAGCCTACCCGTCGACTCCTACCAACAAGTCGGTGATCTACAAGGTTGTCCATACAGTACCCCGAATGGTTCCGTGCCTATACTAGCCCGACAACTGTTGTTGTAGGCGAACTTAACCAATAGGAGATGCTCCTCCCTAGTCCCTCCGAATTCTAGGATACATAGCCTCAAAAGATCCTCAAGAACACTATTCACCCCTTCAGTCTGTCCATCGGTCTGAGGGTGATATGCGGTGCTCAAACATAAACGTGTACCTAGTGCCTCTTACAGGCTCTTCTAGAGCTCACTAGTGAAGATGGGGTCATGATCACCCATTATGTTCGAAGGTACCCCATGTCGACGGCATATCTCACGAAGATAAACTAATGCCAACCATACTGTCATTTTCTTGCTCTTAACAGGAATGAAATGAGCGCTCTTTGTAAGCTTGTCTACTATGACCAATATACGTGTGTTGCCTTTCCTCGACCTAGGAAAACCATCGATGAAATCCATAGGGACCTCTCCTACTTCCAGTGTGGGACCTCTAAAGGATCAAGTAGATTGCCGGGCTTCCTTTATTCAGCTTTGACTTACTGGGAAACTAAACATCGAGAGACAAACTCCGCTACATCTTTCTTCATTTGAGCCTAAAAGAAAACCCTCTTCATATCTCGATACATCTTATCTCCGCACGGATAGATAGTCATCCTAGAATGATGGGCTTCCACAAGGTCTATCATTAACAAATCCACAACTCAGGGAACATAAAGCCTCACATCTCACTGTAGCCACCCTCTGTCATCTGTGGAATATCTACTGAGGTGACTAGAAACCTCCCATCTATAGAGTCTATCAAAGATGTCTGCTATCTGTGGATCCTCACACCACGGAGATCCTATCTGATCCATAAGAGTAGGTCGCACCTCTAAGGATGCCAACAAACCAGGTGTAAGATCCGTTGATGGCCTAAAATCGAAGGTCGATATGTACTCCAAACTCTTCCTCTCTACGAATAGAGGACTCAAATTCATCCTCTGCCTATCCACCACTGCGTTACCCTTACCAAGAGTATAAGCAATCTTAAAGTCATAGGATGCTAGGAACTCCATCCATCTCTGCTTTCACAAATTGAGATCCTTTTGCAATAATAGATACTTGAGAGACTTATGGTCCATGTATAACTCAAACCTCTCTTCAAGTAGATAATGTCACCAAGTTTTAAGTGCGAACACTATAATAGCCAACTCTAAATCATGGGTAGGGTAGTTCCTCTTATGAATTCTCAACTGTCCGCTATAGTAGCACAATACACTTCCCTCTTGCATTAAGATGACACCAAGCACTGTACCACATGCATCATTGTATACTGTGAACACTTTGCTTCCATCAGGAAAAGTTAAAACTGGGGCTATTGTAAGAGTCCTCTTCAACTGCTAGAAAGCATCCTCATAATCAATGCTCCAAAAAAAGGCTAGATTCTTCTTTGTCAGTCTAGTAAGTGAGGTTGATATCTTTGTGAAGTCCTTGATAAACTTCCTATAATATCCTACCAATCCAAGAAAACTCCTCACCTCCGTTGCATTCTTTGGAACCTTCCAATCTTGAACTACACCTACTTTCATGGGATCCACCGTTATACCATCTTTGGAGACCACATTCCTCCTTTCTCCAAAAGTGACACTTGGAGAATTTCGCCTTAAATTGTTGTGCTCTAAGAGTCCTCAAAACCTCTCCTAAATGTAGGGCATGCTCTTGCTCGCTCTTCGAGAAAAATAGGAGTCATCCACAAAGACCACCACGAACTTATTCAGAAACTCCCTAAACACCCTACTCATCAGATCCACAAAATACGCAGGTGCATTCGTTAACCCAAAACGGGATGAATAGCCACTCAAAGAAGCCATCTGGAGTTATGAAAGTGATCTTGTCTATACTGTCCTCGGCCAACCTCAATTGATGAAATCCCATGGCCAGATCTAACTTTGAGAAAACAAATGCGCCAATAAGCTGGTCAAACAGATCGTCAATCCTCGGAAGTGGGTGCCTATTCTTCTTAGTGAGCTTATCCAACTCCCTATAATCCTCAAATAGGCAAAATGAGACATCTGCTTAGTTGCAAAGATGACTGCAGCAAGCCATTCTGATATACTTCACCTAATTAACCCTTCTCAAGTAGCTCCCTTACTTTCCTGCTAAGCTCCCTCATTTCCCTAGGAGCCATCTGGCGCACATGCAATGTGACTGGCTTCGCATTATCCACCAAGTATATCTGGAAATTAATTTCACTCCTCGGAGGTAAGCCCTTAACCTCGTCAAAAACATCTGGATACTCATAGAATACAGGTACAGATCGCAAATCATAAAAAGAAGCATCAACTGATTCTAGGAAGCTAAGCATAACAGACCCCTTTGGGTCATAAGAAATCTCGAGAGTCCTCCCTCGGCAAGTCAAAAGTCTAACGACTCTCCTCACAGTCTAGAATGACACCATACATGGCTAGTCAATCCATCCCTGGAATCATACATAGCCTATAAAACCAAGAACGTACGCATTGCACTCAAACTCAACGCCCAACACAAATATCCTACTAACCCTGACATATCATCGACAGATGAGCCATTCCCCCAATAGGTTTGAGACAATACCGGGATAAGAAACAATACTAGTACTAAGGTGTAGAGACTCAACCATAGAATTATATATGAAAGAGTGAGAAGCACCAGAATAAAAAAGAGTCTGAAACACCCCACCTCCGTTAAGGTCACTCACAATGGGAATGCCTTAAGTTTGGTGGAGGGTTATAGGTACAAGACATAGAAAATTTTACAAGACAAATAAGTATAAGCAGCAGAATTCAAATCATTTATTGAATACGTGGTTTAATACAAAAGCATTACATCAAATTGTCTCAAAACAACTTCCCAAAACATTACAACATAATTTCTTTCTTGATTATTTAATAAAGAAGCATAAATCATAAATAAAACTGCATAAATCCCCAAGGATAATGTCCAAGAGCCATAACCAAGATTGAGAGGGAGTCCAAATCATACATCTACTTTCTTGAAGCTTGCAAAGGGTCTGACTAAGCTGCAGTATTCTCTCCCTGTGGACCTGGGGGGGACGAATGAAAATAGGACGAAAGAAAACGGGTCAGACAATAAGTCTGGTATGTTCGGTGATTACTAGTATTTAAACAAGGAACGGGATCATGACAGTAATAACAGAACGTAGGATAATACCTTAATATAAGATAAGAGGAACATGTGATCGCACATATTACTATAATCTCTGCACCTACTTAACCATTGGATCCACCAGCCCTACGTGTTTATAACAAACATTCCCCTTAATGATCGGCTCCTACTCGCATGCATTCATATCCTATGTCATTCGGCCCCGCTTGATTGTAGATACCTGTGCTGGCCCCACCATGGGGTGTATCAGTCCCTCTGGTGGCAACCCGACACGATTCAGGATGCATAATGTATACTACTGATTCCAAATGCCTGATTTTTCCACTCCAGAGTGCGTGCACGCCCATACTCCATCGGAACCTACACTGGCCCACCAACCGCCGATGTTTTGACCACTTATACTCAGCCCAATAATCGTACCCCACCCTGCCTAGTTTCAGGGTACTATGATACATCTATGTGGGTTACTGCTGAAATGGGTCCCCGTTACTAGGGTTTTCAAATCAACATGTTTATTTGGCTAAGTGTCCAAGTTTACTTAACCCCATCCATTCGTATAGTTAACATGTTGAATCAGTTAAGTGTTTTCCTAATTGACTTAACCCAGCTTTAATTTGTTAAAGCACCAACCACTCGCATTAGACAGGTCTTGTTGTGGTCACTGGATGTGCCGGTCGGTTCCAGGCAGATTTACACCACAACTCAGTCTAACCTCGGGTTCTTTTTGGGCTTGATGCACTAACCACCCACATTAGACAAGTCTTGTTGTGGTCACTAGATATGCCGGTTGGTTCCGGGCAGATTTACACCATAACTCAGTCTAACCTCGGGTTAGGCATATTCTTCTTTTTCTAAATTCACATTTTTCTGTGTATGTTTAATTGCTTTATGTAAATTAAATTAAATTTAATCATGCCATAATTATCCTTTGATTATGATCACCATAAATGGTATATCAAATATACCATTTTATGAACAAATCTATGCCATGAATTTTCATATTTTTCCCATCGCTACCCCCGTGGAATGTACGCATGAATCACATAAAATGTTGGGCTAGTAAATTAGCCCAACCCATAAACAAGAAAAGGGGTAATAAACAAGAGATATGAAATAAACATAAATTAGCATAATTTCAACTTGTCATGTGTAACTTGGCATAGAGGTATCATTTAACTTTAACTAAATGGGTAAAGGTGAACTTGTGACTAAATTGGGTCTAATTGTCATGTAAACTTGACAAAGGTCTAGCATGGAGGTTTTACCTACAATCACAGTTTTAAACCACAACTTAGCATATTAACTTATGTACGTCAAAACATAAGAAAGCTACTATAATCATTTTTAAATCGCAAATTAGCATATTAACTTATGTGTGTTAAACATAAGAGAACTACTATCAATATATTCGAATCATAACTTAACATGATGACTTATATGTTAAAACATAAGAGGACTACGATTCCAAATTTTATAACATAAGTAGATTCAACCTAACATGAACATACATGAGTGTTGATCTAACATATAAGCATGCGTTTTAAGATCATAAACTTGCAAATAACCACCAATTTATAACATGACATGTTTCACCATTTAATTTGCAAAATAAATCCATTACCCAATCATAATAGATTCCAATAACATACAATATGTTCATCACCACAAGCATATAGACATGATTAATATACAACATGTTCATCACCACAAGCGTATAGACATGATTAATTACAACGATACTTTAAGATGAACGAGAATCAAATCTTATACGTAAGCATCATTCTATCTTCAAATTACAACATGTCATGATTCAATTGAAAGAACGTTTAAATCTGCGTAATAACCAACTTACAAACTAAAAAGGAATTCTTGCATTCTGAAATCTGAATTCTGAAATTGGCTAGCTCGCCTTTGATGTAGATCGTTGAATTTGATAATCTTTTAATTTGAATTAGGTTCTTATCTTGTCTTTGAATTGGTGACGGCTACTCCAAGTTTTCCATTGACAGCATGATAGTTCTAGGATTATTTTTGTGTGATTTTAGGTTTGAGAATAGGGTTGTTTATATAGAGTTTCAACTCAATTTGAGCTGTCGGATGGTCCTAGGGTTAACCACAGCCATCCAGTGAAGATAGGGTGACACCTCAGCCCTAGTGACTCAGCTTCGAGTCACAAAATCGTCACCATTCAGATCTGCCCGGGGTGGGGGTGGGGGGTAGGTCGACCCCCAGGTCGACCTGAAGGGGGGAGGTCGACACTAGGGTCGACCCCCTAGTCAACCTGGGTCCTGGGCGGGAATTTTCCCGCCCAGCCCGCTTCTGTCTTCTGATTTGAATTTGAATTTGTTTTCGAGTTGTTTGAATTTATTTGAATTTTATGGAATCTTCTGACAGCCATAACTTCATACGAAGTCCAATTTACGCAAACTCGGGCTCTATCCCAACCAGAATTCCGAGAGGAACACAATGGCGTAACCCGTTTCCCTTAATTCTCATATTTTAAAATTAAGTATTGTTTAATTCGTTACTATATCGTTAACAGAAAATACGGGGTGTTACATTCTCCCCTCCTTTTAGGATTTCGTCCCCAAAATCTTCAAGTTGAGAAGAACTTATATCCTACCATCCAATCACCCATCTATTCAACCATCAAACACAAGCGTCCATTGTCCTTAAAAGATTTCTAATGCTTCATGATCATATGCATTGTATGTGTACGTGTCCTTATCTAATGCAAAATCAGGCGGTCTACTGATTCAGTTGACCTCCTTTATGCAAATTATGTCAGTGCCATGAGTCCATTATGAATGCAATTTTTCCAACTCAAAATTTTCTACATGAGTGCACAATCAATCATACAAATGCAACATCCATATGATAACACATCAGGTTTCAATCCATACACCAATACATATATGCATATGCAATATGGAAGTGGCTGGGCCAATCTAATACCTATCGTGTGTGTATGTGCATCCACTAGCAATCACTAGCAACCACTTGCAACCATCAATCATAACATGTTTTCAATTACATGTTTACATCCAAATGGGTTCCTACCTAAGGATAAAGGATAGGATCGAGGAGATATACCTAAAAAGATAGATACGAGCATAAACTTAAGGAAAAAGAGATTAAGGATGTACCCTCAAAAAGAAAAGTGTAGGCTGCGCGTATTCTATCCTCAGTTTCCCAAGTCGCGTCTTCCTCGGTGTCACTCCATTGAACTTTGACGAGCTTAACTTCACGGTTGCGTAGCTTTTTGACTTCTGTTGCCAAGATACTGGTTGGAACTCTCCTCACAGTTGCTTCTCGTTCAACTTTAACTTCCTCTAGCATACTTGGTTCTACCACTTCCGCAGACTCGTGTAAGCATTTCCGCAGGTGAGAGACATGAAAGAAATTATGAACCCCGACCAACCTTTCAGGGAGTTGTACCCTATAAGCCATCTTCCCAATCTTCTCGATGATAGGGAACGACCCTACAAATTTTGGTGATAACTTTCCTGCGGATCCAAAGCGAACGACGTTCCTCAAAGGAGATATTTTAAGGAACACCTTGTCTCCAACTTTGAACTCAAGGTTAGTTCTTCTTTTGTCTGCGTAGGACTTCTGTCTATCTTGGGAAGTCTTCATTCTTCTTCGTATCAAGTCTACTTTCTCTGAAGTTTCCCTAATCATGTCTGGTCCAAGTATGAGCTTGTCTGTAGACTCCCACTAGCAAGTTGGTGACCTGCACGATCTTCCATATAAAGCTTCGAAAGGCGCCATGCCTATGGTGGCTTGGTAGCTATTGTTGTAAGAAAATTCCACCAAAGGTAGATGATCCTTCCATGTACCTCCGAAGTCAAGAATGCATAGTCCCAAGAGGTCTTCTAATACTCTGTTGACTCTTTCCGTCTGGCCATCGGTTTGAGGGTGATAGGCCGTGCTTAAGCATAACTGTGTGCCTACAACCTCTTGTAAACTCTTCCAAAACTCACTCGTGAAGATAGGGTATCGATCACTCACTATGCTGGAGGGTATCCCATGGAGTCGAACTATCTCTTTGAGATATATAGATGCTAGAGATGAGGCAGTCCTTCTACTCTTGACGGGTATAAAGTGGGCGCTTTTTGTGAGCCTGTCCACTATTACCCAAATGCTGGTACTGCCCTTTCTTGACCTAGGCAACCCATCTATAAAGTCCATCGAGATGCTATCCCATTTCCACTGTGGGACTTCTAGAGGATGGAGCAGAACACCAAGCTTCTTCTGCTCCGCCTTGACTTGTTGGCATATTAAACACTTAGAAACAAATTCAGCTACGTCTTTCCTCATGCCATTCCAAAAGAAAACTCTTTTGATGTCTTTATACATTTTGTCTCCGCCTGGGTGCATGGTCAGCTTGGAATGTTGTGCCTCTTCTAGAACCGCCTTTACCAAATCCTTTGCTTGGGGGACACATAGTCTTCCATCTCGTCTCAAACTGCCCTTGGCATCAATGGAGTATCTATTGAGGTGACTGGAAGTCTCACCCCTAATTAACTTGTCCATCACATCGGCTAGCTGAGGGTCTTATCTTTGCGCGGCTCCGATTGAGTCTAATAGAGTTGGTCGCACTTCCAATGTTGCTAGCAAGCCAGGTACAAAGTCAGAGGAGGGATTGAAGTTAAAGCTTGCTACGAACTCCAAGCTTTGCCATTCCACAAAGAGAGGGCTTAAGGCTAGCTTCTTTCTACTTAAGGCGTCTGCTACTGCATTGCCCTTGCCAGGAGTGTAGGAAATCTCAAAATCAAACGAGCCAAGAAACTCCATCCATCTTTGCTACCTCAAATTGAGATCTTTCTACGAGAAAAGGTATTTCAACGATTTATGGTCAGTATACATTTCAAATTTCTCACCTAGGAGATAATGGCGCAAAGACATAAGTGCAAAAACGATGGCTGCCAACTCTAGGTCGTGGGTTGGGTAGTTTTTCTCGTGTACTTTCAACTGTCTTCCACCATAAGCTACTACCTTCCCTTCTTACATCAGAACAGCGCCTAGTCCCGTTCCGCAAGCATCTGTGTAAACCGTAAACATCTAGCTTCCATCATGCAATGTCAGAACTGGGGCTATTGCTAGAGCCCTTTGCAAGCGTTGGAAAGCAATATCGCAATCCAAATCCCAAATGAAAGCTAGGTTCTTCTTTGTCAACCTTGTCAGTGGTGCTAAGATTTTTGCAAAATCTTTGATAAATTTTCGATAAAAGCCTGCTAGCCCGAGAAAGCTTAGGACTTCGGTTGTGTTCCGAGGAACCTTCCAATCTTGCAAAGCAACCACTTTCGCGTGGTCCATAGTTATCCCCTCTTTTGACACCGCATGTCCAAGGAACCTAACTTCTTCTCTCCAGAAATGGCATTTGGAGAATTTCTCCTTCAACTGATGTGCACGGAGAGTATCCATGAATTCTTTTAGATGCTAAGCATGCTCTTCCTCATTCTTTGAGAAGATCAAAATATCGTCTACAAAGACCACCACTAACTTATTGAGGAATTCTCGGAATACCCTGCTCATTAAATCAACGAAGTAAGCGGGTGCATTTGTCAAGCCGAAGGGCATGACAAGCCACTCGAAGAAACCATCTGGAGTTCTGAACGTGGTCTTATCAATGTTGTCTTCAGCCACCCTTAGCTGATGAAACCCGGTAGCCAAGTGTAATTAGGAGAAAACCGATGCACCTACAAGCTGATCGAACAAGTCATCTATTCTCGGGAGTGGGTGCCTATTCCTTTTGGTCAGCTTGTTTAGCTCCCTATAATCAACGCACAGCCGAAGCGAACCGTCCGCTTTAGTGGTGAACACTACTGGAGCACCCCACTCGGAAATACTCCACCTTATAAACCCCTTCTCAAGCAATTCTTTAACTTGCTTGCTGAGTTCTTTCCTCTCCCTTGGAGCCATGTGTCTAATGGGTAAAGCAACGGGTTTTTCATTGTCCACGAGGTATATGCGGAAGTTTATCTCCCGCTTCGGAGGTAAGCCCTTTACATCTACAAACACATCCGAGTATTCACGGACTACCCTTACAGACTACAACTTCTCAACGGACGCATCAAGAGTTCTAGATAACTAAGCATAGCGGAGTTCATGGGATTACAAGAAATTTCGAGAGTGTTACCGAGGCGAGTCATGAGTCTAACCACTCTCTTTTCACAATCGAGGACGACACCATTACTGGATAGCCAGTCCATGCCTAGAATCAACCCATAGCCCGTGAAGCCCAAAACAAAGGCATTACATCTAAACCTAATGCTTAGTATAGATATTTTCAAATCCAAAAAAACCTTTGACAAATAAGCTGAGCCCCCAATTGGATTTGAAACAACCAAGGGATCCTCTACTATACTGGTGTCTAGGTGCAGAGATTCCACTGAGTGTGATGTGCCAGAATCAAATAGTGTACGAACAGGATGATCAAAAAGACAGACTAAACTTTCGACAGAAATATTTCTACCTCATTCTTGCGGAGGTGCCGTGAGAGCGTGAACTTGTCCTCCTGAAGAAGGTCCAGCTCCCTGCCCTTGCTTCCTTGGGCAAGCCCTAGCCATGTGTCATGTCTCCCCACAGTGAAAACAGCCACCCATCTTCCTTTTCTTCTTCTTGCAGTCTTTGATCAGATGTCCAGGAATGCCACAGAATTTACACTTTCTCTTTTCACGGGGTTTGTTGTTCTTCCCTCCTTTCTTTGAATCAGCCTTCTTGTTCTGTGGCCCCTTCCCCTTCTTATCTTGAGGCACTTCCACTATTGCCTCATTCTTGCCCTTGTCTTCCTCATGTAAGAGTGCCATGTCAACTAACCACTTGTATGTAGCCCCCATAGGTATTGGGTCATAGCCAAGCTGTGAAGTGGCTCATTCAATCCTTCGACAAAACGGAAAGCCTTCTTATGAGGAGTATTCACTAAGTCCAATCCGAATCGGGCCAGCTGATTGAATTGATTGACATACTCCTTGACCGTCATACTTCCTTGCTTAAGAGATAAGAACTTTTCCAGCTGTAGACTTCGCTCATCTTGTGAGAGGAATTTCATCTCAAACCTTATTCTGAAATCCATCCATGTGTCAACTGGTCTTTCAGCGTTAGTGACTTTCCACCAATAGGAAGCTTCGTCTTTGTGCAACCATACAGCCAGCTGTATCTTCTGCTTATCGTCCACCTCGAAGATAACGAACAATTCCTCAATTTCTTTGAGCCAGTTCCTAGCTTCTACAAATGATTCAGTTCCCTTGAAATACTTCCCACCCATGGCCTTAAAGTCCCTACAAATCTTTGAGAAAGCATTTACAAGAGGAGGAGGAGGAACTATTACAGCTGGAGGAGGAGGAATATCTGCTGGGCCTGTGTCGTTGGCCCTAGCCTCTAAGTACCTCCTGAACCGGCCAGGTATCGGTACGCCCTCTGGAAGGTTAAGATTCCCAGACATGCTGAAACAAAAAAGAAAAGATTCAAAACGAAGGATAGAAATATAGTTCATATGGCTTTGGGGATTAAGCCTTTTTAAATTTAAAACAACACTTTTTTTTGAAACATGCTTCTTTATATTCCTTTTAGAAAATAATTTTCAAAAACTCTTATCTGATCTGGTAAACCTTGCTCTGATGCCAAGTGAAACACCCCACCTTCGTTAAGGTCACTCACAAAGGGAATGCCTTAAGTTTGGTGGAGGGTTATAGGTACAAGAAACAGAAAATTTTGCAAGACAGATAAGTATAAGCAGCAGAATTCAAATCATTTATAGAATACGTGGTTCAATACAAAATGAAACACCCCACCTCCGTTAGGGTCACTCTCAAAGGGAATGCCCTAATTTTGGTGGAGGTTTATAAGTATAAGTCACAGATATACAAGACAAATATAAGAACACATATTTTGTAAGCAGCAGAAAAACAGTAACTTTTATTTCATAAAAGCAAATACGTGCTACAACAACATCACCATAATTGTTTTACATCTTTTCCAAAAACATAACATAACACTTTCATAATCTGTCTTGATTACATCATTTAAAGAAGCATAAAGAAAACATAGATAAACTGCAAAAGCCCCATAGTGGTTGTCCAAAGCCATAGTTCAAAACGAAAAAGGTCCAAGCAATACATTTCTCCTCTTCAAGCTGGATGTTAAGGCCGGTCAAGCTGCAGTGTTCCCTTCCTGTGGACCTGGGGGGGGGGGGGGGGGGGAAACGGAAGAAAAGAAGACGAAAGAAAAGTAGAGTCAGACATAAAGCCTGAGTAAGTCTAGGACTATTCTGTCTATGAACAAAGAACTGGGTATGATAAGTATAAACAAGAAGTGGGAAAGCACTATAAACTTAGTAAGGTTGTCTAGGGTCGAATATACTATCGTACCCCCTGTTAATCTCTGAACCCATATAAACTAGTTCCCAACTGGCACCCCATAATCAGGGTGAAGTGATCCATTCTATGATGATCGGCTCCTACTCGCATAGTTACATGTGTCTTACGGCCCCCGATGTTGTAGTTACCTATGCTGGTCCCACCATGGGGTGTATCAAGTCCCATGGCGGCGGCCCGACACAACCCTAGAATGCACAGGTATTCTACTGGTGCCCAGTGCCTTATTTTTCTACGCCGGAGTGTGTGCACGCCCGCACCCCGTTAGAACCTACACTGCTACACCACCGCCGTCGATTTGACCTCTTACAATCAGCCCAGTAATCGTGCCCCACCCTGCCTAGTTTCAGGGTATCATGATACACCTTATAGGGTTACTGCTGAAAAGGGTCCCCCGTTACTAGGTTTTCTATCTCTAGCCAACATGCTAAGTTGGTTAAGTGTTTTCTAACCTAACCCCCAATCAGTCTGTTTAGTTTAGCATGTTCCATTTTGATTAAGTCTTTAGTCCACTTAATCCTAACAATCCTGACTCAGCCTTAATTGTCTTATTAAAGCCTTGACCTCTCACATTAGACAGGTATTGTTGTGGCTGCCTGTTGCCGGTTGGTTCCGGGCAGTCTTACGCCACAACTCAGTCTAACCTCGGGTCCTTATTGGGCTCCATGTTTAACCACCCACATTGGATAGGTATTGTTGTGACTACTGGACAGCCGGGCGGTTCCGGGCAGGTTTACATCACAACTCAATCCAACCTCGGGTTAAACACATCGTATGTTCTACATTTACATATTTTGTCTTTCTTCTTTACTTTCTTATATGTAAATATTTGCGGCCCATTATTAAAAATCAATGGTGTAAAGATTACACCAACCATGGGCCCAACCCATACTTGGATTTGGGCCCCTTTTTCTTTATATTTTCATTTATTAATTAATTTGGCCCAACGTCATTTACCCCAGTTTAATACGCTCGTTTATTATATATGTTGGGCTTAGGCTTTTAAGCCCAACTTAGCCATGTGAAAAAGGGGAGGCTTAAAACGTTCATACACTAAAGGGGAATGTGAACGCATGAACTTGCAACATAACGTTGGAACTACAAAATAGAAACTGGTGTACTTGCCTAGCAATAACGTATACTTTGGTCATAAAGCATAAGTGACATGAATCAAAGCATGTAAACTTGTAGTTAAGATAAGAATCTAAATTGGATATCATTATTGACACATAGTCTTAACTACAACATAAACCTATGTTTTTGTTTAGGCATAATGTCAAACATACGCAAATCATGTTCATAAGATTCCTACATGTTTACAAAGGTGTCTACTTTTGTTACTAATACAAAAGCATAGTTCAACTTGAATTATTCCAACTTAATCATGATTTTAAATCTATTCACCTAACCATGGCGCATATATACTTATGGCATAAATATTTCTAAACATGAAATCATGATTTTTACTTTAGTCATGAAAACTTGCAAATGGGATTTTGAATCTAGCCTAGCTATGTACCACATATGTCATCATATAATTCTTGTTAACAATATAGAGCTAACATGGTTTTCAATTATGCAAAATATCAATCATAGCCTAGTCATATTCATAAGTTCGCAAAGAGGTTTTCTAGTACAAAAGTATGGCTTAATACATAGACCATGATGCCAAAATTTCAACATAATTTCATATGAATTATAATAACCCAAATTTGTTCCAATTACTCACAAAAATGATTTTTTTGTACAAAAATACACCTTATGATGACATAGTAGCAAAACCCCAAACTTGTATGAATTTCAATTAAACAACTACATACATGTAGCTTCAACATGAATTGCATAATTTGCGAATATTCCAAACGTATACTTGCATAAAACTACCGCAAACATGTAGTTTTTATAATGAATAATCATGCTTTGCGAATATCCAAACGTACACTTGCATAAAACTACCGCAAACATGTAGTTTTTATAATGAATAACATAATTCGAGAATATCCAAACGTATACAATATTCCAAATCGATAAGAATCATAGTAACGCACAAATATGAATTACTTTATCGCCACAAATCAAGTATACAAACCAACACAATTATTTGTTCATACCAAAGTAATACTCTACTTACAATCGTGTGACGAATTCTCCAATTTAGGAATTTGGAGATGCGACTCCTTTTGACGTATGCGTTGATTTGATTTGTCTAAGTTGCTTTATGCTTTAGAATTTGCCTCCTAGTCTTCTCCCAAATTGGTGGCTACTCCTAGTCGTTCCTCCGCAGCATGATGGCCTCGTTCTTATTTTTGAATGAATAGATTAGGTTGAGTCTAGGGTCATTTTTATAGAGTTTTTGAACTAATTAGGACCATCGATGTTGCTTGGATAGATCGTAGCCATTCATTCGAAAGAGAGACCAATTAGAGCCTGCCACCTAGCCCTAATGACAAAGCATGCTTCTGAAAATCGACCAACATAGACTAGGCCAGCCAGGTTGGACTGGGTTCGACCTGGGTCTGGACCAGGTCGACAGCCCTGTCGACCTGGCTAGACCAGGTCGACAGCCCAGTCGACCTGGGTGCATTAGGCGGGACTTTTCCCGCCCTGGCCAATTGGGCCCGATTTTGAAATTTAAACTTGTTTTTCTGAGTTGTTTTATTCTGTTCGAATTTTAAACTTAATTCAGAAACTTCCGGAGGCTATATCTTCTTCATACGGACTCCGTTTTTCGAAAACTCGGACTCTATTTCGCGTATTTTTCCGAGATGAACGCAATGGCGTATCCCGTTTCCCTTAGTTCTTTGATTTCAAATTAATTATACTTTAATTTGTGAATTTCACAGTTATAGAATTCACGGGGTGTTACATTCTCCCCCACTTAAAAGGATTTCGTCCCCGAAATCTTCAAGTTAGGAGGAATGTATATCCTAACATCCAATCATCCATCTACTCATCCATCTACTCATCCATCAAACACGAGCATCCATTGTCCTTAAAAGGCTTCTAATGCTTCATGATCATATGCGAAGTGTGTGTGTACATGTACTTATCTAATGCAAAATCAGGCGGTCTACTGATTCAGTTGACCTCCTTAATGCGAATCATGTAAGTGCCATGAATCCATTATGTATGCAAATTTTCCTATTCGTGATTTTACATGAGTGCACAATCATTCATACAAATGCAACATCCATATGACAACACATTAAAGTTCAACCATATACGAATGCAAACATATATGCATATGCAATATGAAGTGACTGAGCCGATCTAAAACCTAGATTGTGTGTGTATATGCAACCACGAGCAACCACTAGCAATCACTTGCAACCACTTGCAACCATTATCCATAACATGTTTCAATTACATGTTTTCATCCAAAAGGTTTCTACCTAAAAGATAAGGTCGAGGAAATATACCTAAAAAGATAGATAAAATCGCGACTTAAAGAAAAAGAAAGATCAAGGATGTACCCTCGAAAAGAAAAGGTTAGGCAGTGCGTATTCTAGCTTCAGTTTCCCAAGTTGCGTCTCCCTCGGCGTCGCTCCACTGAACTTTGACGAGCTTGACTTCGCGGTTGCGTAGCTTCTTCACTTCTATTCCTAATATGCGGGTTGGAACTTTTCTTATGGTTGCTTCGCGTTCCACTTCGGCCTCTTCGAGGATATTTGGCTCTACCACTTCAGCAGACTCATGTAGACATTTTCGGAGATGTGAAACGTGAAAAACGTTATGAACTCCAGCCAGCTTTTCGGGTAGCTCTAATCTATAGGCCATTTTCCCAATTTTCTCGATGATAGGGAATGGCCCTACGAACCTTGGTTCCAGTTTTCCTGTGGTTCCAAAACGAACAATGTTCCTTAGCGGAGATACCTTAAGAAAAACTCTGTCCCCAACTTCAAATTCAAGGTCGGTTCTCCTCTTGTCGGCGTAGGACTTTTGTCTGTCTTGGGCCGTCTTCATCCTTCTTCGTATTAAGTCTACTTTCTCTGAAGTCTCTCGGATCATATCTGGTCCAAGTATGAGCTTATCAGTAGACTCCCACCAACAAGTGGGCGATCGGCACGGTCTTCCATATAAAGCTTCGAAGGGCGCCATTCCGATGGTTTCTTGATAGCTGTTGTTGTAGGCAAATTCCACCAAAGGAAGGTGGTCTTCCCATGTCCCTCCGAAGTCAAGGACGCATAGTCTTAAAAGGTCTTCCAAAACTCTGTTTACTCTCTCTGTTTGGCCGTCGGTTTGCGGATGATAGGCTGTGCTCAAGCATAACTGCGTTCCTACTGCTTCATGCAGACTCCGCCAAAACTCACTGGTGAAGATGGGGTCTCGGTCACTAACAATGCTGGATGGTATTCCATGGAGTCGAACGATTTCCTTGAGGTAAAGTGATGCTAGGGATGAGGCAGTTCTTTTACTTTTGACAGGTAAAAAGTGGGCGCTTTTAGTAAGCCTATCCACTATTACCCAAATGCTAGTGTTGCCTCTCCTAGACCTAGGCAGCCCATCGATGAAGTCCATTGAGATGCTATCCCACTTCCACTGCGGGACCTCCAGAGGATGTAGCAGTCCGCCAGGCTTTTTCTGTTCCGCCTTAACCTGTTGGCACACCATACACTTAGAAACGAATTCTGCCACGTCTTTTTTCATGCCGTTCCAAAAGAAAGTCCTTTTTATATCTTTGTACATTTTATCTCCGCCTGGGTGTATCGTCATCTTGGAGTGATGTGCTTCCTCGAGAACCTTCTTTACTAAATCTTTTGTCTGTGGGACGCATAGTCTTCCGTCTCGCCTAGCAAACCCTTATCGTCGATGGAGTATCTGTTGAGGTGACTTGAAGTCTCACCCCTAATTAGCCTATCAATCATTTCCATAAGCTGAGGGTCTTCGCGTTGCGCTGTCCCTACTGAATCCACTAAAGTTGGCCGTACTTCGAGAGATGCCAGCAAGCCTGGTACAAAATCGGAGGAAGGCCTAAAGTCGAAGCTGGCTATAAACTCTAGGCTTTGTCTTTCAACAAACAACGGGCTTAGGGTCAATTTCTTTCGGCTCAACGCGTCTGCCACTACGTTGCCTTTGCCCGGAGTGTAGGAGATTTCGAAATCGTACGAGGCAAGAAACTCCATCCATCTCTGTTGCCTCAAGTTAAGGTCTTTCTGCGAGAAAAGATATTTCAATGATTTATGGTCAGTGTACAGTTCGAACTTCTCACCTAGGAGATAGTGTCGCCAAGACTTGAGTGCAAAGACGATGGCAGCTAACTCAAGATCGTGGGTTGGGTAGTTCTTTTCGTGCACTTTCAACTGCCTCCCGCCATAAGCTACTACCCTTCCTTCTTGCATTAAGACGGCACCAAGCCCTGTCCCACATGCGTCCGTATAAACAGTGAACATCTTTCTCCCATCTGGCAACGTCAAGACTGGGGCTGTTGTAAGAGCCCTTTTCAGTCGTTGGAAAGCAAACTCGCAATCCAAGTCCCAATTGAACACTAGATTCTTCTTGGTCAATTTCATGAGCGGAGCTGAGATTTTCGCAAAATCCCTTATGAACTTTCGATAGAAACCTGCTAGTCCTAGAAAACTTCGGACCTCAGTTGCATTCCTTGGTGTCTTCCAATCCTGTACCGCCACCACCTTAGCAGGGTCCACTGCTAACCCTTGTTTGGATACTATGTGCCCAAGGAACCTCACCTCTTCTCTCCAAAAGTGGCATTTGGAGAATTTGGCTTTTAGTTGATGGACTCGCAAAGTTTCCATGATTGCCCTTAAGTGCTGAGCATGTTCCTCTTCATTCTTTGAGAAGATAAGGATATCATCTACGAAGACCACTACGAATTTGTTGAGGAAATCTCTAAATACCCTACTCATCAGGTCCACGAAGTAAGCAGGTGCATTTGTCAAGCCGAAAGGCATGACAAGCCATTCAAAGAAGCCGTCTGGGGTTCTGAACGCCGTTTTATCGATGCTATCTTCAGCCACCCTTAGCTGATGAAAACCGGTTGCTAAATCGAGTTGGGAGAAAACAGACGCTCCTACAAGCTGGTCAAATAAATCGTCAATTCTAGGGAGAGGGTGCCTATTCTTTTTCGTTAGCTTATTGAGCTCCCTATAGTCAACACATAGACGGAGTGAACCATCTGCCTTTGTAGCGAACACCACTGGAGCGCCCCATTCTGAAATGCTCTTCCTAATGAACTCCTTTTCTAGAAGCTCTTTAATCTGTTTACTGAGCTCTTTCCTTTCCCGTGGAGCCATGTGTCTAACGGGCAACGCAACGGGCTTTGCATTATCTACAAGATATATGCGGAAGTCTATTTCCCGCTTTGGAGGCAAGCCCTTCACCTCTTCGAAGACATCCGGATATTCCCGGACCACTCTAACTGATTGCAAATTTTCAACAGAGGCATCTAACGATTCAAGATAACTAAGCATAACCGCATACGAGGGATTACAAGAAATTTCCAAAGTATTACCGAGCTGGGTTAGGAGCCTAACAACCCTTTTCTCACAATCAAGGATGGCCCCATTACTGGATAGCCAATCCATACCCAAAATCAAACCATACCCCGAAAAGCCCAAAACAAAGGCACTACATTGAAATTCTACACTTAGAATAGAAATTTTCAATCCCAAACAGATCATAGACAAATGAGCTGGGCCCCCAATTGGGTTTGAAACAATTAAGGGGTCCTCTACCATACTAGTTTTTAGGTGCAGAGATTCTACTAAAGCAGACGAGATAAAGGAGTGTGATGCGCCAGAATCAAATAAAGTGCGAACGGGGTGATCATAAAGATAAACTACACTTTCTACAGAAGTATTTATACCTCGCTGTTGCAGAGGTGGCGCTTCTAGCACATGAACTTGTGCCCCTGAGGTGGATCCAGCCCTCTGCCCCTGTCCTCGTTTCTTTGGGCAATCCTTAGCCCTGTGGCCCGTCTCACCGCAAGAAAAGCACCCACCATTCTCTTTGGCCTTCTTTTTCCTGCAATCCTTCACTAAGTGCCCCACTTTGCCACAGAAATTACACTTCCTCTTCTCTTTGTTACCTTTCCCGCCTTTCTTAAAGTCCGTCTTCTTAGGCTGCAAACCCTCTTTCTTCCCTTGAGAGCTTTCTGCCTTTGTCTCCTTCTTACCCTTATCCTCCTCATTCAGCAATGCCATTTGTACCAGTCTTTCATACGTGGCTCCCATGGGTATATGGGTCATGGCCAAACTGTGTAATGGCTCATTCAACCCTTTGACAAAACGGAGAGCCTTCTTGTGCGGGGTGTTGACTAGGTCCAGCCCAAACCTAGCCAGCTCATCGAACTGATTCACATACTCTCTGACTGTCTTGTTCCCTTGCTTAAGAAATAGGAATTTTTCCAACTGCAAACTCCTTTCCGCATCTGAGAGAAACTTAGTCTCAAACCTTGCCCTAAAGTCCACCCATGTCTCCACTGGTCTTTCAGCATTAGTGACCTCCCACCAGTAGGAAGCTTCGCCCTTTAATAGCCACACTGCCAATTGTACTTTCTGTCTGTCTTCTACCTCAAAGATGATGAATAGGTCCTCGGTTTCTTTCAGCCAATTCCTAGCTGCCACGAAGGACTCAGTTCCATGAAAATCCTTTCCTCCCATAGCTTTAAAATCTTTACATATTTTAGCAAACGTGTTTCCCCGTGGAGGAGGTGGAGGAAAAGGTGCCGCTGCAGCTGGATGATTTCCTGCAGCTGGGGGAGGAGGAACGGTTGGACCTGGCTGAGTGGCCCTTGCTTCTAAGAACCGTCTAAACCAACCAGGTATTGGCACCCCTTCTGGCAAGTTAAGTTCTTCGGACATGTTGAAACAAAAAGGATAGATTCAAAACGAAGGATAAGAGATAATACCTATGGCTTTGGGGAGTGGACTTTGCCTTTTTAAAATAAAATAATATTTTATCTTTTTAAAAATGCTTCTTTAAATTTCCTTTTTGAAAATAAATTTTTCAAAACATTTTATCTTATCTGGTAAACCTATGCTCTGATACCAAGTGAAACACCCCACCTCCGTTAGGGTCACTCTCAAAGGGAATGCCCTAATTTTGGTGGAGGTTTATAAGTATAAGTCACAGATATACAAGACAGATATAAGAACACATATTTTGTAAGCAGCAGAAAAACAGTAACTTTTATTTCATAAAAGCAAATACGTGCTACAACAACATCACCATAATTGTTTTACATCTTTTCCAAAAACATAACACTTTCATAATCTGTCTTGATTACATCATTTAAAGAAGCATAAAGAAAACATAGATAAACTGCAAAATCCCCATAGTGGTTGTCCAAAGCCATAGTTCAAAATGAAAAAGGTCCAAGCAATACATTTCTCCTCTTCAAGCTGGATGTTAAGGCCGGTCAAGCTGCAGTGTTCCCTCCCTGTGGACCTTGGGGGGGGGGGAAACGGAAGAAAAGAAGACGAAAGAAAAGTAGAGTCAGACATAAAGCCTGAGTAAGTCTAGGACTATTCTGTCTATGAACAAAGAACTGGGTATGATAAGTATAAACAAGAAGTGGGAAAGCACTATAAACTTAGTAAGGTTGTCTAGGGTTGAATATACTATCGTACCCCCTGTTAATCTCTGAACCCATATAAACTAGTTCCCAACTGGCACCCCATAATCAGGGTGAAGTGATCCATTCTATGATGATCGGCTCCTACTCGCATAGTTACATGTGTCTTACGGCCCCCGATGTTGTAGTTACCTATGCTGGTCCCACCATGGGGTGTATCAAGTCCCATGGCGGCGGCCCGACACAACCCTAGAATGCACAGGTATTCTACTGGTGCCCAGTGCCTTATTTTTCTGCGTCGGAGTGTGTGCACGCCCGCACCCCGTTAGAACCTACACTGCTACACCACCGCCGTCGATTTGACCTCTTACAATCAGCCCAGTAATCGTGCCCCACCCTGCCTAGTTTCAGGGTATCATGATACACCTTATAGGGTTACTGCTGAAAAGGGTCCCCCGTTACTAGGTTTTCTATCTCTAGCCAACATGCTAAGTTGGTTAAGTGTTTTCTAACCTAACCCCCAATCAGTCTGTTTAGTTTAGCATGTTCCATTTTGATTAAGTCTTTAGTCCACTTAATCCTAACAATCCTGACTCAGCCTTAATTGTCTTATTAAAGCCTTGACCTCTCACATTAGACAGGTATTGTTGTGGCTGCCTGTTGCCGGTTGGTTCCGGGCAGTCTTACGCCACAACTCAGTCTAACCTCGGGTCCTTATTGGGCTCCATGTTTAACCACACACATTGGATAGGTATTGTTGTGACTACTGGACAGCCGGGCGGTTCCGGGCAGGTTTACATCACAACTCAATCCAACCTCGGGTTAAACACATCGTATGTTCTACATTTACATATTTTGTCTTTCTTCTTTACTTTCTTATATGTAAATATTTGCGGCCCATTATTAAAAATCAATGGTGTAAAGATTACACCAACCATGGGCCCAACCCATACTTGGATTTGGGCCCCTTTTTCTTTATATTTTCATTTATTAATTAATTTGGCCCAACGTCATTTACCCCCGTTTAATACGCTCGTTTATTATATATGTTGGGCTTAGGCTTTTAAGCCCAACTTAGCCATGTGAAAAAGGGGAGGCTTAAAACGTTCATACACTAAAGGGGAATGTGAACGCATGAACTTGCAACATAACGTTGGAACTACAAAATAGAAACTGGTGTACTTGCCTAGCAATAACGTATACTTTGGTCATAAAGCATAAGTGACATGAATCAAAGCATGTAAACTTGTAGTTAAGATAAGAATCTAAATTGGATATCATTATTGACACATAGTCTTAACTACAACATAAACCTATGTTTTTGTTTAGGCATAATGTCAAACATACGCAAATCATGTTCATAAGATTCCTACATGTTTACAAAGGTGTCTACTTTTGTTACTAATACAAAAGCATAGTTCAACTTGAATTATTCCAACTTAATCATGATTTTAAATCTATTCACCTAACCATGGCGCACATATACTTATGGCATAAATATTTCTAAACATGAAATCATGATTTTTACTTTAGTCATGAAAACTTGCAAATGGGATTTTGAATCTAGCCTAGTTATGTACCACATATGTCATCATATAATTCTTGTTAACAATATAGAGCTAACATGGTTTTCAATTATGCAAAATATCAATCATAGCCTAGTCATATTCATAAGTTCGCAAAGAGGTTTTCTAGTACAAAAGTATGGCTTAATACATAGACCATGATGCCAAAATTTCAACATAATTTCATATGAATTATAATAACCCAAATTTGTTCCAATTACTCACAAAAATGATTTTTTTGTACAAAAATACACCTTATGATGACATAGTAGCAAAACCCCAAACTTGTATGAATTTCAATTAAACAACTACATACATGTAGCTTCAACATGAATTACATAATTTGCGAATATTCCAAACGTATACTTGCATAAAACTACCGCAAACATGTAGTTTTTATAATGAATAATCATGCTTTGCGAATATCCAAACGTACACTTGCATAAAACTACCGCAAACATGTAGTTTTTATAATGAATAACATAATTCGAGAATATCCAAACGTATACAATATTCCAAATCGATAAGAATCATAGTAACGCACAAATATGAATTACTTTATCGCCAAAAATCAAGTATACAAACCAACACAATTATTTGTTCATACCAAAGTAATACTCTACTTACAATCGTGTGACGAATTCTCCAATTTAGGAATTTGGAGATGCGACTCCTTTTGACGTAGGCGTTGATTTGATTTGTCTAAGTTGCTTTATGCTTTAGAATTTGCCTCCTAGTCTTCTCCCAAATTAGTGGCTACTCCTAGTCGTTCCTCCGCAGCATGATGGCCTCGTTCTTATTTTTGAATGAATAGATTAGGTTGAGTCTAGGGTCATTTTTATAGAGTTTTTGAACTAATTAGGACCATCGATGTTGCTTGGATAGATCATAGCCATTCATTCGAAAGAGAGACCAATTAGAGCCTGCCACCTAGCCCTAATGACAAAGCATGCTTCTGAAAATCGACCAACATAGACTAGGCCAGCCAGGTTGGACTGGGTTCGACCTGGGTCTGGACCAGGTCGACAGCCCTGTCGACAGCCCTGTCGACCTGGCTAGACCAGGTCGACAGCCCAGTCGACCTTGGTGCATTAGGCGGGACTTTTCCCGCCCTGGCCAATTGGGCCCGATTTTGAAATTTAAACTTGTTTTTCTGAGTTGTTTTATTCTGTTCGAATTTTATACTTAATTCAGAAACTTCCGGAGGCTATATCTTCTTCATACGGACTCCGTTTTTCGAAAACTCGGACTCTATTTCGCGTATTTTTCCGAGACGAACGCAATGGCGTATCCCGTTTCCCTTAGTTCTTTGATTTCAAATTAATTATACTTTAATTTGTGAATTTCACAGTTATAGAATTCACGGGGTGTTACACAAAAGCATTACATCAAATTGTCTAAAAACAACTTCCCAAAACATTACAACATAATTTCTGTCTTGATTATTTAATAAAGAAGCATAAATCATAAATAAAACTGCACGAATCCCCAAGGATAATGTCCAAGAGCCATAGCCAAGATTGAGAGGGATTCCAAATCATACATCTACTTTCTTGAAGCTTGCAAAGGGTCTAACTAAGCTGCAGCATTCCCTCCCTGTGGACCTGGGGGGGGGGGGGGGAGGGAATGAAATAAAAGAGGACGAAAGAAAATGGGTCAGACAATAAGTTTGGTAAGTTCAGTGATTACTAGTATTTAAACAAGGAAAGGGATCATGACAGTAATAACAGAATATAGGATAATACCCAAATATAAGATAAGAGGAACATGTGATCGCACCCATTACTATAATCTCTGCACCTTCTTAACTATTGGATCCGCCAGCCCTACGTGTTTATAACAAACAATCCCCTTAATGATCAGCTCCTACTCGCGTGCATTCATAACCTGTGTCATTCGGCCCCGCTTGACTGTAGATACCTGTGCTGGTCCCACCATGGGGGGTATCAGTCCCTCTGGTGGCAACCCGACACGATTCAGGATGCACAGTGTATACAACTGATGCCCAATGCCTGATTTTTCCACTCCGTAGTGCATGCACGCCTACACTCCATCGAAACCTACACTGGCCCACCAACTGCCGACGTTTTGACCACTTATACTCAGTCAAGTAATCGTGCCCCACCCTGTATACTACTGATGCCCAGTGCCTTATTTTTCCACTCCGGAGAGCATGAACGTCTACACTCCATCGGAACCTACACTGGCCCACCAACCGCCGACGTTTTGACCACTTATACTTAGTCCAGTAATCATGCCCCACCATGCCTAGTTTCAGGGTACCATGATACATCTATGTGGGTTACTGCTGAAATGAGTCCTCGTTACTAGGGTTTTCAAATCAACATGTTTATTTGGCTAAGTGTCCAAGTTTACTTAAACCCACCCATTCGTATAGTTAACATGTTGAATCGGTTAAGTGTTTTCCTAATTGACTTAACCCTACCAATCCTGACTTAGCTTTAATTTGTTAAAGCACCAACCACTCACATTAGACATGTCTTGTTGTGGTCACTGGATGTGCCGGTCGGTTCCGGGCAGATTTACAATACAACTCAGTCTAACCTCTGGTTCTTTTTGGGATTGATGCACTAACCACCCACATTAGACAAGTCTTGTTGTGGTCACTGAATATGCCATTTGATTACGGGCAGATTTACACCACAACTCAGTCTAACCTCGGGTTAGGCATATTCGTCTTTTTCTAAATTCACATTTTTCTATGTATGTCTAATTGCTTTACGTAAATTAAATTAAATTTAATCATGCCATAATTATCCTTTGATTATGCTCACCATAAATGGTATATCAAATATACCATTTTATGAACAAATCTATGCCATGAATTTTCATATTTTTCCCATCGCCACCCCCGTGGAACATACGCATGAATCACATAAAAATGTTGGGCTAGTAAATTAGCCCAACCCATAAACAAGAAAAGGGGTAATAGACAAGAGACATGAAATAAACAAAAATAGCATAATTTCAACTTGTCATGTGTAACTTGGCATAGAGGTATCATTTAACTTTAACTAAATGGGTAAAGGTGAACTTGTGACTAAATTGGGTCTAATTGTCATGTAAACTTAACAAAGGTCTAGCATGGAGGTTTTACATACAATCACAGTTTTAAACCAGAACTTAGCATATCAACTTATGTACGTCAAAACATAAGAAAGCTACTATAATCATTTTTAAATCGCAACTTAGCATATTAACTTATGTGTGTTAAACATAAGAGAACTACTATCAACATATTCTAGTCATAACTTAACATGATTACTTATGTGTTAAAACATAAGAGGACTACGATTCCAAATTTTATAACATAATTAGATTCAACCTAACATGAATATACATGAGTGTTGATCTAACATATAAGCATGCGTTTTAAGATCATAAACTTGCAAATAACCACCAATTTATAACATGACATGTTTCACCATTTAATTGGCAAAATAAATCCATTACCCAATCATAACAGATTCCAATAACATACAATATGTTCATCACCATAAGCATATAGACATGATTAATATACAACATGTTCATCACCACAAGCATATAGACATGATTAATTACAATGATACTTTAAGATAAACGAGAATCAAATCTTATACATGAGCATCATTCTATCTTCAAATTACAACATGTCATGATTCAATTGAAAGAACGTTTAAATCTGCGTAATTACCAACTTACAAACTAAAAAAGAATTCTTGCATTCGGAAATCTGAATTATGAAATTGGTTAGCTCGCCTTTGATGTAGATCGTTGAATTTGATAACTTTTAATTTGATTTAGGTCCTTATCTTGTCTTTGAATTGGTGACGACTACTCCAAGTTTTCCATTGACAGCATGATAGTTATAGGATTATTTTTGTACGATTTTTAGGTTTGAGCATACGGTTGTTTATATACAGTTTCAACTCAATTTGAGCCGTCGAATGATCCTAGGGTTAATCACAACCATCCAGTGAATATAGGGTGACACCTCAGCCCTAGTGACTCAGCTCTGAGTCACATAATCGCCACCTTTCAGATCTGCCCGGGGGGGGGGGGAGGGGCAGGTCGACCTGAAGGGGAGAGGTTGACACTAGGGTCGACCCACTCGTCGACCTGGGTCCTGGGTGGGAATTTTCCCGCCCAGCCCGCTTCTGTGTTCTGATTCGGATTTGAATATGTTTTCGAGCTGTTTGAATTTATTTGAATTTTCTGGAATCTTCCGACAGCCATAACTTCTTCATACGAAGTCCAATTTATGCAAACTCGGACTCTATCTCAACCAGAATTCCGAGACGAACACAATGACATAACCCGTTTCCTCTAATTCTCATATTTTTAAATTAAGTATTGTTTAATTCGTTACTACATCGTTAACAGAAAATACGGGGTTTTACAAAGTCCCAACTGGATGATCGGAAAGAGAAATCAAACCTTCAACAAAAACTTTCCTACCTCTGTCTGGTACACTAGCGTCGAGAGCATGAACCTTCCCTTTATAAGATCTTTCCCTTAGCCCATGTCCTTTCTTCTTAGGGCACTCCCTAGTATAGTGTCCGACTTCACCATAGTTGAAGCAAGCATTCTTCCTTTTTCTACAATCTTTGACCAACTGATCCAAGCTTCCACAACTATGACATTTCTTCTTGCCTTGATCTTTGTCGTTCTTTCCACACTTCTTTTGCGGTTCTTTCTTAGGCCACACTTTCTTGTTTTGCATCTCATCAGTTTTGGCCTATTTCTTCTCATCCTTGCTATCTTTGTGCATCAATGCCATGTCAATCAGTCTCTCAAAAGTCTCCCCCATCAGAATGTGAGATAAAGCCAATGATTAAAGACGTTGATTTAATCCTCTTGCAAACCTTAAAGCTTTCTTATGCGGGGTATTCACCGATTCCAGCCCAAACCTTGCCAACTGATTGAACTTATTGACATATTCTTTAATAGACATGCTTCCTTGCTTAAGTGCAAGAAATCTTTCCATCTACATACTCTCTTTTGCATGAGAGAGAAACTTCATCTCGAATCTCTATCAGAAATCAGCCTAAGTATCAACTGGACGCCCTGCTTGTGTCACCCACCAAAGCGAAGCTTCGTCCTTAAGCTGCCATGGAGTCAATTGTATCTTCCCATGGTCGTTGACATAAAAAGTCCAAAAAAATTCTCTGTCCCTCGCAACCAGTTCCATGCTTCCACAAAGTTTCCAGTTCCACGGAAGGGTTTTCCTCCTATAACACAGAAGTTTGTGCATATCTTAGAGAAATTATCTGCTCGCGGAGGAGGAGGGACAGCGCTACAGCTGGGGGAGCGGTGTCTCCTTGGCCTCTGGTAGGCATAGTGGCCTCAAGATACCTACGAAACCAAGCTGGTATCTGAACACCCTCGGGAAGATTCGGTTCTCCAGACATGTTGAAAGGAAAAGGAAAGGGATACTAATAGAGAATCAAAAGATATTTTACATGCCTTTGGGGAATATGTTTTTCAAAAACAAACTTTTTCTTTAAAAATACTTTATTTTTGAAAACAATTTTCAAAACTTTTATCCGATCTTGTAACCTTCATCTCTGATACCGAATGTGACACCCCACATCTGTTAATGCCACTATTTATCAGAATGCATTAAGTTCCGTGAAGCATTGTAGGTAAACAGAAACAGAATATCATAAGACAGATAAAAAAATAGCAGCGGAGAATTCAAAATTTCAATATTCAGCAGAAAAACAACGTAGTCTCAAAACCAGTTACAATATCAGGCAAAAATATCAATGCATTTGTCTTGCGCTAAAAAATTATCAGAGTACAGATAGTAAAATCATAATCCCCAATAATAGCCATAATAAAGTAGACAATTAGTCGAAGCGATACATCAAAGCAGATCAGATCCATGCAGAAACATCAGAGAGAGAAAGTCCTAATCACGCCAGAGCGTTCCCACCCTAAGAACCGAGGGTTGGGGGAAGGAAGAGAGAAAAGGAAAATGGGTCAGACATAAATTCTGGTGAGTCCAGTAAGTTTTAGCATATAAAGAAGTAAAAGTAACATGACAGGCATCTAAGACTGGATGACAGGTAACAGTATCATATGACATGTATAAGAAGGGTGGACATGATAAGCAGAATAAACAGAATAGACTATTCTTCTCAGTTACTTTTCTCTGCACCAATACTAATATAACAGATATGTTACAGTATTAGGTACCCCCTAATTACTTAACAGAAACAGAATGATTCCAATAGAAACATAATGGTAGTTCAAGGTGTACTCTAGTTACATAATGGGTTTTACCCCCAAACAGAAATAACAGGTACCTCAACAAAAATAATGGGTGCTACCCCAACCAGAAATAACAGGTACCTAAACAGGAGCAGACAGGAATAGATGTACCCTAATTACTATCCCCAATCGATCGGCTCCCTAACTGTGTAAATACCTTGTGTCGGCCCTATAGTAGGGTGTATTACTCCCTAAAGTGGCAACCTACAGATGGACATAGACCTATTTACTGGTGCTACAACGGCTTATTTTCCCTCATAGACTGGACCAATGCACGCACATGACCCCGTTGGAACGGGCCCTATACACCCCCTTTTTAGAAGAACCTCTTACTATCAGCTCAGTATGCGTGCCCTAACCCCTACCTAGTGTGGGGTCCCCTTTTAGTACCAGAATACGTTACTGACTTATATGGGCCCTACACAGCAGATTACACAAGTCAAACCCTAAACCTTGTGTCCCCCAATTAACTCGGATTTTCACCAGGCTAAGCCTCACAGATTTGCAGGTACGCCTAACCTTCTATAAATTAAAACCCCAAAACTTGTGTCCCCCAATTAACAAGGATTTTCACCAGGCTAAGCCTTGCAGATTTACAGGTTCGCCTAACCCCCTATAAATTAACAGGTTAAGTTTTACAGGTTTATATGACCCCAACAGGTTAAGTGTTATAGGTTAACAGGTTTATATAACCCCAACAGATTAAACAAGTTTACTTAACCCCAACAGGCTAAACAGATATACTTAAACCCAACAGATTAAACGGTTAACAGGTTTATATAACCTTAACAGATTAAATAGGCTCCACAGGTTAAGTATATTCACTTTCATTACATGTTCCACTAAATCCTCAAATTAAGACTATAGATTTACATGTTCACACACCCAAAATTTAGTCATATTCCATAGTACAAGATATGCCCTAAATGTTCAATAATATTCCACAGTACAAGATATTCCCCCAATTTTTCCTCTTTGTTTTCATTCCCAAACATTCCTTAATTGTCCCAATTTCATTCATGCATAGATCTCTTATGAGATTGGCCTAGACTCGAAGGTAGCCTATGCTTATAAAATAAAAAGGGAATAAGAGAGGGGGAAGAACGGAAATAGCATATAATAACAAAATAAGGCATATAATAACAGAAATAGGCATATAATAACAACTAAATAGCAGAATAGGTGTATGGAAAAGTACATGTAACTATAGCAGAACTGCTTAAATATGAATCAATTTAACAGGCATAGGCTCAGATCCAGCTTTATTAGCAAGTTAAGGTTATTGTTAATATTTATATCTAAAAGTAACATGAACTCACACAGATTGGATTTAAAGAACAGAATAATATGTTGATGTTGCAGAAGAGATTCTTGTAAACATTAGGTAAGAATTGTCTTGATTCAATCCAAGTTTCGGCAGCATCTCCCCATCTTCATTTTATATTTTCAGAACAAGAATTTGTGGAAGAAGTATGAAGAAGTACGATTTATGTGACAGGAATGCATGCCTTATATAGAGTTTACAAGACAGTTCTAAACCATCATATCTTCGTTTTCAAATCCAACCGCTCATAAAATAATGAACCTGGCTAATAAATATGTCCAGAAACAGAATAATGAATCCGATCAAATCATGGTTGGGTTGCCCCCTGGATCAACCTATAGGTCGGCCTACCTGACCTTGAGTCGACCCATAGGTCGACCCAGAGCTAGTGCGGGTCAGCTCTAACGGGTCTAGTTCCTACCTTCTTTTGTAGCTTGTTTGATTTCGAATTGTTTTGAATTCCGTTTTGTATTATTTACATATTTCCTTCTTATTTTATACAAATTTCTAACCTTTATAACTTCCTCATACGATATCCGTGTTACGTAAACTCGGAGTCTATCTTAACCAGAATTCCGAGACGAACGCAATGGTACAATCTGAACTCTGATAGACCAATTTTTTTTCAAAATTCTAATCTATCGAAACTCGAGTTGGCTTGTCTGGTATCCTGCAGAAAATAAGAGATAAAGTATATATTAGAGCTTAGAAAAACATCTCACAGTGGAATGGAATAAAATATAATACAATATAATAAAATTAAATATAGCATTACCAAGGTAATAATATTGTCTAAACAGTTTCCAAAGCTATCATATCTCTGCCACAAACTATTTGAGAACAAATTTACAATTGTAAACAATTAAATTCTCTCGGCTTTCATAAACAACAAGGGTTGTTGTAAAGGGTGTCGAACACTAGACAAAAAATATTTTAATTAATAAATCCAATCAAATTATTCCGAACGTTTTATTGTTTGAAAATAATAGAAAATAATGAAAAAGAAAGTTTTTTTTAATAATAAACGAAAACGATTTGGGAGTAATGACATAAACTGGATTAGTAATTATCAATAGCCAAATAGATAAAAATCGATCTAACTCTTATTTCTGTCACAAATATGAATCAACGATAATTAGGTTTTTAGAAACAAACATGTGAATAACGACAAGCATAGCCTATGCAGGAGCTAAGATCTTAAGCAACCATAGGCTATCAGGACAGATTCACTACTTTATTTCTAAAATGCTAAAAATTAGATCTAAATCTGAATAACGTTAGATCGAACACGAATATACCCTATGAAGGAGCATAGCTCATAACCGACACAGAGTATAAGGTTCAGATCTAACCTAGGTTCAGATCTAGATCTATATACATAAAGTCCTAATCTTTTTGGCTATGTGATTCATATTGAATCTAATCTATAAGCGTCATCACCCCCTAATTAAAGGGAATTAGCTAGACATAGCTAAATGAGTAAAAACGAAGAAGAAAAGAACAAACATGGATAAAGTAAAACTAAAACTAAAGAGAAAAGGAGAAGAATAGTTTTATTCCAAGAGAAGAGTTATAGAATAAAACCCAAGGCCATTCTAAATGAAAGATATACAGTGCATTTATAGCTTCCTTGATCAAGAACAAGTGGCCAAATACAAGATATGCGACAAAAAGTCATTGCCCAAATAACAAATAAACCAATGTAAACGCATGCGAATGGACATGCATGTGTCATGGAAAAATAGCTTGTGGGCATCAAACGACATCAACTTCAATCTTTTTTTTGGCAAGGCGGATAGGTTTTTAAAGTGATCCGTAACACTATTTTATTAAAAAAAATTAAGGGATACATGTGAGTACAGGTGATATAAATAGTACAAATCAACTCAAAGCTTCAACACTTGGAAGACAGGTTCCACTATTACATATCATAGTTTCAAGATCAAATTACAATTTAGTTTTTCACTTTGTTTATCTCCTATGTCTTCTCCGCCTTAGTTAGACAGCTAACCATTCTTCTGTAGATTTCACAACATCTCCTTCTTCATACTCCGCGTGATAGGAGTTTTCGGCCCAGCCTTTTCATTGGAGCTAGTTGTCACTTGATCAGTGAAGATATCTGGAGGTCTCTCCTTATAAGTAGCAGGAGGAGCAATATGCACATAAGGATTGACCGGATTGACATTGACTATTGGTGAGTTCCACATTTCCTTCTTTCCACTTGCGATGGTTCTCTGAAGCGCAACTGACAAAGAATCAAGCTACGCTATATGCATTTTGTCAAATACTATTCTAGAACAGAAAGCATTTAAGTTCTCTATTTTCTTCTTTGTGACAATAAGCTTAGCAGAGTTTTCTTCCACATCCGCTAGCTCATACTGGAGGGAGTGGGTGATAGCCAATATGTCGGCGTTGATCGTCCGGATATGTGCCTTTCTTGCTGATTCAATTGCACTTGTACCAAAATTGTTTTCCTACCAATGAATTTCGTTGTTTGAACATATCACTTGCGTAGTAGTATCAAAGCTGTTCGGCACTACTGTGTTTTTAGAGTTTTGCACACTATCACCGACTCTTCCCCTTTCACTTGGACTGCCAAATATTGCAGACAAAGTTTAATCTACCAAAGCTATTTGACTAGCTACTCTTTTCTTTTCTATTGATTCCATTCCAGTATTTACTTAAGATGTTTCAGTTTGACTTCGCACAGTAGTTCCATCTGTATTTTCATTGCTCACATTTCTAACAGCTTTACCAGTTTGTCCCTTTTCAGTCGTTACAAAATTCACAATCCTCCCTTCCTCAATTTCATGGATCTGATTGAAACTGTTGTTGTCTACATTACATGGGAGTAAGAGCGTGAAGCTGTTTGAAGTTCCAACCATGTTTGCTGCTGGCGGTCACGCATCGACGAAAACTTGCTTTCCTTTGTCTTTACCACTTACTACACGTCTCACTAGTTTCTTCTTCTTAACTACTTTGGTCCAAATGTTGTCTTTGATTTATGTAGTGTAACGAGAGCGCTGGAGGACTCTGGTTGATTTAGCATTCCCAATAACCTGAGAAATTGATGTTCTGTTCTCAATTGCTTTACCCTTAACCCCTTGTTGTTGCATTGTTTTATCTTGACTACTGACTCCTCTATCTAATTTTTCACAATCCTTGTCATTCTGAACTTGGCGTTTTTCAGGTGAATGACCGAATACTTTGCATTGAAAGCATAACTCATGTTTTCAGAGATAACAGACTTTCACTATTTGAATTGCTCCATCTAAATTACATATAGGAAAAGCATCTGGCAAGGGAGAATCCGAAGAAACCTCAACCATGCACTTGGCAAAATCTAGTCTATTTAAGCTTTCTGTATTGGAGTCCATACACAAAAACTTCCCAACTCTGGTAGCCATCCAGCTTATACCACGCTTCGACAATGCTACAAGCGGGATGTTGAACATTTTGATCCACACTGGGTCAAATTCAATTGTTTTGAGCATGAATAAGAACTCCATAACATCTGAGACAAGCGATCTTTATGAAAAATCATTGAACCTTGACTTTAAAATATGCCGCAAAAGCTGGTTGAACAACAACATTTCTTCAGGTCTTCATGCTTTAATCCAGCTCTAAAGATCAACACTTTTCTTGCACCAGTTCTCCAAGCTTTTCAATAATTAAGTGCATCAATCCATTCATCATAAATAATATAAAAACAAAACTATAAATAAACAATATCAATTATTTTAAAGAGAAAATAAGATAAATAAGCGGATAAAATATACATATTTACATGTATATCAAATACCCCTACAGTTATCTTTTTATTCGTCCTCGAATAAACTAAACTAGGATATGTCACACTTTCATAGGAAACATGATTGCATTTAACGTATGCAACAAGACTTTAAACCCCTAGGTGTCCCTAGTAGGACGAGTGTTGTCTCGTAAGTGTTTTCAGCAGATACTACCCACAAAATCCAAAGCATCTTATGTACGCAGATTAATCAAATAATATATTTAAGGTCTTTCAAATTCCAAGGACTTTACCTAACTTCAATAATAGCGATTTATTCCTAAATTGGCCATCCCATTATTGGTGCAAAAATGAATAAAAAATTTCAAGCTGAATTGTAATTCCCTGATAATACTGTAATTGCCTTGAAGATTAAGAGCATGTTGTCAACCAAAGTTCTACACATCAACAATGCACACCCAATCATTTATTTATTCTCCTCTTTTTTTGAATAATTCTGCACCATTGTAACTATAATGTATTAGATGTGAGTTATGCATAGATGAAGGGAAATTCTGTAAGTTCTAAAAAATATTATTGGTAAGTGGGAAAGTGTATTAGCTGAACTTCAAGCTACAAAAGATAAAGTAGTACTATGGCAAAAATGTGAAACGGCTCGAACTTCCCCGGTAAGGAAAGCCCGGATTGCTTTGAGGACAAGACGAATCAGAACGCAAACAGGAGAACATTTCATTGAATATTACAACCATTCCATCAGAATACAAGAATATACAGAGTATGAATAAATATTACAGAGAAAATATCAGAGATTTAAATTACATTTAAATACATCGCAGCAGAAAATAATACAAAACACAACTAGAAGTAATACACGGATATAGAGCTTTCCGAGTATCGTTCCAGCTGTAAACCAGGATCCTATGAATATAAATCTGCAAAACAAAAACTACTAGCTGCCCATGCGGAAAATAGGGGCACACAGAGTTTAGGTTAAAACAATAAACTCCAGGTCAGTCATGTGACTGGTGTGAGAACTAAAACAGTTATTTAAAACTTTACTTTAAATCAGATATATCAAGGGACCATGCCGTATAACACGGAACGGGTTTCCGCCCAAGAATACCAGTGCATATAACAAAACAACGCAATGCTTTTGGAAAAATGAAGTTATTATAAGACCCAGGTCCCATCACACAATGCAACACAAGCCGGAGGATAGGGTTTTCCCTTATAATAGCCAAACATGCTCGGTACGTTAAAAACAAATCATTTGATACTATTATAAGTGTATAGTGTCAAAACAATTTCAATCATAAATATCAATCATAGACGGCATGGGTACCATATATCATGTCGCCATACTAGGCTCTACAATCAAAACCGCAAATGTCACGTATTGGAAGTTGGGTTTCCATCTGTGAACCGAGGCAAAAGATAGTCCTCACCGATTCGAGACGCTTTAGCCCGTGTCTCAAGACCCAGACTCAGGTGGGCGCTTGGATCGTCAGGGCCGGTCCATCGATGTGGATTAAAATGCCTGAACATTGCCTTTCCCCGTCCTTCGGGGTGTCAATGAGCCAAATGACTCCATCGGATCCACACAGCCACCGATATATCTGAGGCGCCTCGCAAACCAACAACCACATAAGTCAAACTCGTCAGGGCGTGTCAAACCAGTGACGCCACTTCTAACTAGAAAGAAACGCACGTCCTCCCTGATGTCCTCTCCCGTTTTTGGTTCACAACCGGGGTGTAAGGCTCACGAATCAACGCTACACAAAGCTATGTCACACAGGGCGTGCTTTGATCATCAACCACAAGACTCTGCTTTTCAACAGAAGCCTTGATCATATTGCCACTTAGGCATGCCACATAGGCAATTCACTCCATGCATTTGATATCCATCAATATATAACCTCTGAGCTCGTACGTCTCAGAGAAGGGCGTTAAGCAAGAGAATAAATTCTCCGCCGCCAAACAGATATATATTTAATAGAAATCAATCACACAGAATAAAATCCAATGTCAGACACACAGTTCATTTACAAGTCCGTTCTGGGTCTGAACGAAACCGGAGGCACCTGGTACCTCGCATATCCATCGATCTCCAAGTATGTCTGGACGATCACCAACTGATTCCCTCCTCTTGGGTGTACGTTCCAATCAAGTTCATCAGTAATTATCCAAACGACGTGAAGACCTCCGGTCTTCGACCACCGTCTTCATCATCGACACCACGTCGAATCAGTTATTCAGAATGGGGTAAACCCGGTCTTTCTGAATAACTCCCGTATACAATAAACAAGTGTTACACAAACACAATATACACCTCATTCCAATTCAGAATATTCTTTTATTTAAATATTCTTATACTTTGGGAAAGGTTCCCGTTAATTTTATCAAAGATAATTCTTTAAATTTATTCTTTAATCTTCTTTTGAATATCAATTCAAACTAGTCGGGATTAGCGAACCACACCGAAGTAATCATTTACTTTATTTCCCAATCCCAACCTATTCATCCCATGAAGTAAAACTGGTAATACTTCATATCTAACACCACAGTGTTATCGGTAAATTCAAGTATGATTTCACGTTCAAATCTAATTAAGGATTTAACTATCGCCTGGAGCAAAACTGATGATACTCCATTCTCGATTATTTCAATCTAATTAATGATTCATTAAAACTCCACTTAATTTTAATCTTCCTAAAAATCAATATCCTGTCTTTAACTGTGTTAAAGAACTAATGTCATCTAAAAAACGGTTCACTATAAAGCCAAAATCACATTCCATTCCAATTCAATTATTGAAACTTCTGGTTACTTTTAAAACCCTTTCAAATCCAATTTATTTATTTCAAAAATAAATAAATTATTATTCTAGTTCAAATCTAGTTCATTTCGATAAAATCTATTTTTATCTTTTCAAATATGGAGTTTTTCATCCCAATTCTTCACAAATCATTTCTTATGATTTTACACAAATTATTACTATTTTTAATAATTTTATCAAGGCCCGCACAGTCGATTTCCATCAACGGCCATCGAACTGCACTTACATCTACCTTTTCCAATTTTGATTTGGACATAATTCCAAATCCAACCGTTAGATTTCAAATCTCTGATATTCCTTAGAAATCTCTTTTCGATACGAACCCAACGATTCCGGTTTTAGGAGAATCCGACGGTCGAATCTCCCGTAATATCCATTCGAAGTCAATGGTCGAAATTCGCGAACTGCCGCGGCGCGGCGCGTTCTATTCAGGCCATTCTATATATATAATATATATATTATATATATTCCATTGATTTCCTTTTAAAACGTTGTTTATAAATCGTTTTAAATTCATTTTCGAAATTATTTCAACTTCATATTCAATTTCGATTCAAAATTGAATATTCCACATCATCGATATACAAATGATAATATTTTCAAAACGTTCTATTTTGAAATCACTTACTTTTCTATATTCATTTTAAAAACGAATATAATCAGTATAAATATCGTTCACGTCAAAATGGCGTCAATCTAATCAACACGGCTTTTATTCAACACATGAATGTTTATTCTATTCAACACATGAATATTTATTCTATTCAACACATGAATTTATTTCTATTCAACACATGAATTTATTCATATTCAACACATGAATTTATTTTCTATTCAACACATGAATATATTTTCTATTCAACATATGAATATTTATTCTATTCAACACATGAATTTATTTCTATTCAACACATGAATTTATTTTCTATTCAACACATGAATATATTTTCTATTCAACACATGAATATATTTCCTATTCAACACATGAATATATTTTTATAATATTCCTTATTTTCCAAATTGGAATGAGGCCCAATCAATTACCATATAAGGTTAATTATATGGATGTTCTACAACACATGTATATAATAACAATGATAAATCATCAACCATCATCAAGAGTGCACCACATAACTGCATAAGCATTAAATATAAATAATTAACGCTTACACAGTCTGTCAACCCATTGATTTGGGAAAATGGGAGAGGGTGCTCGCGCTGGAGAGAGGGAAGGGGAGGAGGAGGTCGCGGTTGAGTGGGGCGCTGCCTGGGCGGTGGCGTACGGAGGAGGGGGCGTCAATGGGAGCAGCGGCTAGAGGACCCGTCACTCCTCTTTCTTCAATTTTTGTTGTTTGAGTATGAATCGGTCAACGAGGGGGGAAGGGGCTGAGAGTGTATAGGAAGAGAGAAAGAGAGGTTTTATTTTATTTATTTAATTCTATAAAGTTACTTTTTATTTTGACCACGAAACGAGACCCACCGCCTGTCGTCCATAGCTAATTACCCCCATTCCGAACACAACGGGATATGTGTCGTAGGCTGATTCGACTGTTTCGACCAGTTTTCATCAAAATATAAATCTATATATTGAATTTGAACGCACATTTCATTTTACCGGGGCCACGTATAGACTCTAAAAATTCCCGAAAAATATTTTCTAGCTTCGTACTGATGATACGGTCCTAACAAAACTAAATTCGTCAAATTCTGAGACCGTTTGAAAAATGGCCATTTTCTAGTCGATAGAAATTGATTGAAACTGTCAAAACACGTTTTCCCTTGCCACGCTCACATATTGATTCAGAAAATTACGAATTTTGAAACCTAGCAATAACTTGACATCCTGGATCCAACAAAATTGGTTTCGTCGAAAACCGAGGTCGTTTGCAAAATTTCCATTTTTAAGTGCCAGAATTCCATAGCGACTATTCTGAATTTTCAACTGGGCATATCTTTTGATTCCCGCTATGAAATTTCAATTTTTCGGATTCGTTGGAAAGATATTCTCAAATAGATTCTAATATTTTTGGTTTCTCTAAAATCCAGTTTATTTTGAATCCTGTACATTCATTTGAAATTCAAAATCGAAATTTCAAACTACCGCGCCATTTTCAATTCCCTTTATATTAAAAAAAATATTTATATTATAACGACGATTCAAATAAATATATACGTTCTAATTCTATTCAAAATAAATTTCTTGTCGCTATTTTTTAAAATAATTCATTTTAAATACTCTAAATTCGTTAAAATTGCCAAAATAAAAATAAAAAAAAATTGGCCTAGATTTTCCGGGTTATTATAATCTCCCCCACTTAAACTTTTCGTCCCCGAAAAGGAACAAAGCTGAAAATTGTTTAACTAATCAACTCAACTTCCAATATTTCCATTATGGCTTATGTTCTTCAACTTTTCAGTTTCTAAGAACTTTTCAAATTTTTCAAAAATTTGGCTAACACCATGAATTTTCGAAAAATTTCGCCATAACCTCCGCTGCACCTGGGACTTCGGGATATTTCAGATAGCCTCCCATGGCCCTCACCAATCCAAAAAGAAAAATAAACAGCCAAGCGGCTAGCCAGTCGGCTCATAAAATCATCAAAATCCCAATAAATTCGTAAACATGTACCTATTTGTCGGGCAAACAATTATTTTCCTCTGCTCTAGCCTCCTTGCTATGACCTGTTCAATGTAAGTACATGTATGCATATGCAAATGCGACAAATTTTCAATATAATTCACTTTTTGGTTCAATTTGGCTAAACGGTTCAAATTCTAATTAATCACCCAATAATCAAACAACACAATCAGCAATCAATTAGTTAATTAGCTTTTCAAATTCATAATTTTGATATATAGTCAAAAATCACATTTTTGATGCCAAATCGCAACAAATAATCCTACCTAGTTTTGGTTTTCACACCAGTCAATAGGAAATATATAGATATCTCACTTTCGAAACACGAACATAAATCCTGATGATGGAGCTCCATCATCAAAATCATCTCCGAGCGACTAGAGTGTGATTCTATATCTATCCAGTATATTAAAACTTCGAATACACGTGGATCAGACGTATATACAAAATCTTTCTGTACTCGATTGTCCAAATCAAATTAAAATAAATATTCAAATACATATAATACGATTTAAATTTTCAAAACAAAAATTGTTTTCAATTTAAAATTATACTCTTCACACTCGTTCTAGGATACTACTGATCCTATCACTAACGAGTCATTCTCATTGGATATTACTAATCCAATTTCTGATGAATTATTTCATTTGGATCTAACATGTCTTGCTCTCGAGCTTTGTAAACCAAAGCTCTGATACCAAAATGAAACGACCCGAACTTCCTCGGTAAGGAAAGCCCGGATTGCTTTGAGGACAAGACGAATCAGAACGCAAACAGAAGAACATTTCATTGTATATTACAACCATTCTATCAGAATACAAGAATATACAGAGTATGAATAAATATTACACAGAAAATATAAGAGACTTAAATTACATTTAAATACATCGCAGCGGAAAATAATACAAAACACAACTAAAAGTAACACACGGATACAAAGCTTTCCGAATATCATTCCAGCTGTAAATCAGGATCGAGTGAATATAAATCTGCAAAACCAAAACTACTAGCTGCCCGTGCGGAAAATAGGGGCACCTAGAGTTTAGGTTAAAACAATAAACTCCAGGTCAGTCATGTGACTGGGTTGAGAACTAAAATAGTTATTTAAAACTTTACTTTAAATCAGATATATCAAGGGACCACACCGTATAACACGGAATGGGTTTCCTCCCAAGAATACCAGCGCATATAACAAAACAACGCAATGCTTTTTGGAAAAATGAAGCTGTTATAAGACCCAGGTCCCATCACACAATGCAACACAAGCCGTAGGATAGGGTTTTCCCTTATATTTGCCAAACATGCTCGGTACATTAAAAACAAATCATTTGATACTATTATAAGTGTATAGTGTCAAAACAATTTCAATCATAAATATCAATCATAGACGGCATGGGTACCATATATCATGTTGCCATACTAGACTCTACAATAAAAACCGCAAATGTCACATATTGGAAGTTGGGTTTCCATTTGTGAACTGAGGCAAAAGATAGTCCTCACCAATTCGAGACGCTCTAGCCTGTGTCTCAGGACCCAGACTTAGGTGGGCCCTTGGATAGTCAGGGCCGATCCACCGATGTGGATTAAAATGCCTGAACATTGCGTTTCTCCGCCCTTTGGGGCGTCAATGAGCCAAATGACTCCATCGGCTCCACAAAGCCACCGATATATCCGAGGCGCCTCGCAAACCAACAACCACATAAGTCAAACTCCTCAGGGCGTGTCAAACCACTGACGCCACTTCTAGCAAGAAAGAAACGCACATCCTCCCTAATGTCCTCTCCCGTTTCTGGTTCACAACCGGGGTGTGAGGCTCGCGAATCAACGCTACACAAAGCTATGCCACACATGCCATGCTTTGATCATCAACCACAAGACTCTGCTTTTCAGCAGAAGCCTTGATCATATTGCCACTTAGGCATGCCACACAGGCAATTCACTCCATGCGTTTGATATCCATCAATATATAACCTCTGAGCTCGTACGTCTCAGAGAAGGGCGTTAGGCAAGAGATTAAATTCTCCACGGCCAAACAGATATATATTTAATAGAAATCAATCACACAGAATAAAATCCAATGTCAGACACACAGTCCATTTACAAGTCCGTTCTAGGTCTGAACGAAACCGGAGGCACCTGGTACCTCGCATATCCATCGATCTCTAAGTATGTCTTGACAGTCACCAACTGATTCCCTCCTCTTGGGTGTATGACTCAATCAAGATCATCAGTAATTATCCAAACGACATGAAGACCTCCGGTCTTCGACCACCGTCTTCATCCTCGACACCAGGTCGAATCAGTTATTCAGAATGGGATAAACCCGGTCTTTCTGAATAACTCGCGTATATAATAAACAAGTGTTACACAAACACAACATACGCCTCATTCCAATTCAGAATATTCTTTTGTTCAAATATTCTTATACTTTGGGAAAGGTTCCCATTAATTTTATCAAAGATAATTCTTTAAATTTATTCTTTAATCTTCTTTTCAATATTAATTCAAACTAGTCGGGATTAGCGAACCACACCGAAGTAATCATTTATTTTATTTCCCAATCCCAACCTATTCATCCCATGAAGTAAAACTGGTAATACTTCATATCTAACACCATGGTGTTATCGGTAAATTCAATTACCATTTCACGTTCAAATCTAATTAAAGATTTAACTATCGCCTAGAGCAAACCTGGTGATACTCCATTCTCGATTATTTCATTCTAATTAAAGATTCATTAAAACTCCACCTAGTTTTAATCTTCCCAAAAATCAATATCATGTCTTTAACTGGGTTAAAGAACCAATGTCATTTAAAACACGGTTCACTATAAACCCAAAATCACATTGCATTCCAATTCAATTATTGAAACTTCTGGTTACTTTTAAAACCTTTTCAAATCCAATTTATTTATTTCAAAAATAAATAAATTATTATTCTAGTTCAAAACTTGTTCATTTTGATAAAAATCTATTTTTATCTTTTCAAATATGGAGTTTTTCATCCCAATTCTTCACAAATCATTTCTTATGATTTTACACAAATTATTACTATTTTTAATAATTTTATCAAGGCCCGCACAATCAATTTCCATCAACAGCCATTGAACTGCACTTACAGCGACCGTTTCCAAATTTGATTTGGACATAATTCTAAATCCAACCGTTAGATTTCAAATCTCTAATATTCTTTTAGAAAGCTCTTTTAGATACGAACCCAATGGTTCCGGTTTTAGGAGAATCCGACGGTCGGATCTCCCGTAATATCCATTCGAAGTCAATGGTCGAAATTCGCGAACTGCCACGGCGCGACGCATTCTATTCAGGCCATTCTATATATATAACATATATATTATATATATTTCATCAATTTCCTTTTAAAACGTATTTTATAAATTGTTTTAAATTCGTTTTCGAAATGATTTCAACTTCATATTTAATTTCGAATCAAAATTGAATATTCCACATCATCGATATACAAATGATAATATTTTCAAAACGTTCTATTTTGAAATCACTTACTTTTCTGTATTCATTTTAAAAACGAATATAATCGATATAAATATCGTTCACATCAAAATGGCGTCAATCTAATCAACACGGCTTTTATTCAACACATGAAAATTTATTCTATTCAACACATGAATATTTATTCTATTCAACACATGAATTTATTTCTATTCAACACATGAATTTATTTCTATTCAACACATGAATTTATTTTCTATTCAACACATGAATATATTTTCTATTCAACACATGAATATTTATTCTATTCAACACGTGAATTTATTTCTATTTAACACATGAATATATTTTCTATTCAACACATGAATATATTTTCTATTCAACACATGAATATATTTTCTATTCAACACATGAATATATTTTTATAATATTCCTTATTTTCCAAATTGGAATGGGGCCCAATCAATTAACATATAAGGTTAATTATATGGATTTTATACAACACATGTATATAATAGCAACGATAAATCATCAATCATCATCCAGAGTGCACCACACAACTGCATAAGCATTAAATATAAATAATTAACGCTTACACAGTCTGTCAACCCATCGATTGACATACAACTAAACAATCGGGATTAGGGTATGCCAAATATTATCCCAATACTCGTGTGGGGTTTCAAATCAACCAACACATATTTTATTTGTGCAGTTAGCTGATGTGTAAAATTTATCGTCCCGATCAATATCAGTCAAATTAGTGTATATAAACAAATCGTCCAATTTGTTTATTAATATTTATTTTATATACACTTCAAAAATTATATTTTTAAGTGTAAAATATTTTATTCCATTCCATATCACCCAATCGACTATCACAACACAACAATCAAATAAACTAGTCATCCATGGTCTGTGGACGATGGGTGTTGGGTGCTACTAAACACCGTGTGCATCCTAGTATATATTTCAACTAGAAATAAAATTAAAAGTAAGGAGTTTTCACCGACTAGCTAACCAGACGCCACGAATCTTCATATGTAGGTAATCTTCGCCGTGCTTCTAACGAGATGTGTTTCACGCAGTTCATAATAAAAATCACATTTTTATTTCAATTCTATAAATTATATTTTTACTTTCGATGTAAATAATATAAAGATCGAATTTTTATCGCTACTTCATATATATAAAAATTGAATTTTTATACTTCTAAAAATATTTTCATACCACACACTAGTTAAAAATCATATTTTTATCTTGCCAAAAATATTTTCTTTATACGATAACAATCATTTCTTTATAGCAATGGAAAATCTAACTTTATATGTTAAAAATCCAATTTTTATTCGACTAAAAATCTAAACTTTATACATAGAAAAAAATCGTATTTTTCTAAGGATTAAAATTGAAGAAAATCATACTTTATATACTTGAAAACCATTTCTTTCTATTACTAATAAACAAATAAAAATCATTACTTTACTTTGCAAAGGTTAAAATCATGTTTTTATCACTTTCAAAATCATATCTTTATAAAAATCACAGTTTTAAAACAAGATTATTTCATATAAAAACCCATATTTTTAATTGCATGAACAAATTAAAATTCGAAATAAATAAACAAAAGCTCACCGATGCAATTTGGGGGGCTGGGATGGCGCGCCCGGGGAGGTGTTGCGGTGGTGGTTGGTCAGGCGGTGGTGGCTCAGGGGCATTGGCGATTTCAAATCGATTTGGGCAAATGGGGGAGGGTGCTCGCGGTGGAGAGAGGGAAGGGGAGGAGGAGGTCGCGGTTGAGTGGGGCGCTGCCTGGGAGGTGGCGCACGGAGGAGGGGGCGTCGATGGGAGCGGCGGCTAGAGGACCCGACGCTCCTCTTTCTTCAAATTTTTTTTTGTTTGAGTATGAATTAGTCAACGGTGGGGGGAGGAAGAGAGAAAGAGAGGTTTTATTTTATTTATTTAATTCTATAAAGTTACTTTTTATTTTGACCTCGAAACGTGAAACACCCTACCCTCTATTAAGGTCACTCACAAAGGGAATGCCTTAACTTTGGTGGAGGTTTGTAAGTAAAAGTCACAAATAAAACACAAGACAGATATAAACACATATATATATATAAGCAGCGGAAAACAACAGACTTTTTATTTCACAAATACGTGTTCATACAAAAATATTTCCATAATTGTCTCATAACAACTTCCAAAATATTACAACATCATTTCTGTCTTGGTTATTAAATAAAGAAGCATAAAACATGATTAAAACAACATAAATCCCCATGATTGTGTCCAACAGCCATAGCCAAAGAAAGAGAGTCCAAAACGTACATCTACTATCTCGAAGCCTGCAAAGAGTCTGATTAAGCTGGGTTGTTTCCTCCCTGTGGACCTGGGGGGAGACGGAAGAAAAGAAGACGAAAGAAAATAGGGTCAGACATAAATCCTGGTAAGTCTAGTGACTCTTCAGTATGAGAATAAGAATAAGGGCATGACAGGTATAAACTGGAAACAGGAAAGTATCATAAACGAAGATAAAGTAGTTTTGAAACGAATATACTATCGCACCCCACACTATATCTCTGCACCTACATGCATTAGTTCTAAACTGGCACCCTATGCTGAGGGTGAAGTGATCCCTTTATTCTAAAGATCGGCTCCTACACGCTTAATTAAATGTGTCTTACAGCCCCCAAAGATTGTAGATACCTATGCTGGTCCCACCATGGGGTGTATCAAGTCCCATGGTGGCGGCCCGACACAATACTAGAATGAATAGGTTATACTACTGGTGCCCCCAGTGCCCTGTTTGTCTGCTCCGAAGTGTGTGCACGGCCGCACTCCGTTAGAACCCACATTGATGCAACCACCGCCGTCGCTTTTGACCGCTTACAATCAGCCCAGTAATCGTGCCCCACCCTGCCTAGTTTCAGGGTACCATGATACCTAATTGGGTTACTGCTGAAATGGGTCCCTGTTACTAGGGTTTTCTAGTCAAACATGTTAAGTGGTTAAGTGTCTGTATTTACCTAACCCCATCCATCAGTTTAACTAACATGTTTAATTGGTTAAGTGTTTTTGTTAGCTTAACCCTACCATCCTGACTTGTTTGTCCTTAGCTTTTTAAAGCACCGACCACTCACATTAGATATATATTGTTACAGTTACTGGATGGGCCGGTCGGTTCCGTGCAGATTTACACCGTAACTCAGTCTAACCTCGGGTCCTTATTGGGCTCAATGCTTAACCACCCACATTGGATAGGTATTGTTGTGACTACTGGACAGCCGGGTGGGTCCGGGCAGGTTTACATCACAACTCAATCCAACCTCGTGTTAAGCATAATCGTATTTTCTAAATTTACATATTTGTCTTTATTACTAGTTATATGTAATTTAAATGTCATGGCCCACTTTTCCAAGTTTAATGTTTTTGGTATAAGAAATTATACCGTTTAAATGCCACTAATTTTGGGATTGACAAACATGCCAATTTCATATATTTTTATGTCAAGTTTTACCAATATACCCAGTGTTACCCCGTTTAAATATTAGGCTAACAACCTTAGCCTAATTTCCGTTCGCATTGTTTTTAACATATAATATAAGGCTAAAAACTTAGCCTAATTTAGCGCACATAAAATTGGTATAAGGAAGTTCATTAACATAAACATGACATAGGTGTAAACTTGGCATTTTTGGCATAGTCAATATGAACATCATAGGTGTGAACTTGCAAAATAGCCAACATGAAAGTCATAGGTGTGAAGTTGCAAAATAGTCAATATACATATATGTGAATTTGCAACATAGCCTAAATCAACTTACATATATGTGAATTTGCATTGAAATAAGGGTCAAACCAAATAGGTGTCACATGAGTTAGCATATGATTTAGAAAACATAAGTCTAAACATGTTTAGGATCTAGGCATAACATCGAACATCACTAGCATATGACAAGAATATGACATTTTCATAAGTATGTATAACTTTATGACAAGTGTGTGAACTGGATCCAATCATATATCTAATTACAACATGAAACATGTACTAAAGTGGATCTTGACATGGATCCAATTAGGAACTTGCAACTTTTGTATAAACATAGGAGCATGTATATGAACATAACCATTTAGGCATAAAGGTTCTAGCATAAAGTATATACATGAGGTTCTAATCACAAACAATCTAAATAATCACTTATACATGAACTATACAACTTGCTTGTGATGTTGTTGTCATTCTAAAAATACAATAGGATCAACATCAATCTTAATTATACCACAAACATCCCAATTTCATTCACAACACAATCATTTCAATAAATAGATATGAATTAACATCGTCGTGACATAATAGCACAATTCCACTTCCAATTTACATCGAATCAAGTCTTAGTTTTATTCTCATCGGAAAAATCACTATACTTACAATGAACGACGAACTTGAATTCTAGATTCTGAGTTCTGAATTTGATATGCTTTCCTTTGGGTAGACTAACGTTGTTTTGATTCGTGTTTTACTTTAGTATTGGCTTGTCTCTAAGCTTTCTAACTGACAGCCACTCCTAGTTTCTTTCCAGCAGCATGGCGGCTCTAGTACTATATTATTTGTGTGAATTTAGGTTTAGACTTGAGTTGTATTTATAGAATTTTAAACTGATTAGAGCCGTCGATGAAGCTGGAGTGGATCCAGACCATCCATCTCAAGAGAAACCAATCAGAAAGCGACATGTAAGCCCTAGTGACACAGCCAAGCCTCAGAAATCGACCAGAACCCGACCAGGCCAGCCAGGGCCTGACCAAGCAGGTTTCTGGCCTAGGCGCACTTGGCAGGTGCGCCAGTGCAAATTTGTATTGGCACACTTCCCAAGTAAGCCAATGCAATTTTGTTCTGGCGCACTTCCGAAGTGTGCCAGTGCATTCTGACCCATTTCTGGTTTTTCTTCCCAACTTCGTTCGTCCATATCTTCTTCATACGGTATCCGTTTTATGCAAACTTGGACTCTGTCTCAAGCAGAATTCCGAGACGAACGCAATGGCGTAACCCATTTCCCTTAATTCCATCATTTAGAATTATTTATACTTTAATTTATTAAGTTACAGTTAACAGAAAATTCGGGGTGTTACATTCTCCCCTCCTTAAAGGATTTCGTCCCCGAAATCTTCAAGCCTAGGAGAACGTAAGTCCTAACATCCAATCGTCCATCTACTCAACCAACAAACACAGGCGTCCATTGCCCTTAAAAGACTTCTAATTCTTTATGATTATATGCATAGTGTGTGTATATGTCCTTAACTAATGCAAAATCAGGCGGTCTACTCACCCAGTTGACCTCCTTAATGCAAATCATGTAAGTGTCATGAGTCCATTATGTATGCAAATTTGCCCTTACTCATAATTCTACATGAGTGCGCAATCATTTATACAAATTCAACATCCATATGACGACGTATCAAGTTTCAACCACATACAAATATGAATACATATATGCATATGCAGTATGAAGTGACTGAGCCGATCTAAAACCAAGGTTGTGTGTATATGCATCCACGAGCAACCACTAGCAACCACTTGCAACCATCAACCATAACATGTTTCAAATACATGTTTACATCCAAAGGGTTTCTACCTAAGGATAAAGGATAATATCGAGAAGATATACCTAAAAAGATAGATACAAGCACAAATTAAGGAAAAAGAGAGGTCAAAGATGTACCCTCAAAAAGAAAAGGGTAAGCCGCGCGTATTTTGTCCTCAGTTTCCCAAGTCTCCTCTTCCTCGGCGTCGCTCCATTGAACCTTAACGAGTTTGACTTCGTGGTTGCGTAGCTTTTTTATTTCAGTTCCTACGATTCGAGTTGGAACTCTCCTCACAGTTGCTTCACGTTCCACTTCGGCTTCTTCTAGAATGCTTGGCTCCACCACTTCCGCAGATTCTTGTAGACATTTTCGGAGATGAGAAACGTGAAAGACGTTGTGAATTCCAGCCAACCTTTCAGGCAGGTCTACTCTATAAGCCATTTTCCCAATCTTCTCAATGATAGGGTACAGTCCTACAAATCTTGGTGCTAGCTTTCCTGCGGATCCAAAGCGAACGTTCCTTAAGGGAGATACCCAAAGGAAAACCCTGTCCCCAACCTCAAACTCAAGGTCGGTCCTTCTTTTGTCAGTGTAGGATTTCTGTGTGTCTTGGGCAGTCTTCATTCTCCTTCGTATCTAGTCCACTTTTTCTGAAGTCTCTCTAATCATGTCCGGCCCAAGTATAATCTTGTCAGTAGACTCCCACCAACATGTTGGAAGGTCTTCCATACAAAGCTTCGAAGGGGGCCATACCGATGGTGGCTTGGTTACTGTTGTTGTAGGCGAATTCCACTAAAGAAAGGTGATCCTCCCAAGTCCCTCCGAAGTCAAGAACGCACAGTCTTAGAAGATCTTCTAGTACTCTATTCACCCTTTCTGTCTGACCATCAGTTTGGGGGTGATAGGCCGTGCTCAAGCATAACTGTGTGCCGACAGCTTCTTGCAGACTCCGTCAAAATTCACTCGTGAAGATGGGGTGTCTGTCACTCACTATGCTGGAGGGTATTCCATGGAGTTGAACTATTTCCTTGAGATAAAGAGAAGCAAGAGACGAAGCAGTCCTTCTACTCTTGATAGGTATAAAGTGGGCGCTTTTAGTAAGCCTGTCCACTATTACCCAAATGCTAGTATTGCCTCTTCTTGACCTAGGCAACCCGTCAATGAAGTCCATCGAAATGCTATCCCACTTCCATTGCGGGATTTTTAGAGGATGAAGCGGTCCTTCAGGCTTCTTTTGTTCCGGCTTGACCTGTTGGCATGTCATGCACTTAGAAACGAAATCTGCCACGTCCTTCTTCATGCCGCTCCAATAGAAAACTCTCTTTACGTCCTTGTACATCTTATCTCCACCTGGGTGTATTGTCATCTTGGAATGATGGGTCTCCTCGAGAACCTTCTTCACTAAATCCCTAGCTTGTGGGATGCATATCCTTCCATCCCATCTCAGCCAACCTTTATCATCGATGGAGTACCTATTGAGGTGACTGGAAGTTTCACCCCTAATTAGTTTATCAATCACATCCACAAGCTGCGGGTACTCACGTTGTGCGGCCCCTATTGAGTCTAAAAGAGTGGGTCGTACTTCTAGGGATGCCAATAATCCAGGTATAAAATCTGAGGAGGGCCTAAAGTCAAAACTGGCTATATACTCCAAGCTTTGCCTTTCTACAAAGAGAGAGCTTAGGGTCAGCTTCTTTCTGCTCAACGCGTCTGCTACTACGTTGCCTTTGCCAGGAGTATAGGAAATTTCAAAGTCATACGAGGCAAGGAACTCCATCCACCTTTGCTGCCTCAAGTTAAGATCTTTCTGCGGGAAAAGATACTTCAACGATTTATGGTCGGTATATAATTCGAACTTGTCACCTAGGAGATAATGGCGCCAAGACTTAAGCGCAAAGACGATGGCGGCCAACTCAAGATCGTGGGTTGGATAGTTCTTTTCATGCACTTTCAATTGTCTTCCACCATAAGCTACTACCCTCCCTTATTGCATCAGAACAGTGCCTAGCCCTGTACCACAAGCATCTGTATATACTGTGAACATTTTGCTTCCATCCGGCAAATTCAGAACTGGGGCTATTGTGAGAGCCCTTTTTAATCGTTGGAAAGCAAACTCGCAATCCAAATCCCAAGTGAATGCCAGATTCTTCTTTGTTAGCCTTGTGAGTGGAGCTGAGATTTTCGCGAAATCCCTAATGAACTTTCGGTAAAAACCAGCTAGCCCAAGAAAGCTTCAGACTTCGGTTGAATTTCTTGGTGTCTTCCAATCTTGCACTGCCACCACTTTCGCGGGGTCTACAGCTAACCCCTCTTTGGAAACTATATGCCCAAGAAACCTTACTTCTTCTCTCCAAAAGTGGCACTTGGAGAATTCGGCTTTTAGCTGATGTGCACGGAGAGTATCCATGATCTCTTTCAGAAGCTGAGCATGTTCTTCCTCATTATTTGAGAAGATCAAAATATCGTCTACGAAGACCACCACGAACTTATTGAGGAATTCTCTGAACACCCTGCTCATTAGGTCTAAGAAATAAGCAGGTGCGTTTGTCAAGCTGAAAGGCATGACAAGCCACTCGAATAAACCGTCTAGGGCTCTGAACGACGTTTTATCAATGTTATCTTCAGCTACCCTTAGCTGATGGAACCTAGTAGCCATATCAAGTTGGGAGAAGACCGACGCACCTACAAGCTGATCAAACAAATCGTCTGTTCGGGGAAGCGGGTGTCTATTCTTTTTAGTCAGCTTGTTTAGCTCCCTATAGCCCACACAAAGACATAGTGAACCATCTGCTTTGGTGGCGAACACCACTAGAGCACCCCATTCCAAAATACTTCTCCTTATAAACCCCTTCTAGAGAAGCTCCTTAACTTGCTTACTGAGCTCCTTTCTCTCCTTTGGAGCCATATGTCTAATAGGAAGAGCTACAGGCTTTGTATTATCAACAAGATATATGCGGAAGTCTATTTCCCGCTTCGGAGGTAAGCCTTTCACCTCTTCAAAGACATCCGGATATTACCGGACAACCCTAACAGACTGCAAATTCTCAACAGAAGCATCAAGTGACTCTAGATAACTAAGCATAACAGCATTCAAGGGATTACAAGAAATTTCTAGAGTGTTTCCGAGCCGAGTCAAGAGCCTAACCATTCTTTTCTCACAATCAAGAATGGCACCATTACTGGATAACCAGTCCATGCCTAGATCAGCCCATGTCCTGAGAAGCCCAAAACAAAGGCACTACATCTAAATTCAACACTTAAAATAGAGATTTTCAAATCCAAGCAAACCATCGACAAATAAGCCGAGCCCCAAATTGGATTTGAAACAACCAAGGGATCTTCTACCATACTAGTGTCTAGGTGCAGAGATTCTACTAAAGCAGATGAAATAAAGGAGTGTGATGCACCAGAATCAAAGAGAGTGCGAACTGGATGATCATACAGATAAACTAAGCTTTCTACAGAAATATTTCTACCTCGTTCCTGTGGATGTGCCACCAGCACATGAACTTGGCCGCCTGAGGTGGATCCAGTCCTTTGTCCCTGCCCCCGCTTCTTTGGGCAGTCCTTAGCCAAGTGTCCAGTCATGCCACAACTGAAGCAACCACCATTCATCTTTGCCTTCTTCTTTCTGCAGTCTTTTGCTATATGTCCAACAATGCCACAGAAATTGCACTTTCTCTTTTCACGGAATTTGTTGTTCTTCCAGCCTTTCTTGAAGTCTGTTTTCTTAGCCTGTAAACCCTCCTTCTTTTCTTGAGGCACTTCCGCCTTTGCCTCTTTCTTGCCTTTATCTTCCTCGTGTAGCAGCGCCATGTCCACCAAGCTTTCATAGGTCGCCCCCATGGGTATATGGGTCATAGAAGGGCTGTGTAAAGGCTCATTCATGCCTTTGATGAAACGAAGGGCCTTCTTGTGTTGGGTGTTTACTAAATCCAGCCCAAATCTGGACAACTGATTGACGTACTCCCTGATCGTTATACTCCCTTGCTTAAGAGTTAGGAACTTCTCCATCTGCAGGCTTATTTTAGCTTGGGAGAGGAATTTCATCTCAAACCTCATCCTGAAATGTTCCCATGTTTCCACTGGCCTCTCCGCATGTATAACTTCCCACCAATAGGAAGCTTCATCTTTGAGCAACCACACTGCTAGCAGTATCTTTTGCCTGTCATCAACTTCGAAGATAACGAATAAATCTTCAGTCTCCTTCAGCCAGTTCCTTGCTACCACAAATGATTCAGTTCCATAAAAGTCCTTTCCTCCAATAGCCTTGAAGTCTCTACATGTCTTAGCGAAAGTGTTCCCACGAGGAGGAGGTGGGGGAGGAGGAACCGCTGCCACCGTAGGAGGAATGTCTGCTGGGCCAGCACCATTGGCCCTAGCCTCTAGGTACCTTCGGAACCAGCCAGGGATCGGTACTCCTTCTGGAAGGTTAAGATCTCCAGACATGCTGGAACAAAAAGGAAAGTATTCAAGATAAAAGGATAGAGGGACAGTGCATATGGCTCTGGGGAATTATGCCTTTTAAAAACAACACCTTTTCTTGAAAAAGATGCTTCTTTAAACTTCTTTTTGAAAATACTCTCAATTTTTTTTATCTAGTCCGGTAAATCTATGCTCTGATACCAAGTGAAACACCCCACCCTCCATTAAGGTCACTCACAAAGGGAATGCCTTAACTTTGGTGGAGGTTTGTAAGTAAAAGTCACAGATAAAACACACGACAGATATAAACACACATATATATATATATAAGCAGCGGAAAACAACAGACTTTTTATATCATAAATACGTGTTCATACAAAAACATTTCCATAATTGTCTCATAACAACTTCCAAAATATTACAACATCATTTCTGTCTTGGTTATTAAATAAAGAAGCATAAAACATTATTAAAACTGCATAAATCCCCATGATTGTGTCCAACAGCCATAGCCAAAGCAAGAGAGTCCAAACCGTACATCTACTATCTCAAAGCTTGCAAAGAGTCTGACTAAGCTAGGTTGTTTCCTCCCTGTGGACCTGGGAGGGGGGGACGGAAGAAAAGAAGACGAAAGAAAATAGGGTCAGACATAAAGCCTGGTAAGTCTATTGACTCTTCAGTATGAGTATAAGAATAAGGGCATGATAGGTAAAACTGGAAACAGGAAAGTATCATAAACTAAGATAAAGTAGTTTTGAAACGAATATATAATCGCACCCCCACACTATATCTCTGCTCCTACATGCATTAGTTCTAAACTGGCACCCCATGCTGAGGGTGAAGTGATCCCCTTATTCTAAAGATCGGCTCCTACTCGCTTAATTACATGTGTCTTACGCCCCCCAAAGATTGTAGATACCTATGCTGGTCCCAACATGGGGTGTATCAAGTCCCATGGTGGCGGCCCGACACAATACTAGAATGCATAGGTTATACTACTGGTGCCCCCAATGCCCTGTTTGTCTGCTCCGAAGTGTGTGCACGCCCGCACTCCGTTAGAACCCACACTGTTACACCCACCGCCGTCGCTTTTGACCGCTTACAATCAGCCCAGTAATCGTGCCCCACTGTAACAACCCGGAAAATGTGAACCAGTTTAAATTTTTTAAATTTGGTTATTAACAAGAAATTTGAATAGTTGAAATAGCCTATTTCCATAAAATATAGAATTTGGTATAATATGGCAGTTTGAAATTTTGAATACAAACTTAGTCTGACTGTACCGGGTGGAAAATATAACAGATTTTAACGAAACTGAAAATATTTAAATCTGTTTATCAATACCTTTCTAACGAATCTGAAAAATCGAAATTTCATAACGGAAATCAAAAGTTATGGCCAAATGAATTTTCAGAAAGGTCGCTATATAGTATATATAGCCCTTGAAAATTGAGATTTTGCATACGACCTCGGAATTCGACGAAACCACTTTTGTTGGGTCCGGGATGTCAAATTATTACTAAGTTTCAAATTTCGTAATTTTTGAAGCTAGTATGTGAGCGGGGCAAAAGATAACGTGTTTGGTCAAATTCTGTTAAAATGGGTCGACCTAAAAATGGCCATTTTTCAAACGAGCTCAGAATTCGACGAAACTGGTTTTGTAAGGACCGTATCGTCAAAACAAAGCTAGATTTATTTTTCTGGAATTTTTCGATTCAGTTTGTGGCCCTGGCAAATTGAAATGTACGTTTAAATTAAATATCGAATGTTTTATATTTTAAATTGAAAAATAACTGACTGTAACAGTCGAAGTGGCCAACGAAACATATCCCATTGTGTCCGGAATGGGGGTATTTAGCTAGGGGCGACAGTCGTTGGGTTTAAAAAGGAGTCCGTTTGCAAAAACACTATTTAAAATTTTTTCTATAAATATCGACCAATGAGAAATTTTCTTTATAAAAAAAAAAAAAAAAAACTAAAACCCTAAGCCGCCACACGGAAACGAACGACGCTCGTCGTTCACACCTTTCCGACGAGAATCCCGCCGCCTCAGGCGACGCCAGCCAACGCCACCACCCTCGATCGACGCCGCTCACCGCCCTCTCCAAATCCGACCAACCCCCGACCTTCCTCCCTTCGCCAGCGTCGAGAAAAACGCCCAGAAAGCCGCCGACTTCACGTCGACGCCACGACCGCCAGAGGCGATCGCACCTGCTCCTCTGACCATCGTTAGGACCGCCTCGCTTCCCTCTTTCAAGTCCCACTCTCTGATCGGAGCATAGATTCATGGATTTGCTGAAAGATTCAACCCTAGTTTCGAAATCAAAAAGGGGGTATACGGCTAAATTGATTTTTACACTTTAAAGCGTTGCAAATTTGTAAAAATCATATCTTTTTTCTGTGTTAACGAAATCGATGAAACAGGAGACACCGTGACCGCAAGGAGGCTCTCTACATTCTAGAAGAAGCCGCGGATTTTTCTGACCTTCCTACGATTTTTAGCACCGCAAGAACCAATGTGAGGAATCTAAATTATCTGTGTGAATGAAATCGCGTTGTATAAATTATATAAGCGAAGTGTAAATTATATACGCATTGTATACCTCATGTACATGTGTTGTATAAGTTATATTAGCGATGTATAAATTATACAAGCGTTGTTTGAAACATATATGCTTTAAATTGTGATGAAATGCAAGTGAATTATCATATTATATATATATATACTCCCCTCGTCCACAGACCATGGACGATATTTATTGCTTGTGATTGACGTAATATCATATGGTTTGACGAATGGTTGGAAATAATTGTTTGTGGTTGATATTATGGTTGAAAAATACCTTTATGGTTGAAAATTACCTTTGTGGTTGAAAAATACCCTCTTGTGGTTGAAACAAAATAGAGTAGGATTGTGGAATTGAAAATTAAAACATGCCGCCTGCGTGCGAACTAGATGCATGATCCCCATTGTAAAAAACCGCGAGGTTTTAAGGTAGAGCGAGGAGCCGTACTAGGGACGGTCCCGGTTTTAACTACCCTGCCGTTATGCTGCCGAAATTTTCTGAAATATTTATGTGTTAGAATAATTTTCATTCATTGAAACTATTTACATATGCTATATCGAATATTCATGTGTTGAGTTGCAATTCCTTCGTTGAGTTGAAATTCATGTGTTGAATATTATTTGAATTTAAACAAATGGCTTTAGCGATAAAAATCACATTTTTATATATATACAAACTATATCGAATATTCATGTGTTGAGTTGCAATTCATTCGTTGAGTTGAAATTCATGTGTTGAATATTATTTGAATTTAAACAAATGGCTTTAGCGATAAAAATCACATTTTTATATATATACAAACTATATCGAATATTCATGTGTTGAGTTGCAATTCATTCGTTGAGTTGAAATTCATGTGTTGAATATTATTCGAATTTAAACAAATGGCTTTAGCGATAAAAATCACATTTTTATATATATACAAACGATATAGAATATTCATGTGTTGAGTTGCAATTCATTCGTTGAGTTGAAATTCATGTGTTGAATATTATTCGAATTTAAACAAATGGCTTTAGCGATAAAAATCACATTTGTATATATATACAAACGATATAGAATATTCATGTGTTGAGTTGCAATTCATTCGTTGAGTTGAAATTCATGTGTTGAATGTTATCGTCTTCTAAAAATAAATATTTTTGATGATAAAAATAGTACTTTTATCATGTATACGCTTAGTTAAAAATACACACGTGTTGAAATAAATAATAGTTTGCTAGAAATATTATTATTCGCTTTGTTCTGCATATATATACATGTGTTGAACAGGAAAAATGGATTAGCTGTAGAGTAAAGAAATTATTTGCGTGCCCGACAAATAGGTAAACCTTGATGAGTTGGCTGCGCAATTTTATTTATATATCAACTCCTGTGAATGCCATTGGATGCAGAGTGTTGGTTTTTCTATGTGAAATAATAAACAACGCCATAGGATAGTAACAATTAATTTTGAACTACACTACATGGCATACTTCTTGATGATAGGCATACTTCATCATATTCCACATAAGCAATTGGAGCTTGTGTGACGAGGTGGAAGATTTACCATATAAACAAGAGGCTTGTATGGCAATGACTATGTACTACAGGTTGAACTGATGACTATTATGGACTATATAAATTATAACGATAAATTGCCAGAGTAATAAAAACCCCACACGGGTCTGGAGTTGACAATAATCACGTCGCTCTAGTTATTAGATACGGCACATGGACTATTTATTTCCACACGGAAACGGGGTGACGGGAATTTATTCTCTGGAGTGATTATCAGTACATGCTCCCCCGTAAACACCAGAATATATCACTAAAAATATGTGAATGCTTTTTAGGATTTATTGGGTACCTAATACGGCCCAATAAATTTCCAAACCCCTCCCCGTACAAAGGAGGTTATGGCGAAATTTTTCGAAATATTAAGGCGTTAGTGGAATATTTGAAGTGAAAACGAAGTTGAAAATATAAAATAAACTATAGTTGAAACTATAGATTGAACTATATTTATATATATAAATATAAATATAATTAAAAGGAATAAAGGCCGTGCAGTTCGCGTTTCGGAATCGTAATTTGAAACAATTAGTACGAGAAATCCGACCATCGGATTTTCCTGAAACTGCAACCGCCGGGTTCGCCTTGGAAATACCTTTCCAACGGCACCAACCTTGTAAAAATCCCACGGTTGGATTGTCCGGAATGTCTAATTCAAATCGGAAGAAAAACAGCGCTAGAATCGTTTATATTTATATATAAATATAAATATAATTAATTTAAATCGAATAACGATGCTGCAGTTCGAATTTTGAAACCGTAACTTTAAACGACTAGTGTGGAAGATCCGACCGTCGGATTCTCACGAAACTGGAACCGTTGGGTTCGCTTTTGGAATATCCTCCCACTGATATAGACTTTGTAGAAATCCAACGGTTAGATTTTCCGATATGTGTAAAACAAATTAAGGGAAAAGCAGCGCCAGTGCCACGGCACGACCTGAAACGTCGTTTAATTGAATATGGCCATTTTTAAACAAATAAAAATGGCGAAAAATCGTTATAAAATATTATAAGCAACATAGGTTGCAAATAGACCAATTGGGCTTGAATTGTTTGATATTTGATGGTTGTATGTGAATGACATGAAAATAACACTAAATAACTGAAAGATGGATGTCGAATAATATAACCATATAAAGAATCGATTTAAATTCTAATGACGTGAATTATTTGAAAAGGCCGAGCTAACCCTCATTTCAAATAATTCATCGAGCGATTCGAATTGAGAAATGCAAAGACGATTCAAGACCGACGATCTTCGTATCGGTTGGATGGGCGCTACTGAGGTTCCTAACCGGAGTAGCTACCGGAAGGGGACGGAAGTAGTAGCCGTCTAAACGTATGAGTTGATTGCACGGATGTACGAGGAATTTGACGCCTCCGGTTTCGTTCAGACCCAGGACGGACTTGTAAATGGACTGTGTGTCTGACATTGGATTTTGTTCTATATTGATTGATCTCTGTTAAATATATATCTGTTTGGCGGCGGAGAATTTATTCTTTTGCTTAACGCCCTTCTCTGAGACGTACGAGCTCAGAGGTTATATATCGATGGAAATCAATCGTATGGAGTGGACTGCCTATGTGGCATGCCAAGATGCTGTGATCAAGGCTTCTGTTGAAAAGCAAAGTCTTGTGGATGATGATCAAAGCAAGGTCCACGTGGCCTGGCTTTGTGTATTTCGTAGATTCGCGAGCCTCACACCCCGGTATGAGTTAAAAACGGGATACGGACTGCAGGGAGAGCACGACGTTTCTTTCTAGCTATGGTGGTGTCAGTGACTTACCAGCCCTGACATATTTATCTACTTTTCACCTTTGTGGTTGTTGGAATGCGAGGCGCCTCGATTATAGGTCTGTAAGGACCGGGAAACGTGTGTTCAGGCATAATTAATCCTCTAACGTAAGTGAGGACCGGCCCTGAAGCATCCAGGGGTTACCCAGTGTGCGTAGTCCTGAGGCATTTGCTAGAGTGTCTCGAAGCGGAGAGGATCTTGCCCCTTGCCTCGACTCATGACGGAAATCCAATTTCCAATACGAGATAACGGATTTGATTGTAGAACTAGTATGGAGACATAGTAGATGGTAGCTATGCCGCCTATGATTGATATTTATGATGCTATTCGTTTTTTGAAACATATATGCACTAGTAATAATATCAAATGACTTTGCTTTATACGTATCAAGCATATTTGGCCCTTATAAGGTAAAACTCTATCCTCCGGCTTGCGTTGCATTGTATGATGGGACCTGAGTCTTATACTGGCTTCATTCTTTCTAAAAGCATTGCGATTGGTTTAAAAGAATTTACTTTGTTTTAAATGCACTAGCAATCACTGGAGTAAACCCGTTCCGCGAAAGTGGCGTGGTCCTATGATTAGCTATTACTGTTGTCTAACTGTTAATAGATTCCTCATACCAGTCCCCATGACTGACTCGTTGTTTGTTTCACTTTGCAAACGCGGGTGCCCTTATTTTCTCACGGGCAGCCTAGTTCACAGGTGACAGGTGGTTTTTGGTTCTGCACTGCTGCACAGCATGCACTTTTGGCTCATGGCGAGGCTGACTTCATAGAGATGACTTAGATATTTTCCGCCATTACTGTATTTATATTGTGATTCCGCCTCTGGCGATGCAGACTGATTTACTTTCCGTATTTCTTACTATACGTATATGTATTCCGCCTTCGGCGATGTAGACTGATACTCTTATTATGTCACTACATGTATGTATTCCGCCTCTGGCGATGATGACTGATCACTTCCCTTTCTTTTTACTAAGTATATCCCACGTTATGCTATTCTGATATTCCTACATGTTGTGATTCCGCTGTCATATCCATGTAAAATTATTTTATTTATTGTTTCTGCTATTATCTGTACTCTGCTATGATGATTAATGTGTTATTTCCTAATGATTATCCTTAATACCACACCTCGGATTTTGGGATCGTCACAGTTGGTATCAGAGCTTTGGTTAACCTTAGTTCCGGGATCTAACACATTAAACACCTCGTCAGAATAGAATCAGTAGTGTTCTAATGCGAGTAGCTCATTAGAGATAGGATTAGCAATGTCCTAGAATGAGCTAAGCAGATTAGCAAAACAATTTGATCAGTACATCATCATTATCTTTCCTTGTATTTCCTTGCTTTATCATTTATGTAAAATTCAAATCTGTGAGCTTGACTCTTTTCTTGCTTATACAGTACTCTTAGATGGCTACGCGTGGAGCAGCAACTAGAGGAGGCCGTGGAGGCCGAGGAGATGCAGCAGGAGGACGGGGGAATATCCCCGTAGCTGTGGAGATCCCTATTATTCAGCCACCAGCACCAGAAGACTTTGAGTTAGATAAAGTGGCAAAGAGATACAGAAATCTTGGAGGGAAACCTTTTACTGGCACTGGCACAGTGACCGAAGCTATCGCTTGGCTGAAAACCTGTGAGAAAATCTTCGAAGGTATGGGCATGGGAACTAACAATAAAGCCCGACTTGGCATTTGGCTTCTTCAGGAAGAGGCAGAGCTGTGGTGGGATGCCATTACTTCTGGGGATGCAGCTGGTACTATCCGGACTTGGGAGCAGTTCAAGACTTTATTCAATGAGAAGTTTGTGCCGGAACAAGCTCTTGAGAGGATACGGGAGAAATTTGCTAATCTCCAGCAGGGAGACCTCTCTAATCAGGACTATCTGAATAAGTTCACTCAGCTATCGCGCTATGCTCCAGAGCTGGTTTTGACCGACAAAGCGAAAAATAAGAGATTCATATTTGGGCTGAAGCGCAAATACCATGATAGAGCTATGAGCAACATCAAACTCTCTTTTACAGAACTCGTAGAGATGGCTTGCAACTACGAAGACATGGATGAGAGGCATGCTAGCCAAGACCGCGCAAAGAGCCAAGCAGGGAATAAGCGCAAGGCTTCAACAGACCAACCCGAATCTAGCATCACCGCGGCCGCTACTCAAAAACCCGCAAAGATCCCGAAAGGAAACTGCTACAATTGCGGGAAGCCCGGTCATTTCTCTAACGTGTGCAAAGCCCCAAAGAACCCAAAGGCCAGTGACTCAGCTGAATGCTACAACTGCCACAAGAAGGGGCACTATAGCAAGAATTGTCCTTTGAAGAAGAGCGCACAAGTGGCCCATGTTTATGACGGGAATACCCCGCCAGCTATCACCGATGGATCAGGTAAACCCGATGTCTTGGGAGGTACCCTTACTATCAAAAATATTCCTGTTTCTGTACTTTTTGATACTGGTGCATCACGTAGCTTCATTTCTAGTAAAATTGTACACAAGTTAAAATTGAAACAAAGAATTCTAAAGGAACCGATTAAAGTTCAAAACCCGATAGGAGGTTCTGTTAGTCTCAGTTTATACTGCAGAGTGCCTATCTCTTATTCATGTTACAAGTTTCCCATCCACTTAATTGTCATGGATTTATCAGAATTCGATGTTATTCTCGGTTTGGAATGGTTAACCAAATATAAGGCTGAAGTTAGATGTGCCGAAAGAATCGTTAAAGTCGAAACGAAGCTTGGACCTATATATACCATGCCATGGCTCAGAAATTAATAGAACGGAATTTTGGTCTTCCTTAGAAGTTATTCCTCCTTCATTAGAAAAGATACCGGTCGTGAAAAACTATGCGGATGTGTTTGAAGAAGTAGAGAACTTACCGCCGCAAAGAGAAATTGAGTTTAGAATTGATCTAATTCCGAACGCCCGACCAGTAGTACATCCAATAAGAAGAATGGCCCCAAAAGAAAAAGAAGAGCTAAGTAGTCAAACCCGAGAATTACTTTGGAAAGGTCTGATCAGACCAAGCTTTTCAGCATGGGGAGCCGCAGTAGTATTCGTCCCGAAATCAGACGGTACTCTAAGACTTTGCGTCGATTACAGGGATCTCAATAAACAAACACTGAAGAACAAATATCCTTTGCCCCGAATAGACGATCTGTTAGATCAATTAAATGGAGCAACCGTATTCTCCAGAATGGACCTAGCTACAGGTTTCCACCAATTGCGTATAGCCGAAGACTGTGTTCCTTTGACAGCCTTCAGGGGTCCCGATTTATTCTACGAATGGTTAGTAATGCCGTTCGGCTTGTGCAACGCTCCGGCCTACTTCGTTGATCTTATGAACAGAGTGTTCCGTGGTGTGTTGAATAAATTTGTTCTAGTCTTCATCGATGACATTCTAATCTACTCTAAGTCGGAAGAAGAGAATGCAAAACATTTGGAACAAGTGTTGAAAATTCTAAGAAGAAATGTCTTAAAAGCTAAATTTTCTAAGTGTGTCTTCTGGCAGAATGAAGTTAAATTCCTTGGCCACGTCGTATCAAAAGAAGGAATTGCTGTAGACCCAAGCAAAATTACAGCGATTCAAAACTGGAAACAACCTACTACGCCCACAGAAGTTCGAAGTTTCCTGGGATTAGCTAGTTACTATCGGAAATTCGTTCAGGATTTTTCAAAGATATCAGGAGTATTGACAAAGCTTACAAAGAAGCATGAGAAATTCAAATGGACTCCCGAATGTGAAGAAGCTTTCCAAGAGCTGAAACTGAAGTTGACAACCGCTCCAGTATTGACTATAATAGAAGGTAACCAAGACTTGACAGTATGGACAGATGCTTCTATTAGAGGGCTAGGAGCAGTGTTAATGCAAAAAGGCCAAGTGATCGCATATGCCAGTCGTCAACTAAAGCCGCATGAAAGAAACTATGCTACTCATGATCTTGAGTTATTAGCTATCGTGTTTGCTTTAAGAATATGGAGGCATTATTTACTGGGCGAGAAATTCGAACTATTTACCGATCATCAATCCTTGAAATACCTTTTCACCCAGAAAGATCTAAACCTGAGGCAACAACGTTGGTTAGAATTCCTTGCAGCATACGATTTTGAAATTATATACACTCCAGGGAAAGCCAATGTTGTAGCAGATGCGCTCAGCAGAAAGAATGAAATCATCGCCAGTTTTGTCATCACGTCTTCATTAATAGACAGGATCTCGACTCTTCAGAAAGACGATGAATTTATTCAAAGAATCAGTCAAAGAATCAAAGGAGGTGAATCCACAAGTTTTCGACTTGATGACAAAGGGGTTCTAAGATTAAAGGGTAGAATTTGCATCCCAAACCTTCCCGAGCTCAGAAGAGAAATACTTGATGAATGCCACAAATCCAAATTAAGTATCCATCCCGGTGTGAGCAAAATGTATAACGATATCAAACGCACATTCTGGTGGAGAGCTATGAAAAGAGATATCTCATTATATGTTAGCAGATGCCCCACTTGTCAGTTAGTTAAGAGTGATCAGCAGAAATTGGCGGGATTATTGCAACCATTAGAAATTCCTGGATGGAAGTGGGAACAAATCTCGATGGATTTCATCGATGGCCTGCCTCGGACTAGAAAAGGAAACGACAGTATATGGGTAATCGTAGATCGCTTCACGAAGACTGCCCATTTTATCCCTGTCCGATCCAACAGAACGGCTCAAAGTCTGGCACAGATTTACTTCAAAGAAATTGTTAAACTTCATGGAGTACCGCTCAGTATAGTCAGCGATAGAGATCCCCTGTTCACTAGCAAATTCTGGGAAGCATTCCAGGAAGAATTGGGAACCAAATTAAATCTAAGCACCGCTTATCACCCTCAGACAGACGGCCAAACTGAGCGGGTGAATAGAATTTTAGAAGATTTGCTGCGGGCTTGCGTTATTGATTTCGGAGGCTCATGGGAAGATCATTTACACTTAGCTGAATTCTCTTACAACAATAGCTATCAAGCAAGTTTGGGAATGTCCCCATTTGAAGCATTGTACGGTAGACCGTGCAGATCTCCCGCATGTTGGGTAGAACCTGGCAACAGACTTGTGTTAGGGCCCGATATGATTCAAGAAGCATCGGATAAAGTCGATTTCATTAAGAAGCGATTAAAAACCGCACAGAGCCGACAGAAAAGTTATGCTGATGCGAGAAGAAGGGATATATCGTTTGCCGTTGGTGATTATGTTTATTTAAGAGTTTCTCCCATGCGAGGGGTAATCAGATTTGGCAAGACTGGGAAATTGGCACCGAGATTTATTGGTCCCTTTCCTATACTTGAACGGATTGGAACTCTTGCATATAGGGTTTCATTAACTAATTGGTTGCCTGGTATACATGATGTGTTCCACGTATCACAGCTCAGAAAACATGTTCATGATCCCGACCTTATTGTGGAAGAAGCAGCACAACATGATATTGACATAACTCCAGAATTGGCACTCAGTAGAGAGCCATTAAAGATAGTTGGCAAATAAACTAGAGAGCTAAGGAGGAAAAAGATCCATTTAGTCAAAGTGCAGTGGAGTAGTGATCCTAGAGACTGTACTTGGGAAACTGAGGAAAGCATTAAACAAGCCTATCCCAAATGCAGAGTGGACATCTCTGACTAACTCCGGTGCAAGGTACCTTTACAATACTTTGCATTTACATTTTAGTTCCTGCTTAACTGTTATTTCCTTTTCGAGGACGAAAAGTTTTAAGTGGGGGAGATTGTAACAACCCGGAAAATGTGAACCAGTTTAAAATTTTTAAATTTGGTTATTAACAAGAAATTTGAATAGTTGAAATAGCCTATTTCCATAAAATATAGAATTTGGTATAATATGGCAGTTTGAAATTTTGAATACAAACTTAGTCTGACTGTACCGGGTGGAAAATATAACAGATTTTAACGAAACTGAAAATATTTAAATCTGTTTATCAATACCTTTCTAACGAATCTGAAAAATCGAAATTTCATAACGGAAATCAAAAGTTATGGCCAAATGAATTTTCAGAAAGGTCGCTATATAGTATATATAGCCCTTGAAAATTGAGATTTTGCATACGACCTCGGAATTCGACGAAACCACTTTTGTTGGGTCCGGGATGTCAAATTATTACTAAGTTTCAAATTTCGTAATTTTTGAAGCTAGTATGTGAGCGGGGCAAAAGATAACGTGTTTGGTCAAATTCTGTTAAAATGGGTCGACCTAAAAATGGCCATTTTTCAAACGAGCTCAGAATTCGACGAAACTGGTTTTGTTAGGACCGTATCGTCAAAACAAAGCTAGATTTATTTTTCTGGAATTTTTCGATTCAGTTTGTGGCCCTGGCAAATTGAAATGTACGTTTAAATTAAATATCGAATGTTTTATATTTTAAATTGAAAAATAACTGACTGTAACAGTCGAAATGGCCAACGAAACATATCCCATTGTGTCCGGAATGGGGGTATTTAGCTAGGGGCGACAGTCGTTGGGTTTAAAAAGGAGTCCGTTTGCAAAAACACTATTTAAATTTTTTTCTATAAATATCGACCAATGAGAAATTTTCTTTATAAAAAAATAAATAAAAAAAAACCTAAAACCCTAAGCCGCCACACGGAAACGAACGACGCTCGTCGTTCACACCTTTCCGACGAGAATCCCGCCGCCTCAGGCGACGCCAGCCAACGCCACCACCCTCGATCGACGCCGCTCACCGCCCTCTCCAAATCCGACCAACCCCCGACCTTCCTCCCTTCGCCATCGTCGAGAAAAACGCCCAGAAAGCCGCCGACTTCACGTCGACGCCACGACCGCCAGAGGCGATCGCACCTGCTCCTCCGACCATCGTTAGGACCGCCTCGCTTCCCTCTTTCAAGTCCCACTCCCTGATCGGAGCATAGATTCACGGATTTGCTGAAAGATTCAACCCTAGTTTCGAAATCAAAAAGGGGGTATACGGCTAAATTGATTTTTACACTTTAAAGCGTTGCAAATTTGTAAAAATCATATCTTTTTGCTGTGTTAACGAAATTCGATGAAACAGGAGACACCGTGACCGCAAGGAGGCTCTCTACATTCTAGAAGAAGCCGCGGATTTTTCTGACCTTCCTACGATTTTTAGCACCGCAAGAACCAATGTGAGGAATCTAAATTATCTGTGTGAATGAAATCGCGTTGTATAAATTATATAAGCGAAGTGTAAATTATGTACGCATTGTATACCTCATGTACATGTGTTGTATAAGTTATATTAGCGATGTATAAATTATACAAGCGTTGTTTGAAACATATATGCTTTAAATTGTGATGAAATGCAAGTGAATTATCATATTATATATATATATACTCCCCTCGTCCACAGACCATGGACGATATTAATTGCTTGTGATTGACGTAATATCATATGGTTTGACGAATGGTTGGAAATAATTGTTTGTGGTTGATATTATGGTTGAAAAATACCTTTATGGTTGAAAAATACCTTTGTGGTTGAAAAATACCCTCTTGTGGTTGAAACAAAATAGAGTAGGATTGTGGAATTGAAAATTAAAACATGCCGCCTGCGTGCGAACTAGATGCATGATCCCCATTGTCAAAAACCGCGAGGTTTTAAGGTAGAGCGAGGAGCCGTACTAGGGACGGTCCCGGTTTTAACTACCCTGCCGTTATGCTGCCGAAATTTTCTGAAATATTTATGTGTTAGAATAATTTTCATTCATTGAAACTATTTACATATGCTATATCGAATATTCATGTGTTGAGTTGCAATTCCTTCGTTGAGTTGAAATTCATGTGTTGAATATTATTTGAATTTAAACAAATGGCTTTAGCGATAAAAATCACATTTTTATATATATACAAACTATATCGAATATTCATGTGTTGAGTTGCAATTCATTCGTTGAGTTGAAATTCATGTGTTGAATATTATTTGAATTTAAACAAATGGCTTTAGCGATAAAAATCACATTTTTATATATATACAAACTATATCGAATATTCATGTGTTCAGTTGCAATTCATTCGTTGAGTTGAAATTCATGTGTTGAATATTATTCGAATTTAAACAAATGGCTTTAGCGATAAAAATCACATTTTTATATATATACAAACGATATAGAATATTCATGTGTTGAGTTGCAATTCATTCGTTGAGTTGAAATTCATGTGTTGAATATTATTCGAATTTAAACAAATGGCTTTAGCGATAAAAATCACATTTGTATATATATACAAACGATATAGAATATTCATGTGTTGAGTTGCAATTCATTCGTTGAGTTGAAATTCATGTGTTGAATGTTATCGTCTTCTAAAAATAAATATTTTTGATGATAAAAATATTCCTTTTATCATGTATACGCTTAGTTAAAAATACACACGTGTTGAAATAAATAATAGTTTGCTAGAAATATTATTATTCGCTTTGTTCTGCATATATATACATGTGTTGAACAGGAAAAATGGATTAGCTGTAGAGTAAAGAAATTATTTGCGTGCCCGACAAATAGGTAAACCTTGATGAGTTGGCTGCGCAATTTTATTTATATATCAACTCCTGTGAATGCCATTGGATGCGGAGTGTTGGTTTTTCTGTGTGAAATAATAAACAACGCCATAGGATAGTAACAATTAATTTTGAACTACACTACATGGCATACTTCTTGATGATAGGCATACTTCATCATATTCCACATAAGCAATTGGAGCTTGTGTGACGAGGTGGAAGATTTACCATATAAACAAGAGGCTTGTATGGCAATGACTATGTACTACAGGTTGAACTGATGACTATTATGGACTATATAAATTATAACGATAAATTGCCAGAGTAATAAAAACCCCACACGGGTCTGGAGTTGACAATAATCACGTCGCTCTAGTTATTAGATACGGCACATGGACTATTTATTTCCACATGGAAACGGGGTGACGGGAATTTATTCTCTGGAGTGATTATCAGTACATGCTCCCCCGTAAACACCAGAATATATCACTAAAAATATGTGAATGCTTTTTAGGATTTATTGGGTACCTAATACGGCCCAATAAATTTCCAAACCCCTCCCCGTACAAAGGAGGTTATGGCGAAATTTTTCGAAATATTAAGGCGTTAGTGGAATATTTGAAGTGAAAACGAAGTTGAAAATATAAAATAAACTATAGTTGAAACTATAGATTGAACTATATTTATATATATAAATATAAATATAATTAAAAGGAATAAAGGCCGTGCAGTTCGCGTTTCGGAATCGTAATTTGAAACAATTAGTACGAGAAATCCGACCATCGGATTTTCCTGAAACTGCAACCGCCGGGTTCGCCTTGGAAATACCTTTCCAACGGCACCAACCTTGTAAAAATCCAACGGTTGGATTGTCCGGAATGTCTAATTCAAATCGGAAGAAAAACAGCGCCAGAATCGTTTATATTTATATATAAATATAAATATAATTAATTTAAATCGAATAACGACGCTGCAGTTCGAATTTTGAAACCGTAACTTTAAACGACTAGTGTGGAAGATCCGACCGTCGGATTCTCACGAAACTGGAACCGTTGGGTTCGCTTTGGGAATATCCTCCCACTGATATAGACTTTTTAGAAATCCAACGGTTAGATTTTCCGATATGTGTAAAACAAATTAAGGGAAAAACAGCGCCAGTGCCACGGCACGACCTGAAACGTCGTTTAATTGAATATGGCCATTTTTAAACAAATAAAAATGGCGAAAAATCGTTATAAAATATTATAAGCAACATAGGTTGCAAATAGACCAATTGGGCTTGAATTGTTTGATATTTGATGGTTGTATGTGAATGACATGAAAATAACACTAAATAACTGAAAGATGGATGTCGAATAATATAACCATATAAAGAATCGATTTAAATTCTAATGACGTGAATTATTTGAAAAGGCCGAGCTAACCCTCATTTCAAATAATTCATCGAGCGATTCGAATTGAGAAATGCAAAGACGATTCAAGACCGACGATCTTCGTATCGGTTGGATGGGCGCTACTGAGGTTCCTAACCGGAGTAGCTACCGGAAGGGGACGGAAGTAGTAGCCGTCTAAACGTATAAGTTGATTGGACGGATGTACGAGGAATTTGACGCCTCCGGTTTCGTTCAGACCCAGGACGGACTTGTAAATGGACTGTGTGTCTGACATTGGATTTTGTTCTATATTGATTGATCTCTGTTAAATATATATCTGTTTGGCGGCGGAGAATTTATTCTTTTGCTTAACGCCCTTCTCTGAGACGTACGAGCTCAGAGGTTATATATCGATGGAAATCAATCGTATGGAGTGGACTGCCTATGTGGCATGCCAAGATGTTGTGATCAAGGCTTCTGTTGAAAAGCAAAGTCTTGTGGATGATGATCAAAGCAAGGTCCACGTGGCCTGGCTTTGTGTATTTCGTAGATTCGCGAGCCTCACACCCCGGTATGAGTTAAAAACGGGATACGGACTGCAGGGAGAGCACGACGTTTCTTTCTTGCTATGGTGGTGTCAGTGACTTACCAGCCCTGACATATTTATCTACTTTTCACCATTGTGGTTGTTGGAATGCGAGGCGCCTCGATTATAGGTCTGTAAGGACCGGGAAACGTGTGTTCAGGCATAATTAATCCTCTAACGTAAGTGAGGACCGACCCTGAAGCATCCAGGGGTTACCCAGTGTGCGTAGTCCTGAGGCATTTGCTAGAGTGTCTCGAAGCGGAGAGGAGCTTGCCCCTTGCCTCGACTCATGACGGAAATCCAATTTCCAATACGAGATAACGGATTTGATTGTAGAACTAGTATGGAGACATAGTAGATGGTAGCTATGCCGCCTATGATTGATATTTATGATGCTATTCGTTTTTTGAAACATATATGCACTAGTAATAATATCAAATGACTTTGCTTTATACGTATCAAGCATATTTGGCCCTTATAAGGTAAAACTCTATCCTCCGGCTTGCGTTGCATTGTATGATGGGACCTGAGTCTTATACTGGCTTCATTCTTTCTAAAAGCATTGCGATTGGTTTAAAAGAATTTACTTTGTTTTAAATGCACTAGCAATCACTGGAGTAAACCCGTTCCGCGAAAGTGGCGTGGTCCTATGATTAGCTATTACTGTTGTCTAACTGTTAATAGATTCCTCATACCAGTCCCCATGACTGACTCGTTGTTTGTTTCACTTTGCAAACGCGGGTGCCCTTATTTTCTCACGGGCAGCCTAGTTCACAGGTGATAGGTGGTTTTTGGTTCTGCACTGCTGCACAGCATGCACTTTTGGCTCATGGCGAGGCTGACTTCATAGAGATGACTTAGATATTTTCCGCCATTACTGTATTTATATTGTGATTCCGCCTCTGGCGATGCAGACTGATTTACTTTCCGTATTTCTTACTATACGTATATGTATTCCGCCTTCGGCGATGTAGACTGATACTCTTATTATGTCACTACATGTATGTATTCCGCCTCTGGCGATGATGACTGATCACTTCCCTTTCTTTTTACTAAGTATATCCCACGTTATGCTATTCTGATATTCCTACATGTTGTGATTCCGCTGTCATATCCATGTAAAATTATTTTATTTATTGTTTCTGCTATTATCTGTACTCTGCTATGATGATTAATGTGTTATTTCCTAATGATTATCCTTAATACCGCACCTCGGATTTTGGGATCGTCACACCCACCCTGCCTAGTTTAGGGTACCATGATACCTAATTGGGTTACTGCTGAAATGGGTCCCTGTTACTAGGGTTTTCTAGTCAAACATGTTAAGTGGTTAAGTGTCTGTATTTACCTAACCCCATCCATCAGTTTAATTAACATGTTTAATTGGTTAAGCGTTTTAGTTAGCTTAACCCTACCATCCTGAATTGTCTGTCCTTAGCTTTTTAAAGCACCGACCACTCACATTAGACAGATATTGTTACAGTTACTGGATGTGCCGGTCGGTTCCGGGCTGATTTACACCGTAACTCAGTCTAACCTCGGGTCCTTATTGGGCTCAATGCTTAATCACCCACATTGGATAGGTATTGTTGTGACTACTGGACAGCCGGGCGGGTCCGGGCAGGTTTACATCACAACTCAATCCAACCTCGTGTTAAGCATAATCGTATTTTCTAAATTTACATATTTGTCTTTATTACTAGTTATATGTAAATTAAATGTCATAGACCACTTTTCCAAGTTTAACGTTTTTGGTATAAGAAATTATACCGTTTAAATGCCACTAATTTTGGCATGTGACAAACATGCCAATTTCATATATTTTTATGTCAAGTTTTACCAATATACCCAACGTTACCCCGTTTAAATATTATGCTAACAACCTTAGCCTAATTTTCATTCGCATGGTTTTTAACATATAATATTAGGCTAAAAACTTAGCCTAATTTAGCGCACACAAAACTGTATAAGGAAGTTCATTAACATAAACATGACATAGGTGTAAACTTGGCATTTTTGGCATAATCAATATGAACATCATAGGTGTGAACTTGCAAAATAGCCAACATGGATGTCATAGGTGTTAACTTGCAAAATAGTCAATATACATATATGTGAATTTGCAACATAGCCTAAATCAACTTACATATATGTGAATTTGCGTTGAAATAAGGGTCTAACCAAATAGGTTTCACATGAATTAGCATATGATTTAGACAACATAAGTCTAAACATGTTTAGGATCTAGGCATAACATCGAACATCACTAGCATATGACAAGAATATGACATTTTCATAAGTATGTATAACTTTATGACAAGGGTGTGAACTAGATCCAATCATATATCTAATTACAACATGAAACATGTACTAAAGTGGATCTTGACATGGATCCAATTAGGAACTTGCAACTTTTGTATAAACATAGGAGCATGTATATGAACATAACCATTTAGGCATAAAGGTTCTAGCATAAAGTATATACATGAGGTTCTAATCACAAACAACCTATATAATCACATAAACATGAACAATACAACTTGCTTGTGATGTTGTTGTCATTCTAAAAATACAATAGGATCAACATCAATCTTAATTATACCGCAAACATCCCAATTTCATTCACAACACAATCATTTCAATACATAGATATGAATTAACATCGTCGTTACATAATAGCACAATTCCACTTCCAATTTACATCGAATCAAGTCTTAGTTTTATTCTCATCGGAAAAATCGCTATACTTACAATGAACGACGAACTTGAGTGCTGGATTCTGAGTTCCGAATTTGATATGCTTTCCTTTGGGTAGACTAACGTTGTTTTTATTCGTGTTTTACTTTAGTATTGGCTTGTCTCTAAGCTTTCTAACTGATGGCTACTCCTAGTTTCTTTCCAGCAGCATGGCGGCTCTAGTACTATATTATTTGTGTGAATTTAGGTTTAGACTTGAGTTGTATTTATAGAATTTTAAACTGATTAGAGCCGTCGATGAAGCTAGAGTGAATCCAGACCATCCATCTCAAGAGAAACCAATCAGAAAGTGACATATAAGCCCTAGTGACACAACCAAGCCTCAGAAATCGACCAGAACCCGACCAGGCCTGCCAGGGCCTGACCAAGCAGGTTTCTGGCCTAGGCGCACTTGGCAGGTGCGCCAGTGCAAATTTGTACTGGCGCACTTCCCAAGTGTGCCAGTGCAATTTTGTTCTTGCGCACTTCCCAAGTGAGCCAGTGCATTCTGACCCGTTTCTGGTTTTTCTGCCCAACTTCGTTCGTCCATATCTTCTTCATACGGTATCCGTTTTACGCAAACTTGGACTTTATCTCAAGTAGAATTCCGAGACGAACGCAGCGGCGTAACCCATTTCCCTTAATTCCATCATTTAGAATTAATTATACTTTAATTTGTTAAGTTACAGTTAACAGAAAATTCGGGGTGTTACAAAAGGAGACCCACCGCCTGTCGTCCATAGCTAATTACCCTCATTCCAAACACAATGGGATATGTGTCATAGGCTGGTTCGACTGTTTCGACCAATTTTCGTCAAAATCAAAATATAAATCTATATATTGAGTTTGAACGCGCATTTCATTTTACCGGGGACACGTATGGACTCTAAAAATTCCCAAAAATATTTTCTAGCTTCGTATTGACGATACGGTCCTAACAAAACTAATTTCATCAAATTCTGAGACCGTTTGAAAAATGGCCATTTTCTGGTCGATCGAAATTGACTGAAACAGTCAAAACATGTTTTCCCTTGCCACGCTCACATATTGATTCAGAAAATTACGAATTTTGAAATCTAGCAATAACTTGACATACCGGATCCAACAAAAGTGGTTTCGTCGAAAACCGAGGTCGTTTGCAAAATTTCCATTTTTAAGGGCCAGAATTCCATAGAGACTATTTTGAATTTTCAACTGGGCATATCTTTTGATTTCCGCTATGAAATTTCAATTTTTCGGATTCGTTGGAAAGATATTCTCAAATAGATTCTAATGTTTTTGGTTTCGCTAAAATCCGGTTTATTTTGAATCATGTACATTCATTTGAAATTTGAAATCGAAATTTCAAACTACCGGCTATTTTCAATTCCTTTTATATTCGAAAAAAAATATTTATATTCTAACGACGATTCCAATAGATATATACGTTCTAATTCTATTCCAAATAAATTTCTCATCGCTAATATTTAAAATAATTCTTTTTAAATACTCGAAATTCATTAAAATTGCCAAAATAAAATTTTTTGAATTAGCTCAGATTTTCCGGGTTATTACAAAATGGGCGTTTTGTTTCCTTTCATCTCATCCACTAAAATCCTCGCTTCTAAATACGGTATGATGGATGTGGATGGAATAAAGGTGAATGCTTGATAGTCAAGAATGATGAATGACTATTTTATTCTTTCAAATTTTCTCTTTATTGCATTTTCCTTTTTTTTATTGAAAATGCATGATGAATAATGAGTGGAAATGGAATGGAATGTTACTATATATTATTTCATTTGATTCCTCCTCTACTAAGTTAATCATAACCAACTCTGTGCCCTAGTTTCTCTAATTATATAACCCTAATTCAACACATTAGTCTGGATTTGATGTTATATAAAAAGCTGAAAGGAAAGATAAGCAAAGTTTCGTAAGATATATAACCCATATAAAATAAGATGCGGTGTATGGTTATCCTACCATAAAACAAGTACAGAGTGCGTAGTGTAATATGGGTATAGAAAGTGACATTTTTTAAACTTTAATAATAAATCAGTAAAAAGGTTCTTAAGTATACCAATATAAATAAGCTTGTTGAAACATGTGTGTAAATTGACTAAAACTTGGCTTTGAATAATGTGGGGTATCGAAGAAGAATGCAACAACGAGTCACTTCTCCTTAAGTGGGCCAAGTGGAATTTAGAACTTAAAAGTTTGAAAATTTGAGTGAATAAAAATATTATACATGAAAATGAACTTAGAAAATCCAACAAATGTAGGTGCAAAATCATTTTTATTTGATTTTTTATATGATTTTTTTTACTTCCACATTCTAACATGTATAACAAGGGTTGACACACTTACTCCAAAATATGACTAATGTCTTCATAGTCTTAAGCTAGCATCTTAAAAAGACACATTACGACTCAATGAATAATTAATGTTCATTCCCATCACGCAACAATTCAACTTATCAATAAAGAACCAAGGTGTTATTTATGAATTTTAAGTTAGTCCTTGTTCAACGTATAACCAAGTTCATAAAATTTAATTGTTGATGTAATGTAAATTCCCTCCACAATTGGGAGTCACTGTTCCCTCATAGTCGTTAATCAGACATATCTTAGTGAAAGGAAAAGAAAATAAGAGGGTATGCGCTGCTTATCGGATACGCACGAATAAAATAAGCAGTCATCAAATAGATGAACTAGTCCACAATGGACCAATGGACTCATTAAGATTATGGGACACAGCCTAAGCACAGAAAACCAAATCATAAAGGATTATATATTTCATTTCATATTTGGAAAAACAAATTTTGTTCTTTCAAATGTTTGAGTTGCTGATTTTAGAATTTTGAGCTTACAATTGATCCTAAAATCGAATTGAATTTCTGTAGCAACTAAAGAGAGGACCTTGTGCCGGGGTTCAGTAAAAGTAAAAAAAAAGTTTGATTTGTTCCGGTGATGTATGAATTGAGAGATGTGTGCATCGCTCTAACCCCCACACTTGTTTTGAGAAATATTGTTCAGTTTTGCTTTGATATTTGAAATCTTTTTGACTAAAGATTCATTTGTAGACCTAAAGCTAAAACCAAACAATTGAATTTTTAGTAAATTTCGAAATTATGTTTGCTCAAAAACCGTGTTATTCCAAAAAGATTTCATATACTGTAGAAATTTATCGTTGAAAAACAATTGATCACAGTGAGCTTCAATTGAAATGATCAAGTCGCAAGGAGTTTCCACAGTTTTAGAAAAATCGTCAATTTGTTTAAGAACATATTCAGCTGTTTCACTGTTTTCAACCTCAATAATTTCAAAGTTTGCAAATGTTTCATTTTCAGTTTTAGAACCAACAACTTTATCATTAATCAGTTCAAGAAGTTTTCGCTCATCAAAGTCATCCTCACTTAAACAGTTGTTACCAATTTCATCATTTCTTTCAGGTTAACGATCTAAAGTTGCTAAAGTTTCAAAATTTTCAGAATTTGAGAGAGAAAAATCAAATTGAAGATTGACGTCTTCATTTTCAAGAGAATTTAAATTCAAATCAATTACAAATATTTCAACAACTTCATTAAGATTTTCATCAATTTCAAAAGTTGTTAGTTGAAAATTTTCGATTTTAGTAAGAGTTAAACTTTTTATAGAAGCATGAGTTTGAGTTTGAATTTCAATTTCACAGAAATCAGTGATTTTCCCAAGAGGTTTTTCAAAATTTTCATTTTCATCAACAGCCATATCGTCAAAATCATCAATAATCATTATGTGATGTTATGACGAAGTTAATGCTAATTATTTGTTTCAAAAGACACGTTGGCAGAAACTAGATTGGGATTTGTAGTTGTTGTACAAGTTTGTAACTTCAGTTTGAAGAAGAGAAATTTGATAAACAATCCTATGAGATACACTTAGTTTGCTATCGTTTATTCTTTGAACTAGTTCTTCAATTAAGTCAAGCCAAGTTTCATGGAATCCTCAATTTCATCAACATCAACAATTCCTCAGTTAATAAATTTTCTAGTTTTTTCCAAAGTTCCATAGTGTATCGAGCCAGTTGTTTAATGATACGCATGTTTTCGATATCTTTATTTTCAGAATCTTGTTTTTCATCTAAAGTTCTCGCCCATTCCTTGATTTCCTCGCAACAAATCCCAGTGTCATGCATTAATTGATCAATTTCACTCAGGCTCTCTTCAATAAAATCGGTAGATGCATCGTACTTTAAGATGTTGTTTTTTAGATTCGCCGTTCCTATCTGTTCCTCACTGGTTGACCTTCAAAATACATCCACCTCATCTCTTAGAAGTTGTTCAATATTTAATTTTCACCACAAACATTGCCAAAAATTTAGCTTGTTTGCAACACATTTTTCATATTGGGGTGCAACCGTTTGATGAGATTTGTGGAAATTATTCAAAAAGTTTTCAGCTTGAAATTCATTTCGATTTGAATTGTAACCAAAATAATTTAAATTTTGAAAAGAATTGCAGTTTGGGTTGTACATGGGGAAAGCGCGCATGTACTAGAAGAAGAGAGTTTTTCATTAAAAAATCAGTTGCAAAATTTTTGGCTTCAAAGAAGCTCTTAAAAAATATGTCAAAGCTAACAACTTCGGATTATATGAATACAAGTCTGGGCCAGGTTCGAACAGGGATTATCGATGCGCCACGAATCTCCGTACATACACGAGTGAAGGTTTAAGAACTTGTTTGAGTTCTAAACTCTGTCGTTCCTTAGACACCTAAGAGGGTATCAATCCTAATTGTCTATTCAACAAATATTTTGACCTATGAGCTTTGGGGGATCCTCGATTCAATTTCAAAAATAAACTCTTCAATTTATCCCATGTTCATTTTACCAACCACACATCAACAAGCAAAATAATCAATCACATAACAATCACAGAATAAAAAATTGAAGAAATAATTTTTTTACAAGTAAGTAGAGGCACCTGCACGAAATCTTTACAAGAAATTTTTGTATATTTTTCAAACAACATCAGACCCTATAGGGTTTAGAAAATTCTCACTTGGATTAGCAGTCCATCCAGTGCAACTGAGCAACGCTAGCGTATTCACACCCCACTCAGTGTGCAACCACTCCAACAATTCAAATTCTGCTAATTGCAAATTGCTTAACCTATAAAATACCTGTTTTTGGTTGAATTCTACCTCTACTGATCTTGATTGAATTTGACTTCTATTGATTATTATTTTTTTAAAGAAAAAATATTAATAAGAAAGAAAATGAAATTAAAAAAAGAAAATGAAACTCAAAATAAAACAAGATGAGTGAAAATCAAATGAAAATAAAAAACAAAAAAAATAACAAAAGGAAATGAAATGATCTTTTTTTAAGAAAACGAAACTATCAAAGAAATCAAGTTTTTTTAGAAAGTAGAAAAACAAAAACAAACAAATTGGTATAAACAAATAGATCGAAAAGGGAAACAAAATAAAACGTAACAACTATAAAAACTGGCTAAAAACAAAACAAGATAGACTAAGACCCACCAAAACAAAAGAACAACGATCTGCCGAAAACAAATAGGCTCAATACCTGGTCACGTCAATATATAAATCTAGAAAAACCCTTCAAGTGCACTTAAATTCAGAAAGCCCCCTCTTTTAAAAGAAAAACAAAACGCAGACAAAAATAAAAAATTACCTTCTCTAAATCGAACGGGATTTGAATTCGAATTAAATTCCGCAATGTTCAAATTTGATTCAGGACAATGAATTGATTTGAGACGGTACTTGGAATTGATTTAAGATGGTATTTGTACTCAGGTATTAGGGTTTCTGGAATTGGTGAATTGTGTTTGGGATTAAGCGATTTGGTAATATTCAGTCTTGGTTTGTTGTTGGAAGTCGAGTCGGGTTTAGGGCTTCTAGTTGATTATACGGTTTGGATTTGGGTTTGCGTGATGACGATGTGGTTGTGCTTGCGGGTTCGGGATGGAAGCAGTGCGTGATTTGGTTGTTGCTGTCAATGTAGTGGTGATGAATTTGTTGATGGAGAAGATGGTCATTAATTGAGTAGGACAGTAGGAAGAGGGTGTAGATTCGGTGAGGCTGAAAGCTTTTTCTATGTAGGGGTATTGAAAGCAATTAGTTTGGGGGTATTGAAGGTGGAGAGCAGTTTGTGGTTGCAGAGGAGTGGCTTCTTGGTGGGAGAAGAATTGGTTAATGGCGAATGATGGAGATGTGGATGGTGACTAGGGATATTGTATATTGCAGGTTGCCGAGAATTTATGGGAGGAGGTTTGATTTTTGTGTAGGATGACTGGTAGCAAGGATGGAGAGTTGAGATTTGCGAATAGAGGATGTTGTTGCTACAAGGAACAATGTGATTATAACAACCCGGAAAATCTGAGCCAATTTAAATTTTTTAATTTGGCTATTTTAGTGAATTTTAAATAATTAAAATAAATATTTTAAATAATAACGACGAAAAGTAAGTTTGAATCGATGTTTGAAAATAAATATAATTAATTTTAATTATAAACAAGGCATGAAATGGCGCGGTAGTTTCAAAATTTGAATTCAAAGTTTGACTAACTGTACCGGGTGCAAAACAAAACAGATTTTAGTGAAACTAAAAATATTTAAATCTGTTAGTGAATATATTTATAATGAATCTGAAAAATCGAAGTTTCATAGCGGGAATCAAAAGCTATGGCCAAATGAATTTTCAAAAAGGTCGTTATAGAGTTTATATAGCCCGGGAAAATGGCCATTTTGCAAACAACCTCAGAATTCGACGAAACTAGTTTTATTGGGACCGTATCATCAAAACATAACTAGATTTATTTTTCAGGAATTTTTAGAATTGGTATGTGGCCCCGGCAAATTGAAATGTACGTTCAAAACAAATATTAAATGTTTTATATTTTAATTTGAAGATAAACTGACTCAAACAGTCGAATGGGCCTACGAAACATATCCCATTATGTTCTTTTCATACATTTGATAAAAATGATATTTTTATCCAACATACTTTCACTTCGACACTTCACTATTTTAACAATTCATGTATATAGTAAAAATGTGATTTTTATTGTAAAACAATTTATTTCAAAACAAGATTATTTTATATAGTTCATATTGATGATAAAAATAGGATTTCTAAAATAAAACAATTTATTTCAAAACAAGATTATTTTATATAGTTCATATAGGTAATAAAAATAGGATTTTTATTATAAAACGATTTCTTTCAAAATATGAATACCATTCTACACATGAATTTCAATTCAATGAATGAATTTCGATTCAACACATGAAGGTTTCTATAGTTGATATATATAGATAAAAAGGTGATTTTTATATTTAAAACACGAATACAATTCAACACATGAATTTCTATTCAACGAATGAATTTCAATTGAACACATGAAGGTTTTCTATAGTTTGTATATATAGAGTAAAAATGTGATTTTTATATTTAAAACAATTTATTTAAAACACGAATACCATTCAACACATGAATATGATTCAACGAATGAATTTCTATTCAACACATGAAGGTTTTCTTTAGTTTGTATATATAGAGAAAAATGTGATTTTTATGTTTAAAACAATTTATTTAAAACACGAATACCATTCAACACATGAATATGATTCAACGAATGAATTTCTATTCAACACATGAAGGTTTTCTATTCAACAGACGAATATAGTTTCAACACAGGAAAATAATTCTAACACATGAATATTATTCAAAATTTCGACAGCATAACGGCAGGGTAGTTAAAACCGGGATCGTCCCTAGTACGACTCCTCGCTCTACCTTAAAGCCTCGCAGCTTTTGACAATGGGGAATCATGCATCTAGTTCACACGCAGGCGGCATGTATATTTTTTTCATTTCCTCAACTAATCCTATGTGGTTTCAACCAAATATTTCTCAACCACAAACGGGTATTTTTCAACCACAATCAATCATTTTCAACCACAAACAATTTCAATCAACCATTCGCTATCAATCAATTTTCACACCAATCACAACCAATAAATATCGTCCATGGTTTGTGGACGAGGGGCGTGTGTGTGTATATATATATATATATATTTATATTTATTTATATATAGCATTTCACTTCTATTTCAACACATATATAATTTTTACAACGCATATACAACTTATACGTCGAACGTACAACTTATACAATGCTTATACAAGAGGTGTACAATGCTTATATAACTCATACATCGATTATATAATTTATACATCATCGTTTTCCATATCGTTTATAATTTAGAAATCTCACATTGGGTTCCACTCCACCAAAAATAGCAGAAGGCTCAGAAAAATATGCGGTCTCTTCTAGAATGTAGAAGACGTCCACACGAGTCCACTATCCCTTGTTTCACTGAATTTCATCAAGAAACGAAAAAGATATGATTTTTACAGAGAAATCAAAAATCGTAGTGCTTTAAACTGCTATAATATAGTTTAAAATTAAATAGGTCGTATACCTTTTTAAATGATTCAAAACTAGGTTTGAATCCCTTTCCGAATCCGCTGCACGAGGTCAAGATCAGATGGTTTAGCGTCGAAGGGCTTGGAAAGAGCTTCCCGGCGCCGTGGACCACCCTCAGTTCGACGTTGTTTTCGAGGTGCGGCGGCGGCCTGAAACGGTCGACTTCGAGCTGGCGGATCTCGCTCCACACGACACGATAGAGGGAAAGGGTTATATGGATTTGAAGGTGGAATAAAACTCTGCAAAAACTTTAACTGGAGCGTTGAATTCTATTGAGTGGATTAGGAGAAAACAAGGAGAGAAGGAAGGAAGCTTCCGCTGCCGTATATCGATAGTTAATCGGGGAGAGAGAATAAGCCTGGGCCAATGAATTTTTTTTATTAATTTATATATTTTTAAATCTCTAAAATACCCTCTTACACACACGAACACCAATCCAAACCCAAAGACTGTCGTCCCTAGTGTTTTACCCCCATTCCGAACACAATAGGATATGTTTTGTCGGCCCATTCGACTGTTTCAGTTAGTTTTACTTCAAATTAAAATATAAAACATTCAATATTTAATTTGAACGTACATTTCAATTTGCCGGGGCCACATACTGATTCGAAAAATTCCAGAAAAATAAATCTAGCTATGTTTTGACGATACGGTCCCAACAAAACTAGTTTTGTCGAATTATGAGACTGTTTGTAAAATGGCCCTTTTCTGGTCGATCCAATTTAACTGTAATTGACCAAAACACATTTTCCTTTGCCACGCTCACATACTAGCTTCAAAAATTATGAAATTTGAAACCTAGCAATTACTTCACATCCCGGATCCAACAAAAGTGGTTTCATAGAATTCTGAGGTCGTTTGCAAAATGGCCAATTTCACGGGCTATATAAATTCCATAGCGACCTTTCTGAAAATTCATTTGGCCATAACTTTTGCTTTCCGCTATGAAACTTCGATTTTTCAGATTCGTTAGAAAGGTATTCACTAACAGATTTAAATATTTTTGGTTTCACTCAAATCCGTCTTGTTTTGCACCCGGTACAGTCAGTTAAAGTTTGAATTCAAATTTTGAAACTACCGCGCCATTTCAGGCCTTGTTTATAATTAGAATTAATTATATTCCTTTTCAATTGTCGATTCAAACTCAGTTTTCATCTTTATTATTTAAAATATTTATTTTAAATATTTAAAATCCACTATTTAAGCCAATTTAAAATTTTTAAATTGGTTCAGATTTTCCGGGTCGTTACAATCTCCCCACTTAAAACTTTTCATCCCCGAAAAGGAACAAAGTCGAAAGTGGTTTGATTAATCAACTCCACGTTCAATCTGTCTTCCATTCTCCAACTTTTTTGTTTCTAAGAATTTTCAAATTCTCCCAAAAATTTGGCTAACACTCGGAATTTTCGAAAATTTTTGCCATAACCTTTTTTGTACGGGGAGAGGTTTGGAAATTTATTGGGCTGTATTAGGTACCCAATAAATCCTAATAAGCATACACATATTTAAAGTGATATATTCTGGTGTTTACAGGGGAGCGTGTATAGATAATAACTCCAGAGAATAAATTCTCGTCACCCTGTCAAAGCCTGAGGGAGTGTGTATTTTAATTGCTCCAGAGGATAAATCCTCGTCACCTCGTCCCGTGTGGGAAATAAATAATCCATGTGCCGTATGTAATGACTAGAGAGACGTGATTATTGTCAACTCCAGGCCCATGTGGGGTTTTTATTAATCTGGTAATTTATCGCTACATTTTTATATGGTCATATCAGTCATCAGTTCAACCTGTAAAATATAGTCATCGCCATACGAGCCTCTCGCTCGTATGGTAAATCTTCCACCTCGTCACACAAGCTCCAAATGCTTATGTGGTATATGATGAAGTATGCCTATCTTCAAGAAGTGTGACATGTAGTTTAGTTCAAAATTAATTGTTACTATCCTGTAGCGATATTTATTATTACACACAGAACAACCAGCACTCCGCATCCAATGGCATTCACAGGAGTTGATATAATAATATTTCGCATCCAACTCATTAAGGTTTACCTATTTGTCAGGCATGCAAATAATTTCTTTACTCAACAGCTATCCATTTACCTGTTCAAACATATATAATGCACATGTATATATATTTCTATTTATTTCTAAATCAGTTCAATGCGTGAGTTAATCGAATAAATTCTACCATTCATTCTAGTATTGATTAAATTAACTATCGTTTTAATAATTTAATTAATCAAATCTACTATCACACAACACAAACAACAATCAAATTGTTTTTAACTTTTCAAGAATATACTAATCAATTTCTATACTCTCTTAAAATCATTCAGACTATAGAATTAAAAGTGCACATCCATGGAAAGAAAATAACAACAGAGTAGAGAACTAATTGGTAATGCAAAGTATGGTAAATGTACCATGCACCGGAGTCAATCAGAGATGTCTACTCGACACTTAGGATAGGCTTTCTGAATGCTCTCCTCAGTTTCCCAAGTACAATCTCGCGGATCCCCACTCCATTGCACTTTGACTAAGTGAACTTTCTTGTTCCTCATCTCTTTGGTTTCTTTGCCAATGATCTTTAGCGGCTCTCTTCTCACAGCTAATTCTGGAGTAATTTCAATATCTTGTTGAGCTGCTTCTTCCACGATCAAGTCTGGATCATGAACGTGCTTTCGAAGTTGAGATATGTGAAATACTTCATGCACTCTAGGCAACCAATCAATCAATTTAACCCTATAAGCGAGAGTTCCGATCCATTCCAGAATAGGAAACGGACCAATGAATTTAGGCGCCAACTTCCCAGTTTTACCGAACCGGATAACTCCTCTCATCGGCGATACTTTCAAATATACATAGTCGCCAACTGCAAACGATATATCTCTCCTTCTCTTATTGGCATAGCTTTTCTGGCGGCTTTGAGCGGCGAGTAATCGTTTCTTAACGAAATCGACTTTGTCGGCAGCCTCACGGATCATATCAGGTCCCAATACAAGCCTGTTACCAGGTTCAACCCAACAAGCAGGAGATCGGCACGGTCTTCCATATAATGCTTCGAATGGCGACATTGTCAGGCTCGCCTGGTAGCTGTTGTTATATGAGAATTCAGCCAAATGTAAATGGTCTTCCCATGATCCACCGAAATCTAGAACACAAGCCTGCAATAGATCTTCTAGTATACGGTTCACCCTCTCAGTTTGACCATCTGTCTGAGGATGATAAGCGGTGCTTAGATTCAACTTTGTTCCCAGTTCTACCTGAAATTCCTCCCAAAATTTACTAGTAAATATCGGGTCTCTATCACTGACTATACTGAGTGGCACTCCATGTAGTCTAACAATTTCCCTGAAGTATATCTGCGCCAGACTTTGAGCAGTTCTGTTTGATCTGACAGGTATGAAATGGGCGGTCTTCGTGATGCGATCTACGATCACCAAAATACTGTCATTTCCTTTTCTGGTTCTGGGCAAACCATCTATGAAGTTCATGGAAATATGTTCCCACTTCCAACCTGGAACGTCCAGCGGTTGCAATAATCCAGCAAGTTTCTGTTGGTCTCTTTTGACTAGCTGGCAAGTAGGGCATCGACTAACATATAAAGAAATGTCCCTCTTCATCGACTTCCACCAGAAAGTGCGTTTGTTGTCATTATACATTTTGCTTACTCCCAGATGAATACTAAGTTTTGACTTGGGGCATTCATCCGGTACTTCCTTTCGGAGCTCAGCAATGTTAGGAACAAAGATTTGACCTTTTAGCCTTAGAATCCCATCGTTATCAACCTGAAAACTCGAGGGTTCGCCTTTCTGAATTATCTCTCTGATCTTCTGAATGAAGTGATCATCCTTCTGAAGAGCAGATATTTTATCTATCAATGAGGTCGTGATAATAAAACTGGCAATCATTTCATTCTTTCGGCTTAACGCATCGGCCACGACATTGGCTTTCCCTGAAGTGTGTATAATCTCGAAATCATATGCTGCAAGGAATTCTAGCCAACGTTGCTGCCTCGGATTCAAGTCTTTCTGGGTGAATAGATACTTTAACGACTGGTGATCTGTAAACAGTTCAAATCTCAAACCCAGAAGATAGTGTCTCCAGATTTTCAAAGGGAATACTATAGCCAATAACTTAAGATCATGAGTGACGTAGTTTTTCTCGTGTGGCTTCAGCTGAAGGCTAGCATAAGCGATCACTTGACCTCTTTGCATTAATACTGCGCCAAGGCCTTCTCTAGAGGCATCCGTCCAGACTTTCAAATCTTGATTGCCGTCGATAATGGTTAACACTGGAGCAGTTGTTAATCTTAACTTTAGATCTTCAAAAGCCTCCTCGCATTCTGGAGTCCATTTGAATTTTGAGTGCTTCTTTGTAAGCTTCGTTAAGTGACCAGATATCTTCGAAAAGTTTTAACGAACTTCCGGTAATAACTAGCCAATCCAAGAAAACTGCGGACTTCTGTAGGAGTACTAGGCTGTTTCCAATTTTGAATAGCCATGATTTTACTTGGGTCCACAGCAATTCCTTCTTTTGATACGACGTGGCCCAGAAATTTCACTTCATCTTGCCAGAATATGCATTTGGACAGTTTGGCTTTCAATACATTCCGTCTCAGAATTTCTAGAACCTGTTCCAGATGCTTTTCATATTCGGCCTTTGATTTAGAGAAGATTAGAATATCGTCAATAAAAACCAGAACAAATTTATTCAAAACTCCTCTGAACACTCTATTCATCAAATCAACGAAGTATGCTGGAGCGTTACATAAGCCGAACGGCATTACTAACCACTCGTAGAATAAGTCTGGACCTCTGAATGCTGTCATAGGAACACATTCTTCGGCAATTCGAAGCTGATGGAAACCTGTACCTAGGTCCATCCTTGAAAATATTTATGCTCCATTCAGACGATCCAATAAATCATCAATTCACGGCAATGGATATTTGTTCTTTATTGTCTGCTTGTTCAAATCACGATAATCCACACATAGCCGTAGAGTACCGTCAGATTTTGGGACAAACACCACTGCTGCTCCCCAATCAGAGAAACTAGGCCTGATCAGACCCTTCCATACGAGCTGTCGTGTTTGATTGTCTAATTCCTCTTTCTGTTTCAAGGATATTCTTCGAATAGCGTGAACTACCGGCCTTGCGTTCGGAATTAAAGCAATTTTGAAATCAATTTCTCTCTGCGGAGGTAAGCGAACAACTTCTTCAAACACATCCGCATAATTCTTGATGACAGGAATATCTTTTACGAGGTCGGGAATATTCTCTGTGACTTCTGGGACATTTTCTATTTGAGCAGGAGAAACATCAAGAGCTGCCCAGAAGTCTTTTCTATTAGCATTCTGACCTTCACAGGGAATGGTTATATAATTCCCTGATTTAATCTTAGCCCTAACAACTCTCTCGACGCATCTAACCTCTACCTCATATTTGGTTAGCCTATCCAATGCCAGAATAAGATTGAATTCAGTAAGATTCATGACGATAGAGATAGTAGGGAATTTATAGCAGGAAAAAGAGAGAGGTACTGCACAAACCCAACTGAGATCGATGGAACCCCCAACCGGATTTTGGACAGTCATTGGTTCTTTGAGCTTCTTCAAATTCAAATCCAACTTCTTAACTGCATTCTTGGCAATGAAGCTTCGTGACGCGCCTGTATCAAACAACACTTTAACTGGAATGTTTTTGACATTAAGCGTGCCTTCCAAAACATCTGGTCTTCCCTGACTAGCTGAGGGATCAGAAGTTTTTGCTACTTCATTCACTTGAATTATTTCAGGCTTGTTTAAGAGCGGGCAATCCTTTGCAAGATGACCAGCCTTATGGCACTGTTTGCACTCCCTATTCTCTTGAAACTCCCCATCAGTTCTAAATCTCTTCTTCTTTTGCTTTCGATTGGCTCTATATACATCCTTTCTTTGTTTATTTAAAGATCTGCAACTTATCGACAAATGCCCTCGCTTATTGCAGTTAGAGCATATAGCAGTTGTTACTGGTTCTTTCCCAGATTTAGCCCTTTTTCTCTTGGCACTGGGCTTCTCGCTGACCTCAGGACTATCAGTCACCGACCCCACTTTGTTACTGGAACTGACTTCTTCTTCGTCGTGCAACATACCTTTTTTAAGGAGATCTTCATACTGATAAGCCATGTATATCATTTCAGAAAAAGGAAGCTTCACATTCCTCATCACACTATTCTGATATTTTCTTTGCAGGCCATGAATAAATCTCAAATTCTTCCTCTTTGGGTCTTTAATCAGATGAGGGGCAAAATGAGAGAGTTCATTGAATTTCTTATGATATTCTGGAATGGTCATATCTCCTTGTATCAGATAAGAGAATTCATCACATAATCGCTCAGTTGCTTCTGGAGGAGTAAATCTTTCTAGGAAAATCACTTTAAATTTATCCCAGGTGATATCAACTTCTGGATTATTCTCAATAACCGAATCCCACGAGAACAAAGCTTCATCTTTGAGTGCCCAGGATGCTAGTAATCTTTTTTGGACATCCCTCAACTTTAAACCGTCAGAGATCTTCTCAGCAGAACAAGTCCAAGCTTACGTTTTCATAATAGATTCTTCGCCAGAGAACGGTATTCTACCCATATTTCGATACTTGATTAATAGGGCCTCAATATACGGTTCTTCATTCCTTCTGGTTCTGACACTCATTTTCTAGTACTTCTGCAAATAGCAGATCAAGTGTCAGGTCACAGAAAAGATATTTTAAAACATAGAAACATATACTTGAATCTAAATGTATCTAACGAGGTGTTATTTCATTCTGCTACTCATACTAGGATATTACTGATCCTATCTGTAATGAGTTACTCATCCTAGAACACTACTGGTTCTATTTCTTACGAGTTCGTTCATATGTTATATTCCAGAACTAAGCTTAACCAAAGCTCTGATACCAAATGAGACGACCCCGAACCCCGTACTGACGGTGGCAAGGGTAATCCTTGGAATATAACACATAAACAAATAATAGACGAACAGAATTAAATAAATACACCAGATAATGAACAAATAATACACTGGATAAATGTAATCATCAGAGTTACTCGGTATACAGGATCATACTTAGTACAAATATAGTTCAGCTATACATAAATGTCTACGGAGGAAAACAAACATAATGTACAATAGGAGCTCAACAGCATAAAAAGAGATAAATAATAGAATCCATCTTCAGCTCCAGCTATCCAGAGAAAGCCAGCTAAAACCTAAGAAAAAGGGGCACCCGAGTTTGAAAGTGAAACAAACTACGAGTCCGTCATGGGACTGGTATGAGAAATCTACTTAACACATTTACAATATGGCTAATCTCAGGACCATGCCACTTTCGTGGAACGGGTTTACTCCATCGGATTGTCAGTGCTTTAAAACAAATCATTCTTTTAAACATCGCAATGCTTTTTATAAAAATGAAGCCATTATAAGACTCAGTTCCCATCACATAATGCAACGCAAACCGAAGGATAGAGTTTTACCTTATAATGGCCAAAATATGCTTAATACGAATAAAACAAAAGCATTTGATATTATTACTAGTGTTTACATGTTTCACAAACAATTTCGAATCATAACTATCAATCATAGACGGCATGGGTACCATATATCATGTCGCCATATACGTATACAATCAAAACCACACGATGTCGTATTTGGAAATTGGATTTCCGTCATGAACCAAGGCAAAAGATAGTCCTTACCGACTTCGAGAATCTCTAGCCCGAGCCTCAGGGTCAGAGCACATCGACCCTTGGATCGTCAGGGCCGGTCCACCGATGTGGATTAAAATTCCTGAACACTGCGTTTCCCCGCCCTATGGGGCATAAATGAGCCAACGAATGACTCCATCGGTCCCGGATCGACCGATATAACCGAGGCGCCTCGCTATCCATCATCCACATAAGTAAAATGTCATGCCATGTAAAAATACTAACACAACTCCTAGCTAGAAAGAAACGCAGGCCCTCCCTGACGTCCTCTCCCGTTTCTGGTTCATACCGGGGTGTGAGGTTCGCGAATTCATGTTATACACAAAGCTACGCCACACAGGCGGTGCTTTGATAATCAATTACAAGACTTTGCTTTTCAACAAAAGCCCTGATCACTGCATCTTAGCATGTCACACAGGCAATTCACACCATGCAACTGATGGCTATCAATTACATAGGATAAATTCCAATTTCAGACACACAATCCATTTACAAGTCCGTTCTGGGTCGGAACGAAACCGGAGGCATTATATACCTCGCAAACCCATCGATCTCCAAGTATGTCTGGACGATCACCACTCATTATCCATATTTCGGGATGCCTCCCAATCAGTACCTCAGTTACCATCCAAACGGGGTGAAGCATTCCGGTCTTCGACCACCGTCTTCATCTTTGATTTCTTATCGTCGATTCAGTTATTCAGAATGGGATAAACCCGGTCTTTCTGAGCAACTTGCGTATATAATAAACAACTGCTACACAAACACTACATACACATCATTTCAATTCATTAGTCACTAACCGTCAATAAGTAAGAGAACGATTTCCCAAATATTAACCCCGAAGGCCTAAACCAACATCAGATCAACACCCAGGAAACCATTCGACTTAACCAACCTTCAGTTAGTTTCTAAATTTCACATCCATATCGTTTATAATATTTTATAACGATTTATCGCTATTTTTATTTATTGTTAAAATAGCCAATTTATTCAAAACGACGCTTCGGGCCATAAAGCGGCCGTGGCGCTGTTTTTCTTCAGATTTGATTTACACATATCTAAAAATCTAACTGTTGGATCTTCAAAAAATTTACATCATTAGAAAGATCTTTTCAAATCGAATCCAACGGTTCCAGTTTCGGGAAAATCCGACGGTCGGATCTCCCGGTACAATCATTTGAAGTTTCGATTTCAAAATACGAACTGCAGCGTCGTTATTCGATTTAATTTAATTATATTTATATATGTATATAAATATAATCGATTCTAGCGTTGTTTTCCTTCAGATTTGAATTAAACATTCCAGACAATCCAACCGTTGGATCTTTACAAAGTTGGTGCCATTGGAAAGGTATTTCCAAAGTGAACCCAACGGTTTCGGTTTCGGGAAAATCCGATGGTCGGATCTCCCACACTAATCGTTTGAAATCACGGTTTCAAAACACGAACTGCAGCTTCGTTATTCGATATATTTCAATTCTATTTATATATATATATCGATTCTTCGATTTCAAAACTATGTTCTTTTCATACATTTGATAAAAATGATATTTTTATCCAACATACTTTCACTTCGACACTTCACTATTTTAACAATTCATGTATATAGTAAAAATGTGATTTTTATTGTAAAACAATTCATTTCAAAACACGATTATTTTATATAGTTCATATTGATGATAAAAATAGGATTTTTATTATAAAACAACTTATTTAAATACGAGATTATTTTATATAGTTCATATAGGTAATAAAAATAGGATTTTTATTACAAAACAATTTCTTTCAAAATATGAATACCATTCAAAACATGAATTTCAATTCAATGAATGAATTTCGATTCAACACATGAAGGTTTTCTATAGTTGATATATATAGATAAAAAGGTGATTTTTATATTTAAAACACGAATACCATTCAACACATGAATTTCTATTCAACGAATGAATTTCAATTCAACACATGAAGGTTTTCTATAGTTTGTATATATAGAGTAAAAATGTGATTTTTATATTTAAAACAATTTATTTAAAACACGAATACCATTCAACACATGAATATGATTCAACAAATGAATTTCTATTCAACACACGAAGGTTTTCTATATTTTGTATATATAGAGAAAAATTGTGATTTTTATATTTAAAAAAATTTATTTAAAACACGAATACCATTCAACACATGAATATGATTCAACAAATGAATTTCTATTCAACACATGAAGGTTTTCTATTCAACAGATGAATATAGTTTCAACACAGGGAAATAATTCTAACACATGAATATTATTCAAAATTTCGGCAGCATAACGGCAGGGTAGTTAAAACTGGGACCGTCCCTAGTACGACTCCTCGCTCTACTGTAAAGCCTCGCAGCTTTTGACAATGGGGAATCATGCATCTAGTTCGCACGCAGGCGGCATGTATATTTTTTTTCATTTCCACAACTAGTCCTATGTGGTTTCAACCAAATATTTCTCAACCACAAACGGGTATTTTTCAACCACAATCAATCATTTTCAACCACAAACAATTTCAATCAACCATTCGCTATCAATCAATTTTCACACCAATCACAACCAATAAATATCGTCCATGGCTTGTGGACGAGGGGCATATATATATATATATATATAGCATTTCACTTCTATTTCAACACATATATAATTTTTACAACGCATATACAACTTATACGTCGAACGTACAACTTATACAACGCTTATACAAGAGGTGTACAACGCTGATATAAATCATACATCGATTATATAATTTATACATCGTCGTTTTCCATATCGTTTATAATTTAGAAATCTCACATTGGGTTCCACTCCACCAAAAATAGCAGAAGGCTCAGAAAAATATGCGGTCTCTTCTAGAATGTAGAAGACGTCCACACGAGTCCACTGTCCCTTGTTTCACTGAATTTCATCAAGAAACGAAAAAGTTATGATTTTTACAGTGAAATCAAAAACCGTAGCGCTTTAAACTGCTATAATATAGTTTAAAATTAAATAGGCCGTATACCTTTTTAAATGATTCAAAACTAGGTTTGAATCCCTTTCCCAATCCGCTTCACGAGGTCAAGGTCAGATGGTTTAGCGTCTAAGGGCTTGGATAGAGCTTCCCGGCACTGTGCACCACCCTCAGTTCGACGCTGTTCTCGAGGTGCGGCGGCGGCCTGAAACGGCCGACTTCGAGCTGGCGGATCTCGCTCCACACGACACGATAGAGGGCAAGGGTTATATGGATTTGAAGGTGGAAGAAAACTCTACAAAAACATTAACTGGGGCGTTGAATTCTATTGAGTGGATTAGGAGAAAACAAGGAGAGAAGGAAGGAAGCTTCCGCCGCCGTATATCGATAGTTAATCGGGGAGAGAGAATAAGCCTGGGCCAATGAATTTTTTTTATTAATTTATATATTTTTAAATCTCTAAAATACCCTCTTACACACACGAACACCAATCCAAACCCAACGACTGTCGTCCCTAGCGTTTTACCCCCATTCCGAACACAATGGGATATGTTTCGTAGGCCCATTCGACTGTTTCAGTCAGTTTTACTTCAAATTAAAATATAAAACATTCAATATTTAATTTGAACTTACATTTCAATTTGCAGGGGCCACATACTGATTCGAAAAATTCCAGAAAAATAAATCTAGCTATGTTTTGACGATACAGTCCCAACAAAACTAGTTTCGTCGAATTCTGAGACTGTTTGTAAAATGGCCCTTTTCTGGTCTATCCAATTTAACTATAATTGACCAAAACACATTTTCCTTTTCCACGCTCACATACTAGCTTCAAAAAATTATGAAATTTGAAACCTAGCAATAACTTCACATCCCGGATCCAAAAAAAGTGGTTTCGTCGAATTCCGAGGTCGTTTGCAAAATGGCCAATTTCACGGGCTATATAAATTCCATAGCGACCTTTCTGAAAATTCATTTGGCCATAACTTTTGCTTTCCGCTATGAAACTTCGATTTTTCAGATTCGTTAGAAAGGTATTCACTAACAGATTTAAATATTTTTGGTTTCACTCAATTCGTTTTGTTTTGCACCCAGTACAGTCAGTCAAAGTTTGAATTCAAATTTTGAAACTACCGCGCCAATTCAGGCCTTGTTTATAATAAGAATTAATTATATTCCTTTTCAATTGTCGATTCAAACTCAGTTTTCATCTTTATTATTTAAAATATTTATTTTAAATATTTAAAATCCACTATTTTAGCCAATTTAAAAAATTTAAATTGGTTCAGATTTTCCGGGTCGTTACATGAGTACATTCTTTGAAAGATAAAAATAACCTTTTTACCATATATATAGATTATATAAAATATTAGTGGTTTAAATAAAAAAATTTAACACCAAAAATAACATTTTTACCTTATATATAAAATATATAAAATAATCGTGTTTTGAAATAAATTGTTTTACAATGAAAATCACATTTTTATTATATATATATATATAAACTATAAAAATTATTCATGTGTTGAATGTTGAAATAAAACTCATGTGTTGAATAGAAATTCATGTGTTGAGTAGAAATTCCTGTGTGGAAATAAAATAAATAAAATTCATGTGTTGAATAAAAATTCATGTGTTGAATAGAAATTCCTATGTGGAAAAAAAAAATCATGTGTTGAAATAAATATATATTGGATAAAAATATCGTTTTATCAAATATGTGAAGTGAAAATGGTTTTGAAATCGAAGAATAGATTATTTTATATATATATATATATATATAATTAAAATTTATTGAATAACGAAGCTGTAGATCGTGTTTTGAAACCGTGATTTCAAACGATTAGTGCAGGAGATCCGACCGTCGGATTTTCCCGAAACCGAAATCGTTGGGTTCGCTTTGGAAATATCTTTACAATGACACCCACATTGTAAAGATCCAACGGTTGGATTGTCTGGAATGTTTAATTCAAATCTGAAGAAAAACAGCGCTAGAATCGTTTATATATATATATATATATATATAATTAAAATAAATCGAATAACGACGCTGCAGTTCGTATTTTGAAATCGAAACTTCAAACGAGTGTACCGGGAGATCCGACCGTCGGATCCCCGAAACTAAAGCTGTTGGATTCGTTTTGAAAAGATCTTTCTAATGATATACAACTGGTGAAGATCCAATGGTTAGATTTTCAGATATGTGTAAATCAAATCTGGAAAAAAAACAGCGCCATGGCCGCGTTATGGCCTGAAGCATCGTTTGAATAAATTAGCTATTTTTAAATAAATAAAAATAGCGATAAATCATTATAAAATATTATAAACGATATGGAATGGAAATAAATTGAATTTACCCGGTTTAGTGGATATTTGATGGTTGAATGTGTTTGGCATGAATTTTTGTCGAATAATTTAACCATTGAATTGAATTCATTTAAATTCTAAATATATGGGAATTATTTGAAAAGGCCGAGTTAAATCTCATTTCATATAATTGATCGGCGATAAGAAGTCGATGATGAAGACGGTGGTTGAAGACCGGAGATCTTCACCTCGGTTGGATGATAATTGATGTCTTGATTGGGAGGCATCCCGAAATATAGATAATAAGTGGTGATCGTCCAGACGTACGTGGAGATCGATGGTTATGCGAGGTATATAGTGCCTCCAGTTTCGTTCAGACCCAGAACGAACGTGTAAATGGACTGTATGTCTGACATTGGATTTTGTTATGTGCTGATTGATCTCTATTAAATATATATCTGTTTGGCGGCGGAGAATTTATTATCTTGCTTAACGCCCTTCTCTGAGACGTACGAGCTCAGAGGTTATATATCGATAGAAATCAGTCGCATGGAGTGAACTGCCTGTGTGGCATGCCTAAGTGGCAAATGATCAAGGCTTCTGTTGAAAAACAAAGTCTTGTGGTTGATGATCAAAGCACGGCCTGTATGGCAAAGCTTTGTGTATAACGTGAATTCGCGAGCCTCACACCCCGGTATGAGCCAGAAACGGGAGAGGACCTCAGGGAGGACATGTGTTTCTTTCTAGCTAGAGGTGGTGTCATTGCTTAAACTGGCTGACATATATATTATTTTCACCTGTGTGGTTGTTGTTATTGCGAGGCGCCTCGGATGTATCGTTGACTATTGGAGCCGATGGAGTCATAGGACTCATTTACGACCCAAAGGGCGGGGAAACGCAGTGTTCAGGCATAATAATCCACATCGGTGGACCGACCCTAACGATCCGAGGTGAAGTTGCGGCTGTTCCTGAGGGGCGGGCTAGAGCGTCTCGAATTCGGTGAGGATGATCCCTTACCTCGATTCATGACGGAAATCCAATTTCCAAATACGTGACTTTGCGGTTTTGATTTTATACCTATATATGGAGACATAGTGGTATAGGGCATTAATGCCGTCTATTATTGATACTTATGATTTGAAATTGTTTTTGAAAAATATTGTAACAACCCGTATTTTTTTAATAATCTGTTATAACATAAATTGAGGCAGAATCAAATTATAAAATGGGAATTAAGGGAAACGGGCTATGCCATTGCGTTCGTCTCGGAAAAATACGCGAAATAGAGTCCGAGTTTTCGAAAAATGGAGTCCGTATGACCCAGTTAAGGCCCATTGAAGTTTTCAGAAAAATCCTAAGTAAAAACAGATTTAAATCTAAATTAAAAACTAGGATTTGGGCCAGCTGGGCCAAGGCGGGAAAAATCCCGCCAGGACCCGCATGTCGACAGGCCTGTCGATAGGGTCCTGGGCATGTCGACTGCCCTGTCGACAGCCTTGTCGACAGGGGGTGCCCGGCTGATTAGCCTGGTGCACCATTTCTGATTTGGGTTGGGTCTTGGGGCTTGTTTCTAGAGAGTTCCGGGATCTGATGGCCCTAATTGAATCTAGGGTTAATCCTATGGCCTAAAAACACTAACCTAATCTATAAATAAGACCCTAACCTACCCTAAATCATTCATTATTCATCCTAGTAACTAAACTATGCCAAAATCCAAACTCTCATGGCCTCCACCCTCTTCATACAATTCCTAAATTAATTCCTAAGTGATTTTTCCATGCATACAAGCATATTTAGGCTTGTATGATCCTCCTTAGCTTGCATTAAAGGCTTGTTTCTCAATTGGCATCATTAAGGAGGAGTCTTAATCAAGTTTGCTTGCATTTGGGGGCTTTAATTAGTTGCATAAGGGGTTCTCTACATTTGCTATAGTTATTTGAGTCCGCATAAGCATTGTAAGCCCTCTTACCCTCATTTTAGAAACTATAAAGTTAATGTGTGATGAAAGTTGGGGTTTATGTATGTTTATTGAGTTGTGCATGTTATGCAAGGGTACTAAGCCATGATTTGCAAATCTATTAAGTTATGCATGTATACTAAGCCATGATTTGCAAGATTTATAAGTTATGCATGTTTATGCAAGTTTGCTAAGCCATGATTTGTGTGTTTATTGAGTTATGCATGTTTATGCAAGTTTGCTAAGCCATGATTTGTGTGTTTATTGAGTTATGCATGTTTATGCAAGTTTGCTAAGCCATGATTTGTACGCTTATTGAGTTATGCATATTTATGCAAGTTTAAAATGACAAGTTGTGCATGTTTTGACAAGTTGTGCATGTTTTGGCAAGTTATGCATATTTATGCAAGTTTAAAATGACAAGTTGTGCATGTTTTGACAAGTTGTGCATGTTTTGGCAAGTTATGCATGTTTATGCAAGTTTAAAATGACAAGTTGTGCATGTTTTGACAAGTTGTGCATGTTTTGGCAAGTTGTGCATGTTTATGCAAGTTTAAAATGACAAGTTGTGCATGTTTTGACAAGTTGTGCATGTTTTGACAAGTTGTGCATGATTATGCAAGTTTAAAATGACAAGTTGGGCATGTTTGACAAGTTATGCATGATTATGGTAATATGCAAGTTCATTATGCTAATTTATGCAAGTTTAACATGTTATGCATGTTTTATGGTAATATGCAAGTTCACTACGCTAAGTTGTGCAAGTCTAACATGTTATGCATGACCGTTGTGCAAGTTTATGTTGTGCCAAGTTCCCTCTTCCTATCCTTTATGCGTTACTACAAATATGTAAGCGATAGAATGACGATGGGGGTTTTGGGGTAAACTTAAAATACATAAAAATATAAGATTGGGAATTTACCTATTAAGTTAGGTCTACCCCTTGGGAATTTACCTATTAAGTTAGGTCTACCCAAGTAATTGTTGACTTGTAATTATGTTTTGAAATAAAGTGGACATGACACTTAGAAAACATAAGTGTGGCCAACTCGAGGTTGGGTTGAGTTTGTAGCGTAATTCTACCCGGAACCGACCGGCTTAACTAGTGGCTACAAACAATAAGACCCAATGTGAGAAGTTGGTCATGGGGTGCCAAGACCCGAGGTTAGACCAAGTTGTGGTGTAAAGCTACCGGACCCGCCCGGCCTAACTAGTAACCACAACAAGGTCTAATGTGAGAGGTTGAGGTGCATTAAATTAATTAATGCCTCATGGTTAGGGTTAAGTCAGGGTCCACTAATACTTAACCAATTTGGGGATTCAAGGGATGAGAATGGGGTTAAGTTACACTTAACCAATTTAATCAATTTGGGAATACAAGGGATTGGATGGGGTTAAGTGGTGAACCGTTGATTACACTTAACTAATTTAATCCATGATTAGTGAGGGGTTAAATCACACTTAACCCTCTTAGAAACCCTAGCAACGTGGTCTGTTCCAGCAGTAATCCCAGTTTGGTATCATTCACAACCCTAGAGGCTAGGCTATGGCGGGGCACGATTACTGGACTGATGTAAGCGACCAAAGGGCGATGGCCGAGTGGTACAGCGGTGCGGGTTCGGCGGGCTACGGACGTGCACGTAGTCCGATATTGGACAAACTCGAGGCACGGGTACCAGTAGTTTAGAGCTGTGCATTATTGCTTAAGTGTCTGGGGTTGACATCTGAGGGCTTGATACACCCAAAAGGGGGACCCAACACAGTCTAACTACAACCATACGTGGGCCATATGGACACCAACACTTGACGTGTTAGGTTTATAGGGAGCCGATCGACTAGACCGTGGGCTGGACCTTTTACTAAGGTCACTTCATGTTATTGGGCCAAAGGTTGGGCTAAGGGATCAATACCTGTTATGTTGGTTTGCTAGTACACCGTGGTGCAAAAACTTAACCTTGTTTATGCGATGACACCTCTATCTATCTTATAGTTGATTTATTCATGCCAGTATGTTGTTATCTATGATCACCTCAGTTTCCATCATGATGTTAACTTTATTAGTTTATAGACTGATCGTAGCAGGGCTTACTCAGTCTTTTTGACTGACCTGTTTTCTTTCGCCTCTTTTCTTCCGTTTCCCCCCCCAGGTTCTCAGGGAGGGAATACTGGAGCCTAGCTTGGATTCCAGCTGCTTCCTTGGATAGCTCAAGTATGCTTTGGACTTGAGCCGCTATGGTTTATCACTCTTATTTGGGGATAGAACTTATGTATTTCAGTTTATCAGATAATGTATTTATCTAGACTTGTAATTTTGGGAAATTGACATTTTGATGTACCAGACTTGTGTTTTGAAATGGTTTTTAAATCTTCCGCTGTTTTATTTACTTACTCTGTTTTATTTACATATATATATGTCATGTCCTGCCTTGCTATATCATTACGCATGTTTACCAATAATGCCCCTCCGAAGCTAGTGCATTCCTTTGCGAGTGACCCTGGCGGAGGTGGGGTGTTTCATTTGGTATCAGAGCATATGGTTTACGAGAAGGGATAAAAAGGTTTTAAAACTCTTTGAAAAACTATTTTCAAAACCAAGTATAAAGTATTTTCCAAAGAAAAGTCTAGTTGTTTTTAAAGGCTATTCCCCAAAAGCCATTAGCACTATCCTTTGACTCCTCGTTTGAACTCTTTTCTTTTCGTTTCCAGCATGTCTGATAATCTCATCTTGCCCGAAGGAGTAACGATACCCGATTGGTTTCGTCGGTACTTGGAAGTCACGGCACCGGTCCCGGGTGTCCCTAATGTTGTCTCCCCAGTCGAGGCCGCTGTTCCTCCTCCTCCCGTAGTTGATGTTTCTCTTCCCCCTTTCCCCTCAGCATCCTCAAATTGACTTCGCCGAGATTTGCCGAGATTTTAAGGCGATGGGTTGCAAGAATTTCTTTGGAACCGAGACTTTTGTAGAGGCAAGGAATTGGTTGAAAGAGAAAGCGGGGCGAATGCTTCATTTGTGGTGAGTTTGGACATCTCAGCAGGGATTGCCTGAGGAAACAAAGGCAAGGTCAGACTCGGTGTACAGAACTATCTGGAGGGCGAGTTCATCCCCTCAACATCGTTCTTCCAGCTTATGATAGAGGTAGTGTTTCTGTTGAAAATCTTGTTTGCATTTTCCTGATTTTCCCTGTTCGAACTTTGTTTGATTCTGGCACATCGCATAGTTTTATTTCATCCGATCTAGTTGAAAGTTTTGCACCTAAGTACTAGTCTGGTTGATGATCCCGTATGTGTTTCAAATCCAATTGGGGGTTCTGCCCGTTTGTCTGTGGTCTGAGTGGATTTGAAAGTTTCTATCTTGAGTATAGAATTCTCGTGGGATGTTTATATTCTCGGTTTCAGGGGATATGGGTTGGTTTTGGGCATGGAATGGTTGTCTTGTTTTGGAGCCATTCTGGGTTTTTGTATATAGGGTGTGGGGCTCATGACTCGCCTCGGTAATACCCTAGAAATTTCTAGTAACCCTATGGGTCCCGTCATGTTATGTTATCTTGAAATCCCTCGACTCGTCTATCGATAGTTTGCAATCTGTGAGGGTGATCCGAGAATATCCTAATATCTGGGGATAGATTTCCGTATTATCTGGTTGGTAATACCAAGTCAGTTTCGTGGCCGGTTAGGCACATGAACTCACGAGATGAGAGTTAAGAAAGCAAGTCAAGGAGTTGCTTGAGAAGAACTTCCTGAGACGAAGCATTTTCGAGTAGGGTGCTCCAGAAGTATTCGCTACTGATGTGGACGGTTTGCTTCGCTTAGGTGTTGATCAGCTTGTAGGAGCATCTGTTTTCTTTTGACCTAGCTACCGGATTCCATCAGCTTAGGATGGCTGAGGATGGAATTGACAAGACTGCGTTGAGGACTCTAGATGGATTTTTAGAATGGCTAGTTATGCTACTTGGTTTGACTAATGCACCCGCATATTATGTGAACTTGATAGGTAGGGTGTTTAAGGGGTCCTTGAACAAGTTTGTCATGGTCGTCATAGACGATATCTTGATCTCCTCAAAAGAACGAGGAAGAGCATGCTATACATCTCAAGGAGGAGATGGATACGTTTGGAGCCACCAGTTGAAGGTCAAGTTCTCCAAATGTCACTTTGGAGGGAGGAAGTTGGATTTCTTGGGCACATAGTTCCCAAGTAAGGCTTAGCGGTGGATTCCGCTAAAGTGGTTGCGGTTTAAGACCGGAAAACTCTGAGGAGGGCAAATGAAGTAAGAAGCTTTCTCCGTTTGGCTAGTTAGCTAGCATTCCCGGAGCTTAGACTTACTCTTCTGGATCAAGAAGGGGTTTCGCAGGAAGAAGATCCGCAGTTGGTCAAGAACATGGACCAGTCGGTTCGAGGCGAGATGTTAAGTCACCTCACTAGATATATTATAGATGACAAGGGATGACAAAGGCACGATGAGAGATTATGTGTTCCTCGAGTGGAAGACTTGGTAAAGAAGGTTCTTACAGATGCGCATCACTCGAGGAGGTGGCCGAGTTGGTCTCGGAATGCATGTTGTGCCACCAAGTTAAGGCCAAGTCATAGAAGCCCAGTGGGCCATTACCTCTATTGGGGGTTCCGCAAGGGAAGTATGAAAACATCTCGATAGATTATGTGGATAGATTGCCTAGATCAAAGAAAGGGAATACGGGTAGGCGAGCCATAATAGGTAGACTCACGAAGAGTGCTCATTTCAGAGCGAGAGGACTGCATCATGGTTAGCAACGGTTTACCCTCAAGAAGTTGGCCAGTTTTGAAATAGCCTACAGGAAGCCAGGGGTAGGCAACTGAATCTAGGTATGGCCTATCACTCATAGGCGAATGGTTCATTTCGATTAAACATGAGTTATAGGAAATCACGTTTATAAGGGCAATTGGCAACGTGGATTGATATTTTCAAGAAAGTTCTGCCGCATGGAATACTTTATGGTAAGTAGACGAGATCCAGGATTCACTAGTGAATTTTGGAGAGCTTGCACGAATCATGAGGTTATAGTTATGTTTAAGCCAAGTATACTGAAAGAAGAATAAGTGGAAAAGGAAGACGAGAGGCGATAATGAAATGAGTTCCAACTCGAATTTGGGAAATAAGAGTTAGGAAGCCAAGGAATCATGAAGTGAAAGATAGTCAAAACACAGTGGAGCTAAACTCAAGGAAACGTGACTAAGAGGAGTGAAGACTAGATACGCGCATCATATCTCTTTTTAAGAGTGCATCCTTGATCCTTGTTTTCCGGTGGAACTTGCTTGCAAGTTATCTTTTGTATATATCCTCTCGGTCTCATTCTCGATCTTATTTCTGTTGTAAGCTCCATAAGGGGGTTAAGACTCATCGGTTAGTACTATATGTCAAAGTTTGAATGGATTTCTTGTAATCCAAAAAGGAGTTTATCTAGTTTATCTAGTTTATCGTGTTTATCTTGTCATGAGAACCTTAGGTAGAAACCCTTTGGATGAAACATGTATTTGAAACATGTTATGCTTGATGGTTGCAAGTGGTTGCAAGTGTTTGCAAGTGGTTGCTCGTGGATGCATTATACACGATTAGGCACTAGATCGGCTCACACACTCCTCATATTGCATGTGCATGAGTGTTTATGCTTATTCTTGGATGAAATTCGTATGCTATCACATGGATGTTGCATATGGATGTATGATTGAGCACGCATGTAGATATTATACATTATGTTAGGAATTTGCATACATATGGATTCATTTCACTGACATACATATGCATTAAGGAGGTTTACTGTATCAGTAACCGCCTGATTTACATACATATGCATTAAGGAGGTTTACTGTATCAGTAACCGCCTGATTTTTGCATTAGGTAAGTACATATACACACACTTTTGCATATGTTCATCCAGCATTTAGAATCTTGTAAGGACAATGATTGCTCGTGGATGATGCTTTGAGTAGATGGATGATTGGATGGTAGGATACGTTCTTCCTAACTTGAAGATTTCGGGGACGAAATCCTTTAAGGAGGGGAGAATGTAACAACCCGTATTTTTTTAATAATCTGTTATAACATAAATTGAGGCAGAATCAAATTATAAAATGGGAATTAAGGGAAACGGGCTATGCCATTGCGTTCGTCTCGGAAAAATACGCGAAATAGAGTCCGAGTTTTCGAAAAACGGAGTCCGTATGACCCAGTTAAGGCCCATTGAAGTTTTCAGAAAAATCCTAAGTAAAAACAGATTTAAATCTAAATTAAAAACTAGGATTTGGGCCAGCTGGGCCAAGGCGGGAAAAATCCCGCCAGGACCCGCATGTCGACAGGCCTGTCGACAGGGTCCTGGGCATGTCGACTGCCCTGTCGACAGCCCTGTCGACAGGGGGTGCCCGGCTGATTAGCCTGGTGCACCATTTCTGATTTGGGTTGGGTCTTGGGGCTTGTTTCTAGAGAGTTCCGGGATCTGATGGCCCTAATTGAATCTAGGGTTAATCCTATGGCCTAAAAACACTAACCTAATCTATAAATAAGACCCTAACCTACCCTAAATCATTCATTATTCATCCTAGTAACTAAACTATGCCAAAATCCAAACTCTCATGGCCTCCACCCTCTTCATACAATTCCTAAATTAATTCCTAAGTGATTTTTCCATGCATACAAGCATATTTAGGCTTGTATGATCCTCCTTAGCTTGCATTAAAGGCTTGTTTCTCAATTGGCATCATTAAGGAGGAGTCTTAATCAAGTTTGCTTGCATTTGGGGGCTTTAATTAGTTGCATAAGGGGTTCTCTACATTTGCTATAGTTATTTGAGTCCGCATAAGCATTGTAAGCCCTCTTACCCTCATTTTAGAAACTATAAAGTTAATGTGTGATGAAAGTTGGGGTTTATGTATGTTTATTGAGTTGTGCATGTTATGCAAGGGTACTAAGCCATGATTTGCAAATCTATTAAGTTATGCATGTATACTAAGCCATGATTTGCAAGATTTATAAGTTATGCATGTTTATGCAAGTTTGCTAAGCCATGATTTGTGTGTTTATTGAGTTATGCATGTTTATGCAAGTTTGCTAAGCCATGATTTGTGTGTTTATTGAGTTATGCATGTTTATGCAAGTTTGCTAAGCCATGATTTGTACGCTTATTGAGTTATGCATATTTATGCAAGTTTAAAATGACAAGTTGTGCATGTTTTGACAAGTTGTGCATGTTTTGGCAAGTTATGCATATTTATGCAAGTTTAAAATGACAAGTTGTGCATGTTTTGACAAGTTGTGCATGTTTTGGCAAGTTATGCATGTTTATGCAAGTTTAAAATGACAAGTTGTGCATGTTTTGACAAGTTGTGCATGTTTTGGCAAGTTGTGCATGTTTATGCAAGTTTAAAATGACAAGTTGTGCATGTTTTGACAAGTTGTGCATGTTTTGACAAGTTGTGCATGATTATGCAAGTTTAAAATGACAAGTTGGGCATGTTTGACAAGTTATGCATGATTATGGTAATATGCAAGTTCATTATGCTAAGTTATGCAAGTTTAACATGTTATGCATGTTTTATGGTAATATGCAAGTTCACTACGCTAAGTTGTGCAAGTCTAACATGTTATGCATGACCGTTGTGCAAGTTTATGTTGTGCCAAGTTCCCTCTTCCTATCCTTTATGCGTTACTACAAATATGTAAGCGATAGAATGACGATGGGGGTTTTGGGGTAAACTTAAAATACATAAAAATATAAGATTGGGAATTTACCTATTAAGTTAGGTCTACCCCTTGGGAATTTACCTATTAAGTTAGGTCTACCCAAGTAATTGTTGACTTGTAATTATGTTTTGAAATAAAGTGGACATGACACTTAGAAAACATAAGTGTGGCCAACTCGAGGTTGGGTTGAGTTTGTAGCGTAATTCTACCCGGAACCGACCGGCTTAACTAGTGGCTACAAACAATAAGACCCAATGTGAGAAGTTGGTCATGGGGTGCCAAGACCCGAGGTTAGACCAAGTTGTGGTGTAAAGCTACCCGGACCCGCCCGGCCTAACTAGTAACCACAACAAGGTCTAATGTGAGAGGTTGAGGTGCATTAAATTAATTAATGCCTCATGGTTAGGGTTAAGTCAGGGTCCACTAATACTTAACCAATTTGGGGATTCAAGGGATGAGAATGGGGTTAAGTTACACTTAACCAATTTAATCAATTTGGGAATACAAGGGATTGGATGGGGTTAAGTGGTGAACCGTTGATTACACTTAACTAATTTAATCCATGATTAGTGAGGGGTTAAATCACACTTAACCCTCTTAGAAACCCTAGCAACGTGGTCTGTTCCAGCAGTAATCCCAGTTTGGTATCATTCACAACCCTAGAGGCTAGGCTAGGGCGGGGCACGATTACTGGACTGATGTAAGCGACCAAAGGGCGATGGCCGAGTGGTACAGCGGTGCGGGTTCGGCGGGCTACGGACGTGCACGTAGTCCGATATTGGACAAACTCGAGGCACGGGTACCAGTAGTTTAGAGCTGTGCATTATTGCTTAAGTGTCTGGGGTTGACATCTGAGGGCTTGATACACCCAAAAGGGGGACCCAGCACAGTCTAACTACAACCATACGTGGGCCATATGGACACCAACACTTGACGTGTTAGGTTTATAGGGAGCCGATCGACTAGACCGTGGGCTGGACCTTTTACTAAGGTCACTTCATGTTATTGGGCCAAAGGTTGGGCTAAGGGATCAATACCTGTTATGTTGGTTTGCTAGTACACCGTGGTGCAAAAACTTAACCTTGTTTATGCGATGACACCTCTATCTATCTTATAGTTGATTTATTCATGCCAGTATGTTGTTATCTATGATCACCTCAGTTTCCATCATGATGTTAACTTTATTAGTTTATAGACTGATCGTAGCAGGGCTTACTCAGTCTTTTTGACTGACCTGTTTTCTTTCGCCTCTTTTCTTCCGTTTCCCCCCCCAGGTTCTCAGGGAGGGAATACTGGAGCCTAGCTTGGATTCCAGCTGCTTCCTTGGATAGCTCAAGTATGCTTTGGACTTGAGCCGCTATGGTTTATCACTTTTATTTGGGGATAGAACTTATGTATTTCAGTTTATCAGATGATGTATTTATCTAGACTTGTAATTTTGGGAAATTGACATTTTGATGTACCAGACTTGTGTTTTGAAATGGTTTTTAAATCTTCCGCTGTTTTATTTACTTACTCTGTTTTATTTACATATATATATATGTCATGTCCTGCCTTGCTATATCATTACGCATGTTTACCAATAATGCCCCTCCGAAGCTAGTGCATTCCTTTGCGAGTGACCCTGGCGGAGGTTGGGTGTTTCAAATATAAACACTAGTAATAATATCAAATTCTTTTGTTTTATTCGTATCAAGCATATTTTGGCCATTATAAGGTAAAAACTCTATCCTTCGGTTTGCGTTGCATTGTGTGATAGGAACTGAGTCTTATAATGGCTTCATTTTTATAAAAACACTGCGATGTTAAAAAGATTTACTTTTTGTAAAGCACTGGCAATCCAATGGAGTAAACCCGTTCCGCGAAAGTGGCATGGTCCTGTGATTAGCCATATTATAAAATGTGTTAAGTAGATTTCTCATACCAGTCCCATGACTATCTCGTAGTTTGTTTCACTTGCAAACTCGGGTGCTCCTCTTTCTACACGGGCAGCCTTATATTCAGGTTTTAGTAGGCTCTTTTTGGATAGCTGGAGCTGAAGATGGATTCTATCATTTATCTCTTTTTATGCTGTTCAGCTCCTATTGTACATATTATGTTTGTTTTCCACTGTAGACATTTATGTATAGCTAAATTGTATTTGTACTAAGCATGATCCTGTATACTGTGTAACTCTGATGATTATGTTTATCCAGTGTATTATTTGTACATTATCTGGTGTATTTATTTAATTATGTCCTGTTGTTATCTGTTTATGTGTTATATTCCAAAGATTACCCTTAACACCGTCGTACGGGCTTTTGGGGTCGTCACAACGTGGTATCAAAGGTTTGGTTCAGCTTAGTGCTGGAATATAACATATTAACGAACTCGTCAGAAATAGAACCAGTAGTGTTCTCAGGCGAAGAACTCATTACAGATAGGATCAGCAATATCCTAGTATGAGTATAGCAGAATGGAATACACCTCGATAGACACATTTACATTCAAGTATATGTTTCTATGCTTTATAATATCTTTTCTGTTGACCTGACACTTGGTCTGCTATTTGCAGAAGTACTAGAAAATGAGCGTCAGAAACAGAAGAAGGAATGCAGAACCAGATCTAGAGGCTCTATTTAAGAGATATCAGAATCTGGGTGGAGCACAATTCTCTGGCAATGAATCGATTATTCAAACTCAAGCTTGGATGAGTTCTGCTGAGAAAAGATTAGTGGTATCATGGGCACTCAAAGACGAAGCTTTAATCTGGTGGGAAACAATGACGAAGGATAATCCAGAAGGTGATATCACCTGGGATAGATTCAAAGAGATTTTTAGTGAAATATTTACTCCTCTAGAAGCAACTATGCAGTTATTTGATGAATTCTACTATTTGATACAAGGGGATATGAATATCCTAGAATATCATAAGAAATTCAATGAACTTTCTCACTTTGCCCCTCATCTAATTCAAAATCTGAAGAGGAAGAATCTGAGATTTATTAATGGTCTACAAAGAAAATACCAGAATAAAGTAATGGGGCATGTGAAGCTTCCTTTTTCTGAAATGATATACATGGCTTATCAGTATGAAGATCTAGATAAGCGAGGTCTTTTAGTCGATGAAGAGGAAGTCAGTTCGAGCAACAAAAGGAAATTTGAAACTGATAGCCCGGAGACAAGTACGCAGCCAGAGGCCGGTACGATGCCTGAGATCAGTAAGAGGCCTACAGCCAAAAGGAACAGGGCAAGATCTAGGAAAGAACCAGTAATGACTGCCACATGCTCAAGCTGCAATAGGCAAGGACATTTGGCGATAAGTTGTAAATCTTGGAACAAACGAAGGAAGGATGAATCTAATTCCAAGAGCAAGTTTCAAGTGACCCAAGAGTGTAGTCTTTGTCATCAGGCTGATCGCGTAAAGCAAGATTGCTGGCTGTTAAAAAGGATAAAAGTACACGTGAATGAAGTGGCAGAAGTGCCTGCATCTTCATCTGGTCGGGAAAGGTATGATTTTTTGGAAGGCACACTTACCGTCAAAAACAATCCAGTTAAAGTACTGTTTGATACAGGCGCGTCACGAAGCTTTATTGCAAAGAATGCAGTTAAGAAGTTGGATTTGAAATTGAAAAAGCTCAAAGAACCCATCACTGTCCATAATCCGGTTGGGGGTTCTCTCAAACTTAGCTGGATTTGTGGGGTGCCTGTCTCTTTTTCCAGATATCGGTTTCCTACCATCTCGATCGTTATGAATTTTACCGAATTCGATCTTATTTTGGGATTGGATTGATTAACCAAATATGAAGCAGAGGTTAAATGTGCCGAGAGAGTGGTTAGGGCAAGGATTAAATCAGGGGATTATATCACCATACCATGCGAAGGTCCAAATTCAGATAGAAAAGACTTTTGGTCAGCTCTTGATGTTTCTCCTGCTCAAATAGAGAATATCCCTGTAGTCATAGAGAATATTTTGGACCATATAAAAGATATTCCTATCGTCAAGAATTATGCAGACGTGTTTGAAGAAGTTGTTAGCTTACATCCAAAGAGACAAATTGATTTCAAGATCGCTTTAATCCTGAATGCAAGGCCAGTAGTGCACGCTATTTGGAGAATGACTCTAAAGGAGAAAGAGGAATTAGACAATCAAACTAGACAGCTTGTATGGAAGGGTCTGATCAGGCCTAGTTTCACTGATTGGGGAGCAGTAGTAGTGTTTGTCCCAAAGTCAGACGGTACTCTTCGACTATGTGTGGATTATCGTGACTTGAATAAGCAGATATTGAAGAACAAATATCCATTGCCGCGGATTGATGATCTGCTGGATCAATTAAACGGTGCACAAGTATTCTCAAGGATGGACCTAGCTACAGGCTTCCATCTGCTTCGTATTGCCGACGAGTGTGTTCCTATGACAGCATTCAGTGGTACCGATTTGTTTTATGAGTGGTTAGTAATGTCGTTCGGCTTATGTAACGCTCCTGCCTATTTTGTGGATTTGATGAATCGAGTATTCCGCGATGTCTTGAATAAATTTGTTATGGTTTTCGTTGATGACATATTGATCTTCTCTAAGTCAGAAAGCGAGCACGCGAAACATTTGGAACAAGTATTAGAAATTCTACGAAAGAATGTCTTGAAGGCCAAACTTTCCAAATGTATATTCTGGCAAGAAGAAGTCAAGTTTCTTGGCCACGTTGTATCAAAAGAAGGAATTTCTGTGGATCCCGGTAAAATCACAGCTATTTAAAATTGGAAGCAGCCTAGTACTCCCACAGAAGTTCGAAGTTTTCTGGGATTGGCTAATTATTATCGGAAGTTCGTTAAAGGTTTTTCGAAGATATCTAGTTCCTTAACAAAGCTTACGAAGAATCACACAAAATTCAAGTGGACTCCCGAATGTGAGGAGGCTTTTCAGAAGCTAAAGTTAAGATTAACAACTGCTCCAGTGTTAACGATTATCGATGGCAATCAAGACTTGAAAGTCTGGACGGATGCCTCTAGAGAAGGCCTTGGTGCAGTATTAATGCAAAGAGGTCAAGTGGTTGCTTATGCTAGCCGTCAATTGAAACCACATGAGAAAAATTATGTTACACACGATCAGGAGTTGTTAGCCATTGTATTTGCTTTAAAAATCTGGAGGCACTATCTTTTGGGTGAGAAATTCAAACTGTATACAGATCATCAGTCGCTAAAGTATCTGTTCACCCAGAAAGACTTGAATCTGAGGCAACAACATTGGCTAGAATTTCTTGCAGCATACGATTTTGAGATTTTGTACACTCCAGGAAAACCCAATGTTGTGGCCGATGCGCTGAGTCGAAAGAATGCAATAATCGCCAGTTTTATTATTACGACTTCTTTGATTGACAAAATATCTATTCTTCAGAAAGATGATAATTTTATTAAGGATATGATCAAAAGGATTTCGAAAGGTGAACCCTCGGGTTTTCAAATAGATAACGATGGAATCCTGAGATTGAGAGGAAGGATTTGTGTTCCCGACATCCCCGAGCTCAAAAGAGAAGTGTTAGATGAATGTCACAAGTCCAAGCTGAGTATTCATCTGGGTGTGGGCAAAATGTATAACGATCTCAAGCGAACATTCTGTTGGAAGGCTATGAAAAGGGATGTTTCAATATATGTTAGCAGGTGTCCTACTTGCCAACTAGTTAAAAGCGACCAACAGAAACTTGCCGGATTGTTGCAACCGCTGGACATTCCAGGTTGGAAGTGGGAACATATTTCCACGGACTTCATAGATGGTTGGCCCAGAACCAAGAAAGGAAATGACAGTATTTGGGTGATCATAGATCGCTTCACGAAGACTGCCCATTCTATACCTGTCAGATCCAATAGAACTACTCGGAGTCTGGCACAGATTTATTTCAAGGAAATTATTAGGCTACATGGAGTGCCGATCAGTATAATTAGTGATAGAGATCCAATATTTACTAGCAAATTCTGGGACACATTTCAAGTAGAACTGGGGCCAAAACTGAACTTGAGCACCGCCTATCATCCTCAAACAGATGGTCAAACCGAGAGGGTAAATCGTATACTAGAAGATTTATTGCGGGCTTGTGTTCTTGATTTTGGTGGATCATGGGTAGACCATTTGCATTTGGCCGAGTTTTCGTACAACAACAGCTACCAAGCGAGCCTGATAATGTCACCATTCGAAGCATTGTATGGTAGACAGTGCCGATCTCATGCTTGTTGGGTCGAACCTGGTAATAGTCTTGTATTGGGACCAGATATGATTCGCGAAGCTGCGGATAAAGTCGATTTCATTAAGAAACGATTGCTAGCAGCTCAAAGCCGACAGAAGAGCTATGCGGACTCGAGGAGGAGGGATTTAGCATTTGCTATTGGTGACTACGTGTCTCTAAGGGTTTCTCCGACGAGAGGAGTGGTTCGATTTGGCAAAACTGGGAAGTTGGCGCCCAAATTTATTGGTCCATTCCCTTTACTTGAATGGATTGGAACTCTCGCTTATAGAGTTCAATTACCAGATTGGTTGCCTGGGGTGCATGATGTAATTCATGTATCTCAACTTCGAAAGCATTTTCATGATCCAGACTTGATCGTGGAAGAAGCAGCATAGTGGGATATAGAAATTACTCCAGAATTGGCTGTTAGAACAGAGCCTCTAAAGATTATTGGCAAAGAAACCAAAGAGCTGAGGAACAAGAAGGTTCACTTAGTCAAAGTGAAATGGAGTGGAGATCCGCGATATTGTACTTGGGAAACAGAGGAAAGCATTAAGAAAGCCTATCCTAAGTGCAGGGTGGATATCTCTGATTGACTCTGGTGCAAGGTACATTTACCGTATTTTGAAATTTCCATTATGTTCCCTACTTTGTCGTTATTTTCGTTTCATGGATGTGAACTTTTAATTCTATAGTATGATTATTTTAAAAGAGTATATGAATCGATTAGTATATTTTTGAAAGGTTAAAAACTAATTGATTGTTGTTTGTGTGGTGTGATAGTGGATTTGATTAATTAAGTTATTAGAATGATAGTTAACTTAATCAATGAATGAAGGGTAAATCTATGCAATTAAATCGCATATTGAACTGATTTAAAAATAGATAGAAATATATACATGTGCATTATATATGTTTAAACAGGTAAAAGGATTAGCTGTTGAGTAAAGAATTTATTTGTGTGCCCGACAAATAGGTAAACCTTAATGAGTTGGATGCGCAATTTTATTATTATATCAACTCCTATGAATGTCATTAGATGCGGAGTGTTGGTTGTTCTGTGTGTAATAATAAATGTCGCCATAGGTAGTAACAATTAATTTTGAACTACACTACATGGCATACTTCTTGAAGATAGGCATACTTCATCATATACCACATAAGCATTTGGGGCTTGTGTGATGAGGTTGAAGATTTACCATACGAGCGAGAGGCTTGTATGGTGATGACTATATTTTACAGGTTGAACAGATGACTGATATGGACCATATAAAATATAACGGTATAATTGCCAGATTAATAAAAACCCCACACGGGTCTGGAGATGATAATAAACACGTCTCTCTGGTCATTAAGGCACAAAAACCATTTATAGGGTGACGAGAATTTATTCTCTGGAGTTATGATCTATACACACTCCCCTGTGGACACCTGAATATATCACTATAAATATGTGCATGCCTATTAGGATTTACTGGGTGCCTAATACGGCCCAATAAACTTCCAAACCCCTCCCCGTACAAAGGAGGTTATGGCGAAATTTTTCGAATATTTAGGGTGTTAGCCAAATTTTTGAAGAATTGGAAAATTCTTAGAAACTGAAAAGTTGAAGAATGGAAGCCAGATTGAAAGTAGAGTTGGTTAATGAATCCACTTTCGACTTTGTTCCTTTTCTTGGACGAAAAGTTTTAAGTGGGGAGATTGTAACAACCCGGAAAATCTGAGCCAATTTAAAAATTTTAATTTGGCTATTTTAGTGAATTTTAAATATTTAAAATAAATATTTTAAAAAATAACGACGAAAAGTAAGTTTGAATCGATGTTTGAAAATAAATATAATTAATTTTAATCATAAACAAGACCTAAAATGGCGCGGTAGTTTCAAAATTTGAATTCAAACTTTGTCTGACTGTACCGGGTGCAAAACAAAACAGATTTTAGAGAAACCAAAAATATTTAAATCTGTTAGTGAATATCTTTCTAACGAATCTGAAAAATCGAAGTTTCATAAAGGGAATCAAAAGCTATGGCCAAATGAATTTTCAGAAAGGTCGCTATAGAGTTTATATAGCCCGGGAAAATGGCCATTTTGCAAACGACCTCAGAATTTGACGAAACTAGTTTTGTTGGGACCGTATCGTCAAAACATAGCTAGATTTATTTTTCGGGAATTTTTAGAATCAATATGTGGCCCCAGCAAATTGAAATCTATGTTCAAAACAAATATTGAATGTTTTATATTTTAATTTGAAGAGAAACTGACACAAATAGTCGAATGGGCCTACGAAACATATCCCATTATGTTCGGAATGGGGGTATTTAGCTAGGGGCGGCAGTCGTTGGGTTTGGATTGGAGGTCGCGATAGAAAACCCTCTTTTAAAATTTTATATAACTCCCGGCCAATCAGATTTTTTATAAAAAAAGAAGAAGGAATTTCTCTATCCCCGACCTGCGCACGACGCGGAAACCCCTTCCATCGTTCCTATCCATTTTCCGGCCACACAGCGTCGAACCACCCCTGCCCTAGTTGAACTTTTTGTAGATCTCTCCGAGCTCTTCAAATCCATAGTTGTTGCACCCCCTTCGTCACGTAAATCGAGATAATCGTCGCCTCAAAGTTCGGACCTTCAAGCCGTCGCCGCCGTCGACTGGAGCTACCGAAGTGGGCCCCACTTCCGGCGCAGGTGCGCCCCTCCCTCTTCTTCGACGTGGTACAACCCGATCTTCGTATCGCGTAGCGGATTGAAAGCAAGAATCAAACCTAGTTTTGAACGATTTCTGAGAGGTAACGGCCTATTTTATTTTAAACTATTCAATAGCACTTTAAAGCGCTACGGTTTCTAATTTCATTGTAAAAATCATATCTTTTTCGTTTTTGATGAAATTCAGTGAAACAAGAGACAGTGTAGACGTCTTCTACATTCTAGAAGAGACCGCATATTTTTCTGAGCCTTCTGCTATTTTTGGTGGAGTGGAACCCAATGTGAGATTTCTGAATTATAAATGATATGGTATCAACGATGTATAAATTATATAGTCGATGTATGAGTTATATAAGCATTGTACACCACATGTATAACGTTGTATAAGTTGTATGTTCGATGTATAAGTTATATATGCATTGTAAAATGATATGTGCATTGAAATAAATTGAAATGATATTGAAATGAAATCGAAATATAGTTATATACGTATATCTCTATATATATACTCCCCTCGTCCACAGACCATGGACGATATATATTTGTTGTGATATTGTTTGGATTATTGGTTGATGTGAAAACTTGGTGAATATCATGAATGGTTGGTTTGAAATGATTGATTGTAATTGAAATCCCAATAGGATTAGTATATGGGGAAATTCGTCTGCGTACGAACTAGATATTCAAAATCCCCATTGCCAAAAGCTGCGAGGCTTTAAGGTAGAGCGAGGAGCCGTACTAGGGACAGTCTCGGTTTTAACTACCCTGCCGTTATGCTGTCGAAATTTTCTGAAATATTTCGGTGTTTGATTTATATTCATGTATTGAATATTGAAATTAAAGTCATGTGTTGACTATTCAAAAAAAAAATCATGTGTTGAATAGAAATTCATGTGTTGAAATAAATTCATGTGTTGAATGGTGTTGAATAAATTCTTTGAAAGATAAAAATAACCTTTTTATCATATATATAGATTATATAAAATATTAGTGGTTTAAATAAATTGTTTTAACACCAAAAATAACATTTTTACCTTATACATAAAATATATAAAATAATCGTGTTTTGAAATAAATTGTTTTGCAATAAAAATCACATTTTTATTATATATATACATAAACAATAGAAAATATTCATGTGTTGAATGTTGAAATAAAACTCATGTGTTGAATAGAAATTCCTTTGTGGAAATAAGATAAATAAAATTCATGTGTTGAATAGAAATTCCTGTGTGGAAATAAAATAAACAAAATTCATGTATTGAAATAAATATCTGTTGGATAAAAATATCGTTTTATGAAATATGTGAAGTGAAAATGGTTTTGAAGTCGAAGAACCGATTATATATATATATATATAATTAAAATATATCGAATAACGAAGCTGCAGTTCGTGTTTTGAAACCGTGATTTCAAACGATTAGTGCGAGAGATCCGACCGTCGGATTTTCCCGAAACCGAAACCGTTGGGTTCGCTTTGGAAATATCTTTCCAATGACACCCACTTTGTGAAGACCAACGGTTGGATTGTTTGGAATGTTTAATTCAATCTGAAGAAAAACAGCGCCAGAATCGATTATATATATAATTAAAATAAATCGAATAACGACGCTGCAGTTCGTATTTTGAAATCGAAATTTCAAATGAGTGTACTGGGAGATCCTACCGTCGGATTTCCCCGAAACTGAAACCTTTGGATTCATTTGAAAAGATCTTTCTAATGATATAAAATTTGTGAAGATCCAACAGAAAGATTTTCAGATATGTGTAAATCAAATCTGGAGAAAAACAGCGCTACGGCCGTGTTATGGCCTGAAGCATCATTTGAATAAATTGGCTATTTTTAAATAAATAAAAACAGCGATAAATCGTTATAAAATATTATAAACGATGTGGAATGGAAATAAACCGTAGTTTAGTGGATGTTTGATGGTTGTATGTGTTTGGCATGAATTGTTGTCGAATAATTTAACCATTGAAATGAATTGATTTAAATTCTAAATATACGGAAATTATTTGAAAAGGTAGAGTTAAATCTCATTTCAAATAATTGATCGGCGATAAGAAGTCGATGATGAAGACGGTGGTTGATGACCGGGGATCTTCACCTCGGTTGGATGACAACTGATGTCTTGATTGGGAGGCATCCAGAAATATAGATAATAAGTGGTGATCTTCCAAACGTATGTGGAGATCGATGGGTATGCAAGGTATATAGTGCCTCCGGTTTCGTTCATACCCAGAACGAAGGTGTAAATGGACTGTGTGTCTAACATTGGATTTTGTTCTGTGCTAATTGATCTCTATTAAATATATATCTGTTTGGCAGCGGAGAATTTATTCTCTTGCTTAACGCCCTTCTCTGAGACGTACGAGCTTAGAGGTTATATATCGATAGAAATCAGTCGCATGGAGTGAACTGCCTGTGTGGCACGCCTAAGTGGCAAATGATCAAGGCTTCTGTTGAAAAGCAAAGTCTTGTGGTTGATGATCAAAGCACGGCCTGTGTAGCATAGCTTTTTGTATAAAATGAATTCGCGAGCCTCACACCCCGGTATGAGCCAGAAACGGGAGAGGACCTCAGGGAGGACATGCGCATCTTTCTAGCTAGAGGTGGTGTCAGTGCTTAAACTGGCTGACATATATATTACTTTTGAAACATATAAACACTAGTAATAATATCAAATGCTTTTGTTTTATTCGTATCAAGCATATTTTGGACATTATAAGGTAAAAACTCTATCCTCCAATTTGCGTTGCATTGTGTGATAGGAACTGAGTCTTATAATTGCTTCATTTTTATAAAAAGCATTGCGATGTTTAAAAGATTTACTTGTTGTAAAGCACTGGCAATCCAATGGAGTAAACCCGTTCCGCGAAAGTGGCGTGGTCCTGTGATTAGCCATATTATATTATATGTTAAGTAGATTTCTCATACCAGTCCCATGACTGACTCGTAGTTTGTTTCACTTGCAAACTCGGGTGCCCCTCTTTCTACATGGGCAGCCTTGTATTCAGGTTTTAGCATGCTCTTTCTGGATAGCTGGAGTTGATGATGGATTCTATCATTTATCTCTTTTTATGCTGTTCAGCTCCTATTGTACATATTATGTTTGTTTTCCGCTGTAGACATTTATGTATAGCTGAATTGTATTTGTACTAAGTATAATCCTGTATATTGTGTAACTCTGATGATTATGTTTATCCAGTGTATTATTTGTACATTATCTGGGGTATTTATTTAATTCTATCCTGTTGTTATCTGTTTATGTGTTACATTCCAAAGATTACCCTTAACACCTTTGTACGGGGTTTTGGGGTCGTCACAGTGATGATCGGTGGATGATACGAGCTGTTGAAGGAGACTGGCAATGATGAACAGTTGTAATAGTATGGATGTGCGGTTTTTATGGAAATACTGGATGTGATATTTGGTGATGTTTTATGATGAAGGTGATTGTCTAGTGAGAGGGAATCGTGGTAATGAATATTTGAAGATGAGGAGATTGGTAATTTTGAGGAAGTGGAATGTTTAGAAAATTTGCAGAAGGATTTTTTTTTTTGGAAATCAATTTGTAATAGAAGGAAGGAATATAAGGATTGGAAATAAAAATAGAAAGAAATAGAAATGTAAATGGAAAAGAAATTGAAAGAAAAGTGGCAAACTTTTCTCTTTCTTGTTTTAGAGATTTCAATATCAATGATTGAATAACAAATAGTCTATGCAAGAAATTTTTTCTATATATGAAATAAAACAAAAGGAATAAAATAAAAATATTTTTGTGTTTTTTAATGGTAAAATAAGAAAATAAAGATATAACCCGAAGGATTTACTAATAAAAATTATTTTGATCCCCAAAAACGGCGACAAAATTTGATTGCAAACAAATTAACAATTGTAAACAATTATTAAATTCGCTTGGCTTTCCTAAACAATAAAAGTTGTTGTAAAGTGTGTCAAACTCTAGGACCAAAAATATTTTAATTAACAAATCCAATTAAATTATTTTGAAAGTCCGATTGTTTGAAAACAACATAAAATAAAGAAAAAGTGAGTTTTTTTAGAACAAATGAAAGCGATTAAGGAGTAATGACATAAACTGGATTAGTAATTATCAATAGCCAAATAGATAAATATAGATCCAACTCATATTTCTATCACAAATATGAATCAACGATAATTAGGTTTTTAGAAACAAATATGTGAATAACGAAAAGCATAGCCTATGCAGGAGCTAAGCTCTTAAACAACTATAGGCTATTAGGACAGATTCACTACATTATTTCTAGAACCCTAAAAATTAGATCTTAATCTGATAAGCATTAGATTTAGCACGAATATACCCTGTAAAGGAGCATAACTCTTAAATGACGCAGAGTATGAATGTTTAGATCTATCTCTTGGTTTAGATCTAGATCTTTATACATAAAGTCCTAATCTATTTGGTATGTGATTCATATTGAATCTAATATATACGCGTCATTACCTCCGTTTAAAGGGGATTAGCTAGACATAGCTAAATGAGAAAAAAATGAAGAAGAAAAGAACAAACATAAATAAAATAAAACTAAAACTAAAGAGAAAAGGAGAAGAATAGTTTTATTCCAAGAGAAGAGCTACATAGTGAAACCCAAGGCCATTCTAAACGAATGAGATACAGTGTATTCATAGCTTCCTTGACCAAGAAAAAGTGGCCAAATACAAGATGTGGGACAAAAAGTCATTTCTCAAATAACAAATAAACCAATGTGAACGCATGTGAATGGACATGCAAATGTCATGGAAAAATAGCTTGCGTGCATCAAATGACATCAATTTCAATCGTTTTGAGCTTGAATAAGAACTCCATAACATCTAAGGCAAGCTATGTAACACCTCATGTCCGTTAATGTCACTCACAAAGGGAATGCATTAACTTCCATGAAGCATTATAAGTAAACAGAACATAATATTACAAGACAAATACGTAAAGTCGTACTTGAAAAATTTATAACTTTATTACAGCAAAAACAGAAATAAATTTGGCTACATCCTTCAAAATCACAATTCCATAACCCAAGTACACAAGTATCAGTCTTATACCAAAATCCTTCAGAATGCTAATTTTAAAACCATAATCCCCAACATAAACTGCCATAAGAAGGTAGAGTCAAAGCCAAGCAATACTTCAAGCACTTCAAGCAGAGAGGATATGAATCAAGCTCCTATATTTCCACCCTGAGCACCTGGGGGGAAGGGGGAACGGAAAGAAAAAGAGGTGAGACGAGGTCAGACATAAAGTCTTTTGAGTCCAGTAATATTCAGCATATAAACAGATAGTAGTATCATGACATGTAAATAAAACTGGATGAGAGATTACAGCAACAGTAGTAACAGGTATGCTTAAGTTAAACAGAAGTAATAGAATGATATAGACCAAGATATGCTTCTTACCTATATCATACTTCTCTGCACTAATACTTAGTATAACAGGATTAGGTATTACCCTACTGTCTAAACTGAAACAGAAACAAAAATAAAATAATCTCTACAGAAACAAAATGCTAGTAATGGGCCTTTACCACCCCAACTGAGATAGAAGGTATAGAAACAGAATGCTAATAATGGGCCTTTACCACCCTAACTAATGGGCCTTTACCACCCCAATAGAGACAGAAGGTACATACACAGAATGCTAATAATTGGCCTTTACCACCCCAACTAATGGACCTTTACCACCCCAACAGAAACAGATGGTACACCAACAGAAAAAAACAGAACTAGGTGTACCCTAAATTCTACCCCAAGCGATCGGCTCCCTAATACATAAATACCATGTGGCGGCCCCACAGAAGGGTGTATCATTCCGTAAAGCGGCAACCTACAGACACAGACCTATTTACAGATGTCACGGTGTTATATCCTTAGAGCAGACCGGATCCATGCACACACATGACCTCGTTGGAATGCGCCATCGACACACCTCGCCATTACCAAACTGAACCTCTTACAATTAGTACAGTAGGCATGCCCCGGACTTGTAATGGCCCGCAAATCCGCACTATCTGAGTTGACTACATACATCCAACCCAAATATCACGAAAATACGAATCATTTTTTTTGAAGAAAATGGTAGAAGAAGAACAGAAATAACAACACAGAATCTCACATCGCAGCGGAACAAAATATAATATATCATAACTTTTGAAATACAAAATTTCAACTGTATAACCTACACTTATCAGAGTACAACACTTACAACACAACGGAACAAAACTCTATATAACTAACGCTGAAGCCTCCTACTCCAAGCTCCTTTAGATAGATCTGTAAAATCTTGAACTACTTGACTGCCCATACAAATTTAGGCACCCAAGAGTTTAGGTAGAACAAAACAAAATAAACTCCGGGTCAGTCATGGGACTAGTATGAGTAAACAGTTTAAAACAGTTTGAGAAAAACAAATGATATCTCATAAGACCAAGCCGTATAACACGGAATGGGTTTGTAACACCCCACCTCTGTTAAGGTCACTCACAAAGGGAATGCCTTAACTTTGATGGAGCGTTTTAGTAGACAGAATGGAAATTTACAAGACGAATAAAACAATACTTGAAAAATTAATAACTTTATTATAACAGAAACCGAAATAAGTTTGGTTACCTCTTTTCAAATTACAATATCAAAATTCAAGTACAAAATATTGGCCTTGTACAAAGCCTTCAGAATGCATAGTTTTTAAAGCCATAATCCCCAACATAAACTGCCATGGAAAGATAGAGCCAAAGCCAAGTGATAGTTCAAGCAGAGAAGATCCGAATCAAACTCCTAGATTTCCATCCTACAAACTGGGGGGGGACGAAAGAGAAGGGGCGAAAACAAGCATGGTCAGACATAAAGTCTGGCAAGTCCAGTGACTTTCAACATATGAACATATAATAATATCATGAAATGAAAATAAAGCTAGATAAGAGACAATATCAATAGGAGTAACTGATATACTTAAGTTAACAGAAGAAACAGTATGATATATCCCAAGTTATGCTTCTTTATGATATTTTACTTCTCTGCACTAATACTAGTATAACAAGACTAGGTTTTACCCTAATGACTAAACAGAAACAGAATAATGAGCCTTTACCACCCGAACAGAAGGTACAGGAACAGAAACAGAATAATCCTTACGGAAACAGAATGTTAGTATTAGGTGTACACTAGTAAATGGGCCTTTACCACCCCAACAGACGGTACCATGCAGAAACAGACAGGTGTTACCACCCAACAGAAACAGACGGTACCCCACAGAACAGACAGAACTTAGTGTACCCTAAATCCTACCCCACGCGATCGGCTCCCTAATACATAAATACCCTGTGCCAACCCCACAAAAGGGTGTATCATTTCCTAAAGTGGTAACCTTTTAATGACACGGACCTATTTACAGATGTCACGGCGTCTTACATCCTTAGAGGCAGACCGGGATTCATGCACGCACATGACCCGGTTGGAACGCACCATCAACACCCCTCGCCATTATCAGAATGAACCGCTTATAATTAGTTCAGTAAGCATTCCCGGACCCTACCTACTGTTGGGTCATAGTTTTGAAACCACAAAGGGTTACTGATTAATATGGGTCCCAAACCATAGATGACACAAGTATTTTCCCTCCTAACCTTGTGTCCCCAAACTAACAGATTTTAGATTAACTTGTTTACAAGTTTTCAGACTTACAAAGTTCAAGTCAACTAGTTCAATGATCAGAAAATCAGGTTAACAGGTTTTCAGACTAACGGATCAGATGTACAGTTTTAAAAGATTAATAGATTGTTTATCTTTGTATTGGGCCCACAGACTCACGAAACAGGTTTATTAAATTCATCAGTCTAGTTGGTTTAGCCCTATCCACCCAACACTTTTTGGACATCGTATTTGTCTCAGGTTTACATTAATTAAATATTAATGCACAGACCTCTCACATTAGGTCGGTAGCTTGTAGCCGATGGATATGCCGGGCGGTTCTGAGCAGACTTCTGCCACAAGCCAGACCTAACCTCCTGTCTAACCATATTTTAGTTATGCCTACGACCTCTCACATTAGACTAGCAGTTTGCGGTTGCTGGTTAAGCTGGTTGGGTCCGGGCAGGCTTCTACCGCAAACATGAGTCTAACCTCGTGTCTCAGCATTTTTATTATAACCCATTTATTCCATTATAGATTATACAACTATCAGACTAATTCTATTAATTTAATAGATTTGACTTCTTTTCAAGTCGCAGCAGATTAAACAAATTAGCATGTCTTACACAATCTTAAATCGAGCCTACACAAATTACAATCATTTAGCTTTTCAACAGATTTAACAGATTTAGCAGCTCAGACGGTTCAACAGATTTAGCAGATCAAACAACTCAACAGATTTAGCAGATTAGGCATAATTAGCAGATTAGGCGATTCAACATATTTAATAGTTTAGGCAATCAAACAGGTAACAGATTTAGCAGATTAGGCAAATTTAACATATTAAGCAGATAACAGTTTTTGCAGATTTAAACATTTCTCAAAAGTCTTATTCACATATCTTACCTAATCATGGAGTGAGCTTAAACTTACATGCCTAAGTTATGGGCATAATTTACCATATGTCCCAAATTTTGGTTAAACTTGCATAGTTCAGAATATTCTCCAAAGGCCCTAATCGTGATTCACATATAAATTATGCCAAATATGGTCATTGATTACAATGCACGTCACATATCCAAAATCCACTTTTAGGCGTGTTCTCATTAATGGTTGTCTTATATAGGTCTTTACGCCTAAGTTATATACAAAATAATTCTCCTTCTTCTAAATTACGGACTATAATATATAAAGTTTGTCCAGAGTTAGAATTACAACTTATGTCCTTTATATTCTAAGTCATAAGCAATCTCATATAATATGCCTCCAATTTATGTCCAGAATTACAACATGTGCTATGCATCTAAATCAATTACTTATTACAGTTAAATCTTTACGCCCAAAACACAAGTCATATGTCCAATATTCTTCTATGCCTCAAGTCATATGTTCAATACACTTTATATTTAAAACATGTCCAGCCATATGTCTCAGATTTATGTTCTAGCTACAGCCTATATTCTTTCCTTAAATCAGTCACAGATCAGTCATGCCCAATTTATGAATCATTCATTATTTGCCCCAAAAGTTTGGCATTCGTGCGTCAATCTCTTATGAGATTTGGCTCAGGCTCGTGGTAGCCTGGCTATAGAACAGAAATAAGAGAGATACAGAATAGTTACAATAGGATAGATCTAAACAGAACCGAATATGCATAACCTCAGATTCAGATTTACAACCATGTCACGATCATAATTAAAATTCATATCTAAAAATAACTGTACTTGCCTTGGTTGGATTATAGAAGAAGAGTTGCAGTTGTTCTCTTTTTAATCTTATTCGGATTTGGAAGAAGATGCACTAGTTCTAGTTTTGATTCCAACAGAGTAGCAACGCCATTTTATGTATTTATTTCTAATATTTCAGAGGCAGCATAAGGAGAGAAGAATGGTGTAAAGAGAATGGGGCTAGGAGGCTGTTTATATAGGATTAGGCAGACGAATCTAGACTGAAAACGGGGCCAGATACATCAGAATGAATCCAGGCTCAAAACTGGGTTCGGGCACTAGGTCGACCCCCAGGTCGACCTGGTCCCTGGGAGGTCGACCATAGTGTCGACCCCCAGGTCGACCTGGTCCTGGGCGGGAAAATTCCCGCCCAGTCTGCTCTGGGGTTTGAATTCGAATTTCGAATTCGAATTTCGAGATGTTTTCGGTTCTGAAAATTCCTGAAACTTCGGAGGGTCATATCTCCCTCATACGGACTCCGTTTCTCGAAAACTCGGACTCGTTTCCAAGAAGAATTCCGAGACGAACGCAATGGCGCAACCCGTTTCCCTTGCTTCTTATTTTGAAAATTAATTATTCTCTGATTTGTTACTTATGCGTTCACAGAAAATACGGGGTGTTACATTCTCCCCTCCTTAAAGGATTTCGTACCGAAATCTTCAAGTTAAGAAGAATGTGTCTTACCATCCAGTCATCCATCTACTCAACCATCATCCACAAGCATCCATTGTCCTTAGAAAACTTCTAATGTTGTATGAACATATGCAAAAGTGCGTGTATATGCTCCTTATCTAATGCAAAGTTCAGGCGGTCTACTGATTCAGTGGACCACCTTAATGCAAATTATGTCAGTGCCATGAGTTCCACATGTATGCAATTTTCCTATTTGATACATATCATTTCTATATGAGTGCACGACCATTCATTCATATGCAACATCCATGTGTTGAGTCAACCATTTTGCATCCATAAAAAAAATGCACACACATCGATATGCATGATGAGAGTGTTTTCGAGCCGATATAGTGCCTAGTGTGTGTATATGCATCCACGAGCAATAACTAGCAACCACTTGCGTCCACTTGCAACCATCAAACATAACATGTCTCAAACACATGTTTTTACACTCATTAGTTTCTACCTAAAGGTCGAAGGATAAAGTCAAGTGATAGAGGAAAGTATAATTAAAACTAAAGCTAGGTTCTCATTAGACATCGGTTTAAGAGAATAACTCCTAATTATCAACCCCGAAGACCAAAATCAACATCAGATTAATACTCAGAGAATTACACCCATTAAACAAATGCCCGACTGGAAATCTATTTCACACCTTGAGTAAAAATTCTTATCCTTTTCAGAAACCTACAGACTACTGATACAGATCAGATTATCAAATGATTCTTAGGAAACTAAGCATGATAAAAACCCAGAATGTATGCGTCATAGTTGACTTAACGCTCAACACAGATACCCAACTTATCATAATTAGATGAGTCATAACCCTTATGGGTCTGAGTCTACAGCGGAATCAGAAACAATACTAGTATTAAAGTGCAGAGTATCGATTACAGAATCAAAATGCCAGAATCAGAAAAGAGCTTTAGCTCAACAACCAGATAAATAAATTAAAACTCCTACATAAAGTTTCCCTATTTCTATCCTATCCACTAGCCTCGAGAGTATTCGCCTGCCCTCCAGAAGTTGGTCCGGCCCTCTTCCCTTGCCCTCGTTTCTTCGGGCAATCCCTAGTGAAGTGTCCCATCTCACCACAATTGAAGCAAGTGCCCTTTCTTTTTCTGCAATCCTTGTTCGGATGAGTGAAGCTTCCACAAGTAAAGCACTTTTTCTCCTTCTTATCTTCAGACTTCTCATCCTTCTTTTGTGTTTCCTTTTTGGGCCATGCTTTCTTGTTCTGTGGTTCTTCCTTCTTTGCCTCTTCCTTGCCCTTGTCTTCCTCGTGTAGTAGTGCCATGTCCACCAATCTCTCGTAAGTCGCTCCCATGGGTACATGGGTCAAGGCTAGGCTGTACAGTGGCTCGTTCAATCCTTTAACAAAGTGGGGAGCCTTTTTATGCTGAGTGTTGACTAAATCCAGTCCAAACCTAGCCAGTTGGTTGAACTGGTTGACGTAATCCTTGACCGTCATGCTCCCTTGCTTAAGAGATAAGAACTTCTCCACCTGCAGACTTCGCTCAGCTTGTGAGAGGAATCTCATCTCAAATCTCATCCTGAAATCCTCCCAAGTTTCCACCGGTCTCTCAGCTTGGGTAACCTCCCACCAATAAGAAGCTTCGTCTTTAAGCAACCACACTGCCAATCGTAACTTTTGCCTGTCGTCCACCTTGAAAATGACGAACAAATCTTCGGTCTCTTTCAGCCAGTTCCTTGCTACCATGAAGGATTCAGTTCCATAGAAGACTTTTCCACCCATATCCTTGAAGTCTCTACACGTTTTGGGGAAAGCATTTCCACGAGGAGGAGGAGGAGGAGGTGATACCGCTGCCACTAGGGGAGGAATATCTGCTGGGCCTGTACCGTTGGCCCTAGCCTCTAAGTACCTCCTGAATCAGCCAGGTATTGGCACACCCTCTGGAAGGTTAAGATCCCCAGACATGCTGAAACGAAAGAAAAAGGAAATATTCAAAACAAAGGATAGAAAGATAGGCTATGGCTTTGGGGATTATGTTTTTCAAAATAAGCTTTATTTTTGAAAATACTTCCTTTTTAAAAACCTTTTTGAAAATAGTTTTCCAAAACTTTTATCGAATCTGGTAACCTTCAGCTCTGATACCAAGTGTAACACCCCACCTCTGTTAAGGTCACTCACAAAGGGAATGCCTTAACTTTGATGGAGCGTTTTAGTAGACAGAACGGAAATTTACAAGAAGGATAAAACAGTACTTGACAAATTAATAACTTTATTACAACAGAAACAGAAATAAGTTTGGTTACATCTTTTCAAATCACAATATCAGAATTCAAAGTACAAAATATCGGTCTTGTACAAAGCCTTCAGAATGCATAGTTTTTAAAGCCATAATCCCCAACATAAACTGCCATGGAAAGATAGAGCCAAAGCCAAGCGATACTTCAAGCAGAGAAGATCCGAATCAAGCTCCTAGATTTCCACCCTACAAACCTGGGTGGGGGGGGAGGGAACGAAAGAGAAGGGGCGAAAACAAGCAAGGTCAGACATATAGTCTGGCAAGTCCAGTGACTTTCAGCATATGAACAGATAATAATATCATGACATGAAAATAAAGCTGGATAAGAGACAATGTCAATAGGAGTAACTGATATACTTAAGCTAATAGAAGAAACAGTATGATATAGCCCAAGTTATGCTTCTTACTGATATTTTACTTCTCTGCACTAATACTAGTATAACAGGATTAGGTGTTACCCTAATGTCTAAACAGAAACAGAATAATGGGCCTTTACCACCCGAACAGAAGGTGCAGGAACAGAAACAGAATAATCCTTACAGAAACAGAATGTTAGAATTAGGTGTACACTAGTAAATGGGCCTTTACCAACCCAATAGACGGTACCACGCAGAAACAGATAGGTTTTACTACCCAACAGAAACAGACGGTACCCCACAGAACAGACAGAACAAAGTGTACCCTAAATCCTACCCCACGCGATCGGCTTCCTAATACATAAATACCATGTGCCAGCCCCACAAAAGGGTGTATCATTTCCTAAAGTGGCAACCTTTTAATGACACAGACCTATTTACAGATGTCACGGCGTCTTTCATCCTCAGAGGCAGACCGGGATCCATGCACGCACATGACCCGGTTGGAACGCACCATCAACACCCCTCGCCATTATCAGTATGAACCGCTTATAATTAGTTCAGTAAGCGTGCCCGGACCTTACCTACTGTTGGATCATAGTTTTGATACCAGAAAGGATTACTGACTAATATGGGTCACAAACAACATATGACACAAGTATTTTCCCTCTAACCTTGTGTCTCCAGACTAACAAATTTTAGATTAACTTGTTTGCAAGTTTTCAGACTTACTGAGTTCAAGTCAACTAGTTCACAGATCAGAAAATCAGGTTAACAGGTTTTCAGACTAATGGATCAGATGTACAGTTTTAACAGATTTACAGATTGTCTATCTTTGTATTGGGCCTACAGACTCACGAAATAGGTTTATTAAATTCATCAGTCAAGTTGGTTTAGCCCTATCCACCCAACATCTTTAGACATCGTATTTGTCTCAGGTTTACATTAATTAAATATTAATGCATAGACCTCTCACATTAGGTCAGTAGCTTGTGGCCGCTGGATATGCCGAGCAGTTCCGGGCAGACTTTTGGCACAAGCCAGACCTAACCTCATGTCTAAGCATATTTTAGTTATGCCTACGACCTCTCACATTAGACTAACAGTTTGCGGTTGTTGGTTAAGCCGGTTGGGTCCGTGCAGGCTTCTACCGAAAAAATAAGTCTAACCTCGTGTCTCAGCATTTTTATTATAACCCATTTATTCCATTATAGATTATACAACTATTAGACTAATTCTGTTAATTTAACAAATTTGACTTCTTTTCAAGTCGCAGCAGATTAAATAAATTAACATGGTTTCACACAATCTTAAATCGAGCCAACAAAAATTACAGTCATTCAGCTTTTCAACAGATTTAACAGATTTAGCAGCTCAGACGGTTCAACAGATTTAGCAGATCAAGCAACTCAACAGATTTAGCAGATTAGGCATAATTAGCAGATTAGGTGATTCAACATATTTTAAAGTTTAGGCAATTAAACAGGTAACGGATTTAGCAGATTAGGCAAATTTAACATATAAAGCGGATAACAGTTTTAGTAGATTTAAACAATCTCAAAGTCTTATTCACATATCTTGCCTAATCATGGAGTGAGCCTAAACTTACATGCCTAAGTTATGGGCATAATTTACCATATGTCCCAAATTTTGGTTAAACTTGCATAGTTCAGAATATTCTCCAAAGGCCCTAATCGTGATTCACATATAAATTATGCCAAATATGGTCATTAATTACAATGCATGTCACATATCCAAAACCCACTTTTAGGCATGTTCTCATTAATGGTTGTCCTATTTAATATAGGTCTTTATGCCTAAGTTATATACAAAATAATTCTCCTTCTTCTAAATTACAGACTATAATATATAAAGTATGTCCAGATCTAGAATTACAACTTATGTCCTTTATATTCTAAGTCATAAACAATCTCATATAATATGCCTCCAATTTATGCCCTGAATTACAACATGTGCTATGCATCTAAATCAATTACTTATTACAGTTAAATCTATACGCCCAAAAACCAAGTCATATGTCCAATATTCTTCTATGCCTCAAGTCATATGTTTAATACACTTTATGATTTAAACATGTCCAGCCATATGTCTCAGATTTATATTCTAGCTACAGCCTATATTCTTTCCTCAAATCAGTAACAGATCATTCATGCCCAATTGATGCATCATTCATTATTTGCCCCAAAAGTTTGGCATTCGTGCGTCAATCTCTTATGAGATTTGGCTCAGGCTCGTGGTAGCCTGGCTATAGAACAGAAAGAAGAGAGATATAGAATAGTTACAATAGGATAGATCTAAACAGAACCGAATATGCATAACCTTAGATTTAGATTTACAACCATGTCACGATCATAATTAAAATTCATATCTAAAAATAACTGTACTTGCCTTGGTTGGATTATAGAAGAAGAGTTGCAGTTGTTCTCTTTTTAATCTTATTCGGATTTGAAAGAAGATGCACAACTTCTAGTTTTGATTCCAACAGAGTAGTGACGCCATTTTATGTGTTTATTTCCAATATTTCAGAGGTAGCATAAGGAGAGAAGAATGGTGTAAAGAGAATGGGGCTAGGGGGTTGTTTATATAAGATTAGGCGGACGAATCTAGACTGAAAACGGGGCCAGATACATCAGAATGAACCCAGGCTCAAAACTGGGTTCGGGCACCAGGTCGACCCCCAGGTCGACCATAGGGTCGACCTGGTCCCTGGGAGGACGACCATAGTGTCGACCCCCAGGTCGACCTGGTCCTGGGCGGGAAAATTCCCGCCCAGTCTGCTCTGGGGTTTGAATTCAAATTTCAAATTCGAATTTCGAACTGTTTTCGGTTCTGAAAATTCCTGAAACTTCGGAGGTCATATCTCCCTCATACGGACTCCGTTTATCGAAAACTCGGGCTCGTTTCCAAGCAGAATTTCGAGACGAACGCAATGGCGCAACCCATTTCCCTTGATTCCTATTTTAAAAATTAATTATTCTCTGATTTGTTACTTATACGTTCACAGAAAATACGGTGTGTTATAGGGTTTTTCCCTTATGAGAATCTCAAACACTTGATTTAACTTTCAAATCCTTTTGAAAGAAATGATAATCTTTATAACAAAACTCTTTTGATATTATAATAGTTTCTAAATCAAACAAATAGAATCTGGTGGAACGCTTTCATCTCACATTCCACATATATAGTATACAACAAAAACCGCAAGCACTTATTGGGTAATGGATTTCCAACTATGACAAGGAATGGAACCACCTTCCGCTGGTGTATCTCTAGAGGAGAATACACCGAGTTCAACAAGAACATCTTGCAACTCAGCTACACATGCCCGACCACTCATTTCGCTTAAGTGTGTCGAATGTATATCACCAACGGTTGGGATCGGCAACCGTTTCCCAAATGGGACAACATCGAATAGAATAAGGAATTAAATGAATCTCTAGATAGGTGATGATACACATCGCCATATAGCCATGTTGCCTGCCCGATTTTTGTAATTTCCCAGTTGTTGAGGCCTGAGGCTACGATTACTTCTCTCATTGATAACACAATTACTTTGAATTCCACATTATCAGATCCGTTAATCATTATATGGTTTACACAAATATTCTAGATGTTATGCTAAGGGAATAAGTCTGTTGTAACCATATATATTTATACACACCAACCCATTCGATCATTGGAAATATTCTGTCAGACATTCATCCATATATGTTCATTCTGGGATAGAACGAAACCGAAGGCTCTATTCAGTATATCCATCCTAGGCAATCTCTACCTAGGACTTATACAACAGCCCTTGCACTTTACTCCGTCTTCAATATATTCAGCATACTTGGTTCGCAACGCTTATGCCAATACGGAGTGGTTCTTTTGATAACAATCCAACTGGTCTCTCCATATTAACAACGTTAAAATGGTCAAAAACTTTGATAGTCGGTGATTTAACTACCAAATGAAAAATGTCTGTGTACACACAACGATCTTATTTCCAAATGGAATTATCGATCAAATCATCAAACATATATATATATATATCCTTATTTTCTATGTTTAGAAAATATATGTTATTAACACTGGAAAACATTTCCATATATTGCCACTTTTATTTTCTATACAAAGAAAATATATTCTATTTATAGTTGGAAAATATTCCAATTACTTATCTCTTTCACGACCATTCATTTTAGACTTAGGATATATTTATAATCATATTTCCAAACTTTCACTTCCTTGGGTTAAAACGAATGTTATGTAAAACATTGTTACGACAACCCAAAACGTTGCATTCAACTAACTCTTATTCAAACATTCCTCTTCGAGACTGGATTTTGCTATTTATCGGTTAAAAACGAAATCAATCAAGTTGGGGTATAACTACCTCTTAGAACTTGACTGAAAACATCCTTAACTTCAAAACGGACAAGACCACTTACCACGAACAATTAACATCATATAAAACCAATTCTCCATTTCTAAAACACGTATACGCTTCTCTTTCTATTTCCAGATTTATCGATTTTCTTTTTGTTTATAATATTATATTTTCAAGTTCATTTCCTTATCGAATTCTATATATATCGATACGTTGATTTCTAACTATCAAAAAATATTCTAACGCCTTAAATTCTCGGAAAATTCGCCATAACCTCCTTTGTATCTGGAGCATCGGCAAAATCCCCAAACCGCCACACAGGCCTCTCCATTCAAAAAGAAAATCAAAAAGCCAAGCGGCTAGCCGATATGGCACATAAAATCTCATATTCGAATTAAATACATACCTTTTTGTCGAGCATTCTATCTATTTCACTTCTATACTTCCTTCCAAAGCTGTTTAACATATATCAACCCATTCCCAATTTTATTCCACTCATTCCAACAGTTTTTAACTTAATCCGTTATTTAATTCGTTACTTAGCACTCTAGTCTATTTCACTTTATATTTGAACATAACATGTTCAATATAGTCTTGACTTGCTTATAACTAATTTAACTCTAAGTTCAACTCCAGTTTCATATTCGATTTCGAATATGAAATCACAATTTCTCATTCCCTTATTCCAAGTCAACTCAATTCAATCGTTTTAACTTAATTTATAAATCAGTTTGCTAATTAACTCTGTTGCCAATTTCACTTTTATATTTGAACATAACATGTTCAAATATATTTTAACTTGTTTGTAAACTAATTGAATTCTGATTTCAATTCAAGTTTCATATTCGATTTCGAATATACATTACAAATCCAATTCACTTTTCAAAGTCTTATTTCGATTCAAACCTTGATTAACTAATTTCTCTTCTACTTAGTTAATTCTATTCAATAATCAAAAATATGATTATTGTTTCAAAAATCATTTCATTTACTTTACCTGAGTTCTTATACATTTTATAACTCAAGTCTAGATTTTTCTAATGAACATTTGTATTTTATTTCCTTAAAAATCCTTTTATAAATTTAAATAAACCGTTATGGTTTTTAAATGATTATGCCGCTGCTTTTCTGAAAAATTGATTTTGACATAACTCAAAATCTATACGACGAAATCCATATTTTTCTCTTCCATTAGAAAACTATTATCAAATCGGTCTTGACGATTCTTGTTTCAAAGAATTCCGACATCAATTGAGTTCTGTATACTCAATTGAAGTTCAAATTGACAATTTACGAACTGCAGCGCTGCAGTGAGTTCGTTTTAATTATATTTATATATATAAATGTTTTAAACTTCATTTCTAATAAATTCAACTCCATTCTGATATATTTTTAATACGTATCAAATCAGTTTCCCAATTCAACATCATATTTCCTATTTCCTAAAATTGTCGATTTTCCTAACTCGGAAATAAACTTATTTATACTTCGATCTTCTATATTCAAATTCCATTTCAATTCTATTTAAATTTCCTATATTGAATTTCAATTTCAACTCTATTTGAATTCTATATTCAAATTCTATATTTAAAATTTCTTTATTCAAATTCCATTTCACTTTCTATATTCAAATTCTATATTTGAATTTCCTTTATAATTCCTATATTCAAATTCTATATTTGAATTCCATTTGAATTTCTATATTCAAACTCCATTTGAATTTCTATATTCAATTTCTATTTAAATTTTCTTTATTCATTCTTAAACAAGTCTCGATTTGAATTTCTTTTGAAATCGATATTTCTACTTTCGGAAAATAGATTTCCCTTTTCAATTTCACACTAGCATTTTTATTTCTGAATTATCCAATGATAATTCTTTTCGCTTTATTTATAAACTTCGTTTATAAATGAACTACTTGTTTTTATTCTTTAAAACAAGTTAATATTTCAAATCTATTTAAAAATTCCAATTCTATATTAGAAAAATAGAATTTCCCTTTTAAATCTCAAATATCCTTTCCATGATATTTTTATAAATAAACACTAAGGCCTATTGATATTTAAACACCAAACAACCAATTATTTATTTCAGGTTTTCTAACACATCATATATGGCAGTATATATGCAAACAAATAAACAAACAGATAATATATTTTTGAGGGATCCAGTTAGATCCCTCCAACCTGTTTTCCTGCATCCACAGACATTAGTCAACATAGTAATACCCACCCTGATTCGAGGCAGGACATCGCGGTATGAAGGTCATCTACTAATATATATTTGTGGGGCGCATAGGGAAATCATCTGCTATGAAACTGCGGGCATCCGCTAATGAGACTGTAGGAACAATCCTATCATCAACCCAATAGATGTATATAATAGTCAACCCTAAATAACTAATATATTTAAATAAACCATAAAGCATTCAAACAAGCAACAACAATTATTTTTTCCGAATAAAAATAATTCTAAATAATAGGTGAGTGAGATTTACTCAGCGTGACTATTTTCGATCCATACTATTTCCAAATTAAACTCCAGCTTGTGAAATCCGCAGTTATGAAATTTCGTGACCGACTCTTGTTGGATTAAATCTTGCATTCATTTTCATATGGCGTTCATTAGCTAACCAGCCTTATATATGTATATAATAAATGAATTTTTCTCCTTCAACTATAGTAGAGTCGAACAACCCAAATGTTACATCGTAGGCCACCAGTGAAAATTGAATACTCCTACTGTCGCATTCATCGATTTACCATGTTCCTGCGTCGACTTCTGGTGTCATCTCAACCCCTTAGAACCCTAGTTTTTGTTTGAGTTTTAACATCTGAAACCGCATCGCACCTTAAACCAAGATCACGACTTCGATTTGCAGAAGGAAAAGGGGACTTTTGGGCTTTGAAATTTGAGAGAAAAGGGGGACTTCGAGATTTCTACTTACAGGAATAAACGAAAGAAAATGAGATAAGAATAAAGTGGAGAGCATCGGCCATTTAACTTTGTTTGACTAGCTCTCGATTTGATTTTAGGAGATAGGGGGTTTCGATTATATAGGTGAGAAGGAAACAGAACGTGCACCATTTTGCTCCATTCGCTTTCTTAATGGTGAGCAAAGGACCACACAGGTTTTACTTTGTGGAAGAAAAGAAGCCACCGTTCTTTTTAGTTTTTGCCTTGTAGCTCTTTTTCTGACCACACAACAAGAGAAGGAATTTCTTTAATGGTATTTTATTTTAAATTTTAATTAGTTATGAACTGGTTTTATTTGATTTAAATTACCCTATGATTCTAAACTCCTATCTGAACCCACTAAGTGACATTCCTAGGGTAAAACAGCTATTCTGAACACATTGGGACAGGTATCGAAACCCCATTTGATCATCTGGAGAAGATATTAATTTAAATTGATATAACTTATTTTTAACACAATTAATTTCCTCGATAATAAATAAATATTATTATTCCAATTCAAACATAATTTCCTATTGATTATCTGAACTGTACTAAATTCAGTTTTAAATTTGAATTTAATTAACTTCAAATTTGATAACTTAATATAAAAATTGATTTATATTATCTACTCAACTTTTAAATCCATATTAAATATTTGAAATTAGTTGACCAAAAACCTGGGTCATTACAATCTTCCCCCCTTAAAAGAATTTCGTCCCCGTAATTTCTAAGTTAGAAAAAGTGCTACTAACCTATTACTTTCCACTTATGCTGAACTCAACTTTTATATTTCAACTAATTTAGTCCTAACCAAAACTTTTGGTTTTCATTCACATTGAAGATCAAATATACTTATATTCATTTTATCCGAATGGCTTACAATCAAGTTATTCGCGTTCAATTCATATTCCATTCATATGCATTCCAATTTTACTTTAAATTGATTCTGATCAATTTATTGACTTCGGTCTATTTAACTTACTTAAGTTAAATTTAATTTCAATCATTCATATTCCTGGGTTCTTATTTCAAATCTTCTTTGAAATAATATAAATATATACATATATTTATATCTATCTCAAATTCTAAACATTTGAATTTTCAAACTAGCTTGTTTTCCTTTAAAACAAATTTTCATCAAAAATATTTCTAAGCTAGCAATTCATCACTTAGAAACTCGAAAATGAACACTATTGATGTTTGCAATCATCATCAGAACGATTTTCCAGCCACTAAAGTGAGTTCAGTGCTTAGTTACTTTCAAAACCCATTCAAAAATGGTTTTTATTCACAAATCCTTTCAAAACAAAGCACTATTGTTCCAATATACTTCAGAAAATATTTTCCAAACTCCTAGGATTTTAAATTCCACATTCTGGTTTGGAATAAATTTTATTTCAACTCATTTGTATATATTTCATTCATATACAAGTTCTATTCGATTATATATAACCATTCCCATTTTATAATCTTATTTGATTATAATACCAACAACCAACTAATCCATATATAATAATTTCAGAAAATTATTCCTTTTCTATTAAAATAGAATTTTGGATAAAATTATTTCATCTACCCATTTAAAACAATATCGTGTTGAATTCTCTGTTCAAGTGTTTATAAATTCCTATCGACTTCGTGGCGTCCCACGATTTGACCAAAATTTATAATCCACTCAACAGACTAGCCAACATAATATAAAACAATTTTTATATCAATTAACAAATACGCACTCTCGTATATATACACTCAACTCATTCTAGGGTACTACATACCCTATCTCTAATGAGCACAACCCCACCAACCTATGTGTTCGTTCAACCTAAGCTCTGATACCAACTGTAATGGCCCGCAAATCCGCACTATCTGAGTTGACAACATACATCATACATCCAACCCAAATATCACAAAAATACGAATCATTTTTTTAGAAGAAAAGGGTAGAAGAAGAACAGAAATAACAACATAGAATCTCACATCGCAGCGGAACAAAATATAATATATCATAACTTTTGAAATACAAAATCTCAACTGTATAACCTACACTTATCAGAGTACAACACTTACAACACAGCGGAACAAAACTCTATATAACTAACGCTGAAGCCTCCTGCTCCAAGCTCCTTTTAGATAGATCTATAAAATCCCGAACTACTTGACCGCCCATACAAATTTAGGCACCCAAGAGTTTAGGAAGAACAAAACAAAATATACTCCAGGTTAGTCATGGGACTGGTATGAGTAAACAGTTTAAAACAGTTTGAGAAAAACAAACGATATCTCATAAGACCACGCCGTATGACACGGAACGGGTTTTTCCCTTATGAGAATCTCAAACACTTGATTTAACTTTCAAATACTTCTGAAAGAAACGATAATCTTTATATCAAAACTCTTTTGATATTATAATAGTATCTAAATCAAATAAATAGAATCTAGTGGAACGCTTTCATCTCACGTTCCACATATATAGTATAAAATCAAAACCGTAAGCACTTATTGGGTAATGGATTTCCAACTATGACAAGGTATGGAACCACCTTCCGCTGGTGTATCTCTAGAGGAGAATACACTGAGTTCAACAAGAACATCTTGCAACTCAGCCACACATGCCCGACCACTCATTTTGCTTGAGTGTATCGAATGTATATCACCAACGGTTGGGATCAGCAACCGTTTCCCGAATGGGGCAGTATCGAATAGAATAAGGAATTAAATGAATCTCTAGATAGGTGATGATACAACCTAATGGAAGCTACCACATAGCCATGCCGCCTGCCCGATTTTTGTCATTTCCCGGTCGTTGAGACCTGAGGCTACGATTACTTCTCCCATTGATAACACAATAATTTTGAATGCCACATTATCAGATCAGTTAATCATTAATTGGATTACAAAAATATTTTGGATGTTATGCTAAGGGAATAAATCCGTTGCAACCATATATATTTATATAGACCAACCCATTTGATCATTGGAAATATTTTGTCAGACATTCGTCCATATATGTTCGTTATGGGACTGAACGAAACCGAAGGCACTATTCAGTATATCCATCCTAGGCAATCTCTACCTAGGACTTGTACAACAGCCCTTGCACTTTACTCCGTCTTCAATATCTTCAGCATACTTGGTTCGCAACGCTTATGCCAATACAGAGTGGTTCTTCAGATAATAATCCAACCGGTCTCTCCATAATAACAATGATAAAATGGTCAAAAACTTTGATAGTTGTGATTTAACTATCAAATGAAAAATCTTCGTGTACACACAACGATCTTATTTCCAAATGGAATTATCGATCAAATCATCAAACATATATATATATATTCATATTTCCTTATTTTCTATGTTTAGAAAATATATGTTATTAACACTGGAAAACATTTCCATATATTTCCTTCTTTTATTTTCTATACGTAGAAAATATATTCTATTTACAGTTGGAAAATATTCCAATTACTTATCTCTTTCACGACCATTCATTTTAGACTTAGGAAATATTTATAATCATATTTCCAAACTTTCACTTCCTTGGGTTAAAACGAATGTTGTGTAAAAACATCGTTACGACAACCAAAAGCACTGCATTCAACTAACTCTTATTCAAACATTCCTCTTCGAGACTGGATTTTGCGATTTATCGGTTAAAAACGAAATCAATCAAGTTGGGGTATAACTACCTCTTAGACCTTGACTGAAAACATCCTTAACTTCAAAACGGACAAGGCCACTTACCACAAATAATTAACATCATATAAAACCAATTCTCCATTTCTAAAACACGTATACACTTCTCTTTCTATTTCTAGATTTATCGATTTCCTTTTTGTTTATAATATTCTATTTTCAAGTTCATTTTCTTATCGAATTCTATATATATCGATACGTTGATTTCTAACTATCAAAAAATATTCTAACTCCTTAAATTCTCGAAAAAATTTGCCATAACCTCCTTTTTACCGGGAGCATCGGGAAAATCCCCAAACCGCCACACAGGCCTCTCCATTCAAAAAGAAAATTAAAAAGCCAAGCGGTTGGCCGATACGGTGCATAAAATCTCATATTCGAATTAAATACATACCTTTTTGTCAAGCACTCTGTCTATTTCACTTCTATACTTCCTTCCAAACCTGTTTAACATATATCTACCCATTCCCAATTTTATTCCACTCATTCTGATAGTTTTTAACTTAATCCGTTATTTAATTTGTTACTTAGCAGTCTTGTCTATTTCACTTTATATTTGAACATAACATGTTCAATATATTCTTGACTTGCTTATAACTAATTTAATTCTAAGTTCAACTCCAGTTTCATATTCGATTTCGAATATGAAATCACAATTTCTCATTCCCTTATTCCAAGTCAACTCAATTCAATCGTTTTAACTTAATTTATAAATCAGTTTGCTAATTAACTCTGTTGCCTATTTCACTATTATATTTGAACATAACATGTTCAAATATATTTTAACTTGTTTGTAAACTAATTGAATTCTAATTTCAATTCAAGTTTCATATTCGATTTCGAATATACATTACAAATCCAATTCACTTTTCAATGTCTTATTTCAATTCAAACCTTGATTAACTAATTTCTCTTCTACTTAGTTAATTCTATTCAATAATCAAAAATATGGTTATTGTTTCAAAAATCATTTCATTTACTTCACCTGAGTTCATATATATTTTATAACTCAAGTCTAGATTTTTGTAATGAATCTTCAGATTTTTTTCCTTAAAAATCCTTTTATAAATTTAAATAAACCGCTATGCTTTTTAAATGATTATGGCGCTGCTTTTCTGAAAAATTGATTTTGACATAATTCAAAATCTATACGACGAAATCCAGATTTTTCTCTTCCATTAGAAAACTATTATCAAATTGGTCCTGACGATTCTTGTTTCAAAGAATTCCGACTTCAATTGAGTTCTATATACTCAATTGAAGATCGAGTTGACAGTTTACGAACTGCAGCGCTGCGACGAGTTCGTTTTAATTATATTTATATATATAAACATTTTAAACTTCGTTTCAAATAAATTCAACTTCATTCTGATATATTTTTAATACATATCAAATCAGTTTCCCAATTCAACATCATATTACCGATTTCCTAAAATCGTCGATTTTCTTTAACTCGGAAATAAATTTATTTATACTTCGATCTTCTTTATTCAAATTCCATTTCAATTCTATTTAAATTTCCCATATCCAATTTCCATTTCAACTATATTTAAATTCTATATTCAAAATCTATATTTAAAATTTCTTTATTCATATTCCATTTCACTTTCTATATTCAAATTCTATATTTGAATTTCCTTTATATTTTCTGTATTCAAATTCTATATTTGAATTCCATTTGAATTTCCATATTCAAACTCCATTTGAATTTCTATATTCAATTTCTTTTTAAATTTTCTTTATTCATTCTTAAATAAGTCCCGATTTCAATTTCTTTTGAAATCGATATTTCTAATCTTGGAAAATAGATTTCCCTTTTCAATTTCACACTTGTATTTTTATTTCCGAATTATCCAATGATAATTCTTTTCACTTTATTTATGAACTTCGTTTATAAATGAACTACTTGTTTTTATTCTTTATAACAGGTTAATATTTCATATCTACTTAAAAATTCCAATTCTATATTAGAAATATAGAATTTCCCTTTTAAATCTCAAATATCCTTTCCATGATATTTTTATAAATAAACACTAAGGCCCAGTGATGTTTAAACACCAAACAACCAATTATTTATTTCAGGTTTTCTAACACATCATATATGATAGTATATATGCAAACAAATAAACAAACAGATAATATATTTTTGAGGGATCCAGTTGGATCCCTCCAACCTGTTTTCCTGTTTCCACAGACGTTAGTCAACATAGTAATACCCACTCTGCTTCGAGGCAGGACATCGCGGTATGAAGGTCATGTACTAATATATATTTGTGGGGCGCATAGGGAAATCATCCGCTATGAAACTGCGGGCATCCGCTAATGAGACTGCGGGAACAATCCAATAATCAACCCAATATATATATAATAGTCAACCCTAAATAACTAATATATCTAAATCAACCCGAAAGCATTAAAACAAGCAACAACGATTATTTTTACCGAATAAAAATAATTCTAAATAATAGGTGAGTGAGATTTACTCACCGTGACTATTTTCGATCCATCCTAATTCCAAATTAAACTCCAGCTTGTGAAATCCGCAGTTATGAAATTTCGTGACCGACTCTTGTTCGATTAAATCTTGCATTCATTTTAATATGGCATTCATTAGCTAATCAGCCTTATATATGTATATAATAAATGAATTTTAACTCAAAATTATTTAATTTAATTTACCTTCATAATCCAATCACTATTTTAAACCCAGTACCATTGTTCTTGCTTCTATTTTTCCTTATCCTGCTTTTAGCTTCATCTACAGTTGAACCACCGTACTCCCATTCCCTACGACGCGGCTACTCCAGAAAACTGAACTCCATTTTCCCATTGCTGAACCAATCACCCCTTCCATTGTCGATCCCCTCAAATCACCATCTGGACACAAATCGAACTTCAGTCTATCCCTGTCATCCTATCACCATTTCAACCTCCACGGTTTACACAACTATTTCACCCTCTTGTACCCAAACATCCCTGACCTTAAGTCCACTGTGGTGCCCTTCCAACCCAGGAAAACGCATTAAAATTATCAACTCCTGTCTCCTTCAACTATAGCAGAGTCGAACAACCCAAATGTTATATCGCAGGCCACCGGTGAAAATCGAATACTCCTACTGTCGCATTCATCGATTTACCATGTTCCTGGTCGACTTCTGTTGTCATCGCAACCCCCCATAACCCTAGTTTTTGTTTGAGTTTGAACATCAAAAACCGCATCGCACCTTAAACCAAGATCGCGACTTCGATTTGCAGAAGGAAAAGGAGACTTTCGTGTTTTGAAATTTGAGAGAAAAGGGGGACTTCGAGATTTCTACTTACAAGAATAAATGAAAGAAAATGAGACAAGAATAAAGTGGAGAGCATTGGCCATTTAACTTTGTTTGAGAAGCTTTTGGTTTGATTTTCGGAGATATGGGGGTTTCGATTATATAGGTGAGAAGGAATCAGAACGTGCACCATTTTGCTCCGTTCACTTTCTTAATGGTAAGGAAAGGACCACGCAGGTTTTACTTTGTGGAAGAAAAGAAGCCACCGTTCGTTTTAGTTTTTGCCTTGTAGCTCTTTTTCTGACCACACAACAAGAGAAGGAATTTCTTTAATGGTATTTTATTTTAAATTTTAATTAGTTATGAACCAGTTTTATTTGATTTAAATTACCTTGTGATTCTAAACTCCTATCTGAACCCACCAACTAACATTCCTAGGGTAAAACCGCTATTCTGAACACACTGGGACAGGTATCGAAACCCCATTTGATCATCTGGAGAAGATATTAATTTAAATCGTTATAACTTAATTTTAACATAATTAATTTCCTCGATAATAAATAAATATTATTCCAATTCAAATAGAATTTCCTATTGATTATCTGAACTGTATTAAATTCAGTTTTAAATTTGAATTTAATTAACTTCAAATTTGATAACTTAATATAAAAATTGATTTATATTATCTACTCAATATTTAAATCCATATTAAATATTTAAAATTAGTGAAACGACCCAAACTTCCCCGGTAAGGAAAGCCCGTATTGAGTTGAGAACAAGCCATAAAAGGACGCAGACGGAAGAACATTTCATTGTATATTACAACAATTTCATCAGAGTACAAGAATATACAGAGTATGAGTAAATATTACACAGAAAATATCAGAGATTTAAATTACATTTAAATATATCGCAGTGGAAAATAATACATTACACAACTAGAAGGGATATACAGATACAGAGCTTTCTGGATATCATTCCAACTGTAAACCAGGATCTTGTGAATATAAATCTGCAAAACCAAAACTACTAGCTGCCCGTGTCAAAATAAAGGCACCCAGTGTTTAGGTTAAAACAATAAACTCCAGGTCAGTCAGGTGACTGGTGTGAGAACTAAAACAGTTATTAATCTTTATTTTTAAAGTTAGGTAAATCAAGGGACCATGCAGTATAACACGGAACGGGTTTCCTCCCAAGAATACCAGTGCATAAAACAACAACGCAATGCTAAATAAAGAAAGATGAAGCTATTATAAGACCCAGGTCCCATCACACAATGCAACGCAAGCCGGAGGATAGGGTTTTCCCTTATAATAGCCAAACATGCTTGGTACGTTTAAAACAAGTCATTTGATACTATTATAGGTGTATAGTTTCAAAACAATTTCAATCATAAATATCAATCATAGACGGCATGGGTACCATATATCATGTCGCCATACTAGGCTCTACAATCAAAGCCGTAAATGTCACGTACTTGGAAGTTGGATTTCCACCTGTGAACCGAGGCAAAAGATAGTCCTCTACCGATTCGAGATGCTCTAGTCCACCCCTCATGTCAAAGCTCGAGTGACCTTTGGATCGTCAGGGCCGGTCCACCGATGTGGAGTAAATGCCTGAACACTGCGTTTCCCTACCCTTTTGGGTGTCAATGAGCCAACGAATGACTCCATCGGACTCAGATCGTCCGATCTAACCGAGGCGCCTCGCAACAGCAACAACCACATAAGTCAAACTCGTCAGGGTGTGTAAAACCACTGACGCCACTTTTAACTAGAAAGAAACGCATGTCCTCCCTGATGTCCTCTCCCGTTTCTGGTTCACAACCGGGGTGTGAGGCTCGCGAATCAACGCTACACAAAGCTATGCCACACAGGCTGTGCTTTGATCATCAACCACAAGACTCTGCTTTTCAACAGAAGCCTTGATCATTTTCATCTTAGCATGCCACACAGGCAAACCACTCTGTGCAACCAATATCCATCAATCACACAGAATGATATCCAAAGTCAGACACACAGTCCATTCACAAGTTCGTTCTGGGTCTGAACGAAACCGGAGGCACCTAGTACCCCGCATATCCATCGATCTCCAAGTACGTCTGGACGATCACCAGCTGATTCTCTCCTCTTGGGTGTACGGCCCAATCAAGATCATTAGTAATTATCCAAATGACGTGAAGACCTCCGGTCTTCAACCACCGTCTTCATCTTCGACACCACGTCGAATCAGTTATTCATAATGGGATAAACCTAGTCTTTCTGAATAAATCGCGTATATAATAAATATGTGTTACATAAACACAACATACGCCTCATTCCAATTCATCAGTCACTAACCGTAAATTAACAAGAGAGTAATTCCCCAAATATTAACCCCGAAGACCGAAACCAACATCAGATCAATACCCAGGAAACCGTTCTGCTTAGCTAACCTACAGTTAGTTTCTAAATTTCACATTCTTAGGGAAAGGTTCCCACTAATTTTATCAAAGATAAATTCCTTTAAATTTATTCTTTAATCTTCTTTTGAATATCAATTCAAACTAGTCGGGTTTAGCAAACCACATCAAAGTAATCATTTATTTTATTTCTCAATCCCAACCTATTCATCCCATGAAGTAAAACTGGTAATATTTCATATCTAACACCACGGTGTTATCGGTAAATTCAATTACCATTTCATGTTCAAATCTAATTAAAGATTTAACTATCGCCTGGAGCAAAACTGGTGATACTCCATTCTCGATCTTTTCAATCTAATTAAAGATTCATTAAAACTCCACTTAGTTTTAATCTTTAACTGGGTTAAAGAATCAGTGTCATTTAAAACACGGTTCACGATAAACCCCAAAATACATCACATTTCAATCAGTCCCTAACCGTAAATTAGCAAGTGAGCAGTTCCCTAAGTATTAACCCCGAAGGCCGAAACCAACATCAGATCAATACCCCAGAAACCATTCAACTTAACTAATCTCTAGTTAGTTTCTGGTTTTCTTAACTCCGTTGGGTCTAAGAACAGTATTATTGAAGATACCATTCACGACAACCCAAAATCACATTCCATTAATTATCGGGTTAAAGAACAAGTGTTATTTAAAACACTGTTCACGATAAACCCAAAAATCAATACCAATTCAATTCCAATTAAATATTATTTAATTGGTACACTTCATTAAATCTAAATAAAAAGATTTAATCTTTTTTTCTCAACTGGGCTTAAGAACAGTGCTAATGAAGACACCATTCACGGCAAAACCAAATCACATTTGATATTAAATACAAGGCTCTGAATAGAAAATATATCGGCTTATATTCAATATCAAATTCTACGACCAACAAATATCGTATTGGATATAACAATATCTATATATCTTTCAAATTTCCATAACGCTATCTGTATAATCACGAAATCCAACATCGAAATATTCCAAATACAATTTCGATTCAAATCCATTCCAATTCAATTATTAGAAATCCTGGTTATTTTCAAAACCACTTCAAATCCAATTTATTTATATTAAAAATAAACAAATTATTATTCTAGTTCAAAACTAGTTCATTTCGATAAAAATCTACTTTTACCTTTCCAAATATGGAGTTTTTTTTATATGCTCGCAGGGGGGCCCACGGCCAGGGGAGGAGCGGCGCCGAAGTGCTGACGACAGTGGGGGCGACGCCTTAGGGTTCACTGAGGTGGTGGCTTCGATTGGGTTGATTTGGGGGTTCGGTCTCAGCGGGGAAGAAGGGGGTAGGGCATCGGCCTTGGAGGGAGGAGGAAGTGGAGGGGAGGGCGGCGCCTGAGTTGGTGGGGCGTGCGCCTCCGATGGTTGCATCGGGGGGGGGGGGGAGGGGGCAATTTTGAGGGAGGCGGCGGTTTTTTTTTATTTTTTTCCTTTCAGATCGAACTGAGGAGTGAGAGGAGTGGTAAGGTTTATTAATATATATAATTTTTTTTATTTTTTTATTCAATTAAAGTTGACTTTTCTTTCGAGTCCCAAACGAGGCCCAACGACTGTCGTCCATAGCTAATTACCCCCATTCCGAACACAATGTGATATGTTTCGTAAGCTGATTCGATCGTTTCGATCAGTTTTTGTCAAAATCCATATATAACTCTATATATTGAATTTGAACGCACATTTCAATTTACCGGGGCCACATACGGACTCTAAAAATTCCCAAAAAATGTTTTCTAGCTTCGTATTGACGATACGGTCCAAACAAAACTAGTTTCATCAGATTCCGAGGCCGTTTGAAAAATGGCCATTTTCCAATCGATTAAAATCAACTAAAACTGGTCAAACGCGTTTTCCTTTGCCACGCTTACATATTGATTCGAAAAATTATGAAATTTGAAACCTAGCAATAACTTGACATCACGGATCCAACAAAAGTGGTTTCGTCGAAATCCGAGGTCGTTTGCAAAATTTCCATTTTTAAGGGCCTGAATTCCATAGCGACTATTCAGAATTTTCAACTGGGCCAATCTTTTGATTCCCGCTATGAAATTTCAATTTTTCGGATTCGTTGGAAAGATATTCTCAAATAGATTCTAATATTTTTGGTTTCACTAAAATCCGATTTATTTTACACATGGTACATTCATTTGAAGTTTGAAATCGAATTATCGAACTACCGCGCCATTTTCAATTCCTTTTACAATTATATATAATTATTTATATTCTAACGATGACGTATATAAATATATACGTTCTGTTCTATTCAAAATAAATTTCTCGTCGTTATTCTTTAAAATAATTCATTTTAAATGTTCAAAATTCATTAAAATAGCCAAAATAAAAATTTTAAATTGGCCCAGATTTTTGGGTTATTACAATTAGTTGACCGAAAACTCGGGTCATTACAGACCCTTCCTAGTGTTGGGTCATAGTTTTGATACAAGAAAAGGGTTACTGACTAATATGAGTCCAACACAACAGATGACACAAGTAATTACCCCTCCTAACCTTGTGTCCCCAGACTAACATATTTCAGATTAACTTGCTTACAGATTTCAGATGTACAAAGTTCAGATTAACTAGTTCTCAGATCAGACATACAGGTTAACAAGTTTTCAGACTAACGGATCAGATATACAGATTAACAGACTTACCTAACCTTGTATTGGGCCTACAGATTTATGAAACAGGTTTATTAGATTCATCCGCCCAGTTGATTAAACCTCATCCACCCAACACATTTTAGGCATCATATTTATCCTTGATTTGCATTAATTTATCATTAATGCACAGACCTCTCACATTAGGTCGGTAGCTAGTGGTCGCTGGATGTGCCGGGCGGTTCCGGGCAGACTTCTGCCACAAGCTAGACTTAACCTCGTGTCTAAGAATCTTTTAGCTTTGCCTTCGGCCTCTCACATTAGACTGACAGTTTGCGGTTGCTGGTTAAGCCGGTTGGGTCCAGGAAGGCTTCTACCGCAAACAGAGTCTAACCTCGTGTCTCAGCATTCTTATTTTTAGCAAAAGTATTCATTTACAGATTATGCCAATATTAGACTAATTATGCCAATTCAACAAATTTAACTTCTTTACAAGTTACAGCAGATTATTCAAAGTTCTATTAACTCGTTTTGCTCAATTTTAGATCGAGCCTAAAGATTTACATACCCCAAATTTACCGTATTCAGTTTCAACAGTTTCAGCAGATTAGGCAATTTAACAGATTTAATCATAAAATTATGCCTAATTTTACATGCCCAAATTATGGTCATAATTCATAATATAACATATGCCTCAAATTTTAGTTAAATTTACATAGTACAGAATATTCTCCAAAAACCCCAAATCATGATATACAATACGAATTATGCCAAATTATAGCCTTTGATTTCAGCGTATGCCAAATATCCAAAAATCCCCATTTAGGCGTATTCACATTTAATAGTTATCCTATTATAATATAGATCTTTACGCCTAAGTCATATACACATTAATTCTCCTTCTTCCAAATCACAGACTATTATATATAGTATGCCCAAATCTAGATCTTAAATTACAACATATGTTCTTTTCTCAAATCAGTCACAAATCAGTCATGTCCAATTATGCATCATTCACTATTTTCCCCAAATTTAGTGTTTGTACGTCAATCTCTTATGAGATTTGGCTCAGGCTCGTGGTAGCCTGGCTATAGAACAGAAGGAAGGAAGAGATAGAATAGTTACTATAAAATTAATAAGATAGATCTACACAGAAAAACATATCTGATAAACAAGATTATGCATAATCCCAAATTCGGATTTATAGCCATGCCAAGATCAATATTGAATTTCTTATCTGAAAATAACTGTACCCACCTTTGTTGGATTCTAAAAGAAAAAGGGCTGTAGTTGTTCTTTTTTAATCCTACTCAGATTGGAAGAAGAGGGAGCACTAGTTCTAGCTTAGGTTTCAGCAGAGTAGCGACGCCATTGATTTATTTTAATATGAATTAAGGCAGAGTATAGGCATAATGAAGTTGTGTAGAGAAAACTGTAGCCTTAGGGGTGTTTATATAGCATAGGGATCAACGAATCTGGTCAGAACGGGTGCCCAAATGCAGAAAAACGAACCGGTACACGGATCTAGAAATAGGGGGGAGGTCAACCCCCTGGTCAACTTATGTAACCCAGGTCAACCCCTAGGTTGACCCCTTGGTCGACCTGGGTCGTGGCTGGGAAATTTCCTGCCCAGCCCGGGTGTGTGTTTTGAATTTCGAATTTTTATATTTTGAATTCGGGCTGGTTTTTATTTTAAATTCCTGAAACTTCTAAGTGCCATAACTTCTTCATATGAAGTCTGATTTACGCAAGGTCGGACTCTATCTCAAGCAGAATTCCAAGACGAACGCAACGACGCAACCCGCTTCCCTTATTTCTTCTTTTAAAAATTAAGTATACTTTGTTTTGTTACTTTATGTTCACAGAAAATACGGGGTGTTACATTCTCCCCTCCTTAAAGGATTTCGTCCCTGAAATCTTCAAGTTAAGAAGAATGTGTCCTACCATCCAATCACTCATCTACTCAACCATCGTCCACAAGCATCCATTGTCCTTAGAAAACTTCAAATATTGTATGAACATATGCAAAAGTGTGTGTATATGTCTCTTATCTAATGAAAAGATCAGGCGGTCTACTGATTTAGTTAACCTCCTCAATGCGAATTATGTTAGTGCCATGAGTCTAATTATGTATGCAAGAAATCCTATTTGATACACATCATTTCTATATGAGTGCATAACCATTCATCCAAATGCAACATCCATGTGATGAGTCAATCATTTTGCATCCATAAAAATTGAAAAACGCACACACATCCACGAGCAACCACTTGCAACCACTTGCAACCATCAAACATAACATGTCTCAAACACATGTTTACACCCAGTAGTTTCTACCTAGAGGTCGAAGACTCGATCGATAGGATGCAATCGAGTGATAGAAGCAAGTACAATTAAAACAAAAGTTCTGTTCCCATTGGACATCGGTTAAGAGAATAAATCTCTCAGTATCAACCCCGAAGAACGAAATCAATATCAAATTGACACTCAAAGAATTACTCCCATTAAACAATGTCAAAACTGGTAATCTACTTCACGCTTCGAGTAAAAACCCCTATCCTTTTCAGAAATGTTCAGATACTTACATACTACTGGTACAAATCAGTTTATCAAAACCTAGAATGTATGCGTCATAGTCAACTTAACGCCCAACATAGGTACCCCAACTTATCACAAACAGATGATTTGTAACCCTTATGGGGCTTGAGACTATAGCGGGATCAGAAACAAGGCTAGTATTAAAGTGCAGAGTCTCAATTACAGAATCAAAATGCCAGAATCAAAAAGAGTTTTAACTCAATAACCAAAAAAGGAAATTTAAACCTTCTACGGAAATTTTCCTATCTCTATCCTATCCACTATCCACGTGAGCATTCACTTGCCCTTCAGAAGTAGGTCATGTCCTCTGCCCTTGCCCTCGTTTCTTCGGGAAGTCCTTAGTGAAGTGTCCCAACTCACCACAGTTGAAGCAAGTGCCCTTCCTATTTCTGCAATCCTTGTTCAGATGAGCCAAGCTTACACAAGTAAAGCACTTTTTCTCCTTCTTATCTTCAGACTTTTCATCCTACTTTTATGTTTCCTTTTCGGGCCACGCTTTCTTGTTCTGTGATCCTTCAAGCTTTTCCTCTTTTTCTCGCTTTTGGCTTCCTCTTCATGCATCAATGCCATGTCAACCAATTTCTCGAAGGTAGCCCCCATAGGAATGTAGGTCATAGCCAACCCGTGTAGTGGCTCATTCAAACCTTTTGACGAATCTCAGGGCCTTATTTGCAGGTGTGTTCACCAAGTCTAAGCCAGATCTCGCCAACTGATTGAACTTGTTAACGTACTCTTTTACTGATAAATACCCCTGCTTCAACGCCAAGAACCTCTCCATGTATAAATTCTCTTCTGCTTGTGAGAGAAATTACATCTCGAACCTATGCCTGAAATCCATCCATGTCTCCATTGGACGCTCTCCATTCGTGACCTCCCACCAAAACGAGGCTTCGTCCTTCAATAACCAAGCAGTTAATTGGACCTTCCTTCCACCTTCTATATCGAAGATACCAAACAAATCTTCCACCTCCTTAAGCCAATTTCGAGCTTCTACAAACATCTCTGACCTATGAAAAGGTTTCCCGCCCATTGCCTGAAAGTCCTTGCATATCTTCGAAAAAGTATCAGTACGGGGATGGAGAGGAGGAGGAGCGGATGCAGCTGGGGGAGGAGGAACATCTGCTGGGCCTGCGGCGGTGGCCCTAGCCTCCAGATACCTTCTGAACCAGGTTGGTATCGGTATGCCCTCAGGTATCTCGGTTACCCCAGACATGCTGAAAAGAAAAAGGAAGAGACTGAAAATGGGGAATTGAAAGATAGATATATGGCTTTTGGAGATTATGTTTTTCAAAATAAACTTTACTTTTGAAAATACTTCTTTTTTAAAAAAAAATATTTTTGAAAATAGTTTTCAAAAACTTTTTATCAAATCCGGTAACCTTCAGCTCTGATACCAAGTGTAACACCCCTTGTCCGTTAATGTCACTCACAAAGGGAATGCATTAACTTCCATGAAGCATTATAAGTAAACAAAACATAATATTACAAGATAGATACGTAAAGTAGTAATTGAAAATTTTATAACATTATTACAGCAGAAACAGAAATAAGTTTGGTTACATCCTTCAAAATCACAATACCAAAACCCAAGTACACAAGTATCAGTCTAATACCAAAATCCTTCAGAATGCATAATTTTTAAAACCATAATCCTCAACATAAACTGCCATAAGAAGGTAGAGTCAAAGCCAAGCAATACTTCAAGCACTTCAAGTAGATGAATCAAGCTCCTATGTTTCCACCCTAAGCACCGGGGGGGACAGAATGAAAAAGAGGCGGAAACAAACGAGGTTAGACATAAAGTCTGGCGCGTCCAGTAACTTTCAGCATACAAACAGATAGTAGTATCATGACATGTAAATAAAACTGGATGAGAGATTACAGCAATAGGAGTAGCAGGTATGCTTAAGTTAACAGAAGAAACAAAATGATATAGACCAAGATATGCTTCTTACCTATATCTTACTTCTCTGCACTGACACTTAGTATAACAGGATTAGGTATTACCGTACTATCTAAATTGAAACAGAAATAGAAACAAAATAATCTCTACGGAAACAGAATGCTAGTAATTGGCCTTTACCACCCCAACAGAGACAGAAGTTATAGAAACAAAATGCTAATAATGGACCTTTACCACCCCAACTAATGGGCCTTTACCACCCCAACAGAGACAAAAGGTACAAAAACGGAATGCTAATAATGGGCCTTTACTACCCTAACTAATAGGCCTTTACCACCCCAACAGAAACAGACGGTACACCAACAGAAACAAACAGAACTAGGTGTACCCTGAATTCTACCCCAAGTGATCGTCTCCATAATGCATAAATACCCTGTGCCGGCCCTACAGAAGGGTGTATCATTCCCTAAAGTGGCAACCTATAGACACAGACGTATTTACATATGTCATGGTGTCTTATATCCTCAGAGCAGACCGGATCCATGCATGCACATCACCCGGTTGGAATGCGCCATCGACACCCCTCACCATTATCAGAGTGAACCTCTTACAATTAGTTCAGTAAGCGTGCCCCGGACCCTTCCTAGTGTTGGGTCATAGTTTTGATATCAGAAAAGTGTTAATGACTAATATGGGCCCAACACAACAGATGACCCAAGTAATTACTCCTCCTAACCTTGTGTCCCCAGGCTAACAGATTTCAGATTAACTTGCTTACAGATTTCAGATGTACAAAGTTTAGATCAACTAGTTCGCAGATCAGACATACAGGTGAACAAGTTTTCAGAATAACGGATCAGATATACAGATTAACAGACTTACCTAACCATGTATTGGGCCTACAGATTTACGAAACGGGTTTATTAGATTCATCCGCCCAGTTGATTAAACCTTATCGACCCAACACGTTTTAGGCATCATATTTATCCTAGAATTGCATTAATTAATTACTAATGCACAGACCTCTCACATTAGGTTAGTAGCTTATGGCCACTGGATATGCCGGGCGGTTTCGGCCAGACTTCTACCATAAGCCAGACCGAACCTCGTGTCTAAGCATCTTTTAGCTATGCCTTCGACCTCTCACATTAGACTGATAGTTTGCGGTTGCTGGTTAAGCAGGTTGGGTCCAGGAAGGCTTCTACCGCAAATATAGTCTAACCTCGTGTCTCAGCATTCTTATTTTTAGCTAAAGTATTCATTCACAGATTATGCCAATATTAGACTAATTATGCCAATTCAACAAATTTAACTTCTTTACAAGTTACAACAGATTATTCAAAGTTCTTTTAACTCGTTTTGCTCAATTTTAAATCGAGCCTACAGATTTACATACCCCAAATTTATCGTTTTCAGTTTCAACAGCTTCAAAAGATTAGGCAATTTAACAGATTTAATCATAAAATTATGCCTAATTTTACATGCCCAAATTATGGTCATAATTCATAATATAACATATGCCCCAAATTTTAGTTAAATTTACCTAGTACAAAATATTCTCCGAAAACCCCAAATCATGATATACAATACGAATTTTGCCAAATTATAGCCTTCGATTTCAGCGTACGCCAAATATCCAAAAATCCCCATTTAGGCGTATTCACATTTAATAGTTATCCTATTATATAGATCTTTACGCCTAAGTCATATACACAATAATTATCCTTCTTCCAAATCACAGACTATTATATATAGTATGCCCAGATCTAGATCTTAAATTACAACATATGTTCTTTTCTCAAATCAGTCACAAACCAGTCTTGTCCAATTATGCATCATTCACTATTTTCCCCAAATTTAGTGTTTGTGCATCAATCTCTTATGGGATTTGGCTCAGGCTCGTGGTTGCCTGGTTATAGAACAGAAGGAAGGAATAGATACAGAATAGTTACTATAATATTAATAAGATAAATCTACACAGAAAAACAGATCTGATAAACAAGAATATGCATAATCCCAAATTCAGATTTATAGCAATGTCAAGATCATAATTAAATTTCATATCTGAAAATAATTGTACTCACCTTGGTTGGATTCTTAAAGGAAAAGGGTTGTAGTTGTTCTATTTGAATCCTATTCAGATTGGAAGAAGAAGGAGCACTAGTTCTAGCTTAGGTTTCAGCAGAGTAGCGACACCATTGATTTATTTTAATATGAATTAGGGCAAAGTATAGGCGTAATAAAGTTGTGTAGAGAAAACTGTAGTCTTAGGGGTGTTTATATAGCACAGGGATCAAGAATCTGGTCAGAACGGGCGTCCAAATGCAGAAAAACGAACCTGTCCACGAATTTGGAAATAGGGGGAGGTCGACACCCAGGTCGACCCCTGGTTGACCTATGTGACCCAGGTCGACCCCCAGGTTGACCACCTGCTCGACCTGGGTCCTGGGCAGGAAATTTCCCGCCGCTCGAGTGTGTGTTTTGAATTTTGAACTTTTAAATTTTGAATTCGGGCTGGTTTTTACTTTAAATTCCTGAAACTTCTAAGTGCCATAACTTCTTCATACGAAGTCCGATTTACGCAAACTCGGACTCTATCTCAAGAAGAATTCCGAGCCGGATGCAATCGCGCTACCCATTTCCCTTAATTATTCTTTTACAAATTAAGTATACTTTGTTTTGTTACTTTATGTTCACAGAAAATACAGGGTGTTACAAGCTATCTTTACCGAAAGGCATTAAATCTTAACTTTAAAATATGCAGCAGGGGTTGGTTGAAAAACAACATTTCTTTAGGTCTTCATGCTTTAAATCAGCTCTAAAATTCAGCACTCTTCTTACACCAATTCTTCAAGCTTTTCAACAATTAAGTGCATCAATCCATTCATAATAAATAATCTGAAAACACAACTATAAATACATAATATCAATTACTTTAAAGTGAAAATAAGACAAATAAGTGGATAAAATATACACATTTACATGTGTATCACAAACCTAACCTACGAGTGTGTTACGAGGAGGGGGTCAGAACACAAGTTCTAGTGACTATGCTTGAACTATACATTTTGGATATACCTACATATACCGTACAATTATATTTACTTATTTATTAGGTTACTTGAGTTAACTACACTCAAGTCTTACACACACGTTGTACCCATCTACTCCGTAGTAGATTAACCTAATACAATATACATGTAGCTTTCCCCATTATTAAGGTATGCCCTATGATACCGCACTCGCACGGTCTCCACCGTAATGCCATAGAAATATACGCAGTCCCTCATCCCACGTCGGGCGACATATGGTTTCCAATATAACAATGCTACGTTCCTTATAAACCGACCATCACCATGCTATGTATGTGTAAAGGCCAACAACTTTGAATCATTCAATCGACTCAAGTTACATCATGGAGTAATGCCCTAGAGTCTATGATACAACACCCGGAGTAGACTTGCATCGACCCAGACTAGGCGTGGGTCAGCCCCAACGGGTATGGTTCCTACCTTTATTTGCCGCTCGTTTGATTTCGAATTGTTTTGAATTCTGGTTTGTTTTATTTACATGCATCCTACTTATATGTGTACAAATTCCTAACCTTTATATCTTCCTCATACGATATCCGTTTTATGCAAACTCGTAGTCTATCTTAACCAGATTTCCAAGACAAATGGAAAGCTACCATCTGTTTTACTTAATTCCCAATATTTAATTAAGTATACTTTAGTTTATTTTTAATATTGTCCTTTAAAATTACGGGGTGTTACAGTGTAAATCTTCGATAAGATTTAAGGGAGTAATTCCCAGTGTGAAGAATTATTTGAGCAAATGAATATTTCAAAATGGAATGAGTATCATGATATTTTATATGTCAATTATGGTTTGTAAAGATGTTCTAGTTATTTTGGAAAGACCGGGTTTCGGTCTATTCTGAATAACTATATGACGAGTATTAAAGATACTTGAAGACGGTGGTGGAAGACTGGGGAATTTCACGTCGTTTGGATTATTGCTGATGTCTCGATTGGGAGGTATACCCAAGACGAGGTTATAAAGGTAGTCGTCTAGACGTACTTGGAGATTATCCAGACTTGCAACGACCTCTCTCCTTTATTAGAAGAGGAATAAGGTGCCTCCGGTTTCGTTCGGACACAGACCGAACTTGTAAATGAATGTGGGTCTGACATCATATTTTATGACATAACCAATTAGTTTATATTGATGTTATATCAGTTGGTGGCAGAGAGTTTATTCCCTTAGCTTAATATCCTCCTATGAGACGTATTTGCTCAGAGGGTTATATATTAAAAAACATCAATATATGTTGCGAATTGACAATGTGGCATGCTAGATGTTAAGACGATCAAGGCTTTTTGTTGAAAAGCCAAGCTTTGTGGATGATGATCAAAACATGGCTGAAATCTCATATCTTTGTGTTGAAACATTACTTTAGAGCCTCACAACCCGTGAATGGCACAAAACAGGATGATGGACGGTAGAGATAAGGACATATATTTCCTTCTAACTGAAATGTGATGCTATGGTATAGAGCCCATGCAATTAACTTATGTGGATGAAAGATCAAGGCGCCTCGGATGATGGTCAAATACGACCAAGATGATAGTTGGATACGACCTAACCCGAACTCACCGGCTATAGGTCTGTCAGCTCTGTCGATCTGAAGGATGACCTACATGTTATTCCCGGGACATTTTGCCAAGGATGTTCCGAATGGTTAAGGAAGAACCTTTTCCTTGGTCATTGATGGAATCCAACTTCCAATACAAGCATTGCGTTTTCAGATATAACCTAACAGCCAAAATAATGGGATTGGGCATTACGCGAGTTAAGATTTATATATTTACATTCAAAAGTGATTTCTACACTATAAACCAGTAATAATAAAAGATAGTTTCGCGTATCAAGCATATTTTGTTATTACAAGGTAGAACTCTTTCCTCCGGCTTGCGTTGCATTGCATGATGGGACTTAAGTCTTATAATAGCCTCATTTTTCAAAAAGCACTACAAGTAGTTTATGATTTGTATTTATGTGGAGAAATCCCATTTTGTGTTATACTAAGTGGTCCTGTGATTTACTCAACTATAAATTAAAAGTAAATAACTATTTTAATTCTCACACTAGTCTCATGACTGACTCGGAGTTTATTGTTTCACACCTAAACTATGGGTGCCAATATTATCCACACGCGAAGTCTAGTAGTTTTGGTTTGCAGATATTTTAAGAGCAGTTGCCGCATTAAAGATAAAACTATGTCCAGAACATTTTATTTCTTCCGCCGAGTTTATGTCTTCCGTTGTATACATGTTGTACTCTGATATTGTTATTTCCGCTGTGTATGTATTTATTATTGTACTCAGATATAAGCTGTACTCTGAGGTAAAAGTTATTGCAATGATAATGAAAAGGTTGGTTTTTTAGTTCTTATTAGCCATAATCACAAGCGATACAATTTGTTGATCGGTTTAAGTCGGTTTGGCCAACGGCTCGAACCGGGCGGCAGGATAGGTCCTCACAATTAGATTTGCAATATAGTATGAATTGGACAATATAAAAGGATTAGTTCAATTCAAAGTTGAATAATATTAACGAATTCGTTTATTAAACGGTGTTTGAACGTATAACTTATAATTTAATTATAAAACGAGCCCGTAGTGCTGCGGTAGTTCTTAATTTTATGTTTCGAACTGTAAATGGATGTACAGGATCCAATATAAGTCGATAATCTTTGAAATAAGAAACATCTGGATCTATTGGATAATACTTTTCTAATGAAAGAGAAAAATTGAGATATCATCTTGTAGATTATATGTTATGTCAAAATCAAATTTTTAGATAGTCGTCATGGAATTATTAATAAACTACAACAATTTATTTAATAAAACAAAAGAGTTTTTAATATAATGAATATTGATTTAACTTGAAATTCACTCCAAAGTAATTTATTTTGAAGCCATATGAAATTCTATTTGAAGATATATGATAATAATAATTTTTTAATATTTATTGAAGTATTTTAAAATTTATTTATATTGATTTAATTTGGACTTCTGAAAATTAACATTCTTCAAACGACGTTGGATTTCAATAAAACTAATTTTGTTAAATCTGTAATTTCAGATTATTGCTAGATTCCAAGTTTCACGTCAATCAGAGCTATTTTTTGAGCATACACAAATTAAAAGGTAAATAATTCAATAATTTGGACTCAAACTAGCGATATAGTAAACAGACTCAGATTTCAACAAAACAAAATTGATTGGGTTCAAAATGTCTAACTACAGCGTGATGTCCATTTTCGTCATGAATGGAGTTCGTGTGTGATCATACGAATGAGTAAACATAAATTGAAAAAGGTGATAGCCACGAACGAATTAAATTAACGAATAATAAAATATCATTAGTCATTTTCAATAAAATATCACTAGTCACTTCATAATAAAATAATATAAACCTCCCTTACAATAACACCCTAACCCCAAATCAAAACAACATAGTTTTTGCAAATAAGCCCATTTTCGTACTTTTAGTTTTATCTTCCAAACGATCGCGAATTGATTGAAGTCGCCACTGGAAAGTTGGAGGGTGTGGAGGGGGGACCTACAGCTAAAATTTGGTGGCGATAAGACACATGAGTTTGGTGGAATCATCATGAACAGCGAGATATTGAAGTTATGTTTTTTGGTGATTGACGGAGGTATGGTCGGTTTTAGGTGACGGGTTTAAAGGGAAGTTGTAGAGGGGAGAGAGTTCGACAACTTTAGTGTTGGTCGGGTTGCCTGAAATAGTTGGTGGTCGGGGAAATTGGGAGATGATCGTAGACAATTGTTTTGTAAGCTACGATCGGGTTTGTGGGTTTTCCGCTGACTACGGTGGACGAGGGCTGTTGTGGTATGAAGCAAAAGGGAGGAGGGATATTAAGCCAATTGGCCAGCGGTGGTCCAGTGATCTGAATCGGTCTATGGCGGGAACGATAGGGTCATGAACTAGTTCCGTTCATTTAATGATCCAAAACCATGGTCGGCCTGAACCGAAGAAGAATATGGATTGTTTGAGAGCACGACGCATAATAAAAGAGAATTTTTCATTGCTTTTACAACAATATATGTTAGAGTACAAGAATATCAGAGCATGGAAAATAATACACAATGGAAATACAAATATCAGTGAATAAATAAATTACATAACAACAGAGATGTAATACATAAATACAATTTGCAGAGGAAAACAACATTAACTAACACAGATGAAAGCAATACATAGATACAAAGCTTTCCAGAGTATAGCTACAGCCGTAATCCAGGATCCTATGAAAAAGAAAAGATCTGCAAAACCAAAACTATTAGTTGCCCATGTGTAAAATATTGGCACTCAGAGTTTATGCAAAAACAATAAACTACATGTGAGTCATGGGACTGGTGTGAGAGCTAAAAACAGTTATTAAAACTTAATTTTAAAATAAGTTAAATAACATGGGACCACGTCGTATGACACGGAATAGGCTTACTCCCATGAATATTTTGAAATAAAACAAATAATAAACAACGCAATGCTTTCTGAAGAATGGAGCTATTATAAGACTCATGTCCCATCACACAATGCCATAGAAGTCGGAGGATAGTGTTTTACCCTATAATAGGAAAACATGCTAGGTACACCTTAAAATAAATAATTTGATATTGATATATGTGCATGGTGTAGAAAACAACTACGAATATAAATCTATTAATAATAGATGGTATAATACCCTATCCTACTATGCCGCCACATGTATACAACAAAAATTGTAAAGTCGCATATTGGAATTGGATTTCCATCTATGAGCTGAGGAAAGGGGTCTTCCTCTTCCGAATCGGATCATCTCAAGCAAGATTTCCAGGATCACACCTACGGGCACCCCTTGGATCTTGCAGGGCCGGTCCACTCTTACTTTTGCGGAATAGTTATTTCTGAACAATACATTTACCGGTCCTATCAGACTTACAACCTGGTCAGTACGAAAACAAAAGAGATTTGTTGAGACAAGGATATAAAATCAATTTTTAAGAATTGTTTAATAGTTTTAATAATTAGTTTTAATTAAAATGTATGAGTTGTCAATATACTTGACTATACTGTTTGAATTAATATTTAAAAATTCGACTTTCGATGAAATATCTTGTTCGACATTTGACATGTTGTTTCGAAGAGACTGGGATGGGAACTAGACCCAAAACCACTTTGAACAAACATCGCATTCGAAACTAACATACATGGATGGTTACAAATATAAAAGAATTAAATATCGTAGTCATCATTAAATAGAAGAACTACTTATAATCTCTGATTTGCCACTAGAGATAAACAATGATTCTATCATGGTTGAAATCTTTGGATTGTAAGCACTACTCGCTACTGATCCTTGGGGTAACTCCTATATAGGATGCGGCAGGAGGGTGCTGTTGGATCTAGATTAACCCTAGAGGGGGGAGGGGGTGAATAGGATTCTTCATAGTTTTTCGCTAAATTTAAAATTCTAATGGAATATTAAATAATAAACAAATCACGAAATTCAATAGAAATAAAAGAGCAGAAAGGAAATAACACACAGAGATACCCAGCTTCGGCAAAACCTTACATACTTCTGCATTCCTAAGGTTTCTACTAGGTGATAGAGCAGATCCCGCTTACAGACACTGTAAACTCGCACTCCCTGCTCCTGTACTAACCCTACGCTCAAAACCCTAGACTGACCAATATCCCCTCGATTAGATTTTCCCGTATTACAAACCCGTAACGCGTAACCTAGATTTTACAGACTCTAGCAACTGCTAGTTAAATCCCTAGCTAGATTACCTAGTTTTTACAGACAAAAACTAGAAAACAAATACAATGGTTTTTAAATGAAATTAAAACAACAAGAACAATAAATAAACAAATAAAACCCTAGTTTAAAAATGGCATAGCCCAAATGAAAAATAGACCGGCCCTCTTTAGTTCTTTGTCCATCTTTAAAACAAATGTCGGGCCAAAAGTTCCTTTCCTCTGAGAATTAGATATGGCGGCCGATCTGAAACCTAGGGTTTCTCTTCTGCTTCGAATTGGTTTTAAGATTGATTCAAGAAATCTGGCGCTCATTTAGTTGTTCGATTTTGGCTTCATGCTCATATTCGAAGCTTAATCTTCCTTGCTCCAACTCCATAAGAATTTTTATTTTACTTGAGAAATTTATTGATGTTTTCGTGAGTTGGATTTTTCGATTGAGCCTGTGAAGAAAATGGTGTGAATTACATAGGGTTAACAAATCCTAGAACGACTATGATTTCACGAAAATGATTCAGTTTGATTGCTGCATGTTTCCCTTTTTGATTTTCCTTTAATTCATTGGTTGAAATATTCCTGTTTGTTACCTTGTTCGAATTGCATGATTGAATCTGGATTTGATTGACTTTCTTGTATTTTTGAATATGGAATAAATTGTTGCCGAGTATGATTTTTGCCAAATCAAGATTCCATATTACTCACCGGTCCCTTGTGTGATTTCGTTTCAAATATTTCCTTGAATGGATTTGGCCAATCTGTTTTGGTCAAATTTTCTCTACTATGTATTTTGGAAATCATTTGAAACGTGATTAAAATCGAACCATATTTCAGTTTGCATTTATAATATAATCCTGGATGCATGCAATCCTAAAACTGCTCCTATGCGATATATGAACATTTCTGGTAGCATTTCTTCCCATTAAAAAGTTGATTCAATTTATGGTTTCAGGAAACTTTTGCATTGATTTCTTCCTATATGCAAATCCTTTGATTTTTCTGGAAATACTAAAAAAAACTTTCCAAATCCTGGAATCAAGATAAAAGACTTGTCGCAAAAAAAATGCTCTGTAATTTCGGGAATTGAATTCCATTGAAAAATTGATTTGCAAAAAAAAAAAACATCTGCGTCTTTTAAAAAAAAAACTTGCCACAAATATCACTTGAACATTACTACCAAGTGTTTGTTTACTTGTTTGCCACTTTGTCCATATTGTTGCTTTAATCAATTCTATGCACACCATGTTTACTGAACCAATTTCATGTTCATGTATAGCTGCACATATATAAGACCCTTAGGCATAGCTTTGCTGTTGTTTTCCCATTCTTTGTATGTTTCAACTCGTTTGTGATGTGTTGATCATATTGTTTCACCCGTGTACATTTGTGCCATTTCATGCATGCATTGCTCACTACTTGTCCATACTGCTTTGAACCTGCCTCGACCATGTATACCTTCCATGTGCAAATTGCATGTGGGAGACTCGACCATATTTGCTAGCTTCATTGTTGTGTTCCACGATGCTGCTCCACTGAGTTTTTCTGTTTCGGTTTAACCATGCGTTACCCATTGTTTTTCTTTGAAATTTGCTTGAACTTGTGTTCATGCTCTACCACAATTGCATTGGTTACTTGTTTGTTGGCTTGGTCATGTGTGCACCTAGCATGTCCCATGTAAACAGTTTTATATGGTGCATGCAATGTACTACTGAACTGAACTGATGCACCCACTTTGTTGAATTGAAACATGATTAATTGTGTAAAAATATTTTTGAGCAGTCTTTATCACATACATATTGTTGCTCCCATGCTTGATCTTGCTGCTATATCACCAATTTGTTGTGGCCTTTGAATTGCGACCTGAACTATTTCATACCTACATTGATTTTTTTGCACTTTGATTTTCTTTTTGAGGCTAACATGTTATTGCTCGACTGCTTTGAACTTTGTTGCACCTTGTATTATGCTCGGCCACTTTGGCTTGGATTGTTCCTCTGTTGATTGTGCACTGACTCGAGATGGTCCACGTGGCTACTCCTCAGTTGCACACTGATTGGCGAGGCAGTGCACACATGTATATCTATACACGTGTGTATATACGTCCATCAGATAAAATTTCCTGTCCCTGCATTGAGATATATATGTGTTGTCTGCCTTATGGTATTTACCGTGTATCACTCTGAATATCACAGGCTGTCTAGACACAGTCTGATGGATAAAAAAAATCAGATCGAGTCATGAAAATTGATGAGAAAACACTCCAGAAAGCTGAGGCAAATAAATATTTAATTTTTTTATATTTGTTAGAATTTAGAATATTATTTCTGTTCCATATACTGTGTGTGTTTCTTTGTATGACAGGTGTAGATGACTGGACGGACAGTGAAGACGCTGTGAAGACAAAAGACAGAAGACAAAAAAAACAATGTGTAAATGTATACATGAAAGGTGAATGTATGTATAATATTGTATGAATGAGTGATTGAATGAGTATTGCAGAGAGAAATGTATTGATATTTGTAATAAACAAATTTTGTTTGAAATAAAATATTATTGTGTTCAAACGAATTTGTCTATCATATTCAGTTTATATACAAGTACAATATTCTGGGAATGTATATGAAATGTGATGTGATCAAATAGTGGAGTTATAAATAGTTGTACTATTTGAATATTTGAAATAAAATATTTATATTTAAACAAAATATTGTTTAAATATCTGAATGTCTATACAGTCGTATTTTATTTAAATATAAATATTATATTCCTATCTGTATGTGTATGTGAAACAGTACAACAACAAACACATTTATAATAATATATATTTGGTTGTTATCATCAAACAAAAATCATATAACTATGTATACAACTGCATTATATACAACAATCTCCCCCTTTTGATGATGACAAACAAATGTGAAGATTTTGAATATAATAAATGTGTTTGACAGTGAATATTGAACTCCCCCTATTTGAATGCTCCCCCTACAATAGAAACTCCCCCTATAACTGTGCATGAGTGAAAAATGAAAATGGATTGAATTTTCAAAGTTATAAAATATTCACTTATAAATCAAAATCTCAATCCATTCTCCCCCTTTTGTTATCGTCTAAAGGATATAGAATTTAAAATATAGATGAAAAGTGACTAGAAAATGTAATTTCAGCTTAAGAGGAAGGACTATCATCATAAATCTCAATCAGTCAAACAAAAATCATAACAGTCTGAGAACATGCGGTATATTTCACATTGTATATTGACATGTTTAAGATGAAATTTATAAAAAAAAGGGCAAGTTAAAAAAACGATTTCCAAAGAATTTTTATAAAAATGAAGCACAAAAACAGTGACAAATTCAGACTATAATTAATAATTCAATTTAAGTGACAAAATTGTATAATCTCAAATCCCAATAGCTATCAATCAAGAAATCATAATACGTCATAAGATATTAACAGATTTCACAAAATAGAACATGGATTGATAGACTGGTTTTACACACCAAGGAGAATTTCATATAAATTTTTACTTATTCAAATTGTTTTCTTTTATTTTTCTCTTGATTTAAGAGCACGCTGACCACGCATAACCAGATTTTGGATTTTTAAATGAGATCAGTTGCAGCTTAAATGTAAGTAATCTCATAACCATGCATAACTAGAGCTTGGATTTTAAATGAGGTTAGAGAAGCACTTATGAATGTGTGTGTGTGTATATATATATTTGGTTTCAAAATGAAAAACTCCTCAGTATATAACACCAAAAATGAATGATAGAAAAGTGGTAGGTACAGAAATGGTTTGTGATTTTTTTTTTCTAAATTAGTTATATTATGAAATATGCTAGACTGTACCGGGATTAATGAAATTTTCAATTATAACTAATTCTGAATAATAACATTGTCCAATTTCTATCACAAATATTTCCACTATTTAAAGAAAATGATTTTTTAAAAAAAATATTAAACTCTCCACATTAATATAAAAAACATGATGGATGGTAGAATAATGGTAGATAGAGAAGATGGTAGTGAAAAAATTGTCAATTCAAAGATATTATAATAAATGTTCAACCATCATGAAAATCTAAATAAAATCTCCTCTTGTTGTGAAATATACTGTAGGCACAATTCATCACAATTTCAAAATCTATTAACAATTTTGATGAATTATAAATACAGTTTAATTTGGATATAGATTTCAATTCCTGAATGAATAGTCAATAAATAATTTTAAAATTGAAAAACAATTACAAGATGGATATGAAGATTTATACATGCCAAGATGGATTAAAATATATACAAAATAAAATTAGCACATCTGATACCACTTGGTGTCCTTATTAACAATTTTAATCACACGGCCCAACCAGACAAGATTAACAAATTTAGCACATTTATCAGAGCTGCAGTCAAGAATAAACAGATATTTGAAAAACAGTATCAGAGCAGCAAACAGATCATAAGCAAGAAATTTCAAAAATATTTTCAAAATAATATCAAAGCAGCACAAACAGTTTCAAAGCAGACTTGTTAGGATGACGGTCACATAAGATGATTCATGATCCAAGATTAAAAAATACCGCTTATTTTAAATCAGTTGATGGAATATGAAGATATCAGGATTCAGTGAATCGACCACACTAGATTATTAATTTTTGATTTGAGATATGTGTGAGATTCAGTAAATCAATAATTTCAAATGATTTTAAACAAACAGATATTCAAATCAAATAACCATGAAATACAATAAATTTCAAGAACCTAATTTTTCAAAAGAATTTATAGAAGAATTCTGACAGGCTATAGATCATTTACAAGAAACTTTAGATATTCATGACCCAGAATTTTAAAAAATAATTTATTTGAAATCACTTGAATCAATGTCAAGTTTTGAGATATAATAAATCATTCACAAAAGATGATAATTTTAGGATTAAGAGGTGTGTGATATTCAAAATATGAAGAATTTCAGATGATTTCAAACAAACAATTTCTAGCCATAATGATCGTGAATAACTATGATTTTCAAGATGTATCACTGAGATTTAAGACAGATTAAAATTTCCAAGCCAATCTGAATATCAATGAAATTATCACAACTGATAAATAGCAGTGTTCTTTAGTGAGTGTAACATTATAAGTTTTTCTATAATGAATTAGAAGAAAACTCAAAACAACAGTGTTGTGTGAAATTTCAATTGTTTTTCATATCTTCAAAAATTTAGAATTCAAATTAACAGTGTTCAAGATATGATATGAATACATCAACAATATTATGAATTTAGGAAACAGAAAATAAACCTCAAAACAATTGCAGATATTTACAAGTTTAAACTCAAGATCTAGAAATAATTAAATCATCAGAGTTCTATTCAATTAAAGTGAATTTCTAGAAGATCATGAGTACTACAATTGGAGATTAAGAAAGTACAAGAGAAATTACAATTATATGACAATGACAAATCAAACAAAAAAAATAGATAGGGTAGAAAAAAAGGAGTAAACAAAGGAAACAAAATATTTAGAAAGATGAGTTTAGAGATCATACCAGAATCTAATGTAAATTAGAATCTCTAACTCAACAAACTTGGCTAAGGAACTATGAACGATATAAAATTTTAGACCAGCTTGAAATCAAATCTCTTTTTAGCGAAGCAGTTCCTCAGCATCCTCCGGTACCTAATAGTTTATAGAATCAAGTGGTCTAACAAAGTTTGAAAAACCACTCATAGTTTTATTCACATATTTTGGTACCCAGACTTTTTTATACAACAACCCATCTGAAGTTACCTTTGTACCTTTAGGAACCCAGATCTGTTTGAATTTAATGGATTTTGTTTTATTTCTTTTTGGTATCCAGGATTGTTCAAATGGATAATTATAAAACAAATCCACATCATGTTTATGATTTAAAAATCCTTTGAGATTATCAGAATTAGAATTTTCAAATCGATTCTTTCCAAAGCAGTTTGAAGGATTTTTAAAATCATTAGAGTTCAGATTTTCAAAACTATCCATCTTGAAGCAACTTGAGAGATTTTTAAAACCATTTGAATTGACATTTTCAAAAACATTATTTTTTCCAAAGCCAATACCATATTTATTTCCAATAGAAACTTGATTTTGCAACAACATGTTCAACGATTTCTCCCCATTAGAAAATTTATCAAAAGTTGATGTTAATCGTTGAATTTTGGATTTAAGATTACTGTTTTCTTTTATTAAATCAGAACATCGATTACCAGTGATCTTTCTTTCAATATCATGTTGTTTCAAAACCAAATTTTCAGATTCAAGTAATTTGATTTTGGCTTGGGACTCAGAGATCCCAAATTCAAAAAGTTTCTGACTTTCTGATTCAATTTTTTCAAATTTTTTGAATTTTTCAATCTCGATTTCAAGCTCGTTCATGATTGATTCAGATTTCTATAAATTTTGATTATCAAAAATTTTATGTTTTGATTTAAGCACATCCAACTTGTAACAACCCGGAAAATCTGAACCAATTTAAAAATTTTAAATGGGCTATTTTAGTGGATTTAAAATATTTTAAATAATAACAACGAGAAGTAAGTTTGAATCGACGTTTGAAAATAAATATAATTAATTCTAATTATAAACAAGGCCTGAAATGGCGCGGTAGTTTCAAATTTTGAATTCAAATTTTGACTGACTGTACCGGGTGCAAAACAAAATGGATTTTAGTGAAACCAAAAATATTTAAATCTGTTAGTGAATATCTTTCTAACGAATCTGAAAAATCAAAGTTTCATAGTGGGAAGCAAAAGTTATGGCTAAATAAATTTTTAGAAAGGTCGTTATAGAGTTTATATAGCCCGTGAAAATGGCCATTTTTCAAACGGTCTCAGAATTCGACGAAACTAGTTTTGTTGGGACCGTATCATCCAAACATAGCTAGATTTATTTTTCGGGAATTTTTAGAATCAGTATGTGGCCCCGGCAAATTGAAATGTACGTTCAAATTAAATATTGAATGTTTTATATTTTGATTTGAGGGAAAACTGACTGAAACAGTCTAGTGGGCCTTCGAAACATATCCCATTGTGTTTGGAATGGGGGTATTTTGTTAGGGACGACATTCGTTGGGTCTGGATTGGGGTTCGTGTGTGAAAGAGGGTATTTTCGAAATTTAAAAATATATAAATAATTGGAAAAATTCTATTGGACCACCTCACTTTTCTCTCTCCCCATCTTCTCCCTCTCATCGCGATAAACGGCGGAATAACCTTCTTCCCTTCTCTCTTCAAAAACTCCACATCCACGCAATAAAATCAAATGGCCCTCTTGGCAATTTTGTAGAGATTTGTGCAAGCTTTAAATCCATATAGGATTTGCATTTTTTCGAAGTGTATTTGGGGAGAACTGAGCACCCAAAGTGACGAACTTCATCGTGCCACCGGAGCTCCGATCTGCCACCGAGTTCGACCGCCCCACCCTCCGTTCAGGCGCTTCCCGACCCTCTTCCAGGTGGCGCAGGCTGATCGGGTCCAAACTACACGGATTTCGAGAAAAAGCTAAACCTAGTTTTGAAGAATTCAGAGAGGTATACGGCTATTTTTAATTTAACTATATTATAGCACTTTAAAGCGCTATGGTTTTTGATTTCACTGTAAAAATCATATCTTTTTCGTTTGTTGATGAAATTCAGCGAAACAAGAGACAGTGGACTCATGTGGACGTCTTCTACATTCTAGAAGAGACCGGATATTTTTCTGAGCCTTCTGCTATTTTTGGTGGAGTGGAACCCAATGTAAGATTTCAAAATTATAAACGATATGGAAAACGACGATGTATAAATTATATAGTCGATGTATGAGTTATATAAGTGTTGTACACCTCATGTATAAGCGTTGTATAAGTTGTACGTTCGATGTATAAGTTATATATGCATTGTAAAAATTATATATGTGTTGAATGGAAGTGAAATATACTTATATAAATATATATATATAAATATATATATACACACGCCCCTCGTCCACAAACCACGGACGATATTTATTGGTTGTGATTAGTGTGAAAATTGGTTGATAGCGAATGGTTGATTAAAATTGTTTGTGGTTGAAATTGATTGATTTGGGTTGAAAAATGCCTGTTTGTGGTTGAGAATTATTTGGTTAAAACCACATAGGATTAGTTTGTGGAAATGAAAAAATATACATGCCGCCTGCGTGCGAACTAGATGCATGAAATCCCCATTGTCAAAAGCTGCGAGGCTTCAAGGTAGAGCGAGGAGCCGTACTAGGGACGGCCCTGGTTTTAAATACCCTGCCGTTATGCTGCCGAAATTTTGAATAATATTCATGTGTTAGAATTATTTTCATGTGTTGAAACTAAATTCGTGTGTTGAATAGAAAACATTCATGTGTTGAATATAAATTCATTCGTTGAATAGAAATTCATGTGTTGAATGGTATTCGTGTTTTAAATAAATTACTTTAACAATAAAAATCACATTTTTATTATATATATACGAACTATAGAAAACCTTCATGTGTTGAATAGAAATTCATTTGTTGAATAGAAATTCATGTGTTGAATGGTATTTGTGTTTTAAATAAATTGTTTTATAATAAAAATCCTATTTTTATCATCTATATGAACTATATAAAATAGTCGTGTTTTGAAATAAATTGTTTTACTATAAAAATCCTGTTTTTATCATCTATATGAACTATATAAAATAGTCATGTTTTGAAATAAATTGTTTTGCAATATAAATCACATTTTTACTATATACATAATCGTTAAAAATAGTGAAGCGTTGAAATAAAAGTCTGTTGGATAAAGAAAATATCATTTTTATCAAATGTATGAAAAGAATATGGTTTTGAAATCGAAGAATCGATTATATATATAAATAAATATAATTGAATTATATCGAATAACGAAGCTGTAGTTCGTGTTTTGAAACCGTGATTTCAAACGATTAGTGCGGGAGATCCGACCATCGGATTTTCCCGAAACCGAAATCGTTGGTTCGCCTTGGAAATATCTTTCCAATGACACACACTTTGTGAAGATCCAACGGTTGGATTGTCTGAAATGTTTAATTCAAATCTAAAGAAAAACAGCACCAGAATCGATTATATATATATAAATATAATTAAATTATATCGAATAACGACGCTGCAATTCGTATTTTGAAATCGAAACTTCAAACGAGTGTACCGAGAGATCCGACCGTCGGATTTTCCCAAAACTGGAACCGTTGGATTCGTTTTGAAAAGATCTTTCTAATGATGTAAAATTTGTGAAGATCCAACGGTTAGATTTTCCGATATGTTTAAATCAAATCTGAAGAAAAACAGCGCCACGGCCGCGTTATGGCCCGAAGCGTCGTTTGAATGAATTGGCTATAAATAAATAAATCAAAATAGCGATAAATCATTATAAAATATTATAAATGATATGAAATGGAAATAAACCGAATTTACCTAGTTTATTGAATATTTGATGGTTGAATGTGAAATTTATAAACTAACTGGAGGTTAGCTAAGTCGGATGGTTTCCTGGGTTTTGATCTGATGTTGGTTTCGGCCTTCAGGGTTAATATTTGGGAAATCGTTATCTTACTAATTTACGGTTAGTGAATAATGAATTGGAATGAAGCGTATGTTGTGTTTGTGTAGCACTTGTTTATTATATACGCGAGTTGCTCAGAAAGACCGGGTTTATCCCATTCTGAATAACTGAATCGACGATAAGAAGTCGAAGAAGAAGACGGTGGTTGAAGACCGGAGATCTTCACCTCGGTTGGATGGTAACTGATGTCCTGATTGGGAGGCATCCCGAAATATGGATAATGAGTGGTTATCGTCCAGGCGTACGTGGAGATCGGTGGGTATGCAAGGATATAGTGCCTCCGGTTTCGTTCAGACCCAGAACGGACTTGTAAATGGACTGTGTGTCTGACATTGGAATTCATTCAGTGTGATTGATAGCCATCAGTTGCATGGTGTGAATTGCCTGTGTGGCATGCTAAGGTGCAGTGATCAAGGCTTCTGTTGAAAAGCAAAGTCTTGTGGTGATGATCAAAGCACCTCCTGTGTGGCTTAGCTTTGTGTGTAACGTGAATTTGCGAGCCTTACACCCCGGTATGAACCAGAAACGGGAGAGGACCTCAGGGAGGGCATGCGTTTCCTTCTAGCTAGAGGTGGTGTTAGTGCTTAAAACTGGCTGACATTTATACTATTTTTCACCTATATGGTTGTTGTTGTTGCGAGGCGCCTCAGTTATATCGGTTGATCCAGGACTGATGGAGTCATTCGTTGGGTCATTTACGCCCCAAAGGGCGGGGAAACCTAGTGTTCAGGCATAATAATACACATCGATGGACCGGCCCTAACGATCCAAGGTGCAGTTGCGGCTGTTCCTGAGACTCGGGCTAGATAGTCTCGAAGTTGGTAAGGCCTATCTTTTACCTTAGTTCAGGACGGAAATCCAATTTTCCAATACGTGATTGTGTGGTTTTGATTTTATACCTATATATGGCGACATAGTGGTATGGGGCATTTTTGTCATCTATGATTGATACTTATGATTTGAAATTGTTTTTGAAATATATAAACACTAGTAATAATATCCAATTCTTTTGTTTTATTTGTATCAAGCATATTTTGGCCATTATAAGGTAAAAACTCTATCCTCCGGTTTGCGTTGCATTGTGTGATGGGAACTGAGTCTTATAATGGCTTTATTTTTATAAAAAGCATTGCGAGGTTTAAAAGATTTACTTGTTTTAAAGCACTGGCAATCCAATGGAGTAAACCCGTTCCGCGAAAGTGGTGTGGTCCTGTGATTGGCCATATTATAAATGTGTTAAGTGGATTTCGCATACCTGTCCCATGACTGACTCGTAGTTTGTTTCACTTGCAAACTCGGGTGCCCCGTTTTTCTACACGGGCAGCCTTGTATTCAGGTTAGCAGGCTCTTTCTGGATAGCTGGAGCTGAAGATGGATTCTATCATTTATCTCTTTTTATGTTGTTCAGCTCCTATTGTACATATTATGTTTGTTTTCCGCTGTAGACATTTATGTATAGCTGAACTGTATTTGTACTAAGCATGATTCTGTATACTGTGTAACTCTGATGATTATGTTTATCCAGTGTATTATTTGTACATTATCTGGTGTATTTATTTAATTATGTTCTTTTATTATCTGTTTATGTGTTATATTCCAAAGATTACCCTTGCCACCGTCAGTACGGGGTTTGGGGTCGTCACATCGTGGTATCAGAGCTTTGGTTAATCTTAGCTCTGGTATATAACACATTAACGAACTCGTCAGAGATAGAACCAGTAGTGTTCTAGGATGGGTAACTCAATACATATAGGATCAGTAATACCCCAGTACGAGTATAGCGGAATCGGAATAACTCGTTAGAGATGGGGTTAGAAATGCCCCAAAACGAGTTGAGAGTTATATGTTTATAAATAACGTATTTGTGATTATATATATAGTCTGGTTTTATAAATATTATTTTTGAATATATAGAAGATATATACTTGAAAAGTAAAAGAGTATAAGAATTAATTTGTATGATTTTGAAAAGTTAAAAATAAAATTGATTGTTGTTTATGTTGTGTGATAGTGGATTTGATTAATTAAATTATTAGAACGATAGTTAATTTAATCAATAAGTGAATGAATGGTAGAATTTATTCGATTAAGTCACACATTGAACTGATTTAAAAACTGATAGAAATATACATGTGCATTATATATGTTTCAACAGGTAAATGGATTAGCTGTTGAGTAAAGAATTTATTTACGTGCTCGACAAATAGGTAAACCTTAATGAGTTGGATGCACAATTTTATTATTATATCAAATCCTGTGAATGCCATTGGATGAGGAGTACTGGTTGTTCTGTGTGTAATAATAAACGTCATCATAGGATAGTAACAATTAATTTTGAACTACACTACATGGCATACTTCTTGAAGATAGGCATACTTCATCATATACCACATAAGCATTTGGAGCTTGTGTGACGAGGTTGAAGATATACCATACGAGCGAGAGGCTTGTATAGCGATGACTATATATTACAGGTTGAATTGATGATTGATATGGACCATATAAAATGTAATGGTAAATTTCCAGATTAATAAAAACCTCCACACGGGTCTGGAGTTGCCAATAATCACGTCTCTCTAGTTATTAGATACGGCACATTGATTATTTATTTCCCACACGGGACGAGGTGATGAGAATTTATTCTCTGGAGTAATTAAAAATACACACTCCCTCAGGCTTAGACAGGGTGGCGAGAATTTATTCTCTGGAGTTATTATCTATACACGCTCCCCTATAAACACCAAAATGTATCACTATAAATATGTGCATGCTTATTAGGATTTATTGGGTACCTAATACGGCCCAATAAATTTCCAAACCTCTCCCCGTACAAAGGAGGTTATGGCGAAATTTTTCGAAAATTCCAGGTGTTAGCCAAATTTTTGAAGAATTTGAAAATTCTCAAAAACTGAAAAGTTGGAGAATGGAAGCCAGATTGAAAGTAGAGTTGATTAATCAAACCACTTTCGAATTTGTTCCTTTTCGGGGACGAAAAGTTTTAAGTGGGGGAGATTGTAACAACCTGGAAAATCTGAACCAATTTAAAAATTTTAAATTGGCTATTTTAGTGGATTTAAAATATTTAAAATAAATATTTTAAATAATAACGACGAAAAGTAAGTTTGAATCAATGTTTGAAAATAAATATAATTAATTCTAATCATAAACAAGGCCTGAAATGGCGCGGTAGTTTCAAAATTTGAATTCAAACTTTGATTGACTGTACCAGGTGCAAAAAAAATGGATTTTAGTGAAACCAAAAATATTTAAATCTGTTAGTGAATATCTTTCTAACGAATCTGGAAAATCGAAGTTTCATGGCGGGGAGCAAAAGTTATGGCTAAATGAATTTTCAGAAAGGTCGCTATAAAGTCTATATATCCCGTGAAAATGGCCATTTTTCAAACGGTCTCAGAATTCGACGAAACTAGTTTTGTTGGGACCGTATCGTCAAAATATAGCTAGATTTATTTTTCGGGAATTTTTAGAATTAGTATGTGGCCCCGGCAAATTGAAATGTACGTTCAAATTAAATATTGAATGTTTTATATTTTAATTTGGGGGAAAACTGACTGAAATAGTCGAGTGGGCCTTCAAACATATCCCATTGTGTTCAGAATGGGGGTATTTATCTAGGGACGACAGTCGTTGGGTCTGGATTGGGGTTCGTGTGTGAAAGAGGGTATTTTCGAAATTTAAAAATATATAAATAATTGGAAAAATTCTATTGGTCCACCTCACTTTTCTCCCTCCCCGTCTTCTCCCTCTCATCGCGATAAACGGCGGAATAACCTTCTTCCCTTCTCTCTTCAAAAACTCCACATCCACGCAATAAAATCGAATGACCCTGCAGGCAATTTTGTAGAGATTTGTGCAAGCTTTAAATCCAAATAGGATTTGCATTTTTTCGAAGTGTATTTGGGGAGAACCGAGCACCCAAAGTGACGAACTTCATCGCGCCGTCGGAGCTCCGATCTGCCACCGAGTTCGACCGCTCCACCCTCCATTCAGGCGCCTCTCGACCCTCTTCCAGGTGGCGCAAGCTGATCGGGTCCAAACTACACGGATTTCGAGAAAAAGCTAAACCTAGTTTTGAAGAATTCAGAGAGGTATGCGGCTATTTTAATTTAACTATATTATAGCACTTTAAAGCGCTATGGTTTTTGATTTCACTGTAAAAATCATATCTTTTTCGTTTGTTGACGAAATTCAGTGAAACAAGAGATAGTGGACTCGTTTGGACGTCTTCTACATTCTAGAAGAGGCCAGATATTTTTCTAAGCCTTCTGCTATTTTTGGTTGAGTGGAACCCAATGTGAGATTTCTGAATTATAAACGATATGGAAAATGACGATGTATAAATTATATAGTCATTGTATGAGTTATATAAGCGTTGTACACCTCATGTATAAGCATTGTATAAGTTGTACGTTCGATGTATAAGTTATATATGCATTGTAAAAATTATATATGAGTTTAATGGAAGTGAAATATACTTATATAAATACATATATATATATATACGCCCCTCATCCACAAACCATGGACGATATTTATTGGTTGTGATTGGTGTGAAAATTTGTTGATAGCGAATGGTTGATTAGAATTGTTTGTGGTTGAAATTGATTGATTGTGGTTGAAAAATACCCGTTTGTGGTTGAGAATTATTTGGTTAAATCCACATAGGATTAGTTTGTGGAAATGAAAAAAAATATACATGCCGCCTTCGTGCGAACTAGATGCATGAAATCCCTATTGTCAAAAGCTGTGAGGCTTTAAGGTAGAGCGAGGAGCCGTACTAGGGACGGCCCTGGTTTTAACTACCTTGCCGTTATGCTGCAGAAATTTTGAATAATATTCATGTGTTAGAATTATTTTCATGTATTGAAACTAAATTCGTGTGTCGAATAAAAAACATTCATGTGTTGAAATAAATTCATTCGTTGAATAAAAATTCATGTGTTGAATGGTATTCATGTTTTAAATAAATTGTTTTAACAATAAAAATCACATTTTTATTATAAATATACGAACTATAGAAAACCTTCATGTGTTGAATAGAAATTCATTCGTTGAATAGAAATTCATGTGTTGAATGGTATTCGTGTTTTAAATAAATTGTTTTATAATAAAAATCATATTTTTATAATCTACATGAACTATGTAAAATAGTCGTGTTTTGAAATAAATTGTTTTATAATAAAAATCCTATTTTTATCATCTATATGAACAATAGTCGTGTTTTGAAATAAATTGTTTTGCAATAAAATTACATTTTTACTATATACATGAATCGTTAAAAATAGTGAAGCGTTGAAATAAAAGTCTGTTGGATAAAAAAATATCATTTTTATCAAATGTATGAAAAGAATATGGTTTTGAAATTGAAGAATCGATTATATTTATATATATATATATAAATTTAATTGAAATATATCGAATAACGAAGCGGCAGTTCGTGTTTTGACACCGTGATTTCAAACGATTAGTGCGGGAGATCCGACCATCGGATTTTCCCGAAAACGAAACCATTGGGTTGGTCTTGGAAATATCTTTAGAACGACACCCACTTGGTGAAGATCCAACGGTTGGATTGTCTGGAATGTTTAATTCAAATCTGAAGAAAAACAGCGCCAGAATCGATTATATTTATATATATATAATTAAATTAAATCGAATAACAGCGCTGCAGTTCGTATTTTGAAATCGAAACTTCAAACGAGTGTAGCGGGAGATCTGACCGTCGGATTTTCCCAAAACTGGAACCGTTGGATTCGTTTTGAAAAGATCTTTCTAATTATGTAAAATTTGTGAAGATCCAATGGTTAGATTTTCAGATATGTGTAAATCAAATCTAAAGAAAAACAGCGCCACGGGCGCGTTATGGCCCGAAGCGTCGTTTGAATGAATTGGCTATAAATAAAAATAGCGATAATTCGTTATAAAATATTAGAAACGATATGGAATGGAAATAAACCTACCCAGTTTATTGAATATTTGATGGTTGAATGTGAAATTTATAAACTAACTGGAGGTTAGCTAAGTTGGATGGTTTCCTGGGTTTTGATCTGATGTTGGTTTCAGCCTTCGGGGTTAATATTTGGGAAATCATTCTCTTACTAATTTACGGTTAGTGAATAATGAATTGGAATGAAGCGTATGTTGTGTTTGTGTAGCACTTGTTTATTATATACGCGAGTTGCTCAGAAAGACCGGGTTTATCCCATTCTGAATAACTGAATCGACGATAAGAAGTCGAAGAAGAAGACGGTGGTTGAAGACCGGAGATCTTCACCTCGGTTGGATGGTAACTGATGTCCTGATTGGGAGGCATCCCGAAATATGGATAATGAGTGGTGATCGTCCAGGCGTACGTGGAGATCGGTGGGTATGCAAGGATATAGTGCCTCCGGTTTCTTTCAGACCCAGAACGGACTTGTAAATGGACTGTGTGTCTGACATTGGAATTCATTCAGTGTGATTGATAGCCATCAGTTGCATGGTGTGAATTGCCTGTGTGGCATGCTAAGGTGTAGTGATCAAGGCTTTTGTTGAAAAGCAAAGTCTTGTGGTGATGATCAAAGCACCGCCTGTGTGGCATAGCTTTGTGTGTAACGTGAATTCGCGAGCCTCGCACCCCGGTATGAACCAGAAATGGGAGAGGACCTCAGGGAGGGCATGCGTTTCCTTCTAGCTAGAGGTGGTGTCAGTGCTTAAAACTGGCTGACACTTATACTATTTTTCACCTATGTGGTTGTTGCTGTTACGAGGCGCCTCGGTTATACCGGTCGATCCGGGACCGATGGAGTCATTCGTTGGCTCATTTACGCCCCAATGAGCGGGGAAACGTAGTTTTCAGGCATAATAATCTACATCGGTAGACCGACCTTGACGATCCAAGGTGCAGTTTCGGATGTTCCTGAGACTCGAGCTAGACAGTCTCGAAGTCGGTAAGGACTATCTTTTACCTTGGTTCAGGACGGAAATCCAATTTTCCAATACGTGATTGTGTGGTTTTGATTTTATACCTATATATGGCGACATAGTGGTATGGGGCATTTTTGTCATCTATGATTGATACTTATGATTTGAAATTGTTTTTGAAATATATAAACACTCGTAATAATATCCAATTCTTTTGTTTTATTTGTATCAAGCATATTTTGGCCATTATAAGGTAAAAACTCTATCCTCCAGTTTGCGTTGCATTGTGTGATGGGAACTGAGTCTTATAATGGCTTCATTTTTATAAAAAAGCATTGTGATGCTTAAAAGATTTACTTATTTTAAAGCACTGGCAATCCAATGGAGTAAACCCGTTCCGCGAAAGCGGCATGGTCCTGTGATTAGCCATATTATAAATGTGTTATGTAGATTTATCATACCAGTCCCATGACTAACTCGTAGTTTGTTTCACTTGCAAACTCGGGTGCCCCCCTTTTCTACACGGGCAGCCTTGTATTCAGGTTAGAAGGCTCTTTCTGGATAGCTGTAGCTGAAGATAGATTCTATCATTTATCTCTTTTTATGCTGTTCAGCTCCTATTGTACATATTATGTTTGTTTTCCGTTGTAAACATTTATGTATAGCTGAACTGTATTTGTACTAAGTATGATCCTATATACTGTGTAACTCTGATGATTATGTTTATCCAGTGTATTATTTGTACATTATCTGGTGTATTTATTTAATTCTGTTCTGCTATTATCTGTTTATGTGTTATATTCCAAAGATTACCCTTGCCACCATCAGTACGGTGTTTGGGGTCGTCACACAACTCCTTTTGCAAAACATTGTTTTTATAAATTAGCTCATCCTCCTTTTGTTTTGAAATCATAATTTCTTTTTCAAGCTTTTGGAAATTTTCATTTAGATGAGCTAAATCAGTTTTCAAATTTATACAATTTTTGCAATAAGAGTTTTCTTGTTTTAATTGCAACATATTTTTTTTTCAAATCAAATCATGATTTTCAGATTTCAGAAGATTGTTTTTCCGTTGGAGTTTATCAACAAATTTAGTTAAATCGGTACATATGTAAACTAAATCTTCGTATGATAAATCTTCTGTTTCATCATCTGTTGATTCTCGGTCATCTGAATCATATGAATTTTTATCTGTATAGCCTGTTAGACATAAATTTGAATCTGAGATGTCCTTCTCTGGTTTTGAGCAGTTGTTGTCAGTTTTCCCATACAGCGCATCGAGAGTTCCCCAGATATCCTGCGCAGTCAAACAATGAGAGATAAGATCAAGCTGATTATTACTAAGATAAGAATACAAAATATTCATGACACGAGCATTTAAAACTTTATTCCTCTAATCCAACATATCTCCCTGATTTTCAATAATAATCTAAATTAACATATTTTAAATGTAATTCGATTTTTGATTTCCAAATTAAAAAATCTGTTCCATTGAAAATAATTTGAATATTACTGGACTGACTCTCGCTATACTGACAACTTGGAATCACCATTGCTCTAGAGTTAAACAAAAATACCTGCTCTGATACCACTTGTTGGATCTAGATTAACCCTAGAGGGGGTGAATAGGGTTTTTCACAGTTTTTCGCTAAATTTGAAATTCTAATGGGATATTAAATAATAAACAGATCATGGAATACAGCAGAAATAAAAGTGCAGAAAGGAAATAACACACAGAGATACCCAGCTTCGGCAAAACCCTGCCTACTGCTACATTCCTAAGGTTTCTACTAGGTGATAGAACAGATCCCGCTTACAGACACTATAAACTCGCACTCCCTACTCCTATACTAACCCTACACTCAAAACCCTAGACTGACCGATATCCCCTCGATCAGATTTTCCTGTATTACAAACCCGTATCACGTAACCTAGTTTTTACAGAATCTAGCAACTACTAGTTAAATCCCTAATTAGATTACCTAGTTTTTACATACAAAAATTAGAAAACAAATACAACGGGTTTTAAATGAAATTAAAAAACCATGAACAATAAATAAACAAATAAAACCCTAGTTTAAAAATGGCTTAGCCTTAATGAAAAATAGACCGGCCCTCTTTAGTTTTTTGTCCATCTTTAAAAAAAATGTCAGGCCAAAAGTTCCTTTCCTCTGAGAATTAGATATGGTGGCCGATATGAAACCTAGGTGTAACACCCCACGTCCGTTAGTGTCACTCACAAAGGGAATGCACTAAGTTCTGTGGAGCATTTAGGGTAAAAGATGTAGATAAATTACAAGACAGACAGAAATTAAACAGCGGAAAATAAAACTTCGCTTTATTGATAAAATAGTTTGTACAACGATTTCTTTACAATATCAGAGTATCATCTGTCTCACAAAATAAAGAAGCATAAAAATACATTTATATTCCCCAATGTAGCAAGAACTAGCCATAGCATCTGGAAAGAGAATCCAAGCAAAACTTCGACAAATCTTCAAGCTGGGAAAGAGTGACTGTCCAACTTAACCTGAGCTATACTACTCCTTCCTCTACTACTTGGGGGGGAAACGGAAGAGAAGAAGACGAAAGAAAAACAGAGTCAGACATAAAGCCTGAGTAAGTTCAGTAACTTCTAGCATGTGAACATGGAAAAACAAAACGACATGAATTAACTGAATACAAGATTGCACCATGACGATAGGGTCAACAAGATTAGACAAGGTAATCACAAGATATGCTAAGATAAGATAAACTGGATACGCTCTAATACTTTCGCCGCTTCGCTATTTCCTTGTTATACTGGTTTCTATATCTCTGCACCGCCTATCTAGTGTCCCAACTAGTAACGATAACGTGATCCCAATCCCTGTATTTTCTATTGCCTTCCGGCATACATTCATTATTTATTACCTAGATCAAATCTAGGGTTTTCTATCAAGTCCTTTCTAGATTTAACTAGAGTTTACGCTATCTGCTGAACGCTTCTTGGATTCAGGATTTATGCCACCTAGTCCAACTAGGGATTATACTACCTGTCGAACGATGCCCCCAAGTCTAGGACACACTACCTAGAGTGGTATATGTTCCTATACTTCCCCACGCATGTATCGCGAATCGTTATCGCTTGTCTAGATGCACATGTCCTGTAATGTGCGGTCTGAGTCTTGTGACAGGGCAAATCAAGGAATACAGAACTCGGTCGGGAGCTTTCAGATCTGTCGATGCAGATGCTAAGGTTTGTTTTTATTCCAGTGGCTATGGTCCCACTTGACCCCTCCCTCAACTAATGAAAGGCACACCTTGTAAAAAGAGAACTATACGCCGGCCCCCGGTGCCCCTCTATCCTATGGCCATCCTCACCCATAACTAGATAGCAAGTATATGGTCTTTTGGAGTTCTCCGCCTTTCCGCTTCACGTATCTCGATTGACTCAAGATGGATGGTAGACGACGAGTTTCTATCACAGGGCTACCGTCTTCTCGCCGAATCACGCTGGTCCATCCTGGTCTTTAGGTTGCCATGTATTGCAACCAAGGCATACCCCTGGTTCTTCTACGCAGACCTTAACCTCTGTGAGCCCAGGAGAATCATCTACAGCCTCACAGAGGGATACCAAGAGTACCCTCACGTCCCCTCGAAGCCTCGGGCTTCGTAACCCAATTCGTTGGAGCCTTCTTTTTACTCAGACGGACATTCGCTCCTTCCCGTGTTATACTAAGAATTACTACTTAGTTTTACTAACTAAGATTTACCACTTAGTTTCCAGAATCGTTGTTTTCTTAACTAAGGTTTACTACTTAGTTCTCTTTCCCGTCAATTTGGATTGGTTAAGTGTCATTAGTCAATTCAAGCCGACTTAACCCTCTTCATTTATCCTGTCAAACTGGTTAAGTGTTATCAGTAATTCATGTTGACTTAACCCCACCACAAACCAAGTTATATTGGTTAAGTATTTCTTATTACTTAACCCTACCCATTCACCCTGTATTGGTTCAGTGTTCCTTTTTAACTTAACTGTAACAGCCCGCATTTTACGTATCGGAAGGTCGTAAAATATTTTTATTTTATTCCCTGAGGGTTGGATCATTCTCATCTTTTGGTATGTTGCTTATGAAGATGTGTGACATGTCCATAATTTTTACCGATTTTGTTTGTGACCATTTTGCCCCTGTCAGTCTTGTACTGGGCATAACTTTTGACTCAGGTCGAATCAAAGGGTGAGACATGTGCCATTGGAAAGGAATTGATGATTCCCTTTCCGTAGAGTGGTTACATTAAGGATTTGGTTCAGCGGTTTGGGAGAAATCGCTGTTTTAAGGTTTTTCAGTTGGCTGTTCAGGTTTTGGAAGGCTAATGGGCTGATTTGGAGAAGGCCCATTAGAGTGTGGGTGGAGACTATAAATAGGGGGTAAGGGGTATGGAGAGAGGTTGGCATTTTCCATTCTCTTATGGGGAGGCTTTGATCTCCTTCTTCCTCTAACATCTTTCCACCATTAAAATTCCAAATCCAAGGAGGGAAATCGAAGATCTATACCATTCGAGGGTAGATCAACATCGTTTCAATGGAGAATTCATCGGATTGAAGAGTTTGATTCGAAGTGTTCGCTGTCCGGATTGCTTTTGCATCGTTTTTTCTTTGTTTTGGGTAATCGGTGAGTGATTTACATCTCTCATTCGGATGCATGCAAGTATATGGGTCTTATGTTGTTAATTTCATCATTTCCATGTTATTTTCCTTAGATCTACACCATGCTAAGTTTATTTTACATGTGAATCACTTTAGGATCTGATCTAGATAATTTAAATGGTAAGTTTCATGTTATTTCATGAGTTTATGCAAGTTAGATCTATATTTGTGTTCATATGTTCAATTATCATGTTTTTGGGAAATTTATGTGTTTTGATGGAAATTGTTAGATTGGTGATATTGTTGGTTGCATAACATGTTTGTGGTTGCGTTTGGATGAATTGGATGAGCCGGTTTCGTCGAATTCGTCGTTTGGCGAAGTTTTGGTCGAAATCGAAGTCGAAATGGAGCTGTGCAGGTTTCTGGTCGGTTTTGGAGCTAGTCGGGTCGGTTGAGGCGGACTGATGGCTCTGGTCGATCCAGAAGGGTCTGGAATGAGGTGGTCGGTCATAGTATGGCTTGGGAAGCAAGTCAGGGAGCTGGTCGGTTTAAGCTGGTCGGTCCAGAAGGAGCAGAAGTGTTTCTGGTCGGTTTCAGATGGTGGCATTCTGGTCGGTTTCAGATGGTGGCATTCTGGTTGGTTTTTACTGGAAGCAAATCCTGGTCGCTCTGAAGGAGCTGGTCGGTCAGGTGGAGCAAAATCTGGTCGGTCTTGACGGGGTCGATCCAAAGCTGGTCGGTCCCAAGGAGGTCTAGTCGATCCAAAGCTGCAAGGAGGTCGAGTCGATCCAAAGCTGCATGGAGGCGGGTCGTTCTAGAGCAAGACTGGTCGATTTTTGGCTGGTCATTCTGGAACAAGGCTGGTCGGTTTTTGGCTGGTCATTCTGGAACAAGGCTGGTCGGTTTTTGGCTGGTCATTCTGGAACAAGGCTGGTCGGTTTTTGGCGGGTCGTTCTGGAGCAAGACTGGTCGGTTTTTGGCTAGTCATTCTGGAGCAAAGTTCTGGTCGGTTTTGGCAGGGTCGTTTTTTGAAAAAGTACGTTTTCGGGTACGACTCTAGCCACAGCGCAGTGATGTGTTTTGGTTCGGTGATGGCGTGACTTCGAGGTGATTCAAGTAGGAAGACTCGAAGTGATGAATGTGCTCGTTGATCAAGGTGGAACAACGAATGCGGAGACAACTCAAAGGTCGTGAGTTGGTGGATAATGGTTGCTCGAGAAGGTTGCTTGAGCTATGAAACATCGTCAAGGTTGGACGATTAGAGATGCGAAGGCCGAGAAGTCATCGTTGTCGTAAGTTCTAGCAGGCTCAAAGCAGGGGTACGATGGGTATCGTTGAAAGGCCCAGAAGACCGGTTGTTGGTCGAGTACCCTGGGTCTTTCTGGTTGGGGAAAGGCCTAGTGTCAAGGTTGGACATTGCCAAGGTTGGGCATATGGAGTTCATGCTAGAACTGGGGTTACCATTAGCCCTTGACATATGGCAAGGTTGGTCGTCATACGATAATGATGGTTTCGAAGCAGGATTGGCGGTGATAGCCAGAGTCTGTCATGTATGCTGGATGTTTTGCATGTGCCATCTCACGTGGGTTATCCAACATTGAAGTAGATGTTCCTTGAGTGCTTGTCTGATATTGGTTTCGGCCTCTGGGGCTTGTATTCGAGGGATGTTGAATTCGACTAGGATAGTTTACGTGAGATATATATATATAATCTCGATGCCATGATTGCTATTGTTGGATGCCTCTGTTTTCCATGGATGAATGGTTGTTATGGTTTCTATGGATTAATGGTTGAAATGCTTGGTGTAAAGGCTATCACTGTCCGATGTGGGGAAGATAGGGTTGAGTTCTTCTCTGGTGTTGTGGGTAGATAAGTTGTTCATTTACCCATTCTCATATACTTTCTTGTTGAAGTTTGTTAGCTGTATTATCGCTCACTAAGACTATTGTCTGACTCAAGGTTTTATGTCTCCTCTTATTACCTTGGGCTGTTCATCCGGTTGTGGATGGGCAGACTAAGTAGCAGGTTACAGGTAATGGAGCTTAGTGATACGAGGAAGCTGAGCGATGACGAGCAGGAGGCTGGCGTACCAGTTTTATTCTATCTAGTATTTCTGTTTCCGCTGTTTGAGTTGCTTGAGAGTTGTAGTGAGGCCTTATGTACAAACTTGGATATCAGTTGGATAATCTTTCTGGATGTTGAAAGAGTTTCAAAAGTTTGCTATATGATACCTCATTACTATCACCTGTTGTATATGTTCTATTATATTTTATCCTTGCGCTGTGAGTTCTACGACAGGTTTCGATGTGTTCACTTACTATGATGATCGTCCATAGCAGCCTGGCACGCCTTTCAACGCATTATTCCTCTTGTTTAGTGCGGGGGTTATGGGCGGTCGTCACATTAACCTTGCCCGTCTGTTTTAACTAACATGTTATTAACGGTTAAGTATTATCCCTTCATGTTTTAGACTTAACCCTATTCCTTTATCATAATCTGATGGTTAAGTGTTCAAGTTTACTTAACCCTACGGTCTAGCCCAGTTAACATATCATATTGGCTAAGTGTATTAAATCTTACTTAACCCCAACCTCTAGTCTAGTTAACATGTTAATTTGGCTAAGTGTTTTCTTAGTTACTTAACCTCTACAAATCTTGTCTTGTTACCATGAGTTTGGTTAAGTGTCCCCGTGGACTTAGCCCTCCGTTCTAGCTTAACTGTGCTAAGTTGGTTAAGTGTTCCTATGGACTTAGCCCTTCGTTCTAGCTTAACTGTGCTAAGTTGGTTAAGTGTTCCTATGGACTTAACCCTCCCATTCTAGCTTAACTGTATGAACCTAACCCCCACCTACCAGTCTTGTTATCATGTTGAGTTGGATAAGTGTCTTAGTTAACTTAACCCTAGCATTCTTGTTCTAGCTTTAACTAAATAAATTAAAGCCACGACCACTCACATTAGACAGATATTGTTGCGATTACTGGATGTGCCGGTTGGTTCCGGACAGGTTTACATCGCAACTCAGTCTAACCTCGTGTTAGGCCTATTCGTGTTTTCTAGTTCCAAGGGGTTTTGACTAATTTTCAAATCAGGTTTTGAAAGTAACCATCCCGTCCATCGGATCAGTTAGGGATAGCAGGGAGAGCAGGAAACTTGTATTTTCCAAACCCAAGCCTAGACACTATCCTCTCTGTCACCCTAGAACTTTCTGGTTTATTATTAAAAGAGATGTCGTTAACAACCCTTTAATTTTTCTAAATTTGTATTTTCTCATTTAGGACAAATTCTATAAGTAAATTATTCCTAATTTACTTATTTCCCAATTACTCTTTTAATGTAAATTGTCAACAATTATTCTTATGGCCCATTTTCTCCGCTATATCATATTTATGCTTTTTGGTATGTAAACTATACCAAATTAAGTGTCACTAACCATGATTTTTCTAAACCTGACAGTTATTCCCAATTATGGCCAATTTCACATTTATGCCAATATACTCACCGTGCCAAATCAGCTAATCCAATTCCGATTCAACATTCTAATTCACGTCAAACTAGACTTATTACTCTAGTTCACTATTCATGTAAATGCTAGATTTACATGTCAATACTAGATTCAAATTACACATCTTATAATTCATGTCAAATTTATCCAATTTGCATTTCTATGAACATGCCATAATACATGTTCCCAATTTATGGTTAAACTACGTTTTTAGTAAATTTCATATTTTGCCCAAACCGCATTCCCACCGTTCGTATAATCGTGATTCATTCTAGATCATAAATAAAGCTAGGTTCGTAGAAAATAGGGAATGAACCAAAGATGCTATGCAAAAGATAGACATACTAACTGGCATAAAAAGGGTTGAATAACGACGTCGGTTCAAGAACATGGGTAGACCTAACTTAATAGGTAAATTCCCAAGGTCTAAAACCAAGAATAGACAGAATAAAGACGTAGGTTCAAGAACATGGGTAGACCTAACTTAATAGGTAAATTCCCAAGGTCTAAAACCAAAGAAAACAAAGAACAGACAGAATAGATAATTGGGTTTAGACCCAATTTCACAGTCACAAAACTTAAACACTTTCCTAGTCATGAACCATAGGTGCTTAATCACAGTTGTCCAATTTATGTCATAGACAATAGTTTTGCTTCCTAATCAAAGGTATAGGCTTGTGTTCATAGTCATGGAAATAATTCTCATAGTCACAGTCACAGTCATAGGCAATGTCCATAGTTATAGGCAATGTTCATAGTCATAGGCAATGTTCATAGTCATAGGAAATGTTCATATTCACAGAGGCATATGGTTCTAAGGTCCATAGTTTCATAGTCACGGTCTTATTTGTCCTTGAATCATGACAGTTCTTAATTAGGTCCGAAGAGATAGGCACAGATTCGAATAGAAAGATTTGGCATATTCTTTTATTCCTTTAATTTCATGTCACGAACAAAGAAAAACGTTCAAATCTAAAAAGTAACTGACTTACTGAGATTAGATTAGAACAGAAAGATGGCGTTGCTATGATTCGTAGAAAAACAGTCGTTGAAGTCGTTTGAACCTCCTCTTGAATCCTAGCTTGACTTGAACCTCTTCTTGAAAATCTTTTAGCAGCATTTCCTCGTCTTGATTTATTTTATATATATTATTTTACTCACTTATTTATTTATTTCTCAGAGGCAGCATAAGGATAGAAAAGAATTGTGAATAGAGAAGAAGACTAGGGCTGTTTATATAGTGTTAGGCAGACGAACCTGGTCATAAAACGTGACCAAATACATCAGAACGAACCAGGTGCAGAAAGCTGGAAAAACGGGGGGTCGACTACCCAGTCGACCTTGGTGACCCAGGTCGACTACCCAGTCGACCTGGGTGCCTTGGGCAGGAAAATTCCCGCCCAGCCCAACCTGGGTCTGTTTTCGAATTTGAACTCCTTTTCGGCCCTGTTTTGAAATTTGAACTTCGTTGAATCTTCCGGAGGCCATATCTTCCTCATACGGACTCCGATTTACGCAAACTCGGACCCGTTTTCATATAGAATTCCGAGGCGAACGCAATGGCGCAGCCCATTTCCTTAGATTTTGATTTTAACTTTTAATGCTGCCTTGATTTGTGAATCTTAGTGTTACAGAATTACGGGGTGTTAGTTTCTCTTCTGCTTCGAATTGGCTTTAAGACTGATTCGAGAAATTTGGCGCTCCTTTAGTTGTTCGATGTTGGCTTGATGCATGTATTCGAAGCTTAATCTTCCTTGCTCCAACTCCATAAGAATTTTTATTTTACTTGAGAAATTTATTGATGTTTTCATGAGTTGGATTTTACGGTAGAGCCTGTGATGAAAATGGTGTAAATTACATAGGGTTAACAAATCCGAGAACAACTATGATTTCACGAAAATGATTCAGTTTGATTGCTGTGATTTTCCTTTAATTCGTTGGTTGAAATATTCCTATTTGTTACCTTGTTCGAATTGCATGATTGAATCTGGACTTGATTGACTTTCTTCTATGTTTGAATATGGAATAAATTGTTGTCGAGTATGATTTTTGCCAAATCACCATTCCATATTACTCACCGGTCCCTTATGTGATTTCGTTTGAAATATTGCCTTGAATGGATTTGGCCAATCTGTTTTGGTCAAATTTGCTCCACTATGTGTTTTGGGAATCATTTGAAACATGATTAAAATCGAAGTATTTCAGTTTGCATTTATAATACAATTCTGGATGCATGCAATCCTAAAACTGCTCCTATGCGATATATGAACATTTCTGGAAAAATTTCTTCCCATTAAAAAGTTGATTCAATTTATAGTTTCAGGAAGCTTTTGCATTGATTTCTTCCCATATGCAAATCCTTTGATTTTTGTCGAAATATTAAAAAAAAACATTCCAAATCCTGGAATCAAGATAAAAGACTTATTGCCAAAAAATGCTCTTTAATTTTGGGAATTGAATTCCATTGAAAAACTGATTTGCAAAAAAAAAAAAAAAAACATCAACCTCTTTTAAAAAAAGATATCACTTGAACATTATTGCCAAGTGTTTGTTTACTTGTTTGCCACTTTGTCCATATTGCTGCTTTGATCAATTCTGTGCACACTATGTTTACTGAACAAATTTCATGTTCATGTATAGCTGCACATATATAAGACCCTTGTGCATAGCTTTGCTATCGTTTTCCCATTCCTTGTATGTTTCAACTCATTTGTGATGTGTTGATCATATTGTTTCACCTATGTACATTAGTGCCATTTCATGCATGCAGTGCTCACTACTTGTCCATACTACTTTGAACCTACCTCGACCATGTATACCTGTCTTTGTACATACTCCATGTGCAAATTGCATGTGGGAGACTCGGCCATATTTGTTAGCTCCATTGTTGTGTTCCACTATGCTGCTCCACTGAGTTTTGCTGTTTCGGTTTAACCATGCATTACCCATTGTTTTTCTTTGAAATTTTCTTGAACTTGTGTTCATGCTCCACCACAATTGCGTTGGTTACTTGTTTGTTGGCTTGGTCATGTGTGCACCTAGCATGTCGTATGTAAACAGTTTTATATGGTGCATGCAATGTACTACTGAAATGAACTGATGCACCCACTTTGTTGAATTGAACCATGATTAATTGTGTAAAAATATTTTTGAGCAGTCTTCATCACATACATATTGTTGCTCTAATGCTTGACCTTGCTGCTGTATCACCAATTTGTTGTGGCCTTTGAATTGCGACCTGAACTATTTCATACCTACATTGATTTTTTTGCACTTTGATTTTCTTTTTGTGGCTGACATGTTATTGCTCGACTGCTTTGAAATGTGTTGCACTTTGTATTGTGCTCGGCTACTTTGGCTTGGATTGTTCCTCTGCTGATTGTGCACTGAGTCGAGATGGTCTACGTGGCTACTCCTCAGTTGCACACTGATTGGCGAGGCAGTGCACACATGTATATCTATACACATGTGTATATGCAGCCATCAGATAAAATTTCCTGTCCCTGCATTGAGATATATATGTGTTGTCTGCCTTGTGGTATTTACAGTGTATCACTCTGAATATCATAAGCTGTCTAGACACAGTCGGATGGATAAAAAAATCAGATCGAGTCATGTAAAATGATGAGAAAACACACCAGAAAGCTGAGGCAAATAAAATTTAAAAAAAATTATATTCGTTAGAATTTAGAATATTATTTCTGTTCCATATATTGTGTGTGTGTTTCTATGCATGACACGTGTAGATGACTGGACTGATAGTGTAGATGCTGTGAAGACAGAAGACAGAAAACAAAAGCAGTGTGTAAATGTATATATGAAATGTGAATGTATATATAATATTGTATGACTGAGTGACTGAATGAGTATTGCGGAGAGAAATGTACTGATATTTGTAATAAAAAAATTGTTTGAAATAAAATATCATTTTATTGTGTTCAAACGAATTTGTCTATCGTATTCAGTTTATATACAACTACAATATTCTGGGAATGTATATGAAATGTGATGTGATCAAATAGTGGAGTTATAAATAGTTATACTGTTTGAATATTTGAAATAAAATATTTGTATTTAAACGAAATACTATGTAAATATATGAATGTCTGTACAGTCGTATTTTATTTAAATATAAATATTATATTCTTATCTATATGTATATGTGAAACAGTAAATAACAAACACATTTATAATAATATATGTTTGGTTGTTATCATCAAACAAAAAACGTATAATTGTGTATACAACTGCGTTATATACAACAGCTGCCTTCGATTCATCCTATTCCTGGATGACTTGTATGGACGAATGTCTGACAGAGTATTTCCTAAAGGTCACGTACGTTTATTTTTGCAAATATACCAAGTTTGGTTTTGTGGAAGAAACCTTCTCTTAGGTTAACACCCATAGTATATATTTACGGATGTCAATCAGTGATTTGACAGATCTAACGATATAACATTCAAAGAGTTGATGTGATATTTTATGAAAGGCAACTGTGACCTCAAGCCTCATCAACTGGGAAATGAATCGGGCAGGCAACATGACTATGTTGGTTATTTCCATTAGGGTGTAATGTCACCACCTAGAGAAAATTTCTATTGTTTCATCAATTGTTTTTGTATCTTCCAAGAATACGGTGGTTGCGCAACAATAGGGTGACAATATATTCGATTCATTCAAGTTGAATGAGTGGTCGGTCATGTGTGGTCAGGTTGCAAGATGTTCTTATTAAACCCAAGTTTATCCACATTAGAGTACACTGATCTGGAGGTAGTCCTGTAACACCCTATAACACCCTGTAACTTTAAAGGACATTATAATGATAAACTAAGGAATACTTAATTAAACATTGGGAATTTGTAAAACGGACTGTACCATTGCGTTCGTCTCGGAATTCTACTTAGGATAAACTCCGAGTTTGCGTAAAACAGACATTGTGTAAGGAATTTATGAAGGTTAAAAGTTTGTATACATATAAGAGCTTTATGTATAAATAAAAAACCAGAATTTTCAAGTTTGATCAAATGAAATGAGCAGTAAAACTAGGTGGAAACATGACCCATTGCGTCTGACCCATGCCTGGTCTGGGTCGACTATGGGTCGACCCAAGGTCAGGTTGGTCGACCGATGGGTTGACCTATAGGTTGACCCAGGTGGCGGTGGGTCGACCCACAATGGATCTAGCCTAATTCTTTTGGCTGTTCCCGGATGCAATTGTTGGCTGGATTCATTGAGGGTAGGCTATATATAGGACATCATTTCTAATGTTTTTCTTCACCTAAAACAATGGAGACATTGAGATGCTTCCCCAACTTGGATTGAATCAACCTATCTTCTTCAACATCTATCTTTATATGTATATCAGAAAGATTTCTTGTGCTTAGATCCAATCATTGTGAGTTCATGTTACTGTTAGATATAAAAATTTAACATTAACCCTGACATGTTTATAAATCTTCATCTAAACCTATGCCTGTTAAGAATCTGATTCATACCTAAACAGTTATCTTGTTACATGTATTCTTTTGTACACCTGATCTGCTGTTCATTTCATATATGCTTATTTCTACTATCATATGCCTATATCTGTTATTATATGCTTATTTTTGTTATTAAATGCATATTCTGTCCTTCTCTTTCTCATTCCCTTTTTATGCTGAAATACGTGTAAGAATGGAATTGGGATAAATTGGGGGAATGATCGGGAGTGATTACTCAGGGCTAAAACCTATAATATGGAATATGACTAAAATGTTGGAGGCATATGGACTGCACTTTAGGACATATGAATCTGTGGGCTCAATTTAAGATTAAGCGAAATGTGTAAATGGAACTGTAAAGAACCTGTGAAACCTGTTCAAATATGTTAGGTTCATGTAAACCTATTTAGTCTGTTGGGGGTTAAGTAAATCTATTTAATCTGTTGGGGGTTATGTAAACCTGTTTAATCTGTTGGGCGTTAGGAAATCCTGTTTAATCCGTTGGGATTAAATAAACCTGTTAACTTGTGAAACATAACCTGTTAATATGTAGGGGTTAGGCAAACCTTAATCTGTAAGCTTAACCTGTTAAAAATCCTAGTTTATTTTGGGGATGCAGTTTTAGGGGTTTGACTTGTGCCATCTGCTGTGTGGGACCCATATCAGTTAGTATCCCATTCTGGTATTAAACGGGGGGGCCGCACTTGGTAAGGGCCTGGGGACACATACTGGACTAATTATAGGAGGTTCATCTGAACGGGAGTTTGTAAGGGTGCATTTCAACGTGGTCATGTGCGTGCATTAGTCCAGTCTGAATAGGAAAATAAGCCGTTGTAGCACCAGTAAATAGGTATATGTCCTTTTGTAGGTTGCCACTTTAGGAAGTAATACACCCTATTGTGGGGTCGACAAATGGTATTTACAAGTTAGGGAGCCGATCACTTGGGGATAGTAATTGGGTACATCTTGTCCTATCTGTTTCTTTTGGGATTCCTGTTATTTCTGTTTGGGGTAACACCCATTATATTCTTTTAAGGTACCCGTAATTTATGTTTGGGGTTAAACCTGTTATGAAACTAGAGTACACCTTAAACTATCAATATGTTTCTGTTGGGATCATTCTGTTTATGACAGGTAATTGAGGGATACCTAATTCTATCACATATCTGTTATACTAGTATTGGTGCGGAGAAAAGTATTTGAGAAGAATAACCTACTGTTTTTATACTACTTATTATGTTCAGTCTGTTTATAATTGTTATATCCTACTTGTATCTCTCATCCAGTTTATATGCCCATCGTTATAATTTTACTTCTTTACATGCTAAAAGTCATTGGACACGCCAAACTGTATGTCTGACCTATTTTGTTTAATTTTCTCTCTCTTCCTTCCCCCACGTTCTTATGGTGGGAACACTCAATGTGATAACCCCATACTTCCACAGCAGGAAAGTAAGGATAATCATTTGAATATAACACATAACAATAACAACGGAATAGAAATAGAGAGTTACAGTAGATAAATTTCATCAAATTACACTGGAAATAATACATCATCAGAGTTACACAGCATAATCAGATCATACTTAGCAAAGAATACAGTCTCAGCTTAATATAAAATGTCTGGACCTCTGAAAGCTGTCAAAGGAACACACTCTTCAACAATATGCAGTTGACGGAAACTCGTGGGTTCGCCTTCCCTAACTCTTTTGCTAATCCTCTGAATAAATTCATCTTCCTTCTCAAGAGAAGAGATTTTGTCAATCAATGTAGGGGTAATGATGAGATTGGCGAGGATAAGATTGGCAACGCCCGCATTCTTTATGCTAAGTGCATCTGCCACAACATTGGCTTTTCTAGGAGTGTATAAGATGTCCAGGTCATAGGGTGCAAGGAATTCAACCCAACGTTGTTGCCTAAAGTTTAAATATCTTTGGGTGAACAGATACTTTAAGGATTTGTGATCAGTATGCAGTTTGAACTTTTCACCCAAGAGATAGTGCCTCCGTATCTTTAGAGCAAATACGATGGCCATTAGCTCAAGATCGTGAGTGCGTAATTCTTCTCATGCGGTTTTAACTGACAGCTAGCATATGCGACTACTTTGTCCCTTTTCATTATCACCACACCAATACCATCTTTAGAAGCATCTATCCAAACTGTCAAATCTTGATTGCCTTCAATAATGGTCAACACTGGAGCAGTGGTCAACCTTAGTTTCAAGTCTTGGAATGCTACCTCACATTCGGAAGTCCAAATGAACTTTGCATGCTTCTTTGTAAGCTTCGTCAATGGACAAGCTATCCTCGAAAAATATTTAATGAATTCCCGATAATAGCCAGCCAATCCCAGAAAACTTCTGACTTCAATAGGAGTGCTAGGCTGCTTCAAATTTTGAATGGCTGTGATTTTGCTAGGATCCATTGAAATTCCTTCCTTCGATACAATGTGACAGAGGAACTTCACTTCTTCTTGCCAGAATACACATTTACACATTTCTCAAAATCTAACCGTTGGATATTAACAGATTTTATATCATTGGAAAGCTCTTTCCAAAGCGAACCCGACGGTTCCAATTTTGAGGAAATCCGACGGTCGAATATCTCGTTATAACCGTTTAAAGTTACGATTTCAAATCGCGAACTACAGCACGCAATTCGTTTTATTTTAATTTATTTAAATATATATATTTATATATATCGTTCAACGATTCCAAACAATTTTCAATCCAAATATTGATTTCTTTAATGTGAAATCATGCATTGCATTAAAAATGCAATTTGTCTTTATCATTTATTAATTTACATTGGAAAATGTAAATTTTGATTCATTCATTATCGTACATTGAAAAATGTAAATTTCTATTCAATCTTTAATTTACATTGAAAAATGTAAATTTTGAACTCATTTTCTGGTTACATTAAAAATGTAATCTTTTTATTGTTAATCATGTTTCATTTTTATTGGCTAAAATGTAATCATTATTTTATGCTTGGATCTGGATCTGCTTTGATGTATTGCTTTGACTACTTGTCTACTTTATTATGGCTACTACTAGGGATTATTATTTTACATTTCTGTACTCTGATGGTTTTTAGAGAAAGATGGATGTTTTGTTCTAATGTACTCAGTTCCAGTATTTTATGCCTAATGTTGTAACTGGTTTTGAGACTACGATGTTTTTTGCAAAATAATGAAGTTTTGAATTTCCGCTGTTATTTTATATCTATCCTGTGATATTCTATTTCTGTTTACCTATAACACTTCACGAAACTTAATGCATTCTGATAAAGAGTAACATTAACGGATGTGGGGTGTCACATTTGGTATTAGAGATGAAGGTTTCAAGATTAGATAAAAGGTTTTGAAAATTGTTTTCAAAGGGTTTCAAAAAAGAAAAAAAAATCAAAGAAAAGTATTTTTTTGAAAATCATGTTCCCAAAGCCATATTAAATATCTTTTGATTCTCTGTTTTTAATCCCTTTTTCCTTTCCTTTTCACCATGTCTGGGGAACCGAATCCTGCCAAGGGCATTCAGATACCGGCTTGGTTCCATATGTATCTTGAGGCTAAGGTGCATGCCGGAGGCCAAGCAGACGCCCCTTCCCCTGGTGCAGCCGTTGTTCCTCCTCTTCCTCATCAAGCGGATAATTTCTCTAACATATGCAAAGACTTCTGTGCTATGGGAGGAAAGCCATTCCGGTGAGCTTAGAACTTTGTGGTAGCACAGAATTGGCTAAAAGAGACAGGGAATTTGTTTGTGGTTTTTGGGGTTGATGACTGCAATATATAGTTGGCTGCATAACAGCTTAAAGACGAGGCTTCATCCTGGTGGGCAGTGGCGCAAGCAAGGCGTCCAATTGATACTTGGGATGATTTTCGATAGAGATTTGAGGCGAAGTTTCTTTCCCAAGAAGAAGAGAGTATGCAAATGGAGAGGTTTATAGCACTTAAGTAAGGAAGTATGTCTGTTAAAGTGTATTTCAGTAAATTCAATTAATTGACAAGGTTTTGTATGGAGCTAGTGAATACACCGCACAAGAAAGCTTTAAGGTTTGTAAGAGGATTGAATCAACCTATTCAAGCACTGGCATTATATCACATTCCGTTGAGGGCTAATTTTGAGAGACTGGTTGATATGGCATTGACGCACGAAGATGGTAAGAATGAGAAAAAGGAGGCAAAGATTGATCAGACACAAAACAAGAAAATGTGGCCCAGGTAAGAACCACAAAAGAGGGGTGGAAAGATCGATCAGGCTTAAGGAAAGAAGAAGCGTCATGGTTGCAGGAACGTGGGACATTTGGCCAAAGATTGCAGAAAAAAGGAAGAATGCTTGCTTCCACTATGGTGAGGTTCGACACTACACTAAGGTGTGCCCGTAGGAGAAAGAACAGGGAAAATGGGAGGAATCTTCCGGAGGGCAGATGCATGCTCTCGAGGCTAGTGTACTGGACAATTGTAGGAAAGTTTATGTTGAAGGTTTAGTTTCTCTATCCATTGTTTGTACTCTTTTTTATTCTGGCGCTGCTCACTCTTTTATATCTGATTCGGTGGCTGAGTCTCTGCATCTTAGTACTAGCATTATTTCGGATCCCGTTATTGTCTCAAACCCCATTAGGGGCAAACTCACCTGTCTATGATATGTCGGGGTTTGAGGATATCTGTGTTGGACGTCGAGTTTGAGTGCGACGCATATGTGCTTGGTTGGTTATGGTCTTATTCTAGGGATGGATTGGCTAGCCATGTATGGTGCCATTCTAGAGTGTGAGAGGAGGGTCATTAGACTTTTGATCTACCGAGGGAGGACTCTTAAGATTTCCTACGACCCAAAGGGGTCTGTCATGCTTAGTTTCCTAGAATCACTTAATTCTATTGTTGATGATTTGCGATCTATACATGTAGTTTATGAGTATCCAGATTTTTTTGATGAGGTTAGGGGCTTACCTCTAAGCTTCAAGATTGATTTTCGGATATACTTGGTAGATAATACGAAGCAAGTCGCATTAACTGTATGCCACATGGCTCCTAGAGAAAGATGGAAGCTTAACAAGCAAGTAAGGAAGCTACTTCAGAAGGGGTTTATTAGATGAAGCATATCAGAATGGGGTGCTCCAGTCATCTTTGCAACTAAGGAGATGGCTTGCTTCTCTTATGTGTTGATTACTGGGAGTTGAGTAAGCTCACTAAGAAGAATAGGCACCCACTTCCGAGGATTGATGATCTATTTAACCAGCTTTTTGGCGCATCTGTTTTCTGTCAATTAGACTTGGCCACGGGGTTTCATAGGTTGAGGCCAGACGAATACAGCATAGACAAGACCGCTTTCATAACTCCATATGGTCTCTTTGAGTGGTTGGTCATGCCCTTTGGGTTGACGAATGCACCCACATATTTTGTGGATCTGATGAGTAGGGCGTTCAGGGATTTTCTGAATATGTTGATTGTGGTCTTTGTGGATGACATTGTGATCTTCTCAAAGAGCGAGGAAGAGCATGCCCTACATTTAGGAGAGGTTTTGAGGATTCTCCGAGCGCACCAGTTTAGTTTGAAATTCTCCAAATGTCACTTTTGGAGAGAGGAAGTAAGATTTCTTAGGCATGTGGTTTATAAGCAAGGGATAGTGGTGGATCTCGCGAAAATGGTTGCAGTTCAAGATTGGAAGGTTCCAAAGAATGCAACGTAGGTGAGGAGTTTTCTCGGTTTAGCGGGCTATTGTTGGAAGTTTATCAAGGACCTCGCAAAGATATCAGCCTAATTCACTGGACTGATGAAGAAGAATCTGGCTTTTTCTTGGAGAATTGACCATGAGGATGCTATTCAGCGATTGAAGATGGCTCTGACAACAACCCCAGTTTTGACTTTGCCTCATGGGAACAAAGTGTTCATAGTGTACACTGATGCTTATGGTACATGGCTCAGTACCACCTTCATGCAAGAGGGAAGGGTAGTATGTTACGGTGGTAGATGGTTGAGAGTTCATGAGAAGAACTACCCTAACCATGAATTGGAATTGGCTGCTATAATATTCGCGCTTAAGACATGAAGACATTATCTGTTTGGGGAGAGGTTCTAGTTATACATGGACCATAAATCGCTCAAGTACCTTTTCACGCAAAGGGATCTTAACTTGAGACAACAGAGATGGATGGAGTTCCTAGCGTCCTATGATTTTGAGATTGCTTATACCCCTGGCAAGGGTAATGTGGTGGCGGATGCGATGAATAGGCAGAGGATGACTTTGAGTCCTCTATTCATAGAGAGGCAGAGTTTGGAATACAAAATGACTTCGATATTAGGTTATCTACGGATCTTACACCTGGTTTGTTAGCATGCTTAGAGGTGCGACCTACTCTTATGGATCAAATAGGATCTTCGTAGCGAGAGGACCCACAGATAACAAACATCTTGAATAGGCTCTATAGAGGGGAGAATTCTTGTCACATTAGCAGATATTTCACAGATGATAGACGGTGGCTACGAAGGCATGGAAAGCTTTGTGTTCCCTGAATTGGAGGTATGTTAAAGACAGTCCTTGAGGAAGCTCATCATTCTAGGACGACTATCCATCCGGGTGGTGATAAGATGTATAGAGATATGAAGAAGGCTTTCTTTTGGGTTGGGATAAAGAAAGACGCAGCGGAGTTTGTCTCTCAATGTTTACTTTGCCCATAAGTTAAAGCTGAACAAAGGAAGCCGGCGGTTTGCTTCATCCTTTGGAGGTCCCACAGTGGAAGTGAGAGAGCAACTCTATGGATTTCATCGATGGTTTTCTTAGATCAAGGAAGGGTGTAACAACCCTGAATTTTGGGGTAGATTTAAAAATTTTATTTTAAGTAATTTTAATGAGTTTTGATATTTAAAATAATCTATTTTAAATAATAATGATCACAAATTGATTTAAATCGAAGTTAGAATGAATAATTTAATTTTAATCATAAAAAGAGTTAGAAATAGCGCGGTAGTTTGAAAAGTCAAACTTGAACTTTGACTAACCGTACAGGATGTAAAATTTAACGGATTTTAGTGGAACCAAAAATATTAGAATCTATTTAAAAATATCTCTTTCTAACGAATCCGAAAAATCGAAATTTCATAGCGGGAATCAAAAGTTATGCCCATATTAAAATTTAGAAAGGTCGCTATGAAATTTACAAAGGCCAAAAATGCTACTTTTCACATATGAAGGAATTTCGACTCGAAACCACTTCCATTGAGTTCGGAATGACGTTTCTGCATTGAAAAATAGTAAACACTTGTATATTTCGAGTTTCAGGAATTATTTGTTTAAAAATGTATTTTTAATATTAAATATATTCGCCTTAAAAATAGCCATTTTTCAAACAGTCTCAGAATTCGACGAAAATAATTTTGTCGGGTTCGTATCGTCAAAACAAAGCTAAAAATGATTTTTCGGCAATTTTTAGAATTAATATATAATTATAATTGATTTTTCAGTGTAAACGGACAATTTTTGACTTTAAAAAATCATTAAAAATTCATTCGGGCTCAGAACTGAACAAAATTAATTTTTCTAGGTCCGCAGCGTCAAAACATAGCTAAATATATTTTTCAGGAATTTTTGAAGTTAATTTGTGACCCCGGTGAATTTTCATGTACGGTTGAATAAAAAATTAAAGAATTTATGTTAAAAATAAATAAGTAAACGCAGTAAACTTCGAAATTGGGCCACGAGACCCATCCCATTGTGTTCAGAAGGCGTCAAAACCTTAAGTTTGACAGTCGTTGGGCCTAATTTTGAGTTCGGAGCAAAACGGGCCTTTTAGTGAATAAAATAATATAAAATATACCCCCTTCCACAGAAATCGAGACTCCTTCTTCTCAAATCGCACGTATGCTGAAACACATCAGCCGCCTTCCCCTTTCCACCTTCTCTCCTCCCTATCTCCTAATCCACTCACTTTTAGACTCGGCCGTAGTTAAACTTTTTGTAGCTCTCCTCAATCTCTTCGATTCTAGAAAAGTTTCACATCAAACCATTGCCCGTAGCTCTCGAATCACCTCCCCAAACCCGTTGACTTCATGGACCCGCCGCCACCAGCACACACCGCCGCACCCCCCTAGGTTCCCGGCGTGGATGCGCCTCTCGTAGCTCTCCAATCTCCCGCAAACCGTTCGCAAAACCATCGACTACAGCTCCCGAAATTTAGATTCAAAGTTTTGAACATTTCTGAAAATTTAAGGTATGAATATTTTAGATTTTGCGACGCTTTTAAGCGTTACATCGACAGTTGTTAAAAGTCAGTTCTGATTTATTTGTATGAACTTCGAATTGAAATCTTTCAGATCCGTAACTGCCGTGACTTTGAACACGAGATCTGATTGAATCCGAACCTTCCTTTCAAATCCGAGCTAGGTGAGAATTTATTTTTAATATAATTTAATTAATTTAATTATTATTGTTGTTTTATGTGTAATTGAAAATCAAACAAGTAGATCTGCGATGAATGTTGCCATGGGATGGATTCAAATTGTTGTGATGCTATGATTTTAGATCTGTTATTTTTAATCATAGATTTGTTAATTAAAAACATAGATCGGTAGGAAAAATTAGATTTTTCCTCGTTTAAATTGTTGAAGTATGCCTTATGGTTATGAATCATGTATAAATCTATCATCATATACGTCGTTATGCAATTCACATTATTTTAACGTGAATTAAAGTGGGAATTTACATCGTTGTGAAATTCACATCGTTATGCAACTCACATTATTTTATTGTGAATTAAAGTAGGAATTCATATCGTTATAAAATTTACATTTTGTGGTGTCAATATTAAGTAGAATTTGATATATTATAAAATTTACATTTTTATATGTAAATTATATAGGAATGTACACTGTATTATAAAAATTACATTTTTCTTTGTAATTAACATGGAAATTCCATCGTATGTTAAAATTTACATTTTTATATGTAAATTATATAGGAAATTATACTGTAGATTAAAAATTACATTTTTCTTTGTAATTAACATGGAAATTCCATCGTATGTTAAAATTTACATTTTTATATGTAATTTATATAGGAAATCATACTATAGATTAAAAATTACATTTTCCTTTGTAATTAACGTGGAAATTTCATCGTATGTTAAAATTTACATTTTTATATGTAAATTATAAAATGAATTAATGTCGTATGTTAAAAATAAAAATTTTCTTTGTAATTAACATTGAAATTTCATCGTATGTTAAAATGTACATTTTTATATGTAAATTATAAAGTGAATTAATGTCGTATGTTAAAAATTACATTTTTCTTTGTAATTAACAAGTGAATTTCATCGTATGTTAAAATTTACATTTTTATATGTAAATTATAAAGTGAATTAATGTCGTATGTTAAAAATTACATTTTTCTTTGTAATTAACATGTGAATTTCATTGTATGTTAAAATTTACATTTTTATATGTAAATTATAAAGTGAATTAATGTCGTATGTTAAAAATTACATTTTTCTTTGTAATTAACATGTGAATTTCATCGTATGTTAAAATTTACATTTTTATATGTAAATTATAAGTGAATTAATGTCGTATGTTAAAAATTACATTTTTCTTTGTAATTAACATGTGAATTTCATCGTATGTTTAAATTTACATTTTTATATGTAAATTATAAGTGAATTAATGTTGTATGTTAAAAATTACATTTTTCTTTGTAATTGACATGTGAATTCCGCTGTATATTAAAATTTACATTTTTATATGTAAATTATATAGGAAATTATACTGTATGTTAAAAATTACATTTTTCTTTGTAATTAACATGTGAACTCCACTGTATGTTAAAATTTACATTTTTATATGTAATTTATATACGAAATTATACTGTATGTTAAAAATTACATTTTTATTTGTAATTAAAAAGTGGATTTCATCGTATGTTAAAATCTACATTTTTATATGTACATTATATAGGGAATTACACCGTAGGATAAAATTTACATTTTTATATGTAATTAGAACATTAATTTACATTGTATGTTAAATATTACATTTTTATATGTAATGTCCATAGGAAAGTATACCGTATGACAAAAACTACATTTTTCAATGTAATTAAAGGATGCAATTTCATTGTATGATAGAATTTACATTTTTCTTATATATATATATGTAACATAGAATGAGAATGAACGTTAGGAATAAAATTTATTTATTTTATATGTAAATAAGATGTAGGAATGTGGCTTGAGATTAAAAATCATATTTTTACAATGTAAATTAGAAGTAGAGTTTGCATTGTAATCATATTTTTACAATGTGAATTAGGAGTAGAGTTTGCATTGTAATTAAAAATCATATTTTTACAACGTAAATTAGAAGTAGAGTTTGCATTGTAATTAAAAATTATATTTTTACAATGTAAATTAGAAGTAGAGTTTGCATTGTAATTAAAAATCATATTTTTATAATGTGAATTAGGAGTAGAGTTTGCATTGTAATTAAAAATCATATTTTACAATGTAAATTAGAAGTAGAGTTTGCATTGTAATTAAAAATCATATTTTTACAATGTGAATTAGGAGTGGAGTTTGCATTGTAATTAAAAATCATATTTTACAATGTAAATTAGAAGTAGAGTTTGCATTGTAATTAAAAATCATATTTTTACAATGTAAATTAGAAGTAGAGTTTGCATTATAATTAAAAATCATATTTTTACAATTAGAAGTAGAGTTTGCATTGTAATTAAAAATCATATTTTTACAATGTGAATTAGAAGTAGAGTTTGCATTGTAATTAAAAATCATATTTTTACAATGTAAAATAGAAGTAGAGTTTGCATTGTAATTAAAAATCATATTTTTACAATGTAAATTAAAAGTAGAGTTTGCATTATAATTAAAAATCATATTTTTACAATGTAAATTAGGAGTAGAGTTTGCATTGTAAATAAAACTTACATTTTTATATGTAAATTTAAAATAGGATTCACTGCAAATATAAGTTACATTTCTATAATGTAACTAAGGTGAGAATGTACATTGAAGTTGAAATCTACGTTTTTATATGTAATTTAAAAGTAGGATTTTGAATGTATCAAAATTTACATTTGTTTTACATGTAAATAAAAAAGAATATAGGAATTTGCATAGGAATTAAACTTACATTTTTATGTAAATAAAAAGGATGGAATTTACATTTTCAATGTAAGGAAAGAATGAATTTAGGATGCGGTAATATTATCTTCATTTTCAAATGAATTAAAATTTGGTAAGTATCGGTAATTGTGTAGAACGTTGTTTTAATCAAACGATGTTATTACGATTCAATGATTATATATATATATAATTAAAATTAAACGAATAGGGCGTGGTAGTTCGCGTTTTGAAATCGTACTTTTAAACGACTATACAAGAAGATCCGACCGTCGGATTTTCTTGAAACTGAAACCGATAGGACCGTCTTGGAAAAATATTTCCAACGATATATACTACGTTAAGACCCAACGGTTAGATTCTGAGAAATGTAAAAATCAAAATTGGTTGAATGCAGCGCCATAGTCGCCCATGGACTTAAGGCGTCGTTATATAAAAATTTAATTATTTTAAATAATTAAAATAGGAATGAATCGTTAATAAAAATAATTATTAATGTGTAAGAAGGATTTTAAATATATATATATACGAGGATTATTTGGAAAGTCCGAGTTTATCTCATTCCAAATAATTAAACGACGTTTAAAAATCCAAGATTGGAAGACGGCGATTGAAGACCGTCAATCTTCACATCGAATGGACGATGATGACTGTTGCCTTAGAATGGCTCGCTACCATGATAGGGTTAATAGTAGGAGTTGCCAGGACGTAGTGTTGATTTGTACGGATTTGGCTTTCGCTCAGACCTAGAGCATAAGCTTATAAATGGAATGTGTGTCTGACATTGTACTCCTTTATATTGTATTTATTGATTTTCTGTCGAATGTATGAATGTTTGGTGGCGGAGAATTTATTCTCTTTCTTAACACCCTTTCATTTATTTCGGCAAAGGATTGGTAGTGTGATATGGAGTGATGATGTGGCATGCTAAGATGCATATGATCAAGGCTTTGTTGAAAAGCAAGCCTTGTGGGATGATCAAAGCATAGCCTGTTTAGGCATAGCTTTGTGTATAACGTGACTTCGCGAGCCTCACACACCGGCGGAGTCTAAAATGGGAGAAGGGAACGCAGGGAGAGCAGCACGTTTCTTTCTAGCTAGAAGTGGTGTTTGGGCTTTAACACGGCCCGACATTTTACTTATGTGGATGATGGAATGAGGCGCCTCGGATGATAGGTCCTATAGGACTGGGAAACATGTGTTCAGGAATAACTAATCCGCAACTCGTATGGTGGACCGACCCTGCAGCTTTCCAAGGGTTCACTGCGGGGGATCCTGAGACATTAGCTAGAGTGTCTCGAATCGGTAGGAGCTCCTCCCTAGCCTTGACTCATGATGGAAACCAATTTCCAATACGACCCCATTCGGATTTGATTGTATTACTAGTATGGAGGCATAGTAGTATGGGATACTATTCTTCCTAGGATTTCTACATTTACTTTGAAATGTTTTGATATACACTAATAATAATATTAAACTCGTATTTGCCGTATTTAGCATGTTTAATCACTATAAGGTAAAACCCTATCCCCTGGTTTGTGTTGCATTGTGTGATGGGACCTGGGTCTTATGGAGATTCCATTTTTCTAAAATGCATAACGTTGTTGTACGATTTACTTATTAGTTGTTTTTGACACTTTTATGCATGGTAATCCATTAGAGCAAACCCGTTCCGCGTTAGCGGCGTGGTCTTTGGATTTGCCCTATTAATAGTGATTAATTAGTTAAGAATTCTCACACCAGTCCCACGACTGACCCGTTGTTTGTTTCCACCTTTTTGCAAACTCGGGTGCCCTCTTTCCACACGGGTAGTCGAGCAGTTTGTCTACAGGTTTATCTCTTTAGCAGGATCCAGGATTGAAGCTTAAAGTTGTGTCCAGAACATTGGAAGTCCTCCGCTGCCTTAGTTATTTTGTTTCCGCTGCAATGTATTAAAATATTGTAATTTACCTTCCGTTGTATTTCATCGATGTACTCTGATGTTCTGTACTCTGATGTTATATTATCATGATATAATAAAAGTCTGCTGTTGTTGTTCTGATGTGTTGTATTCCCAAAGTTAACGTAGGCGGGATTTGAACGGTCTTGGTCGATTTTGCGATCGATTAAGGCCGGGCAAAATCCGACTCGTTACAGTTGGTATCAGAGCTTTGGTTAGCTCAAATCTTTGGGGTACAACTCGTTAGAACTAAACAAAAGACTCATCAGAGATTGGATTAGTAATATCCATTAAGAATACTCATTAGAGATAGGATCAGCAGTATCCTAGAATGAGAAAACTCATTAGAGATAGGGTTAGTAATGCCCTAGAATGAGTTGAGAGTGCCAAGCTTATAATTAACGTATGTGTGATTATATAATCTATTTTAGAAAATATGATTTTTGAATATATAAAAGTTATAAATATTTAAAAGTTAATCAACTAATTGATTGATGATTGTGTAGTGTAATTATTAGTTCAACTAATAAAATTATAGAAACCAATTTAACAAAAAAAATGAGCTAGTCAATAAAACACTCTTTAGCTTCGTTCCTTTTCGAGGACGAAAAGTTTTTAAGTGGGGGAGACTGTAACAACCCTGAATTTTGGGGGAGATTTAAAAAATTTATTTTAAGTAATTTTAATGAGTTTTGATATTTAAAATAATCTATTTTAAATATTAATGATCACAAATTGATTTAAATCGAAGTTAGAATGAATAATTTAATTTTAATCATAAAAAGAGTTAGAAATAGCGCGGTAGTATGAAAAGTCAAACTTGAACTTTGACTAATCGTACAGGATGCCAAAATTAACGGATTTTAGTGGAACCAAAAATATTAGAATCTATTTAAAAATATATTTCTAACGAATCTGAAAAATCGAAATTTCATAGCGGGAATCAAAAGTTATGCCCATATTAAAATTTAGAAAGGTCGCTATGAAATTTACAAAGGCCAAAAATGCTACTTTTCACATATGAAGGAATTTCGACTCGAAACCACTTCCATTGAGTTCGGAATGATGTTTCTGCATTGAAAAACAGTAAACACTTATATATTTCTAGTTTCAGGAATTATTTGTTTAAAAATGTATTTTTAATATTAAATATATTCACCTAAAAAATAGCCATTTTTCAAACAGTCTCAGAATTAGACGAAAATAATTTTGTCCGGTTTGTATCGTCAAAACAAAGCTAAAAATGAATTTTCGGCAATTTTTAGAATTAATATATAATTATAATTGATTTTTCAGTGTAAACGGACAATTTTTGACTTTAAAAATTCATACGGGCTCAGAACTGAACGAAATTAATTTTTCTAGGTCCGCAGCGTCAAAACATAGCTTAATATATTTTTCAGGAATTTTTGAAGTTAATTTGTGACCCCGGTGAATTTTCATGTATGGTTGAATAAAAAATTAAAGGATTTATATTAAAAATAAATAAAAAAACGCTGTAAACTTCGAAATTGGGCCACGAGACCCATCCCATTGTGTTTAGAAGGCGTCAAAACCTTAAGTTTGACAGTCGTTGGGCCTAATTCTGAGTTTGGAGCAAAACGGGCCTTTTAGTGAATAAAATAATATAAAATATACCCCCTTTCACAAAAATCGAGACTCCTTCTCAAATCGCACGTATGCTGAAACCCGTCAGTTGCCTTCCCCTTGCCACCTTCTCTCCTCCCTATCTCCTAATCCACTCACTTTTAGACTCGGTCGTAGTTAAACTTTTTGTAGCTCTCCTCAATCTCTTCAATTCTAGATAAGTTTCACATCAAACCGTTGCCCGTAGCTCTCGAATCACCTCCCCAAACCCGCTGACTTCATGGACCCGCCGCCACCAGCACAGGCCGCCGCACCCCCTAGGTTTCAGGCGTGGATGCGCCTCTCGTAGCTCTCCAATCTCTCGCAAACCGTTCGCAAAACCATCGACTACAGCTCCCGAAATTTAGATTCAAAGTTTTGAACACTTCTGAAAATTTAAGGTATGAATATTTCAGATTTTGCGACGCTTTTAAGCGTTACAGCGACAGTTGTTAAAAGTCAGTTCTGATTTATTTGTATGAACTTCGAATTGAAATCTTTCAGATCCGTAACTGCCGTGACTTTGAACACGAGTTCTGATTGAATCCGAACCTTCCTTTCAAATCCAAGCTAGGTGAGAATTTATTTTTAATATAATTTAATTATTATTATTGTTGTGTTATGTGTAATTGAAAATCAAACAAGTAGATCTGCGATGAATGTTGCCATGGGATGGATTCAAATTGTTGTGATGCTATGATTTTAGATCCGTTATTTTTAATCATAGATCTGTTAATTAAAAACATAGATCGGTAGGAAAAATTAAATTTTTCCTCGTTTAAATTGTTGAAGTATGCCTTATGGTTAATCATGTATAAATCTATCATCATATACGTCGTTATGCAATTCACATTATTTTAACGTGAATTAAAGTGGGAATTTACATCGTTGTGAAATTCACATCGTTATGCAACTTACATTATTTTATTGTGAATTAAAATAGGAATTCATATCATTATAAAATTTACATTTTGTGGTGTCAATATTAAGTAGAATTTGACATATGATAAAATTTACATTTTTATATGTAAATTATATTGGAATGTACAATGTATTGTAAAAATTACATTTTTCTTTGTAATTAACATGGAAATTCCATCGTATGTTAAAATTTACATTTTTATATGTAAATTATATAGGAAATTATACTATAGATTAAAAATTACATTTTTCTTTGTAATTAACATGGAAATTCCATCGTATGTTAAAATTTACATTTTTATATGTAAATTATATATGAAATTATACTATAGATTAAAAATTACATTTTTCTTTGTAATTAACATGGAAATTTCATCGTATGTTAAAATTTACATTTTTATATGTAAATTATAAAGTGAATTAATGTCATATGTTAAAAATTACATTTTTCTTTGTAATTAACATGGAAATTTCATCGTATGTTAAAATTTACATTTTTATATGTAAATTATAAAGTGAATTAATGTCGTATGTTAAAAATTACATTTTTCTTTGTAATTAACATGTGAATTTCATCGTATGTTAAAATTTACATTTTTATATGTAAATTATAAAGTGAATTAATGTCGTATGTTAAAAATTACATTTTTCTTTGTAATTAACATGTGAATTTCATCGTATGTTAAAATTTACATTTTTATATGTAAATTATAAAGTGAATTAATGTCGTATGTTAAAAATTACATTTTTCTTTGTAATTAACATGTGAATTTCATCGTATGTTAAAATTTACATTTTTATATGTAAATTATAAGTGAATTAATGTTGTATGTTAAAATTTACATATTTCTTTGTAATTAACATGTGAATTTCATCGTATGTTAAAATTTACACTTTTATATGTAAATTATAAGTGAATTAATGTCGTATGTTAAAAATTACATTTTTCTTTGTAATTAACATGTGAATTCCACTGTATGTTAAAATTTACATTTTTATATGTAAATTATATAGGAAATTATACTGTATGTTAAAAATTACATTTTTCTTTGTAATTAACATGTGAACTCCACTGTATGTTAAAATTTACATTTTTATATGTAAATTATATAGGAAATTATACTGTATGTTAAAAATTACATTTTTCTTTGTAATTAACAAGTGGATTTCATCGTATGTTAAAATCTACATTTTTATATGTACAGTATATAGGGAATTACACCGTAGGATAAAATTTACATTTTTATATGTAATTAGAACATTAATTTACATTGTGTGTTAAATACTACATTTTTATATGTAATGTCCGTAGGAAAGTATACCGTATGACAAAACTACATTTTTCAATGTAATTAAAGGATGCAATTTCATTGTATGATAGAATTTACATTTTTCTTATATATATATATATATATATATATGTAACATAGAATGAGAATGAACGTTATGAATAAAATTTATTTATTTTATATGTAAATAAGATGTAGGAATGTGGCTTGAGATTAAAAATCATATTTTTACAATGTAAATTAGAAGTAGAGTTTGCATTGTAATTAAAAATCATATTTTTACAATGTGAATTAGGAGTAGAGTTTGCATTGTAATTAAAAATCATATTTTTACAATGTCAATTAGAAGTAGAGTTTGCATTTTAATTAAAAATCATATTTTTACAATGTGAATTAGGAGTAGAGTTTGCATTGTAATTAAAAATCATATTTTTACAATGTAAATTAGAAGTAGAGTTTGCATTGTAATTAAAAATCATATTTTTACAATGTGAATGAGGAGTAGAGTTTGCATTGTAATTAAAAATCATATTTTTACAATGTAAATTAGAAGTAGAGTTTGCATTGTAATTAAAAATCATAATTTTACAATGTAAATTAGAAGTAGAGTTTGCATGGTAATTAAAAATCATATTTTTACAATGTGAATTAGAAGTAGAGTTTGCATTGTAATTAAAAATCATATTTTTACAATGTGAATTAGAAGTAGAGTTTGCATTGTAATTAAAAATCATATTTTTACAATGTAAATTAGAAGTAGAGTTTGCATTGTAATTAAAAATCATATTTTTACAATGTAAATTAGAAGTAGAGTTTGCATTGTAATTAAAAATCATATTTTTACAATGTAAATGAGGAGTAGAGTTTGCATTGTAAATAAACTTACATTTTTATATGTAAATTTAAAATAGGATTCACTGCAAATATAAGTTACATTTCTATAATGTAACTAAGGTGGGAATGTACATTGAAGTTGAAATCTACGTTTTTATATGTAATTTAAAAGTAGGATTTTGAATGTATCAAAATTTACATTTGTTTTACATGTAAATAAAAAAGAATATAGGAATTTGCATAAGAATTAAACTTACATTTTTATGTAAATAAAAAGGATGGAAATTACATTTTCAATGTAAGGAAAGAATGAATTTAGGATGCGGTAATATTATCTTCATTTTCAAATGAATTAAAATTTGGTAAGTATCAGTAATTATGTAGAGCGTTGTTTTAATCAAACGACGTTATTACTATTCAATGATTATATATATATAATTAAAATTAAACGAATAGGGCGTGATAGTTCGCGTTTTGAAATCGTAATTTTAAACGACTATACAAGAAGATCCTACCGTCGGATTTTCTTGAAACTGAAACTGATAGGACCGTCTTGGAAAAATCTTTCCAACGATATATACTACGTTAAGACCCAACGATTAGATTCTGAGAAATGTAAAAATCAAAATTGGTTGAATGCAGCGCCATAGTTGCCCATGGACTTAAGGCGCCGTTATATAAAAATTTAATTATTTTAAATAATTAAAATAGGAATGAATCATTAATAAAAATAATTATTAATGTGTAAGAAGGATTTTAAATATATATATATATATACGAGGATTATTTGGAAAGTCCGAGTTTATCTCATTCCAAATAATTAAACGACGTTTAAAAATCCAAGATTGGAAGACGGCGATTGAAGACCATCAATCTTCACATCGAATAGACGATGATGACTGTTGCCTTAGAATGGCTCGCTATCATGATAGGGTTAATAGGCCCGGACGTAGTGTTGATTTGTACAGATTTGGCTTTCGCTCAAACCCAAAGCTTAAGCTTATAAATGGAATGTGTGTCTGACATTGTACTCCTTTATATTGTATTTATTGATTTTCTGTCGAATGTATGAATGTTTGGTGGCGGAGAATTTATTCTCTTGCTTAACACCCTTTCATATATTTCGGCAAAGGATTGGTAGTGTGATATGGAGTGATGATGTGGCATGCTAAGATGCATATGATCAAGGCTTTGTTGAAAAGCAGGCCTTGTGGGATGATCAAAGTATAGCCTGTTTAGGCATAGCTTTGTGTATAATGTGACTTCGCGAGCCTCACACACCGGCGGAGTCTAAAATGGGAGAAGGGAACGCAGGGAGAGCAGCACGTTTCTTTCTAGCTAGAAGTGGTGTTTGGGCTTTAACATGGCCCGACATTTTACTTATGTGGATGATGGAATGAGGCGCCTCAGATGATAGGTCCTATAGGACTGGGAAATGTGTGTTCAGGAATAACTAATCCGCAACTCGTATGGTGGACCGGCCCTGCAGCTTTCCAAGGGTTCACTGCGGGGGATCCTGAGACATTAGCTAGAGTGTCTCGAATCAGTAGGAGCTCCTCCCTAGCCTTGACTCATGATGGAAACCAATTTCCAATACGACCCCATTCGGATTTGATTGTATTACTAGTATGGAGGCATAATAGTATGGGATACTATTCTTCCAAGGATTTCTACATTTACTTTGAAATGTTTTGATATACACTAATAATAATATTAAACTCGTATTTGCCGTATTTAGCATGTTTAATCACTATAAGGTAAAACCCTATCCTCTGGTTTGTGTTGCATTGTGTGATGGGACCTGGGTCTTATGGTGATTCCATTTTTCTAAAAAGCCTAACGTTGTTGTACGATTTACTTATTAGTTGTTTTTGACACTTTTATGCACGGTAATCCATTAGAGCAAACCCGTTCCGCGTTAGCGGCGTGGTCTTTGGATTTGCCCTATTAATAGTGATTAATTAGTTAAGAATTCTCACACCAGTCCCACGATTGACCCGTTGTTTGTTTCCACCTTTTTGCAAACTCGGGTGCCCTCTTTCCACACGGGCGGTCGAGCAGTTTTTCTACAGGTTTATCTCTTTAGAAGGATCCTGGATTGAAGCTTAAAGTTGTGTCTAGAACATTGGACGTCCTCTGCTGCCTTAGTTATTTTGTTTCCGCTGTAGTGTATTAAAATATTGTAATTTACCTTCCGCTGTATTTCATCGATGTACTCTGATGTTCTGTACTCTGATGTTATATTATCATGACATAATAAAAGTCTGTTGTTGTTGTTCTGATGTGTTGTATTCCCAAAGTTAACGTAGGCGGGATTTGAACGGTCTTGGTCGATTTTGCGATCGATTAAGGCCGGGCAAAATCCGACTCGTTACAAAAGGCAGCACCAGTATTTGGGTTATAGTAGACATGCTTACTAAGAGCGCTCATTTATTCCTGTTACGAGTAAGAGAATGGCATCATGGTTGGCATCAGTTTAACTTCGTGAGATTGTTCGTTTACATGGAGTACCCTCTAGCATAGTGAGCGATCATGACCCCATATTCACTAATGAGTTCTAGAAGAGCTTACAAGAAGCATTTATTAGACAGTTTTGTTTGAGCACCGCATATAAACCTCAGACCGATGGGCAGACTGAGAGGGTGAATAGAGTTCTTGAGGATCTTTTAAGGCTGTGTATCCTAAACTTCAGAGGCACTTGAGAGGAGCATCTTCCGTTGGTTGAGTTCTCCTACAACAACAGTTATCGGGCTAGTATAGGTATGGCACCCTTCGAGGCATTGTATGGAAAACCTTGGAGATCACTGACTTGTTGGTGGGAGTCTACAGATAAGCTTCTACTTGGATCTAAGATGATCAGATAAACTTCAGAAAAGATTGATCTCATCCGCATATGCATGAAGACAGCTCAGGGCAGGCAGAAGTCCTACACAGATAAGAGAAGGACCGATATTGAGTTTGAGGTAAGAGACATGGTTTTCATCAAAGTATCACCTCTGAGATATGTGATTCGCTTTGGATCTATAGGGAAGTTGGCACCAAGGTTTGTAAGGCCATTTCCCATAGTGGAAAGTATAGCGTAACACCCCATAATTTTAAATCATGACATAAGGGATAATTAAAGAATAATTAATTTTTAAAAGAAGAATTAATTGAAATGGGTTACGCCATTGCATTCATCTCGGAATTCTACTTGAGATAGAGTCCAAGTTTGCGGAAGGAGTTATAGACGATGAAAGTTAGGTAGAACAATCAGAAAATGGGTCAGAACAACTGGCGCACTTGTGAAGTGCACAGGAACAAAAATTCACTGGCACACCTGGGAAGTGCACCTAGGCCGAGCCAGGTCTGCAAAATTCTGGAGAGTTCCATGATGACATGTCTTTCAGGGATTGGCTGGATGATGTGTTTTTCTGGTCTGTATGGTTCAGTAAGTTCTTAATCTAATCTAAAGGTCCTAATTCACCTAATACATCTATAAATAAACACCTAAATCTAACCCTAATCTCATTGTTATCATCCATGGCGCCTCCATGGTTCTCTAATCTATATTAAAACAAGCCTTTCTTCTCCATCAAGTCAAATTAGAAGATCAAATTCTACAACAATGATTTAGCTAATCAAATTCAAAATTCATATCTATTCTCTCTTAAATCTATAAACCTAACGCTGTGAGTTTCTAGATTACTTTTAGGTTTAGATAAACAAAATTATGCTTTGATAGACAATGAATTAGACATGTTGTAAAGTATGATTCCGTGTTGATATGAAACTTTATCCTATGTCATGACAAGATCTAATTCCCTTGATCTGATATAATTACGGTGATTCGATTATGATGATTATATGGATCTTGACTTGTAATCATGTTATGATGGAAGTACATCTATTAATTTAGAAAATTGTGACATCACTTAGACCTAGAGTTTTATGCTAATCACCTTTCACTTTTCATATTGTGATACACTGATATATGTTGTAAACTTGACATGTGAATCTACCTTTTGATCTAAACATGTTGCCATGACTATGCTAGATCTAGGTAACTGGACACCTAACGTTAGATCTAGATCTCATTATGCTTGCTTAAACATCATAGTAATTGCCAGAAGTTATTAATTATGCCTACTTAGTTATGATGTTAATCACATGTCCATTCAATTTGTTACTATGCCCGTTTATGATCATGTTTATGTCACGACATGTTGAAACTATCAACCTTGTGATATTCCCTTTTAATTGTTGAAGCTAGGCTACTTTATAGCCTAGATGCCTCCAAAATATGTATGAATACGTTAGAGAGAAAACGGGGAAAAAGGGAATTAAAATTGGCATGATTTATATAATATTTAATATTAAATGGGACATGTAAATCAAATGGGGAAAACATTGAAACAGCTAACTATAATGACATAGGTTGATTTGAGTTAATTTGAAATGTTTAGTAATTTACAATTAGGAATCATATATTGTACTTATGACACGAGGTTAGGTTACATTAGTGGTGGAAGTCTGCCTGGACCCGACCGGCATATCCAGCAGCCACTAATGTTGAACCTAATGTGGGAGGTCTAAGTACGCAAATACGAATCAGGCTAAGAATGAGGTTAGGCCCAATTGTGGAATAAGACTGCTCGGACCCGATCGGCATATCCAACATCCACACGTTGTAGGCCTAATATGGGAGGTCTAGCCCATTATAACCATAATTGGACATGGTAAAGAAATGGAATACATAACCAAATTTAATATAAATATGGACTTAAGTTACGGTCAAGTAAAATAAGATGGGTAGTGGGGGCTTAAATAAGATAGAGGGGATGGGTAATATATATATATATATATATAGGCCCAAATTCTTACCCTAATAAGGTTATGTATTTAAAGAAACCTAGTGGTATACATAACCAGTAGTAAAGACACCTAAGTGGTATACATAACCTGTAGATGATGTAAGAAAGTTATGTAATTGAAGACACCCTTTAGGGTAAGCATAACTAATATAGGGCTATGCAATTAAAGGCACCTAAGGATTTACATAGTCAGTAGAAAAACCTAGTGGGGATAGAAGACAAGGGGGAGAGCTTGTATCATATTGAGAGGGACCCATTTCTGTTAGTAACCTGAAGTGGTATCAAGTAAAGACCTCCGTTCGAGGCAGAGAAGGGGCATGCATACTTATAGATTGTAAGAGATCCAAACGAGGCGGATGGTGTGGGCGGCGCAAACCGACCGGGTACATGTGCATGGATGGGCCAGGCAGAGGTTGCTAAGACGACCGTGACACCGGTAGATATAGTTCTGCACACCATGGGTTGCCACTTTAGGAAGTGATACCTCCTACTGTGGGGCCAGCATAGGATATTTACAAGGTAGGGAGCCGATCGATTAGGGTAGTGGTTAGGGTATACTTGGATGTATGACCTCAGCCTACCAGCTTATAGAGGAAGGGGTCATTTTATTTCAATTATACTAGTTATAATGCAGAGTTATTATTAGTATGGCACATATACCTTAACTTTCTTACCTTGTCACACATTCCATTTATGTAGTGATTTCTCTCATATCTACTTTATGTGCTTATCATGTTGCTTTTAATTATCTACTCGCTAAAAGTAACTAGACTCGCCAGACTTTTTGTATGACCCTGTTGTTTCTCCTTCTTTCTTCTGTCCCCCCCTCCAGGTTCTCAGGAAGGAAATAATCAGACTTAATCTAGAATCAGATATCATCTTGCTAGGAGCTACTTCTGAAGTATGGCTCAAGTTCTTGACTCTACTATGGCTTAACTCTTTTTATTGAGGAAATGATGCTTTTTATTTACTTATGTACTGTGATGGTGTAAGACAAAAGTATTTTTATTGTAATGGTTTTTGTGACTTATGAAATTGTGGACCACGAAGTTATGACTTATGTTTGAAATAAATTTTAAATTTTCCACTGCTGCCTTATTTATCTCTGTCTTGTAATTATTCTGTGTCTATTTACCTATATCGCTTCACGAAACTTAATGCATTCCCTTAGTGAGTGACATAAACAGACATGGGGTGTTACACTTGGTATCAGAGCTGAAGATTACCAGATTAGATAAAAGTTTATGAATTTTTTTTCAAAAAAAAGGTTTTAAAGAAAGCATTTTCAAAAAGAAAAGTCTGTATTGAAAAACATTCCCCAAAGAGCCATATGTAGTATCCTTCGGTCCACTATCTAAATTTCTTCCTTTTCCTTTTTTCAGCATGTCTGGGGAACAAAACATCCCTAATATCCCATAGGGCGTCACTATACCTAGATGGTTCCGTAGGTATTTGGAGGCTATGGCGCCGGCCGATGGCCAAAGAGACGTTCCTCCCCCAGCTACACCAGTTACACTTCCTCCCCCTCCAAAAGCAGATAACTTCGCCAAGATCTGCAAGGACTTCCGTGCTACGGGAGGGAAACCGTTCCATGGGCATGAGACATTCGTAGAAGCTCGGAATTGGCTCAAGGAGACCAAGGACTTATTCGTAATCTTTGAAGTGGAGGACTGAAGAAAAATCCAATTAGTTGCTTAGCTATTAAAGGACGAAGCCTCATTTTGGTGGGAAGTCACCCAAGCTCGACGTCCGGTAGGGACTTGGGAAGACTTTAGACAGAGGTTCGAAATAAAATTTCTTTCTCAAGCAGAGAAAAGCATATAGATAGGATCTCAAACAAGGAAATTTGACGGTGAAGGAATATGTGAACAAGTTCAACCAACTGGCAAGGTTCGGTATAGAGTTTGTGGACATGCCGCGCAAAAGGGATTTGTGGTTTGTTAAAGGGCTGAATGAGCCTCTGCGTGGGCTAGCAATTCCCATATTCCAATGGGGGCCATGTTTGAAAATCTTGTTGATATGGCCCTAATGCATGAGGAGGATAAGGGAGAAAAGAAGAGAGTGAAAGCTGAGGGGACATCGCAGAATAAGAATGTATGGCCCAAGAAGGGGCAGCAATAGCAGTAACAACAACAACAGAAGAAAGGGGGAAAAGATGTTAAAGGTAAGGATAAGAGAAAATTTCACAATTATGGAAAGGAGGGCCACCTGATCAAAGACTGCAAGAGAATGAAGGCTAATTGCTTTAATTGTGGAGAGGTCAGACACTTCTCTAAGGAGTTCCCGAAGAAACATGGATCGCAGGGACAAGGGTAAAGAGCAGGGACTTTTGGAGGGCAGGTGCATGCTCTCAAGATCGGTGCTCCTGAAAGAGGTAGAAAAATTTCCGTAGAAGGTTTAATTTCTCTTTCAAACATTCCAGTTAGAACACTTTTTGATTTTTGTGCTTCACACTCGTTTATATCTAGTTCTGTGGTTGAATCTCTGCATTTAATTACTAGTATGGTAGTAGATCTCGTAGTTGTTTCAAACCCCATTGGTGGTTCAGCTCATTTGTCGATGATTTGTCGAGGTTTGATAATATCTGTGATGGGCGTCGAATTTGAATGTGACGCGTATGTGCTTGGGTTTATAGGCTATGGGTTGATCCAAGGAATGGATTGGCTTACCACGTATGGAGCCATTTTGGATTGTGAGAAGAGGGTTGTTAGACTCCTGACTCGTTATGGAAAGAACCTTGAAGTTTCTTGTGACCCTCAAGGGTATGTTATGCTTAGCTTCCTAGAGTCTCTTGATACATCCATGGATGATTTGAAAACTGTTCCAGTGGTTCGAGATTATCCTGATGTTTTTGATGAGGTACGGGGTTTACCTCCAAGACGTGAGATCGACTTTCGCATATATCTGGTGGACAATGCAAAGCCAGTTGCATTACCAGTGCGCCACATGGCTCCAAAAGAAAGGAGGGAGCTGAGTAACCAAGTAGGGGAGCTACTTGAAAAAGGGTTTATCAGACGTAGCATATCTGAGTGGGGTGCTCCAGTAGTATTCGCAACTAAAGCGGATGGTTTGCTTCGTTTGTGTGTTGACTATAGAGAGTTAAATAAGCTCACCAAGAAGAATGGGCACCCACTTTTGAGAATTTATATTTTATTTGACCAGCTTGTTGGTGCCTCGGTATTTTCTCAATTGGACTTGGCTACGGGATTCCATCAGCTGAGGTGGCTGAGGACAACATAGATAAGACTGCTTTCAGAACTCCAGACGGTTTCTTTGAATGGCTAGTTATGCCTTTTAGGTTGACAAATGCACCCGCTTATTTTGTCGATCTGATGAGTAGGGTGTTTCGGGAGTTCCTAAATAAGTTTGTGGTAGTATTTGTTGATGATATTTTGGTCATCTCCAAAAGCGAAGAAGAGAATGCCCAGCATTTGAGAGAACTTTGAAGACTCTCCGTGACCATCAGCTTAAAGCAAAGTTCTCCAAACGCTTTTTTTCGAGAAAAGAGGTGAGATTCTTACGGCATATGGTCTCCAAAGAAGGGATAGCTGTAGATCCCACGAAGGTGGTTGCAGTGCAAGATTGGCAGGTTCCTAAAAATGCAACCAAGGTGAGAAGCTTTCTTGGATTGGCATGTTACTGTATGAAGTTCATTAAGGACTTCGCAAAGATATCAGCCCCACTCACCAGGCCGACGAAGAAGAATTTGGCATTCTCATGGGATATAGACTGTGACATTGCTTTCCAACGACTGAAGAGGGCTCTGACAATAGCCCCAGTCTTGACCTTACCTAACAGGAATAAAGTGTTTACCGTTTACACTGATGCATGCGGTACAAGGCTTGGTGTGGTTCTAATGCAAGAAGGGAACGTAGTGTGTTATGGGTGTAGACAACTGAGAGTTCATCAAAAGAACTACACAGCCATGATCTTGAGTTAGCTGCCATAATGTGTGCATTAAAGACATGGCGCCATTATTTACTTGGATAGATGTTCGAGTTATACACTAATCATAAATCTCTCAGGTATATATTGTCCCAGAAGGATCTAAACCTAAGGCAACAACGATGGATGGAGTTCTTAGCCTCATATGATTTTGAGATTGCTTATACCCCTGGAAAGGGTAATGTGGTGGCAGACGCACTAAGTAGGCAGAGGGTAGCCCTGAGTCCTCTATTCGTGGAAAGAAAGAACTTGGAGTTCATATCAGCTTTTGATTTTAGACCCTCCATCAAATTTTTTCCTGATTTATTTGCATCCTTGGAGATACGACCGACTCTTGTGGAGCAGATAAGAGCTTCGCAACAAGGTGACCCACATATTCTAGGCATCATGGATAAGCTCAGAAGAGGGGACACTTCTAGTCACCTAAGTAGGTATGCCATAGATGAAAAGGGGTGGTTGCGATGAGATGGAAGGCTTCGTGTTCCTCAAACAGGAAGATTGATAAAGGCAGTCCTAGAAGAAGCACACCATTCTAAGATGATTATACATCCAGGCGGTGACAAGATGTAAAGAAACATGAAGGCTGGGATGAAGGGGACGTGGCCGAATTTGTTTCTCAATGTTTGGTTTGCCAGCAAGTCACATCTGAGCATAAGAAGCCCGGTGGATTACTTCACACATTGGAGGTTCCGCAGTGGAAATGGGAGAGCGTCTCTATGGATTTCATAGATGGTTTGCCTAGATCGAAGAAAGGTAATACCAGTATTTGGGTAATAGTGGACAGACTCACCAAGAGTTCTCACTTTATTCCAGTTAAAAATAAAAGGACGGCACCATGGTTAGCAGCAATTTATGTTCGTGAGATAGTTCGTCTCCATGGAGTTCCTTCCAGCATCGTGAGCGATCATGACCCCATATTTACTAGCGAATTTTGGAGGAGCTTTCAAAAAGCATTGGGTACACAGTTGTGTTTGAGCACTGCTTATCATCCTCAAACCGATGGGCAAATGGAGTGGGTGAACATAATTCTAGAAGATCTTTCAAGGCTGTGTATCCTCGACTTCGAAGGGACTTGGGAAGAGCATCTTCCTTTAGTAGAGTTTACCTATAATAACATCTATCAAGCTAGTATTGGTATGGCACACTTCGAAGCATTGTACGAACGACCCTGTAGATGGCCAACTTGTTGGTGGGAATCTACAGAAAGATTATTTCTTGGACCAGATATGGTTAGGGAAAAGTCTGAAAAGATTGACCATATTCGACGACAGATGAAGACAGCTTAAGATCGACAGAAGTCCTATGCAGATAAGAGAAGGACTGACATCGAATTCGAAGTAGGAGGCCAAGTTTTTATTAAAGTATCACCTTTGAGGAATGTGAATTGCTTCATATCAGTAGGGAAGTTAGCACCTGGGTTTGTGGGACCATTTCCAATAACCGAAAGGATTGGCCAAATGGCCTACAGAGTAAAGCTCCCAGAAAATTTATCTGGTGTTCATGATGTTTTCCATGTCTTTCATCTACGGAAGTGCCTACATGACTCCGCGGAAGTTGTTGAGCCGAGCATGTTGGAAGAAGTCGAAGTGGAACGGGAGGCGATAGTAAGACGGGTTCCCACCCGTATTCTTGGGTCAGAGATTAAGAAGCTGCACAGTAAGGAAATCAAGTTGCTAAAGGTTCAATGGGGAGATAGCCCAGAACATGCGACATGGGAGCCGAAGATAAGATTAATGCTTCGTACCCTTTTCTTTTCGAGGGTATGTTCTTAACTCCTTTTTCCTAAATCTTATCAGTACTTGTTTCTGTCAATAGAGTATGTCTTATCCATGGTATTTTCGACCTTTAGATAGGAATCCTATGGATGTAAACATGTGTTTGAAACATGTTATGTTTGATGGATGCAAGTGCATGCTAATATTTACTAGTGGTTGCCTGTGGATGCATATACACACACATTAGGCACTAAGATCGGCTCAATCACGCTCATATTGCATATAAATGTGTGTGCATTTTCTTTTCTTTTATGTATAAAAATGGATGAACAAGCATATGGATGTCGCATTTGGATGAATGGTTATGCAGTCATATAGAAATGATATGTATCATTAGGATTCTTTTGCATACATAATGGACGCATTGCACTATCATGTTTCGCATTAAGGAGGTCGACTGAATTAGAAGACCGCCTGATTTAGCATTAGGATAAGGACATATACACACATTTTGCATGTATTCATTAAAGCATTAGAAATCTTTTAACGGCAATAGATGCCCGTGATTGATGGATGAGTAGAAGGATGATGGATGGTTGGACATACATTCCTTTCAGCTTCGAGATTCCGGGGACGTAATCCTTTAAGTAGGGGGAATGTAACACCCCGTAATTTTAAAGCATGATATATGGGATAATTAAAGAACAATTAATTTTTTAAAAGAAGAATTAAGTGAAACGGGTTACGCCATTGCGTTCATCTCGGAATTCTGCTTGAGATAGAGTCCGAGTTTGCATAAAACGGATACGGAATGAAGGATTTATCGACGATGGAAGTTAGGCAGAACAATCAGAAAATGGGTCAGAACAACTGGCGCACTTGTGAAATATGCCAGAACAAAAATGCACTAGCGCACCTAGGAAGTGCACCCAGGCCGAGCCAAGTCTGTAGAATTCTGGAGAGTTCCACGATGACGTGTCTTTCAGGGATTGGCTAGATGACATGTTTTTCTGGTCTCTATGGTTCAGATAATTCCTAATCTAATCTAAAGGTCCTAATTCACCTCATACATCTATAAATAAACACCTAAACCTAACCCTAATCTCATTGTTATCATCCATGGCGCCTCCATGCTGCTCTAATCAAAATTAAAACAAGCCTTTCTTCTCCATCAGGTCAAATTAGAAGATCAAATTCTACAACAACGGTTTAGCTAATCAAATTCAAAATTCAGATCTATTCTCTCTCAAATCTCTAAACCTAATGATGTGAGTTTCTAGATAACTTTTAGGTTTAGATAAACAAAAGTATGCTTTGACAGACAATGAATTGGACATGCTGTAAAGTATGATTCCGTGTTGATATGAAATTTTATCCTATGTCATGATAGGATCTAATTCCCTAGATCTGATATTATTGTGGTGATTCAATTATGATGATTATATGGATCTTGACTTGTAATCATGTTATGATGGAAGTACATCTATTAATTTAGATAATTGTGACATCACTTGGATCTAGACTTTATGCTAATCACCATTCACTTGTCATATTGTGATACATTGATATATGTTGTAAACTTGACATGTGAATCTACCTTTTGATCTAAACATGTTTCCATGACTATGCTAGATCTAGGTAATTGAACACCTAATTTTAGATCTAGATCTCATTATGCTTTCTTAAACATCATAGTAGTTGCCATAAGTTATTAATTATGCCTACTTAGTTATGATATTAATCACATGTCCATTCACTTTGTTACTATGACAGTTTATGATCATGTTTATGTCACGACATGTGGAAACTATCACCCTCATCATATTCCCTTTTAATTATTTTAGCTAGGATACTTTATAGCCTAGATGCTGCCAAAATACGTACGAATACGTTAGAGAGAAAAAGGGAATTAAAATTGGCAGGATTTATGTAATGTTTAATAGGAAAGGGAACATGTAAATCAAATGGGGAAAACATTGAAATAGTTACCTATAATGACATCGGTAGATTTGAATTAATTTGGAATGTTTAATAATTTACAATTAGGAATCATAAATTGTACTTATGACACGATTCTAAGTTACATTAGTGGCGGAAGTTTCTCCGGACCTGACCGGCATATCCAGCAGCCACTAATGTTCAACCTAATGTGGGAGGTCTAAGTACGAAAATACGAATTGGGCTAAGGCACGAGGTTAGGCCCAGCTGTGGAATAAGACTGCCTGGACAAAACCGGCATATCCAGCATCCACACGTTGTAGGCCTAATATGGGAGGTCTACCCCATTATAACCATAATTGGACATGGTAAAGAAATGGACTACTTAACCTAATTTAATATGATTATGGACTTGAGTTAGGGTTAATTAAAATAAGATGGGTAGTGGGGGGTTAAATAAGATAGAGGGTATATATATATATATGTAGCCCCACATACTTTGTAACACCCCATGCCCGTTAATGTCATTCACAAAGGGAATGCATTATCTTCAATGAAGCACTATAAGTAAACATAACGGAATATTACAAGACAGATACGTAAAGTAGTACTTGAAAATTTTATAACTTTGTTATAGCAGAAACAGAAATAAGTTCGGTTACATCCTTCAAAATCACAATACCAAAACCCAGGTACACAAGTATCAGTCTTATACCAAAATCCTTCAGAATGCATAATTTTAAAACCATAATCCTCAACATAAAATGCCATAAGAAGGTAGAGTCAAAGACAAGTAATACTTCAAGCACTTCAAGCAGAGAGAATATGAATCAAGCTCCTATGTTTCCACCCTGAGCACCTAAGGGGGAATGGAAAGAAAAAGAGGGGAAAACAAACGAGGTCAGACATAAAGTCTGGCGAGTCCAGTAACTTTTAGCATATAAACAGATAGTAGTGATCATGACATGTACATAAAATTAGATGAGAGATTACAGCAACAAGAGTAGCAGGTATGATTAAGTTAAACAGAAGAAACAGGATGATATATACCAAGATATGCTTCTTACGTGTATCTTACTTCTTTGCACTAATACTTAGTATAACAGAATTAGGTGTTACCCTAATGTCTAAACTGAAACAGAAACGGAAATAGAATAATCTCTACAGAAACAGAATGCTAGTAATGGGCCTTTACCACCCCAACTAATGGGCCTTTACCACCCCAACAGAGATAGAAGGTACAAAAGCAGAATGCTAATAATGGGCCTTTACCACCCCAACTAATGGGCCTTTACCACCCCAACAGAGATAGAAGGTATACCAACAGAAACAGACAGAACTAGGTGTACCTTAAATTCTACCCCAAGCGATCGGCTCCGTAATACATAAATACCCTGTGCCGGCCCCACAGAAGGGTGTATCATTCCCTAAAGTGGCAACCTATAGACACAGACCTATTTACAGATGTCACAGTGTCTTACATCCTCAGAGCAGACCGGATCTATGCATGCACATGACCCGGTTGGAATGCGCCATCGACACCCCTCGCCATTATCAGAGTGAACCTCTTATAATTAGCTTAGTAAGCGTGCCCGGACCCTTCCTAGTGTTGGGTCATAGTTTTGATATCAGAAAAGGGTTACTGACTAATATGGGTCCCACACAATAGATGACACAAGTAATTACCCCACATAACCTTGTGTCCCTAGACTAACAAATTTTCAGATTAACTTGCTTACAGATTTCAGATGTACAAAGTTCAGATTAACTAGTTCTCAGATCATACATACAGGTTAACAATTTTTCAGAATAACGGATCAGATATACAGATTGACAGACTTATATATTGTTTCACCTAACCTTGTATTGGGCCTACAGATTTACGAAACGGGTTTATTAGATTCATCCGCCCAGTTGATTTACCCTTATCCACCCAACACGTTTTAGGCATCATATTTATCTTAGATTTGCATTAATTACTAATGCACAGACCTCTCACATTAGGTCGGTAGCTTGTGGTCGTTGGATGTGCCGGGCGGTTCCGGGCAGACTTCTGCCGCAAGCCAGACCTAACCTCGTGTCTAAGCATCTTTTAGTTGTGCCTACGACCTCTCACATTAGAATGACAGTTTGTGGTTGCTGGTTAAGACGGTTGGGTCCGGGCATGCTTCTACCGCAAACAGAGTCTAACCTCGTGTCTCAGCATTCTTATTTTTAGCTAAAGTATTCATTTACAGATTATACCAATATCAGACTAATTATGCCAATTCAACAAATTAAACTTCTTTACAAGTTACAACAGATTATTCAATGTTCTATTTACTTGTTTTTCTCAATTTTAGAATGAGCCTATCGATTTTCATACCCCAAATTTATCGTATTCAGTTTCAACAGATTTAGCAGATTAGGCAATTTAACAGATTTAATCATAAAATTAAGCCTAATTCTTTATGCCCAAATTATGGTCTTAATTCACAATATAACATATTCCCCAAATTTTTAGTTAAATTTACACAGTATAGAATATCCTGCAAAAATCCCAAATCGTGATATACAATAAGAATAATGCCAAATTATAGCCTTTGATTTCAGCGTATGCTAAATATCCAAAATCCCCATTTAGGCGTATTCACATTTAATAGTTTTCCTATTATAATATAGATCTTGGCGCCTAATTCATATACACAATAATTCACCTTCTTCCAAATCACAGACTATCATATATAGTATGCCCAGATCCAGATCTTAAATTACAACATATGTTCTTTCCTCAAATCAGTCACAAATCAGTCATGTCTAATTGTGCATCATTCACTATTTTTCCCAAATTTAGCGTTCGTGCGTCAATCTCTTATGAGATTTGGCTCAGGCTCATGGTATCCTGGCTATAGAACAGAAGGAAGGAAGAGATACAGAATTGTTACTATAATATTAATAAGAAAGATCTACACAGAAAAACGGATCTGATAAACAAGAATATGCATAATCTCAAATTCATATTTATAGCCATGTCGAGATCATAACTAAATTTCATATCTGAAAATAACTGTACTCACCTTGGTTGGATTCTAAAAGAAAAAGGGTTCTAGTTGTTCTCTATTAATCCTATTCAGATTGGAAGAAGAAGAAGCACTAGTTCTAGCTTAGGTTTTAGCAGAGTAAAGACGCCATTTATTTTAATTAGAATTGAGGCAGCAGAGCATTACAATGGTTTGGTGTGGAAAGAAAGTGGGGTTTGGGGGTGTTTAAATAGCATAGGGATCAATGAATCTGGTCAGAACGGGTGTCCTAATGCAGAAAAACGAATCATTCCTCGGATCTGGAAATAGGGGGGAGGTCGACCCCCAAGTCAACCCCATGGTGGACCTATGTGACCCAGGTCGACCCCAGGTCGACCCCATGGTCGACCTGGGTCCTAGGAGGTGATTTGAATTTCAAACTTAAATATGAGCTATTTAAATTTATTTAAATTCGTGAAACTTCTGAGGGCCATAACTTCCTCATACCAAGTCCGATTTACGAAAACTTGGACTCTGTTTCAAGTAGAATTTCAAGACGAACGCAATGGCATAACCTGTTTCCTATAATTATTCTTTTAAAAATTAAGTATACTTTGTTTTTTTACTTTTATGTTCATAGAAAATACGGGGTGTTACGTACTTAACTCAATAAGATTATGTAATTAAAGACACCTAGTGGTATACATAGCCAGTAGATAGTGTAAAAGGGTTATGTAATTAAAGATACCTAAGTGGTATACATAACCGATAGATGATGTAAGAAAGTTACGTAATTAAAGACACCCTTTAGGGTAAGCATTACTAGCATAGGGCTATGTAATTAAAGACACATAAAGGTACACATGGTCAGTAGAAAAACCTAGTGGGGATACAAGACAAGGGGGAGAGATTGTATCATATTTAGAGGGACGCATTTCAGTTAGTAACCCGAAGTTGTATCAAGTAAAGACCTCCAAATTAGGCGGAGAAAGGGCACGCTTACTGATTTATTGTAAGAGATCCAAATGAGGTGGATGGTGTGTGCGGCGCAAACTGACCAGGGACATGTGCGTACATGGGCCGGGCAGAGAGGGCTAAGACGACCGTGACACCACTAGATATAGTTGTGCACACGATGGGTTGGCACTTTAAGAAGTGATACCTCCTACTATGGGGCCAGAACAGGGTGTCTACAAGGTAGGAGCTGATCGATTAGGGTAGTGGTTAGGGTATACTTGGACGTATGACCTAAGCCTACCAGCTTATAGTGGAAGTGATCATTTCATTTTAGTTATACTAGTAATAATGCAGAGTTATCATTAGTAAGGCATATATACCTTGATTGCTTACCTTGTCACACCTGCCATTTATGTAGTGATTTCTCTCGTATCCACTTTATATGCCTATCATGTTGCTTTTAATTATCCACTAGCAAAAAGTAACCAGACTCGCCAAACTTTATGTCTGACCCTGTTGTTTCTCCTTCTTTCTTCCGTTCCCCCCGCCCCCCACGGTTCTTAGGGAAGAAATAATCAGACTTAATCTGGAATCAGATATCATCTTGCTAGGAGCTACTTCTGAAGTATGGCTCAAGTTCTTGACTCTACTATGGCTTAACTCCTTTTATTGGGGAAATGATGCTTTCTATTTACTTACGTACTCTGATGGTGCAAGACAAAAGTATTTTTATTGTAATGGTTTTTGTGACTTATGAAATTGTGAACCACGGAGCTATGACTTATGTTTGAAATAAAAGTTTAAATTTTCCGTCGTTGCCTTATTTATCTCTATCTTGTAATTATTATGTGTCTGTTTACCTATGGCGCTTCACGAAACATAATGCATTCCCTTAGTGAGTGACATTAATGAGCGTGGGGTGTTACAGATAGGTCAAATGGCCTATAGAGAGAGACTACCAGAGAGATTGGTGGGTGTTCATGATGTTTTCCATGTTTTCATTTGTGGAAATGTTTTCATGATACAACAGAGGTAGTCGACCAAAGCGTAACAACCCGTATTTTAATAACATGTTATAACCATAAATCAAGGCAGAATTAAATTTTAAATTAAGAATCAAGGGAAACGGGTAGAGCCATTGCGTTCATCTCAAAATTCTGCTTGGAAACGAGTCCGAGTTTTCGAAAATCGGAGTCTGTATGAGGGAGATATGACCCTCCGAAGTTTCAGAAATTTTCAGAATAAAAAACGGCTTGAAATTCGAATTCGAAATTCGAATTAAAACTCCAGAACAGGCTGGGCGGGAAAATTCCCGCCCATGGACTAGGTCGACCTAGGGGTCGACCATAGTGACGACCTCCCAGGGACCAGGTCGACCATAGTGTCGACCTGCCTCCCGAACCCACTTTCTGAACCTGATGCATTCTGATGTATCTGACCCCGTTTTCTGTCCAGATTCGTCTGCCTAATCCTATTTAAACAGCCTCCTAGCCTCATTCTCTTTACACCATTCTTCTCTAACCTTATGCTGCTCAAACTCTTGATGATCATGGCTTCTTCTTCTTCCTCTAAATTAAATTAAATTAAACTAAATCGTGAAGATTATTTCTTGAAGACTACGGCTAGGAATTTCTTTTTGGGGATTTTCTTCTACAATCAAAGTAAGATTCAATGATTCAACAATTCAACGACAAATTTCTAGACTTGACTTCTGCATCTAAATTTCTTAGACCGCGATCTGTAAGTTCCAGTTAATTTTAGATAAAAAACTGTAAACTTAATATCCATGTTGTAAATTGGAATTGGATCTATGTATGATAATTGATTCATATCTATTCTTGTTCATCTTGGATCTTGACTTTCGTGAATATTGCTTTGGGCCTATTCATGTTGTAAATCAAGCTCTTTCATGACTATAACCTTGACATGCCTATGACTGTGAACATAAGACTATGCCTATGCCTATGACTGTGAACATAAGACTATGCCTATGCCTATGACGGTGAACGTAACACTGTTGCCTATGACTATGACAAGGACAATTGTGGCTAATCACCTATGACTCTTGACTATGAGAATTATTACCTATGATTATGAACATAAGGCTATTAGCTATGACCATGACAAGGACAATTGTGATTAGTCGCTTATGTTTCATAACTATGAGGTTTCTACCTATGACTACTGGGGTTAATTGCCTAAGACTATTATAATTGATGGTTCATGCCCATAACACTATAGTTGAAAACCATGTTGTACACCGAATTGGCATTTTGTTGGATCGTATACCTAGGTTGTGACTTGCTTAGTTTATTCGCTATTATGTACACCAAAACCATTAGATCCATTATCCTTGTATTTGGCTTGCTTTTTCATACCTATTCTTTTATGTCAGCGTTTACCACGACTATCGCCTTATCTTGCTAGATTTGAATTCCTATATGCCAGTGATGTTGTAACCAATTATCTCAAGTTATATCATGCTAGTCTTGTAACCCCTTTTATCGCTTTATGCTCGTCCCTTTTGCCTATCATAGTTTTGATGTTATTCCCTTTATTCTGAGATTTGGATTTATTTGTACTATGGATCGATTCACATTTACGTGCGATGGGAATACGATTAGGGTAGATTAGGCAAAACATGAATTGGTTATGAACATAAATTATGAACTTGATAAAAGGCAAAACTTGAAACATGAACATTGTTATAACTTCAATCTGGATGTGGGCATGAAACTTGCCTTGAAAACTTGTCACGAACTTGATATGAAATTTGAACAGGGACATGACACTAGAATGAACGTGAAAATGGCCAACTCGAGGTTGGGTTGAGTTTGCAGTGTAATTCCACTCGGAACCGCCCGGCAAATCCAGTTACTGCAAACAATAGGATCCAATGTGGGTAGTTGGTCATATCGCACTTGAAAACCCGAGGTCACACTGAGTTGTGGTGTAATTCTTCCCAGAACCTCCCAGCATATCCAGTGATCACAACAAAAGGTCTGATGTGAGAGGTTGGGGTGCATTAATGAATTAATGCCACATAATAGGGTTAAGTCATGAACCGCTTGAATATACTTAACCAATTTGACACGATGATTTGATAGGGTTAAGTCATGAACCACTTGAATATACTTAACCAATTTGACACGATGATTTGATAGGGTTAAGTCATGAACCGCTTGAATATACTTAACCAATTTGACATGATGATTTGATAGGGTTAAGTCATGAACCGCTTGAATATACTTAACCAATTTGACACGATGATTTCATAGGGTTAAGTCATGAACCGCTTGAATATACTTAACCAATTTGACATGATGATTTGATAGGGTTAAGTCATGAACCACTTAAATATACTTAACCAATTTGACACTATGATTTGTTAGGGTTAAGTCATGAACCGCTTGAATATAATTAACCAATTTGACACGATGATTTGGTAGGGTTAAGTCATGAACCGCTTGAATATACTCAACCAACTTGACACATGATTCGTAGGGCTAAGTCATGAACTTAAACGACAACACTTAGCCAATTTGACATGACGCGTAGGCGGGTTAAGTCTCGAATTTAAATGACAACACTTAACCTACTGGATGGAAAACCTAGTTACGTGGTCCTTTTCAGTAGTAACCCACTAGGTGTATCATGGTACCCTGGAACTAGGCAGGGTTGGGCACGATGACTGGGCTGATTGTAAGCGACCAAAACGATGGCTGAGTTGGTGCGCCATTATAGGTTCAGGCGGACTATGGTCGTGCACGTAGTCCGGATTTGAAAAAGCAGGCATTGGGCATTAGTAGGTTTACACTGTGCGTGCTTGATTTGTGTTGGTGGTTGGCACCCTAGGGCTTGATACACCCTATGGTGGACCTAGCACAGGTGACTACATTCGTGATAGTGCCGTATGACACAAACACATGATGAACTAGAACTTGTAGGGAGCCGATCGATTAATAGATCGTTTCGTGGGACCAAGAAATGAGTCATTTCATGATATGGGGCAAGGGATCATTTCATAGTTAATACATGACACGGGTTGGGTTAATAGTACAGGTGGTAAAGGCACATTTTTGTTTCTGTTTCTGTTAAGGAGGTAAAAGCCCATTACTATTTCTGTAAAGATCACCCTGTTTCCGTTTCTGTTTCTGTTTAGACCTTAGGATAACACCTGATTCTGTTAGAGTAGTATTGGTGCAGAGAATGTTAAACATGCGATGCTATACGTAGTTTATCTGGTTAGCATAGTTTATCTTGTTATCTTAGTTTAACTTGCCTATCTTGTCATCATCTTTATGTTCACTTTCAGTTTATACATGTCATGTTATCTTTACTTGTTTCTATGCTGAAAGTCACTAGGACTTACCAGTCTTTATGACTGACCCGTTTTCTTTTGCCTCTTTTTCTTCCGTTCCCCCCCCCCCCAGGTTATCAGGGAGGAAACACTACTGCTTAGTTTGGACTTCTTTCTGCTTCAAGATCATCATATATGGCTTGGACCTTTCTTGGCTATGGCTGCTTTACTGTTTTACTTGGGGAATGATTTATGACTATGGTTTTATGCTTCTTTACTATCGCAAGACAGATTTCGATGTAATGGATTTAATGGCATTTTGATGTAAAAGGCTTTAGACCTTTCTAGATTTTAAAGCAATGAAATTTGGTTCTTATTCCGCTGTTTTATATGTTCTGTCTTGTAATATTTATGTGTATGTTTATCTAGATAATGCTCCACCAAAACTAGTGCATTCCATTTGTGGGTGACCCTAGCGGAGGTGTGGTGTTACATTTGGTATCAGAGCAAAAGGTTACCGGATTGGGCAAAAGCTTTTAAAAACCTTCTGAAATTATTTTCAAAACGTTTACAAAGAAGCAATTTTCAAGAAAGTTTTGTTTTGTTAAAAGGCATATTCCCCAAAGCCATATGCACTATCTTTTGATTCTCTCTTTGAATCTCTTCTTTCTCCCTTTTCACCATAATTTGTAGGCATACGACACATGTAGGAGGGCAAAGAAGTGCCCAACCTCCATCAGTAGCCGCAGTAGTTCCATCTGCGACTAATCTTATTTCAAGCTTTGTAGGGTTGTCGTGCGATGGAGGTAGCTTTCGAGAAACTTGCCAACAAGTTATACAAGAATAGTAAGAATAAGGATAAAAGAACATAAGCCTAATGATAAGAAACTTGTTGATATGGCTTAATCCACGAAGGAGGAAAAGGTGAAAAGGAAGAAGCCAAAGTGAAAGAATAATAAAACCCATGACAAGAAAGAGTATCGTTAGTATGGTAAAAAGGGACATGTAGTTAAGTGTTATAGGACAAGGACAAGGGCAAAGGACAAGATTGTCGAGAGGGCAATTGTATGCTCTCACTACTAGCATACCTAAGTGAGGTGGTAACGTTTCTGTTAAAGGTTTAGTTTTTCTTTTCTATCATCCCGTTAGAACTTTGTTTTTGTTCATCGCATCCTTTTAATTCTGCTTCGATAGTTGAGTCTCTGCACCTTAGTACTAGCGTAGTAGAGGATCCCATTTTTTTGTCTCAAATCCTATTAGGGAATCGGCTCATTTATTCATGACTTGTTTGGATTTGAGAATGTCTATGCTAAGCATTGAGTTTAGAAGAAATGCTTATGTTTTTGGGCTATGTGTTGATTCTAGTGATGGGGTGGTTATCCAGAAATGGTACCATTCTCGAGTATGAAAAGAGGGTAGTTAGACTCTTGACTTGCCTCGGTAATGCCCTCGAGGTCTGGTGTAACCCTTAGGATTCTGTCATGCTTAGTTACCTAGAATCTCTTGATATATTTGTTGATCTGCTCGAGTAGTGTTCGCCACTAAGGCGGATGGTTTATTTCGCTTATGCATGAGTTATAGGAAATCACCTTAGTAAGTAAATTTGGCAACATGGCTGACATCTGTTTATTTTCAAGAGATAGTTCTTCTGCGTGGAATACCTTATAGTGAATTTTGGAGAGCTTGCATGAAACCATGAGTAAGAAGTTATGTTTGAGCCGAGTATACTAGAAGGAGAATAAGTGAAAGTGGGATGAAAGGCAACATTGAAATGAGTTCCAACTCAAATTTTGGAAACAAGAAGCTACGAAATTATGAAGTTAAAGATGGTCAAAGCACAATGGAGTTAAGCTCAAGGGAATGCGACTTAGAAGATTAAAGACTAGATACGTGCATCATATCTCTTTTTAAGAGTATATCCTTGATACATGTTCTCCTGTAGAGCTTACTTGCATGTTATCTTTTATGTATATCCTCTCGGTCCTATTTTACAATCCTATTTCTGTTGCAAACCCCAGAGGGAGTATGACTCATCTGTTAGTAATATATGTTGGGGCCAAAGGGTGTTCGTTGGGTTGACTAAACTTTTTGGGCTTTATAGGATATGGGTTGGTTTTAGGAAGGGATTTCTTATGACTTAAAAGGAGTTTATCATGCTTAGTTTCCTAGAATCATACATTGGTTGGGTTGAGTAATTCTCTGGGTGTCAGCCTGATGTTGATTTCGGTCTTCGGGGCTGGTGTTTAGGGGAGTTATTCTCCTAATCAGTATATATGTGAGGAGGATTTCCAGTTTTGACATTGCCTAATGGGTACAAAGTTTTTCTTTACTTGCTTCTATCATTCGGCTATACATTTAGGTAGGAACTAATGGATGTAAACATGTGTTTGAGACATGTTATGGTTGATGGTTGCAAGTGTTTGCTAGGTGTTACTCGTGGATGCAAGAACACACATTAGGCACTAGATCGGCTCAGTCACATCTCATATTGCATATGCACGAATGTTTATACTTGTACATGAATGGAAACTTGATATGCTATCATTTGGATGTTGCATATGAATGAATGTTTGAGCACTCATGTAGAAATTGTGAGATGTAATAGGAATTTGCATACATGTTGGACTCATCGCACTAGCATACTTTGCATTAAGGAGGTTTACTGAATCAGTAACCGCCTGATCTTTTGCATTAAATAAATACATATACACACACTTTCCGCATATGTACATACAACATTAGGAATCTTTTTAAGGACAATTATTAATTTTGGATGATGTTTTGAGTAGATGGATGATGGATGGTAGGATACATACTTCCTAACTTAGAGATTTCGGGGACGAAATCCTTTAAAGAGGGAAGAATGTAACAACCCGTATTTTAATAACATGTTATAACCATAAATCAAGGAAGAATTAAATTTTATAATAAGAATCAAGGGAAACGGGCTACGCCATTACGTTCGTCTCGAAATTCTGCTTGGAAACGAGTCCGAGTTTTCGAAAATCGAAGTCCGTATGATGGAGATATGACCCTCCGAAGTTTCAAAAATTTTCAGAATCAAAAACAGCTCGAAATTCGAATTCGAACTCCAGAACAGGCTAGGCGGGAAAATTCCCGCCCATGGACCAGGTCGACCTGGGGGTCAACCATAGTGTCGACCTCCCAGGGACCAGGTCGACCATAGTGTCGACCTGGGGGTCGACCTGCCTCCCGAACCCACTTTCTGAACTTGATGCATTCTGATGTATCTGACCCCGTTTTCTGTCCAGATTCGTCTGCCTAATCCTATTTAAACAGCCTCCTAGCCTCATTCTCTTTACACCATTCTTCTCTAACCTTATGTTGCTCAAACTCTTGATGATCATGGCTTCTTCTTCTTCCTCTAAATTAAATTAAATTAAATTAAATTAAATCGTGAAAATTATTTCTTGAAGACTACGGCTAGGAATTTCTTATTGGGGATTTGCTTCTACAATCAAAGCAAGATTCAATGATTCAACAATTCAATGACAAATTTCTAGACTTGACTTCTGCATCTAAATTTCTTAGACCGCGATTTGTAAGTTACAGTTACTTTTAGATAAAAACTGTAAACTTAAAATCCATGTTGTAAATTGGAATTGGATCTATGTATGATAATTGATTCATATCTATTATTGTTCATCTTGGATCTTGACTTTCGTGAATATTGCTTTGGGCCTATTCATTTTGTAAATCAAGCTCTTTCATGACTATAACCTTGACATGCCTATGACTGTGAACATAAGACTATGCCTATGCCTATGACTGTGAACATAAGACTATGCATATGCCTATGACGATGAACGTAAGACTGTTGCCTATGACTATGACAAGGACAATTATGGCTAATCACCTATGACTCTTGACTATGAGAATTATTACCTATGATTATGAACATAAGGCTATTAGTTATGACCATGACTTTGAAACTATTACCGTTAATTGCCTATGACCATTGCCTAGAACTATTTTGGATAATTAACCATGACTATTGTGATTAGTCGCTTATGTTTCATAACTATGAGGTTTCTACCTATGACTACTGGGGTTAATTGCCTAAGACTATTATAGTTGATGGTTCATGTCCATAACACTATAGTTGAAAACCATGTTGTACACCGAATTGGCATTTTGTTGGATCATATACCTTGGGTGTGACTTGCTTAGTTTATTTGCTATTATGTACACCAAAACCATTAGATCCATTATCCTTGTATTTGGCTTGCTTTTGCATGCCTATTCTTTTATGTCAGTGTTTACCATGACTATCGCCTTATCTTGCTAGAATTGAATTCCTATATGCCAGTGATATTGTAACCAATTATCTCAAGTTATATCATGCTAGTCTTGTAACCCCTTTTATCGCTTTATACTCGTCCCTTTTGCCTATCATAGTTTTGATGTTATTCCCTTTATTCTGAGATTTGGATTTATTTGTAGTATGGATCGATTCACGTTTACGTGCAATGGGAACACGGTTAGGGTAGATTAGGCAAAACATGAATTATGAACTTGATAAAAGGCAAAACTTGAAACATGAACATTGTTATAACTTGAATATGGATGTGGGCATGAAACTTGCCTCGAAAACTTGTCACGAACTTGATATGAAATTTGAACATGGACATGACACTAGAATGAACATGAAAATGTCCAACTCGAGGTTGGGTTGAGTTTGCAGTGTAATTCTGCCCGGAACTGCCCGACAAATCCAGTTACTGCAAATAATAGGATCCAATGTGGTAGTTGGTCATATCGCACTTGAAAACCCGAGGTCAGACTGAGTTGTGGTGTAATTCTTCCCGGAACCGCCCTGCATATCCAGTGACCACAACAAAAGGTCTGATATGAGAGGTTGGGGTGCATTAATGAATTAATGCCACATAATAGGGTTAAGTCATGAACCGCTTGAATATACTTAACCAATTTGACACGATGATTTGATAGGGTTATGTCATGAACCGCTTGAATATACTTAACCAATTTGACACGATGATTTGATAGGGTTAAGTCATGAACCGCTTGAATATACTTAACCAATTTGACACGATGATTTGATAGGGTTAAGTCATGAACCGCTTGAATATACTTAACCAATTTGACACGATGATTTGATAGGGTTAAGTCATGAACCGCTTGAATATACTTAAACAATTTGACACGATGATTTGATAGGGTTAAGTCATGAACCGCTTGAATATAATTAACTAATTTGACATGATGATTTGGTAGGGTTAAGTCATGAACCGCTTGAATATACTCAACCAACTTGACACATGATTCGTATGGCTAAGTCATGAACTTGAACGACAACACTTAGCCAATTTGACATGACACGTAGGCGGGTTAAGTCTCGAATTTAAATGACAACACTTAACCTACTGGACGAAAACCCTAGTTACGCGGTCCTTTTCAGCAGTAACCCACTAGGTGTATCATGGTACCCTAGAACTAGGCAGGGTTGGGCACGATTACTGGGCTGATTGTAAGCGACCAGAACGACGGATGAGTTGGTGCGCCATTGTAGGTTCAGGCGGACTATGGTCGTGCACGTAGTCCGGAGTTGAAAAAGCAGGCATTGGGCATCAATAGGTTTACACTGTGCGTGCTGATTTGTGTCGGTGGTTGGCACCCTAGGGCTTGATACACCTTATGGTGGACCTAGCACAGGTGACTACCTTCGTGATAGGGTCGTACGACATAGACACATGACGAACTAGAACTTGTAGGGAGCCGATCGATTAATAGATCGTTTCATGGGACCAAGAAATGAGTCATTTCATGATATGGGGCAAGGGATCATTTCATAGTTAATACATGACACGGGTTAGGTTAAGAGTACCGGTGGTAAAGGCCCATTTCTGTTTCTGTTTCTGTTAAGGAGGTAAAAGCCCATTACTATTTCTGTAAAGATCACCCTGTTTCCGTTTCCGTTTCTGTTTAGACCTTAGGGTAACAACTGATTCTGTTAGACTAGTATTGGTGCAGAGAATGTTAAACATGCGATGCTATATGTAGTTTATCTGGTTAGCATAGTTTATCTTGTTATCTTAGTTTAACTTGCCTATCTTGTCATCATCCTTATTTTTACTTTCAGTTTATACATGTCATGTTATCTTTACTTGTTTCTATGCTGAAAGTCACTGGGACTTACCAGTCTTTATGACTGACCCGTTTTCTTTTTCCTCTTTTTCTTCCGTTCCCCCCCCCCCCCCCCAGGTTCTCAGGGAGGAAACACTACTACTTAGTTTGGACTTCTTTCTGCTTCAAGATCATCATATATGGCTTGGACCTTTCTTGGCTATGGCTGCTTTACTATTTTACTTGGGGAATGATTTATGACTATGGTTTTATGCTTCTTTACTATTGCAAGACAGATTTCGATGTAATGGATTTAATGGCATTTTGATGTAAAAGGCTTTAGACCTTTCTAGATTTTAAAGCAATGAAATTTGGTTCTTCTTCCGCTGTTTTATATGTTCTGTCTTGTAATATTTCTGTGTATGTTTACCTAGATAATGCTCCACCAAAACTAGTGCATTCCCTTTGTGAGTGACCGTAGCGGAGGTGGGGTGTTACACAAAGCGTGCTTGAGGAAGTAGAGGTAGAAAGGGAGGCGAGGTTAGACGATTTCCTACACGTATTCTTGGCTCGGAGGTTAAGAAGCTATGCAACAGAGAGGTTAAGTTGATGAAAGTTCAATGGGGGGAAGACCGCGAGGATGCAACTTGGGAGACTAAAGAAAAGTTTCGCGCTTCGTACCCTTTTCTTTTTAAGGGTATGTTCTTAACTTCTTTTTCCAAGCTTTTGTTCGTACTTGCTTCTGTCATTTTAGTATATCTTATCGATCGAATCTTCGACCTTTAGGTAAGGAACTAATGGATGTAAACATGTGTTTGAGACATGTTACGATTGATGGATACAAGTTTTGTGTAAGTATTTGTTAGTGGTTGCTTGTGGATGCATATGCACACACTAAGCACTAGATCGGCTCGAAGCACTCTCATACATCATATGGGTGTGTGTGCATTTTTTTTCTTTTTACAAATGGAAGAGGATGCATCATCATATTGATGTTGCATTTGGATGGATAATTGTGCACACATATAACGTTTACATAATATGCTAGGAATATTTGCATACATGTTGGATTCAAGGCACTAACATTCATTGCATTAAGGAGGTCGATTGAATCAGTAGACTGCCTGATTTTTCACATTAGTATAGGGACATATACACACACCTTTGCATATGTTCATATAAGCATTAGTTATCTGTTAAGGACAATGAATGCCTATGATTGAAGGATGAGTAGATGGTTGATGGTGTTAGGATAAACATTCTTCTTAACTTAGAGATTGCAGGGACGAAATCCTTTAAGTAGGGGAGAATGTAACACCCGTAATTTTAAAGGACATTATAATGATAAACTAAGGAATATTTAATTAAATATTGGGAATTAAGTAAAAAGGATTGTACCATTGCGTTTTCTCGGAATTCTACTATAGACTCCGAGTTTGCGTAAAACAGACATCGTATGAGGAAGTTATGAAGGTTAGAAGTTCGTATACATATAAGAGCTATATCATAAATAAAACAACCAGAATTTTCAAATTTAATCAATTGAAATGAGTGGAAAAACTAGGTGGGAACATGACCTGTTGGGTCTGACCCACGCCTGGTCTAGGTTGACCCAAGGTCAGGTGGGTCGACCTTTGGGTCGACCCATTGGTCGACCTAAGTGGTGGTGGGTCGACCCACATTGGATCTAGCCGAATTCTTTTGCCTGTTTCTGGATGCAATTGTTGGCTGGGTTCGTTTAGGATAGGCTATATATAGGACAACATTTCTATTGTTTTTCTTCACCTAAAACAATGGAGACAATGAGATGCTGCCCCAGCTTGGATTGAATCAACATATCTTCTTCAACATCAGCATATATGCGTATATCAGAAAGTTTTCCTATTCTTAGATCCAATCTCTGTGAGTTCATGTTACTTTTAGATATAAAAATTTAATAGTAACCCTGAAATGTTTATAAATCTGGATCTGAACCTATGCCTGTTAAGAATCTGATTCATACCTAAACAGTTCTGCTATTACATATATTCTTCTATACACCTGATATGTTGTTCAGTTCTTATATGCCTATCTCTGATATGCCTACTTCTGCTATTATATGCCCATCTCTGTTATTATATGCTTATTAATGTTATTATATGCCTATTCTGTTCTTCTCTCTCTTATTCCCTTTTTATTTTTATAGTCTATGCTACCTTCGAGCCTAGGCCAATATCAGTGAAATATGCATACGAATGGAATTCAGATAAATTGGGGGAATGGTTGGAATGACAACTTGGGGGAATAACCTATACCATGAAATATGAGTAATATTTTAGGGGCATATGTTATACTGTGAATTATGACTGGAATTTAGGGCATATGAATCTATAGGCTTAATTTAAGATTAAGCGAAACATGTTAATGGAACTGTAAAGAACCTGTGAATCCTATTTAAGTCCATTAGGGACATGTAAACCTGTTTAATCTGTTGGGGTTAAGTAAATCTATTTATTCTTTTGGAGGTTATGTAAACCTATTTAATCTGTTGGGGTTAAATAAACTTGTTAACCTGTTAATATGTTGGTGTTAGGTGAACCCGTTAATCTATAAGGTTTACCTGTTAAAAATCCTAGTTAATTAGGGGACACAAGTTTAGCGGTTTGACTGGTGTCATCAGCTGTGTGGGACCCATATCAGTCAGTATCCCATTCTGGTATTAAACGAGGGCCCCGCGCTAGGTAAAAGACAGGGCACGGATACTGGACTGATTATAATATGCTCAGCTAAAAGGGGGGTGTACGGGTGCGTTCCAACGGAGTCATGTGCTTGCATGACTCCGGTCAGAAGGGAAAAAAATAAGCCGTTGTAGCACCAGTAAATAGGTCAGTGTCCTTCTGTAGGTTGCCACTTTAGTACGTTATACACCCTACTATGGGGACGACATAAGGTATTTACAAGTTAAGGAGTCGATCGCTTGGGGATAGTAATTATGGTATATCAAGTCCTATCTGTTTCTGTTGGGGTACCTGTTATTTATGTCTAAGGTAACACCCATTATATTCTGTTAAGGTACCCATTATTTTTATTTGGAGTAATACTCGTTATGAAACTAGAGTACACTTAAAACTGTCAATATGTTTCTGTTGGGATCATTTTATTTCTGATAGGTAATTGAGGGTTACCTAATTTTGTCACATATTTGTTATACTATTATTGGTATAGAGAAAAGTATTTAAGAATAATAACCTACTCTATTTATTCTACTTATTCTGTTCAGTCTGTTTATACCTGTTATATCCTACTGTTATCTCACATCCAGTTTGTATGCCTATCATGATATTTTTACTTCTTTGTATGCTAAAGGTCACTGGAATCACCATACTTTATTTCTTACATGTTAATTTTCTCTCTCTTCCTTCCCTCATGTTCTCAGGGTGGGAACGCTCAGAATTGATTAGGATTCTCACTTCTGTTTCTGCTTGGATATGGATCTGCTTTGATGTATCGCTTTGATTACTTGTCTACTTTATCATGGCTACTACTGAGGATTATGATTTTACATTTCTGTATTCTGATGGTTTAGCGCAAGATAAATGTTCTATTTAGATGTAATCAGTTCCAATATTTTATGCCTGATGTTGTAATTGGTTTTGAGACTACGATGTTTTCTACAAAATAATGAAGTTTTAAATTTACGTTGTTATTTTATATCTGTCTTGTGATATTCTGTTTCTGTTTGACTGTAACGCTTCACGGAACATAATGCATTCTGATAAAGAGTGACATTAACAGACGTGGGGTGTCACAAGTCTTTTACCTTGTCATGTTGGAAATCCAAACTCCAATATGATTCGTGCGTTTTAAATGTATACAACCTATGTCGGAAAGTGAGATGTAAGGTTTCTGCCTATATTCCTTTTTATTTGTGGATTGATGGACATTATTATAATATCATTGGATTTTGATATAAAAAGTAATTTGGGTATCGTAAGGTAAAAACACATTCCATGTTTATGTGTGATGGTGTCTTACGAGAGTTCCATTCTTTCAAAAGATTTTATTAAGTTAAGCAAGTCGTTTGTGATGTGGATTTATCACTGAAATTATTCCAGACAGATTCGGGTTGATTTTGCTTTGCTTCAAAATACGCTCGGGTCAGACTGAGTATACTTCTAGGTTAGTATTTGCTTGGAGTTCATAGAGAAATTAGAGTCGAGATGTAATCATGTATTTTTTGGTAATATATTATTTCCGTTGTGTGAGTTGTATTGATCTGGTATGTAATCTAATGTTGTAATCATATATATACACACACACACACATACAGTTTTCTTTTGAGAAGAGTTTTGATATATTATATTTTATTCATTCCATTATGGGGTTTTATTCGACTCTAGTTCTATGTTGTTGTTGTTGTTCTTCTATTCTATTTTTTCTTTCTTTCTTTTCTTGACTTCTAAATTCTTACTCTTAATTTTCTTCTTTTTCTTGCAATTTGGGTTGGATGGAGGTTGTACTTAGTCAACTCAAAAGGTAAGGAAAATTGGGTCATTACACCAAATAATTCATAGTTACAAGTGTTAACATTCACATACATATCCTTTTCATGTTATTTATTATTATGTAGTTTATTTGTCACTCAAGTCATAAATTATTTTATTGTGATTCACATTAAATCTATATACATATTCATTTTTATTTACATTCATCTTATATTTGGTCATTTTGTTAACATTCAAATTTTTGTCACATTATTTTTGTATTAAATTCATCCATTTTGATTCATTTTCATTCAACTTCTGTTTTCAATCTATGTTAATATTTATTTTAGTTTACTCAACTTATGAACCCATTAACTAGTTTTTTTTTTTTTTGCATTCTTTCATTCAATCATCAAAATTCATTATCACGACATTTATTTCCTTTGAATCTTACAATTTCCATTCTATTAAATTCCAATATTTATATTTAGTTGATGTATATTCAATTATATTTGTATTCCTTTAATTTTTTTATTCATTTCATTAAATTTTCTTGAGTAATCTTTGAATTCAAAATTCATTTTTCCATTTTATTTTTGTTTCAACTTAGATTTATATTCAAATTTATTAATGGAACGCTTCATTTGTCGTTCTTACGCTTATTCAATTTTACAAGGTTTATTTCTTTTTTATTACAACTGCATTCAATTTATTTTGTATTTCAAAAGTTGTAATTTACAAATTTAAAACATTTTCTACAATCTTTTAATCAAATGAAGATATAACCTTAGTTATGATTCATTTCCTTCCTTTAAATTAAAATTTATTTAACAAATTAGTATTCTCGTTTATTTCTCATTAAGCCTTTCAAATATTTACAAAATAGTTTTAAGTATCAACTCAACGTCCTGATTAAAATCATATTTTTATCTCACTTTCAAACCCAAAAATAAACACCCATAATGTCGCGATCATCACCAAAATCATTTTCAATCTGCTACAGTGTGATTCTATTTTCATCTAGTTTATATAGGATTTAGTATATACGTGAACTATGCGTATATCCAAAATCTTTACTTGCTCGATAGTCCAATCATGACGTCAAATAAATACTTAAAACTCTTATTATTATTATTATTATTTTTAAAGCAAAGATACATACTTATTTCAAATACATGTATGACAAAATAATATATTTTAAAACATTTCTAATTATAAGGTTTCTGTTGGAAACAATGGTTTGGCTGAGTCGTGGACTAGGTCACTTTCTTGAAGACGTTTCGGCGATCTACTCAAGGTGCAAAGTAGTTCGTACTGTTCGCCGCCGCCTCTGCGATAAAACAGCCTCTTCCTTGTTTTTCTTTAATATATCGGATCACTTGCACATATGAATCCGACTCGGTTTTAACTCTAAAAATAATACTGCTCATGTATATTTTTCTTTCTATTTTTTCAAAAGAGTGGTGGAAGAGAAGATAGAGAAAAAAAATATGTTTTCTTTCTGCGGAAGAGGAAGAGAGAGAGATTTTCCTTCTATATTCTGTATTCTATGTTCTGTGTATTTCCTGGTCTATGACCAAGTTCTTATATAGAAGAAATTGTAGCTCTTCTAGTGGGAGGAGAATTGGACTGCAATTAATGTCATATTAAATGAAAGAAACGTTCAAAAGAAATTTGCAATATGTCAACTGCATACGTTTCAAAAAGAGATGAATGTTAATAAATATTAATTTATTACCATTCATTGCATTTTGTTAATTTTATTTATATTTTGTAACAGCTCAATCAAATACATGTATATATATATATACTACACACATAACTGTTATGCAAACGTAACAGCTCTCAAAAGAAAATTTACTGATACAAAATATAATACCGTTTATAACTTCCAACGGCTCTATGCATTAATGTCTCATAAATATTTACATATATGTAAATATATCACCGTTTCAGTTTTCAACGGTTCTATTGTATTAATTGCATTACAATAATGGTTCAAATATATGTTACCGTTACTAATTTACAACGACTCAATTTTTATTTATTCTTATTTTTTTTTAATAAATTCACAAAATATTCCAATAATCCCCCACTTGAATTTCTTAAAAAAATACTTTTGAGCAGTTCATTAAAAATACATAAGATTGTGCATAAACAAAGGTGTCATCCGACTTGAACCTTTGCATAGTGAGTAAGATTCAGTTTTTACTAGAGTGACACGTAGTCTTGAACTCTATTCCTGACATCAAACCACACACAACCGTTCTAGAGTGCAATCAAATAAGCCCGTGCATTTATGGCCATGCACGTCTATCCCAGTTTAGTGAACGCTCTAGGAATCTTTCCAAAAACTCCATAGGAAACGACCACATTTCCACATTCACACAGGTGAGTCTATCAAGAGTACTCCTGAAGGTAGGTACCCCACTCCAAATAGAGTATAGATCTCATTAAGAGTTTCTATTAACTCATCCTCTAATCACTTCAGGAATACATGCTTCTTAATATATAAATTTAGCATGTTCATCTATTATCACTACACAACTTGTTTTTAACCATTGAACCTAGTTCTTGGGATCTCCAGTCATTTAGGTCGGGTTACCATTGTGCGTGATTCCACAATCTAAGGGCAATAGTCCCATTCTTTCAGAATCATTAAGGACTTTCTTTCTGGTCAGTTCTTTCGTCAAAGAATCTGCCAAAGTATCATCACTTCATATGTGATGTTCTCTAACAATACTGTGCATACGACTGTTATTTCTTACCGTTGTAATATCGGTTCTGTCCTTCTTTCAATAGTCGTCAAATTTTCATTACTATGTATGTGATGTTCTCTTACAGTATTGTACTTACGACTGTCGTCTTATACCGTTGTAATAACGGTTCTGAAATTTTTGCAATAGCCGCGGAACTATCGCAATAGATTACACCACGGTGTCAGTTTTTCCATATGGAGATCTCCACTAGCAGATTTCTTTAGTTCTCTGCTTCTTCAATAGTTGTGGCTAGTGCTATTATCTCAGTCTCTATACTGAGTCAAAATAATATGTTTCCTTGATTTTTTTTTCAAGAAACAACTACTCCAGCAATGCTAATTATATATATAGCCAATGGTCGCCTTTGAATCATCAGATTAAGTATTCCAGTCTGCATCGAAATATCCTTCAAGTATAGCTGGAAACTTTTCATAATGTAATCCAATGTTCATGATTTATTTTAGTTGTAATCCAAGGCTCATGGTTTATTATAGGTATCTCATGGCCCTCTCAATAACATGTTAATGCTCTATACTAGGTCTACTGATAAACCTGCATAATAATACCACGACATTGGCAGTGTCGGGTCTAATACAATCATTGGCAAACCGTAGGCTATCAATGATGCTCTCATAGTCATACTGTCTTACACCTTCACTAGTGTTTTTAAATAGCTTCACACTAGGACCATATGGTGTTCATGCAGGTTTACAGTCGAAGTAATTGTATTTCTTTAGAATCTTCTCAAAATAATGAGATTGATCCAAAGAAAGTCCTTTTTGAATCTAGTAATCTTAATACCATGGATTCCATTCGTCTAACTTAGATCTTTTATATCGATGTTGACACTTAGTAAGGATTTAACAATGTTTATGGCATGAATGTTTGACCCAAAAATAAATAGGTCATCTACATATAAACATATAATAGTACAAATGTCATTTTCAGATCTATAATAAATGCATTTGTCACTTTCATTAACTTTAAATCCATGTGGGATTATGAAGTTATCAAAATTTTCATGCCATTTTTTATGTGTTAGTTTTAAACCATATAATGATTTATCTAATTTGCAAATTTTACGTTCTTGACCATGAACTATAAATTATTCAAATTGGCCCATATAAATTTCTTGTTTCAATTCATCATCTAAAAAACGCAATTTTTACATCCATTTTTTTTTAATTTCGAAATTATGCAAGTGAAGTAATGCTCAAATGGATGTAGTTCCAATTACAGGAGAAATGATGCCAGTAAATTATATATCTTTGCTTACATCATTTACCTATTAAATAGGCTACATATTTATCAATTGTGCCTTCATATTTTAATTTCCCTTTAAGCACTCGTTTATTTTTTCTAGATTTACACCAAGTGATAAATTCACTAAGTGTCAAGTCTTATTAGATTCGAAAGAATCTAACTCATCATTTATAGCCTCTTGCCAAAGAATTGGCATTTAAGTAAGATAGGTCTGTTGGAGGTTTTCCGGGGATTCTCTTTTAGAGTAGAGGAACAAAAAAAAATATAAACCAAGATCTTTTGCCTTTCTTTCTCTTTCTAGATCCATCATTAAGAAAAGTTAACATATATTTAGGGCGCTACAAAAGCAGGAAAGTTGCAAGTCAAAATTAATAGCTAAATAAATGCAATTCTCGAATAGTTGAAAGCAACCCCCACTATTAAAAGAATGCCTCACTATTAAGAGAATCCCCCACTATTTTTCTCAAACTAGAAACCACAATATATGATTCTTCAATTGTGTATGCATTTATTGTTGAATAAGTGTCATTCAATTAATGTTATTTCCTATAACATTTTCTAAATTCGCATTTAATTGTCAATTTTTATTAGTGACATTTTTTTAAATTTATGCGCATAAAGTATGTCAAAATATTTTGACGCAAAAACTTGTTCATCAAATTAACGTCAATTCTCAATGACATTATCAAATAACATACACATTTTATTAATGTCAAATATTTGATGACATTTCCAAATAATATATGTGTTCTATTAATGTCAATTCTTACTGACATTTTTCAAAAAACATACGCATTCTATTAATGTCAAATTTTTAATGACATTTTTCAAATAATATATGCATCAATTTATTTTGACATTTCCAAATAAATATATGCATTTCAGTAATGTCAAAATTTTAATGACATTTTCCAAATAAGTATGCACTTAATTAATGTCAATTTATAATAAAGACATTTTCAAAATTTGCATTCAATTAGTGCTTATTCTAATGACACTTTCAAAACAAATTCCCTTTAATTACTATTGTTCATAAGTTGTAAATAACAACATCGGAACAATCATCAATAAATGTAATATGATACTGATTTTGTGTATAAGCTCATTACTTCAATTAGCTCTCACATGAAATAAATCTGACATTCAGATTTTCTAATAAAAAGAAATCTTCCAAAATCATCATATATAATCAAAAGTAAACAATTAATCTTATACCAATATTTAAAGTCTATTACAACTTTAAATTCACTAATTGAGTTTTACTATAATGTTAATCACCGATCAAATGTGATTACTCTCATTCATTATATCATTAAATGTTGTTTAATAACATTTATCATACAATTAAATGTTCAATTACAAACATCTTATTGCCTCATTTGAATTTCTCTAAACAAGAAGGACAAATTTTTAAATATATGCTTCTTGTAAAAGTTTTTCCCTTTTACTAATTTTACTGATTAGTAAACTATTAATATGCACCTTAATAAATCGTACAAGCACTTTCACACGGTTCTCTAAAACAGTTGTTTTAGCTTAACATGAATGAATATAACATCACAATCTTTAGTTAACAATATAATTATATTTATATTGTTTTCTTAATCTTAATCAATCTTTGACCAAATTTATTCCATTCAAAATCAATTTTAGGACTTATAAGATTAACTGTTGTTTTCCAATAGTCTCCTAATTGATTTTTCTTAATTAGCAAGTCGATGCATAATCCAAAATTGGACAAATTCTTTTCAAACTCAGAAAAGTTTCTCAATTATAACAGCAATATAACTGTTCATATAAAGTCATACCTTTGGAGATGATCTCAAAAGCTATTTCAAAGCTTATGTGATGCATCTCTATTAACCATTGAAAAATTGAAACTTGGATGACGGGGCAGCATCGTCAAGATTTGCAGTCGAAGCCATTGTTTTTCGAGTAACGTCTTCAAATTGTTGGAAACAATGGTTCGGCTGAGTCGTGGACTAGGTCACTTTCTTGAAGACGTTTCGGCAATCTACCCAAGGTGCAAAGTAGTTCGTACTGTTCGCCGCCGCCTCTGGGATAAAACAGCCTCTTTCTTGTTTTTCTTTAATATATCGGATCACTGGCACATATGAATCCGACTCAGTTTGCACTCTAAAAATAATACTGCTCATGTATATTTTTCTTTCTAATTTTTCAAAAGAGTGGTGGAAGAGAAGATAGAGAAAAAAATATGTTTTCTTTCTGTGGAAGAGGAAGAGAGAAAGATTTTCCTTCTATATTCTGTATTCTATGTTCTATGTATTTCCTGGTCTATGACCAAGTTCTTATATAGAAGAAATTGTAGCTATTCTAGTGGGAGGAGAATTGAATTGCAATTAATGTCATATTAAATGAAAGAAACGTTCAAAAGAAATTTGCAATATGTCAACTGCATACGTTTCAAAAAAAGATGAATTTTAATAAATATTAATTTATTACCATTCATTGCAATTTGTTAATTTTATTTATATTTTGTAACAACTCAATCAAATACATGTATATATAAACACACACACATAACTGTTATGCAAACGTAACAGCTCTCAGAAGAAAATTTACTGATACAAAATATAATACCGTTTATAACTTCCAACGGCTCTATGCATTAATGGCTCATAAATATTTACATATATGTAAATATATTACCGTTTCAGTTTTCAACGGTTCTATTGCATTAATTGAATTACAATAATGGTTCAAATATATGTTACCGTTATTTATTTACAACGACTCAATTTTTATTTATTCTTATTTTTTTTAATAAATTCACAAAATATTCCAACAGTTTCAAACAGGGAAACTATGTATATCTCCCCCACTTATTTATTTTGTCAAGTTTAAATTCCAATCATATATATACACTTTAACTCATGATTTAAAATGGAAAACCATATGAATTAATATTTTCAAAAATGCCTTTTACATATGATTTCTTAACACAATTAATATACACATGTATGTTTATGTATGAATGCATGTATATTGTTCATATTTCATTGATAAAGATGCCATTTTTGGTAATATATTGGACAAACCAATCTTATGGGATCAATTTATTATATTTAGGTGTAAATATCCAAATATGTATCATTTCGTAATCAAAACATAAGCAGGGATTGTGGAATGGTTTTTTTTTTCTGCTGTTGCTAACTGTAACAGCCCTTAGTAGCAGCGTCTATGCCACTGCCTTAGTTTTATTTAATTGTATCTTGCTCCTGGGTTTAAAGCATATGCAAATAGTTTTCCAATTATACTGTTGTAACACCCATGCTCTTGTTTAGAAAAAAATCCTAATAACTGTATGTAAATTTCAATAGCCTTTATATAGTGAAAGCATAAAACTAAATCTAAATGCTACATAAATGATTATAGTAGGCTTGATCATGAGGTATGGTTTGTTGAATTCCCTGCAAATCTAGTTTCTAAATATGTCATAGAATTTTAGATCCAATGCTAAGTACAAAGGAGTAATTATGGGAATCCTGCAAAGTCCAAACTGAACATATTTTCCATAGAAAAGTATTTTAGGCATGTTGTTTGCATTCCTTATCTACCGGATGGAAACAAAACATCAACATGCCAAGCATAATTTTGGGAACAAAAGTAGGAATTTACCATCCAGAATGTAACATACTAACATTTTAATAGTGTTCATGCAAAGTTTTAAACAATTCTTCAAGTTATTTGCAGTACACAGCTCATATATATATATATATATATATATATATATATATATATATATATATATATATATATATATATATATATATATATATATATATATGTGTGTGTGTGTGTGTGTGTGTGTGTGTATCTTGTAGTTGTTCTACATAGTTTTGTTTATTTTATTTGCAATGAACATTTTTGTTTACTTTAATTGCAGTACATACATTTTTATTTTTAGTAAAAGTTTCTCTCTTGAAGCTTATAGTGAATAAACCAACATTGGGCACCTAAATTGAAACCAATGACAGATTACATGTTCCTAAGTAATCAGTTTCTATCATTACCAGATACATAAAGCATATGAGTCATGACCCATATTTTAAATCAAGACTCTAGCATATATATTTCTCAAATCATGATTGTATACATAAAACAACATAAAAATTACATATGTTGTTTGTTTTACAAATTCTATGAATCCTAGATAATTCGTAAGGATGACTTACTTAAATGCATTAAAAAAGACTTAAGGGTGCATCATGGTTTATATCACAATTAGCGGTGTATGAAATAGATATGGGTGTAATTTATTGGATAAAAGATGCACAAGAAAGTCACCCTAACTATGATCCTAGACACAATGATATGCATAAATAAATTGAATGCAGTGACAAAATTGTACCCAAGGGTAACAACATTTCCATCTTATTTTCTAGTACAAATAATGTATCAATAGGCTAAGTTCAACAATGTGTTTTTAATTGCTTAGTGCAACCATGAGCCGGAAAAAATGAACTATGTACTCCGAAATTCAATTCTAAACATGATTTTGTAGGTAGTGGCACTTACAGACACATACACTTTAGGCATTAATATGTATAAATCGAACATTATTTTAATTACATGTAAGTTTGATTAAATGCAGCAAACAAAGTTTCATTCGTAGATTTAAAGAAAATCATCTTTCGGTAGGTATGGAATACATGAAAACTAAAGGCATGGTTTTCTAAAATAAATAAATAAAGGAATATGTTTAACATCTTGTTATATCAGGTGAAGTTATGAATAACTTTAATATATGTAACAAAGAATTTTATAATTTAAAAATATTGCTTAGCAGCTATTATTATTTCCAAACAACTTTATAAGTTTTAGGAATTCGCTAATTTTTTATGTTGCCTATGAAACAGAATTCATATTAAGCTCACCCTTTTTATTTCATATAAATCCATTCTTATACAAATCATTATTTTATAGATTTTGTTTGCCTCGGTTTCTTTAATATAAAAATTTTATGCTTTGAAGCCCAAAATATTTTACAAATAATATGGAATTCATTTATTAATGTTACAATTACATTTGAGGTCAATTTCATACTGTGGAAATCTCAAATATTTGTTTATGTTCAATAGTTTTTTTTTTTGGCAGATCCGACCGGTTTTTATAGTGTTTCATAACACTTTTTTATTATATTAAAATAATAAATAAAAGGAGGTTCAGGTGATACACAACATGTATACCAATTAATACAACACGACCCGCTTCCACGTATTGAAGACAACCAGCTATCAAGAAAAAAGCTTGAGCTACATACTTACATACCAAAAGCATTACAAGGACATAAGACAAATAACATAATACAAATTTCATGGCACAATATCACACTGGATGACTTACTGTAGGTAGCATGAAACAACTCCAAGTGCAGTAAACTACACCACTTTCCCTCAATTGTTATCAAACAGGTTTCCTTGCATCATAAAACTCTTCTTGCTTGTGATGTAGCCAGGAAAGGAGGTAGACTGAGGAGAACCAGATTGAGCTTCATGGCAAGTATCAGTCAAGGTTGACTTAAGTTACACACACACCAAGGCAAACTCTTCTTGCGGCCGGGGGGGGGGGGGGGGGGGGGGGGATAGATGAGCATAGGGATAGGCCGCTTTTGACTTAAGTTCTTCTCGGAAGAGGTTGACAGATCCACTATGCCTTTAACATTTTCAGAAGAATTTAACTTCGCTTTGTCATGAGACTTGTTAGCGTTCTGATCTGCAACAATCTTACTTTTAAGAGGAGTTGGCTGGTTAAAGAAACCTTGTTTACTGCCAGAGCTAGGTGTACAAACCAAGGAAGTAGGTAAGGTAGGAGACCTACCTTGTACTGCCAAGTTGAAATCACCAAATTTTAAGAAATTTTTGAAGCTATTAACTTCCTAAATGAGTTGTTCCGTAGGGTCGTCCTTTTCCGCTATTAAATTCGTAGTAATGAAAGTACCAATGAAAAGAAGGTTACTGGCATCACTATTACCTTTATCTTGTAAGGTCATTTCATTCCCATCTTCCTTGTTGACAATATTCCTAGTTGTACTATGATTCGTTTTCCTAGCATGTTCCATACTAACTAGCTTTACTTACATATGGGGTTGCTCCTTCTTCATTTTCGTTATCCTTAACCAACTTATTAGCTTCATCCTGGAATTCATTAAGTAATTCGTCATGCTTATTATTGGCATTCAAAACATCTTTGCCAATGGAACAACTAGCACCTTCAATAAACTTTCCTACAACATTCCTTCTCAATCCATCAGGCTTTAATTTACTCTGGCTCCCACCAGAGAAGTGTTTAACCATCCTATGCTTCATAACCACCTCTTCCAATTATTCTTCTTACTAACACCAGCCGCTATATCGAGATTAACCTTGGTAATATTAGCTTTGTTCCTAACAGAAGGAAAGACAACCTCCTTGTTACCTTGTTCAACACCAAATATTTTATCGGTAACACAGTTTGCCTTAGCATCGGTATTTACTTCAGATTGATCAGATACTGCCTTGTATAACATGATATTACACTTTTCTAAAACATGGCTAAACACTTTACTATGTTAACACAAGTTAGGTTTCTACAAGTGCAGAACTTTACTAACCACTCTGATCCATCAACTAACTGGATAGGGAACGGATCTGGCATTTTACTATCTATGTTAACCTCCACCATACACTTGGCATTTAGTCTCTCAGTTCGTTCAGTAGAAGGTTTCATGCACAAAAACATAGCTACACTCATAGTTTGCCAGCTAATACCTAACTTAGACCAACCGTATAAGGGAACATTTAGTAGTTTAATCCAAATTGGCACATTCCTAACACAGTAACGAGAGTATCCTAACGAGGCTTCCTAAGATTTCACAATAAAAAGTTTATTTCTAATGATAACCAGGTCTTATTCCATTATCTTGCATCCGTCTTCCACATTAGTGAGAAGAAAGAAAAAAAAACCTTACCACTAGATTTGGCTTTTATATCTCCTCGAGGTTTCCATATTTTCTTTAGTTGATTTACAACCATCATACCTGAAAGAGGGGCATCCCAAAAGAAGCCGACAAAGTATTCATCCCACTCTTCTTTCCCAGCGTTTAAAATTTCTTTAGAGGGAATTATCTCCTTACCATCGAATTGATGAGTAAGGGGTGTGGCCATAAGATCCCAACATTACTCGTGTAATGATACAGATTTTTGGTTAATTAATTTTAAGCATTTAATATTGTTTTAAACGTTGAGTTGATATAAATGAATTTTTATATAGAATTAATCGATATAATTATTGAACATGATTTAATTCCAAATATATCGAATTATCGTTATACGGAAATGAAATATAATTGATTCTGAGTTAAAAATTGAATCGAAATGATTCAGATAATCAATGTAAATTCAATTTATAAACGATAATAATAATTAAATCGACTGTAATTTTGAATTGTCTATTTAAAATGATATCTTCTCCATACAATCGAATTTGGCTTCTGAATCTGTTCCAGTGTGTTTAGAATAGTGGTATTGTAACAGCCCGCATTTTGCATATTGGAAGATCGTAAAATACTTTATTTTATTCCTTGATGGTTGGATCATTCTCATATTTGATATGTTGCTTATGGGGATGTGAGGCATGTCCATAATTTTTTACCAATTTTGTTTGTGACCATTTCCCCCTATCAGTCTTGTACATGGCATAACTTTTGACTCAGGTCGAATCAGTGGGTACGACCTGTGCCATTGGAAAGGAATTGATTGCATTTCTGTAGAGTGGTTACATTAAAGATTTCGCTCAACAGTTTGGGAGAATTCGTTGTTTTAAGGTTTTACAGTTGGATGTCCAGGTTTGGTAAGTCATAATGGGCTGATTTGGAGAGCGCCATTAGTGGGCTAAAGTAAGGGTATAAATAGGAGATGAGAGATAGGGGAAATAGTTTAGTTCTCTCATTTTCTCATTAGGTGGCCTTGTGATCCTTTTTCCTCTAACATTTTTCCACCATTAAAATCAAATCTAAGGAGGGAACTCATAGATATACACCATTGGAGGCTAGGTCTACATTAATTGAAGCAAGAATTCATCAGATCAAGGGGTTTGGTGTGAGGTGCTTACTGTCCATAATCATATTTCTATCATTTTTGCTTGTTTTGGAGAATTAGTGAATGGTTTACATCTCTCACATCGATTCAATGAAGTATATGAGTGTTTGTTTATGTTTTTCATCCATTTAAAGTGTTTACCAAAGATCTATACCATTATAAGTTTATTTTCATGTGAATCACCATAGGATCCAATTTAGTAAGTTTTAAACTGACAATTACTATGCTATTCAACATGATTATGTAAGTTAGGTTACAGTTTGTTTATATTTGCATTTATGGTGAATTTGGTGAATTTCATAAAATTATTGATGAGATTGCCAAATTGGTGATGTTATTAGTTTCATAACATGCTTGTGATGGTAGTGGATGAATTGGATGGGTTGATTTCGTCGAATTGGTCATTTGGCGAAGTTTTAGTCGAAAATGGAGTTTTATTGGTGAAGTGCAGGTTTGGGTCGCACGTAAGGGGTTGGTCGTGCATCATGGGGTTTTTTCTTGGAGAACAAGACAGGAAGCATGTTCGGTCGGGAGAGCACAGGGAAGTAGGGTTGGTCGAGCGAGCCTGGGAAATGATTGGGTCGGTCGCGCTCTACGGGTCGGTGGTCGGTCATGCATTCCAGAATAGTTGGATCTAGGGTGGGTCGTTCTATCCAATGAGGGAGGGTCGGTCGTGCTTTCCGTAAGATTAGGATCAGTTGCTCAGGTCCTTTTCTGTTGCTTCAACCTGGGTTGGAGGAAAGGTGGTCTGTCCAAAGTGGGGTCGGTTGGTCCAAGGTAGAGGGTCCGTCGAATTTGAAGGGTTTTTGGCAGCACTTTTAAACGCTGTGGTGAATGGCCAATAAGCTGTGGTTTGTGTTCTCTAGCAAATTGAGGTGATGTTATGGATTGTTTCGGACCTTACGATTGGTGTTTTCTTTGGTTCGAGAATGGTGATAACTTCGAGGTGAATTCAATGGGGAATATCGAAGTAAGCTGATGTCTACGTTGCTAGTTGTAGTGCAATGGGTGAAACTAACTCAACAGTGTCCTAAGTTGGGTGATAATGGTGGGATAGTCACAGTTGATGATGACTAGAGATTATGGAGGCCGAGGGATTATCGTTGTCGTAGGTTCTAGCGGGCTCAAAGCAGGGGTTACATGATTTCGTCATATGGTAGAGTACCCTAGGTTTCATTGTATAGCCTAGACACATTTCGATATGTGGTGTGTTGGGTTTTAGCTAGAACCAGGGTTCACTGTTGGCCCTTGATGGATGGAAAATTTTTTGGCCGATCATACGATTAATGGTGGTTTCAAAGCAAGGTTGGCGGTGATAGCCAGAGTCATTCATGGACGGTTGAATGCTTTGTTGTGATGATGGTTGAGTTGCTTTTGTCATGTATGAATGGTTTTTCTAATTTCCATGACTGAATTGTTGTTTTACTTTGGATGTATGAATTGTAAAGGCTATCATTGTCAGAGGTGTTGGGAAGGCAGTTGTGAGTTCTTCACGGGAGCTGGGTAGATTAGTTCGTTTATTTACCCATTTTCACATATTGATGAAGTTTGTTAGTTGTTTATCACTCACTAAGACTCTTGTCTGACTTAAGGTCTTATGTTTCCCTCTTATTACCTTGGGATGTTCATCCGATTGTTGGACAGGTAGACTAACTAGCAAGTGATAGGTGATGCCTTAGTGGGAACGGTGATGCTGATCGATGGCGAGCGGAGGCTTACGTACTATTTCTACTACTATCTCGTATTTGGATTTCCATAGTTTGCTATTTCTCTGAGTGTTGTAGTGAGGAAAATTGTACAAACACTATTGTTGTTATCCACGTGTATGGGAATTACATTCTTGTTGTGATAAAAGTATGGTGCTTCTGCTACACTATCACTACCTGTTGTATATGTTCTATTATATTTTCTCCTTGCGCTTTGAGTTTACAACAGGTTCTACTTGTGTTTACCAACTTGGATGATCGTCCATAGCTATCGTGCACACCTTTCAACGCATTATTCCTCTTGTATAGTGCAGGGGCTATGGGCGGTCATCACATTTGGTATCAGAGCTCTGGTTAACAATTTTAGCCAAAGTTCTAAGACATACTTGCGTTTGAGAGACGTATTTGTAGGTTTTTGTTGGATACTTACTATGTATATTAGCATATATAGCAATAGCAGTTGTATCTCCTTAGCAGTTTATCTTGTAAGTGGCTAATTACTCTACATTTCAGATTTAGAATGAGTAGATGACCATTAAGACACATTGCTAGGGGAGCTGGCCCTGGAGGGGGAAATGGCGGTGAACCCGTCTATCCGGCCATTTTTAAAGCTATGATGGAAGCATGCCTTCGAAGGAACCTCGCTCCAGTAGCAGTTACGGTTGATGTTGGAGTCAAGGTGCCTAGAGCTGTAGAATTCACATAGTTGTGCAAAGACTTTTCATCATCGGGAGGAAAATAGTTCAAGGGCACTGAACCAGTTGAAGAGGTTCAAAGGTGGTTGGATACTTGTGTTAGAATCTTCAAGGACTTAGGCATTGAGGATGCAACAAAGAGAAAGCTTGCATCAAGGCAGTTAGTGGGCAGGCCAATGGACTGGTGGAACTCTGTCACACTCGAGACTCCAGAGGAAGAGATCTCATGGGATCAATTTCAAGCCAAGTTTGAAGCGAAGTTTATCTCCACCGTACATAAGTGTGTTATGTTTAAGAGATTCTTGGATCTTAAATAGAATGGTCGCCCATTTCTTGACTATGTTTCTGACTTTAAGGCTTTGTCGAAGTATGCTCGTTTATATATAGATACTCCTTATCAAAAGAATGAGAAGTTTATCTTACGATTGGACGAATATCTTGGAAATCAGCTTGTGGATTACCTCAATGATAATTTTGAGAAGATCATTGAGAAGGCTTTGAGGCATGAAAGTCTATTTCCTAAGAAGATGTCTGTTGCTGCACTTAAGGAAGAACAAAAGCCACAGTAGGGTGGTAATAATAAGAAAAAGAAGCAAAAAAAGGAAAGGATGGCCAAAAGAAGCAGAAGGGAGAATTGAATTGCTTCGATTGTTGGAAGAAGGGCCATTCTGCTAGTGAATGCAAGAATCCTAAAGCTGAGAAGAAGTGCTTCAAGTGTGAAAAGCCGGGACATGAGAAGAAAGATTGTCTAGAATCAGCTAAAGATAAAAAGTGGTTAAGGCTTATGCTTTGGGGGTTGTGCCAAATTCTTCAAAAGATCCTACTGCTGAGGAGAACGGAAAAGGTGTCATGTTGAAGGTACTCTTTCTATTAATGGTTTTTTAGTTCGTGTGCTTTTTGATACTGGAGCATCGCATTCATTCATTTACAACGAACTCGTGTGTCGCTTGGGTTTGGAACCCAAGATTTGTAATAGACCTTTCGTAATGACTAATCCAGTTGGGGGTTCGTCCAATCTTTGCATGATTTTTCGTGGTCTATTGTTGTCGAGTCACTCTTTCGTGTGTGATTGCTTTGTTCTTAACTTCGCTGGGTTTGGGATCATCTTGGGCATAGATTGGCTCAAGAGGTATGCGACAAGGGTGAATTGCGAGAAGCTAGAGGTGAGAGTGGGAGATGTGGAAGGGCGAAAGGTGTTGATTAGATGTAAGCACAAAGTGTATGTCTTCATTAGCTATCTATATTCGCTTGTGATTCCACAAGAAGACTTGTCATCTATGCTAATCGATAATGAGTATGAGGATGTCTTTGACGAAGTCAAAGGGTTGCCGTCGCATCGTGAGATCGAGTTTAGGATCGATTTGGTCGAGGGAGCTAGACCAATCGTTATGCCTCTTAGGAGGATGGCGCCTAAGGAACAATGATAATTGGAGGTGCAAGTTTGTGACCTTCTAGGTAAGGGATTCGTTTGGAGTAGTGTTTTCGAATGGGGAGCAGCGGTCGTGTTTGCAACCAAGGCTGATGCTCGTTAAGATTGTTCGTGGACTATCGTGAGCTGAACAAGGTGACGAAAAAGAACAAGTATCCATTGCCTAGGATAGATAACTTGTTCGATTAGCTTCACGAAGCCAAAATATTTTCTTAAATGGATTTGGCAACGGGATTTCACTGGTTGAGGGTGGTTAACGAAAGTGTGCCAAAGACTGCCTTTAGGACACCATCCGGTTTCTTCGAATGGTTGGTGATGCCATTTGGGTTGACTAACGTGCCAGCATATTTTGTGGATCTTATGAATAGGGTTTTTAGATATCAGAGTTACAAGTTCGTGCTTGTGTTCGTGGGCGACATTCTGGTTTACTCTCAGAATGAGGAAGAACACAAGACACACTTGAGAATTGCATTGGAAATCTTGCAAGAGCATCAACTAAGAACCAATTTTGTAATTGTCACTTCTGGAAGAGTTAAGTGAGGTTCTTAGGCCATGTTGTTTCTGGAAATAGGATAGTGGTTGACCCCGCTAAACTGGAAGCAATCCAGGACTGGGATAGACCTAAGAGTGCGACAAATGTTTGGAGTTTCCTTGGGTTGGCAGGTTATTACCGATGGTTTAGCAAGGATTTCTCCCAAAGCTGCACCGTTAACAGGATTGACGAAAAAAGAACCAAGTGTGCACATGGGATGCAAAGCGTGAGTAAGCGTTTGGAATCTTGAAGGAGAGATTGACAAGTGCACCTGCATTGACCATTCCAAGTGGGAATAAAGAGATGGTGTTTTATACTGATGCATGTGGTCTTGGACTTAGAGCAGTACTGATGCAAAAGGATAAGGTTGTGGCCTACATGAGTCGACAACTGAAGCTGCCTGGGAGAAATTACCCAACTCATGATTTAGAGTTGGCGAAGATTGTATATGCTCTGAAGACGTGGAGACATTACCTATTGGGAATTTGATTTGAGTTGTTTATGGATCATAAGTCGTTGAAGTATCTCTTCTCCAAACAGGATTTGAATCTTCAGCAACAACGATGGTTAATGTTTCTGGCGTCATATAATTTTTGGTATAGCCTATACTCTCGGCAAAGGTAACACAGTTACAGATGCGTTGAGTTGAAGAAACACAAGATTGGGGCGATGTTTTTAGAATGGAAGAGCTTCGAGTATTTGGCAAGGTTCAATTTCAGGCCAAGGTGCAAGTTGGAACCTGAAATGTTGGCAAACTTATCGATAAGACCTACTCTTATCAAAAGGATTGACGTAAGTCAAAAAAGAGATGTGAAGCTTGTGGAGTTTGTCTAGAAGCTAGAACCAGATGATAAAGAGTTCGAAGTCGATCGAGAAAGTTGGCTTCGAAAGCAAGGGCGACTAATTGTTCCTGATAGTGATGGACTAAGATATGAGGTTCTAAAGGAATGCCATCAATCGATGTTGAGGATTCATCCCAGTGGTAAAAAGATGTATCAAAACATGAAGCGAGTCTACTACTGGGAGGGGATGAGGAGAGATATTGGAAAGTTCATTTCCAAATGCATGAACTATCAGTCGGTGAATGTTGAACAGAAGAAGCCGAGTGGTTTGCTTCAGCCATTGGAAGTTCGTACATGGAAGTAGGAGAAGATATTGATGGATTTTATCGATGGACTACATAGAACCAGGGCAGGAAATGAAGGGTTTCGGGTCAATGTGGATCGTTTGACCAAAAGTGCATGGTTCATTCCTGTCAAGTCAACTAGGACAACACCGAAATTGGCTGAACTTTATGTGAAATGGATAGTTCGATTCCATGGTATCCTAAAGAGTATAGTGAGATACCAAGATCCATTATTTTGGAGTGGATTGAAAAGTTTGCAAGAGGCTTTGGGAACTTAGTTGTCCTCAAGTACGACTTATCATCCCCAAACTGATGGTCAGACCGAGATAATCAATCGAGTTTTGGAAGATCTCCTAAGAGCTTGTGTGTTGGATTTTGGGGGATCATGGGAAGACCATCTACATCTAGTTGAGTTTGCTTATAACAATGGCTACCAGTCTAGCATTAGGATGGCACCGTACGAGGCATCGTGTGGGAGGCCGCGTAATTCTCCAGCTTGTTGGTTAAAAATTGGAGATAAGTTAGCATATGGGCCTGAAATGGTAAGAGAGACTTCAGATAGTATTGAGATCGTTCGACAATGAATTAAGGAATCCCAAGACTGTCTGAAGAGTTATTGTTAATCCCTCAAAAAATCCATACACACATTGAGCAAAGGATGCAGAACGGGCACCATCAGGGTCGTTCGTGGATAATGTTGTCTAAGGCGCTTAAACGACTCACAACTGACAGGATTCAACCGCATAGAGCCAGATCCAAATGTCGAACCCAAGGCAAGTCAAGACAACCAGTACGACCAAAGATGATGTCATGATGTAAAATGAGAAATGTGGCCCAAAAAGGATAGAGATCGCATATCCTGTAAAGTCGCTCACTGTTTTCCTGTCAAAAGACCAAGCCTGAAATGAAGCTGCAATACGAGTGCTTGCAACATCATATGTGACCATATCTCCAATCAAAGTTGGACACGAATCCTGACTCAGTTGCGGGAGCTAAGGTCGATCATTCATACTGGGACTAAGCCACTTAAACACAGAAGCAAAGAAAATCGCCCATTCAACGTAGGCGGGAGTGACCTTGTGGCGTAGCCGTAGGGACAAACAGTGCCATACAAAGGCAGCAAAAAGACGAGCACCCTAGAGCTAAGAAGAACGGTCGTGCAAGGAACAGGGGAGAGCCAGGTCCAGTCCCGCGTTCCGCCCTTATAAAAGTTTCCAAGTTTTCCAAAGCATTCATACCCACATGGACGCCGCTCCTATGGACTCGCACAACTACTCAAGACGCTTGCTCCATTGAGTCGCTCGCACATGGCAGCTGAATACAGCCATGGGCAGCTGGCTACAGCTAGCCGATGGCATAGTTGTAATTAACAAAATGAGCGACCCATAGCTGGCATAAACAGACTTCAGATCATTTCCCAAGGGAAGCTCACCTATAAATACACCGTGACTATCAATATAATGGGGATAGAATCTTTGAAACCACAAAGTGCTGCTAAATTCTATCATCAGCTACTAATTCAGCCATGGCGTCAAGTATAATCTCGTGATCAAGGAAAACAGAAGCATCCTTCTCCTCAATCATTCATCCGTCCTTCATTTCTCAAATTCCACCGTCCCCTTGTGTAATACCATGGTTGAAATATGCAAATGAGGGTATATTGAGTGAATGCAAAGATGTATGAAAAGAGAGAATTGATGTGTTCTGTAATCTCTATTATAAGATTGGAAATCACCTTCATAGTGGACGTAGGCCTAGTTAACAGTTGAACCACTCTAAATTTCTCCTCTACTTTACTTTTCTTGCATTTTTCATTTTTAATTGCTGATGAAACACGGTTCCATTTATTTCTTACCAAATTAGTGAAGTACAGTTTAGTACCTTAGGTGTTTAGACCATTTTTGGTGTAAACATTTTGGCACCTACCATAGGGTCGTGTTCATAATTCCCTTTCGTAGTTCAGCTATAAAAAAATCCCAAAAAAAGCTTTCTCTTTTGAAACTATGGTTGGATCGAAGAAAGGCGGCAAACCAACTAAAGTTACTATGATCAGTGAGGGTGATAATGCTGACGAAGCTACACCTCAAATCTTGAATCAAGGGGCAGGGGTACCCCCAAGGCCATCTATAATGCGAGATGAATTGAATGTGGTTGTAACCGGCCTGAATGAAAAAATGGATAATACAACGAAGATGATAATGGAAATGTTTGATGTCCTAACCAATGTTCAATCCAATTTGTTACCTTGAAAAACTGTGGTAAGTACTCGTGAAAAAGAGGACTCGTCAGCCTCAGACCCTGGACGACCTCACAGCCCAGTGGGAGACAAGGGGGAGGCCGACATTGAGGATCCTAAGTCCAAATCTCCACAGCACAAAGAAGAACATACGGATCGGGCCGCTGCAAGTCCCATCAACGTAACATCCCTTAAAGAGGATGCAAGGTGTCGAAGCTCAAACCGTGGTCGCACCAATAAAAAAGTCAGTGCCGATCCTGATGAACAAGCAAGTGACGAGAGGCACATCACAGACATGATTCAGCGAATAATGAAGGAGAAGGAGACCAGAGAAGATGAGGAGAAACAATGGGAGTTTTCCCCCAGCAAAAATCCATTCATAGAGGAAATCCGTCAAGAAAAATTCCCGAAGAAATTTATACCCCCCAGCAATAGCACCTTATAGCGGAATTGGAGATCCAACCATTTTTCTGTTCAAGTACGACCAGCACATGAATAGAGCTAGGGCCACTGATGAAATCAAGTGCCTATACTTTCCCGTGTGCTTGGAAGGTGTGGTCTCATTATGGTTTGCCAGACTTCCACCTAAATGTATCGACAAGTTTGCTGACCTGGCAAGGAGATTTCAAGATCAATTCCGATTAAAGACCACCAAAGCAAGGGATGTGATGTCACTCAGTGAGATGGAAGAAATGCCCGGAGAAACCATTAGAGCCTTCCTTACACACTTCCATGCTGCAACAACGGAGGTTTTAGAACTGGAGCCTTGGTACTTATTGGCAGCCCAGAAAGGGGCTATCGATAAGAAGTTAGAATTCGAGAAGTGGCTCAAGATGAAGAAACCAAAGACCCTAAAGAAGTTCTTCAAGAAAGCCAACGAATACATGAGCATGGAAATCAATACCCTAGATATCCAGAAGGACACGAAGAATGGCACTATTAAGGAAGGGAAAAGCAGTGAATCTTCCTAGATAATTCAGAAGGATGACTTTGAGCATAAGAGACGGTTTAATAGGAGAGATAGTAAAATACATAAGAAGTCAAAATTCATTAAGCAAACAGAATTGACACCCTTGAATGAAACTCCAGACAAAATCTACTCTGCCACGAAGGACTTAGGTATATTTCCTTAGTTAAAAACACAAAGAATCATGAAACAGCAGGAAAATTCCAGAAAGTTTTGTCGGTTTCATAATCAATCTGGGCACAATACGAATGAATGTCGACACTTGAGAAATTTCATTGAAGATCTCATCTGAGAAAATTAGTTGTAGTAATATGTCAAGAGTCCTCAAAACGCATCAGGAATTCAGAGGCAAGGTAAGGTTACCGATCAGGCCGGGTCGCACGAGATAACCCAGGCGCCTGAAGACATATGGCCAATCATTGACTAGCAGCCACTGGATGCAACCCAGTATCCAGAACTGGAAATGCGCGACCCCCATGTTCTATTATTTTTATTGTTTTTATAGTCTTTTTTTTTTCTAGATATATTTCGATGACATGTGATTCACCTTTATTGTGTTAAGCAAAAACTCTATACGATAAAAGATGTGCGTTCACAAATAGTAATCTCATGGGAAACAAAAATTACTTGCGAACTAATGCTCAGAATTGGTCTCTAATGAAGGCCAAGTTGTGCATCATGCATCAAAAGCATTGGTCAAACCAGGTAGGATAGCCAAATGACCATCTTGAAGAATTCAAAGGAAAAGAATCATTCCAAAGCAATTCATGGAGAGCACACCAAAATCTGTAGGCTGCACTCTTTGTTTTCTTCTAAAAAAAACTAGGCTGGTTAACACCAGTCCTAGGATCGGAAGGTCCCATAATCATGCTGGAAAGACCAGCACAAAAATAGAAATACTAGCCGAAAGGGGGTATCCATTCTTGTTCTTTGTTGTTAACCAAGTCAAACAAAGCCAAGATTTGATTACAAAATCAGAAATGCTAGCCAAAAGGAGGTATCAGAAATCCTTATCGAAAGGGGGTATCAGAAATCCTAGCCGTATGGGGGTGTCCAATTTAGGTCTCTGTTTGATCATAATAGCCGGGTCAAATAAGATCAAAATTGGGCCGAAAATTGAAACCTAAGTTCTCCCATGAGGGCTCATACTCAAAATCAGTCTCCGAAGGGCTCGGATCACTGAGTTAGTGAGATATAGGATTGAGTACATAAAAAAGAAAACACACATTGAACATATGAAATGCATTTAATCGAGTTTCTGAAGGATTTGGGACGCCAAATCAATGAGGAACTGGATTAAATGTATAGCAAGATACCTGAAACTTATGAAACGCACATCCAAAAACAAACTTTAAAAGTTTGAATCACCAGGACATTAAAGAAAGTGAACATATGCATAATAAGAACTAAACCCCTCAAAAAAAGGGAGAAAAAAAAAGAAATATGATGTCCTAAAATTAAAAGCAAACTAATGTAATTGACGATAGATGACATAAAAATGTAACCATCGCACAACCCATAAAAGCGTAACATGACGTAAATAAATATAAATTACGAAAGTTACAGCGTAACAACGCTAACGAGTAATAACAAAATACAAATTCATTACAAAGATACATAGTTATCAAGTTGGTACTGCAAAACGCAAAACAACAGCACATCATTTGGCGATGTTTTCAGGTACAGGATGGTCATCAACCAAATGAACCTTAGAAGTACCTTCACTAGCCACGAAAGGTTCTGTCAGGAAAACCTGGGACCTCGAAGCTCTATCTCCTACAGGACCGCGGGCATGAGCAGGAAGAACATTTTGGACTTCTTTTCCAAGGGATTGAGCTCGTTCATCAGCCAGTATTCTCTTACGTTTTTCCAACGCATCACGATCTCTTGCCTCAAGGAGGGCCTCTTGTAGAGCACTGTCATCCTTATCTTTGGAATAGGTAAGCACTTGCTCCCAGACAAGAGCTAATGTACGGGGGAAGTCCTTGTTCAGGTAGCTCAAGATTTCGCAGGTCATAACACTGAGGGTGTAAAATCGAAATAGGGTCTCTTCAGTTTTAGTTCTGGAGTGCTCAAGATCACTGGTTAACCTCATTTTATATTCTTCTAAAGATTCAAGGACCCTATTTTGGGAAGCGAGCTTACCTTCGAGCATTGCCTTCTCCTACCGACAAGAAACCACAGCATGTTGTACAGAAGTTAATTGAGATTTAGCAAACTCGCGGCCGGTTTGGGCCTCATCATGTTGTCTTCTGGTGGCTTCAATCTCTTCTTGAAGTTTTCTATTGTCGGCCTCCAAGATGTTCATCCTACTGTTCCCATCCTTAAAGAATGCAATTTTGGCCGCCTGACTTTTGACCATACGGATCAATTCAGCCTTATCGTTCTCCAGAAGCTCGATACGCTCAAGATGTTGAGTATTCAACTTCTGAAATTCGAAGCAGAACCTGTTCCAAGACTCGAATCGCTCTCTCGAAGTATTTTTGGCCTCTTCTAACTGAGCTTCAAGCTGACCCATGACAATGGCAAGCTGGGACGTCACATAATTTTTTATAGCGCTCATCTCCCCGACGGTACTCTGGTCATCGTGTGGAGACAAGTCCAAGACAAGGTCCATTCCCCTTAAGTCCCAGTCTCCGAACATGTCCTTCAACTTGGGATTTCCGGGGGCAACTATGTAGGAAGTTCTATCAAGAATCGCTTGGATCTGACAAAGAGCAGGTGCAATGGGCATAGAGGATTTAGGCAACGATTCCACTGGGCCAAAGAACTAGGGCATAAAGGTTCAGTCGGCTCAGAGGACCCACCAAGCCAGTAACACCCCACATCCGTTAGTGTCACTCACAAAGGGAATGCACTAAGTTCTGTGGAGCATTTAGGGTAAAAGATGCAGATAAATTACAAGACAGACAGAAATTAAACAGCGGAAAATAAAACTTTGCTTTATTGATAAAATAGTTTGTACAATGATTTCTTTACAATATCAGAGTATCATCTGTCTTACAAAATAAAGAAGCATAAAACAACATTTATATTCCCCAATTTTAGCAAGAGCCAGCCATAGCATCTGAAAAGAGAATCCAAGCAAACTTCGACAAATCTTCAAGCTGGGAAAGCATGACAGTCCAACTTAACCTGAGCTATACTATCCCCTTCTTTACTACCTGTGGGGGGGGGGGGACGGAAGAAAAGAAGATGAAAGAAAAACAGAGTCAGACATAAAGCCTGAGTAAGTTCAGTAACTTCTAGCATGTGAACATGGAAAAACAAAACGACATGAATTAAATGAATACAAGATAACACCAAGATGATAGGATCAGCAAGATTAGACAAGATTAACACAAGATATGCTAAGATAAGATTAACTGGATATGCTCTAATACTTTCGCCGCTTCGCTATTTCCTTGTTATACTGATTTCTATATCTCTGCACCACCTAACTAGTGTCCCAACTAGTAACGATAACGTGATCTCAATCCCTGTAGTTTCCATTGCCTTCAGGCATACATTTATATTTATTACCTAGATCTAATCTAGGGTTTTCTATCAAGTGCTTTCTAGATTCAACTAGAGTTTACGCTATCTGCTGAACGCTTCTCGGATTCAGGGTTTATGCCACCTAGTCCAACTAGGGATTATGCTACCTGTCGAACGATGCCCCCAAATCTAGGACACACTACCTAGAGTGGTATATGTTCCTATACTTCCCCACGCATGTATCGCGAATCGTTATCGCTTGTCTAGATGCACATGTCCTGTAATGTGCGGCCCGAGTCCTGTGGCAGGGCAAATCAAGAAACATAGAACTCGGTCGGGAGCTTTCAGATATCTGCCGATGTAGATGCTAAGGTCTGTTTTTATTCCAGTAGCTATGGTCCCACTTGACCCCTCCCTCAACTAATGAAAGGCACACCTTGAAAAATGAGAACTATACGTAGGCCCCTGGTGCCCCACTATCCTATGGCCATCCTCACCCATAACTAGATAACAAGTATATGGTCTTTTGGAGTTCTCCGCCTTTCCGCTTCACGTATCTCGATTGACTCAAGATGGATGGTAGACGACGAGTTGCTATCACAGAGCTACCGTTTTCTCGCTGAATCACGCTGGTCCATCCTAGTCTTTAGGTTGCCATATTTTGCAACCAAGGCATACCCCTGGTTCTTCTAACGTAGACCTTAACCTCTGTGAGCCCAGGAGGATCATCTGCAGCCTCACAGAGGGATACCAAGAGTACCCTCATGTCCCCTCGAAGCCTTGGGCTTCGTACCCCAATTCGTTGGAGCCTTCGTTTTAATCAGACGGACGTTCGCTCCTTCCCGTGTTATACTAAGAATTACTACTTAGTTCTGCCAACTAAGGTTTACCACTTAGTTTCCAGAATCGTTGTTTTCTTAACTAAGGTTTACTATTTAGCTCCTTTTAACTAAGGTTTACTACTTAGTTCTCTCTCCCGTCCATTTGGATTGGTTAAGTGTCATTAGTCAATTCAAGCTAACTTAACCCTCTTCATTTATCCTGTTAAACTGGTTAAGTGTTACCAGTAATTCATGTTGACTTAACCCTACCACAAACCAAGTTATATTGGTTAAGTATTTCTTATAACTTAACCCTGCCCCTTTCATCCTGTATTGGTTAAGTGTTCCTTTTTAACTTAACCTTGCCCGTCTGTTTTAACTAACATGTTATTAATGGTTAAGTATTATCCCTTCAGGTTTTAAAATTAACCCTATTCCTTTATCACAATCTGACGGTTAAGTGCTCAAGTTTACTTAACCCTACGGTCTTGTCCATCTAACATATCAAATTGGCTAAGTGTATTAGATTTTACTTAACCCCAACCTCTAGTCTAGTTAACATGCTAATTTGGCTAAGTGTATTAACTTTACTTAACCCCACCTTCTAGTCTATTTAACATGTTAATTTGGCTAAGTGTTTTCTTAGTTAATTAACCCCTACAAATCTTGTCTTGTTACCATGTTAAGTTGGCTAAGTGTCCCTATGGACTTAGCCCTCCCATTCTAGCTTAACCGTGTTAAGTTGGTTAAGTGTTCCTATGGACTTAACCCTCCCATTCTAGCTTAACTGTGTTAAGTGTCTGTATGAACCTAACCCCACCCACCGGTCTGGTTATCATGTTGAATTGGTTAAGTGTCTTAGTTAACTTAACCCTACCATTCTTGTTCTAGCTTTAACTAAATAAATTAAAGCCGCTACCACTCACATTAGACAGATATTGTTGCGATTACTGTATGTGCCGGTTGGTTCCGGGCAGGTTTACATCGCAACTCAGTCTAACCTCGGGTTAGGCATATTCGTGTTTTCTAAGTTCAAAGGGTTTTGATTAATTTTCAAATCAGTTTTTGAAAGTAACCATCTCGTCCGTCGGATCAGTTAGGGATAGCCAGGGAGAGCAGGAAACTTGTATTTTCCAAACTCAAGCCTAGACACTATCCTCTCTGTCACCCTAGAACTTTTTGGTGCATTATTAAGAGAGATGTCGTTAAGAAACCTTTAATTTGTCTAAATTTACATTTTCTCATTTATGACAAATTCTATAAGTAAATTATTCCTAATTACCTTTTTAATGTAAATTGTCAACGTTTATTCTTATGGCCCATTTCCCCTCTATATCATATTTATGCTTTTTGGTATGTAAACTATACCAAATTAAGTGTCACTAACCATGATTTTGCTAAACATGACAATTATTCCCAATTATGGCCAATTTCAAATTTATGCCAATATGCCAAATTAGCTAATCCAATTCTGATTTAACATTCTAATTACAGTTCATGTCAAACTAGACTTATTATTCTAGTTCACAGTTCATGTAAATGCTAGATTTACAAGTCAATACTAGATTCAAATTACACATCCTATAATTCATGTCAAATTTATCCCATTTGCATTTCTATGAACATGCCATAATACATGTTCCCAATTTATGCCAATTTCCAAGTTTATAACTATGTTTTTAGTAAATTTCATATTTTGCCCAAATCGTATTCCCATCGTTCGTATAATCGTGATTCAATCTAGATTATAGATAAATCTAGATTCGTAGAAGATAGGGAACGAACCAAAGATGCTATGAAAGATCGGACATAACAACTGGCATAAGATGATAATACACAGGCATATAGATTACGACATGAAAGGGTTGAATAAAGACGTAGGTTCAAGAACATGGGTAGACCTAACTTAATAGGTAAATTCCCCAGGTCTAAAACCAAAGAAAACCAAGAATAGACAGAATAGATAATCAGGTTTAGACCCAATTTCATAGTCACAAAACTTAAGCAACACTTTCCTAGTCATGAATCACAGTTGTTCTTGTTATGTCATAGGCAATAGTTTATGTTTCCTAATCAAAGGCATAGGCTTGTGTTCATGGTCAAGGAAATAATCCTCATAGTCACAGTCACAGTCATAGGAAATGTTCAAAGTCATAGGCAATGTTCATAGTTATAGGCAATGTTCATGGTCATAGGCAATGCCTAATTGGTCATCGAATCATAACAGTTCTTAATTAGGTCCAAGGATATAAGCACTGATTCGAATAGAAAGAATTGGCATACTCTATTATTCCTTTAATTTCATGTCACGAAAAGAGAAAACGTTCAAATCTAAAAAGTAACCGACTTACAGAGATTAGATTAGAATAGAAAGATGGTGTTGCTATGATTCGTGCGACGTTGCTTGAAACCGTTTGAGCTAGCCTTTGATTTTTATCTTGAAGCTTTAATCTTGATTCGAATCTCTTCTGGACAACTTGAGCATCATAACCTTGTCTTGGACTTTCGTATTATTTTCTTATTTTTATTTATTTATACATTTTCTCAGAGGCAGCATAAGGATAGAAAAGAATTTGTGAATAGAGGAGGAGTCCAGGGCTGTTTATATAGTGTAGAAGTCAACAAATCTAGTCAGAATGGCGTCCGGATACAGAACAACGAACCAGACTACAGATCTGGAAAAAGCAGGGGGGTCGACCCCCAGGTCGACTACCCAGTCGACCTGGGTCTTGGGCGGGAAAATTCCCGCCCAGCCCAATCTGGGTCTGTTTTTCGAATTTGAACTCGTTTTTGACCTGTTCGAATTTTAAATCGAATTCTGAAACTTCGGAGGGTCATATCTCCTTCATACGGACTCCGATTCTCGCAAACTCGGATTCATTTTCATGTAGAATTCGAAGACGAACGCAATGACGCAACCCGTTTCCCTTGATTTTGATTTTAAAATTTAATTCTGCCTTGATTTGTGAATCCTAGTGTTATAGAATTACGGGGTGTTACATTCTCCCCCACTTAAAAGGATTTCGTCCCCGAAATCTTCAAGTTAGGAAGAATGTGTCCTACCATCCAATCACCCATCTACTCAACCATTCAATCACAGGCATTCATTGTCCTTAAAAGATTTCTATTGCTTTCATGTTCATATGCATAGTGTGTGTATATGTCTTTATCTAATGCAAAATCAGGCGGTCTACTGATTCAGTTGACCTCCTTAATGCGAATCATGTCAGTGCCACGCGTCCAATCATGTATGCAAGCATCCCTAGTTATGTAAACACTACATGCGTGCACCGCCATTCATCCATATGCAACATCCATATGATAACATATCAAGTTCAATAAATACATATCTGTAAATGCAATATGAAAGCGTCTTAACTGATCTAGTGCCTAATATGTATGCATATGCATTCACGAGCAACCACTTGCAACCATCAACCATAACACGTTTCAAATACATGTTTACATCCATTGGCTCCTACCTAAGGATCGAAGATACGACCTAGAGGATATACTTTGGAAAGAGAGAAACAATTATGCGTAAAGCTCCAAAAAAAGAAATCAAGGATGCACCCTTAAGGAAAAGGGTATGATGCTAGTATCTAGCCTTCTTGAGCTTTACTCCACTGTATCTTAACTAATTTAACTTCTCGATTGTGAAGTTCCTAATCTCCATTTCCAAAATAAACAGATGTCAATCACGGTACCAAGTATATGTACTAAGATGATTAGAGGTCTCCCTCTTATCCGCCATGCCATAATTATAAGGGTCGAAAGGTCACTACGTGCTTTTTAGAGTGCCTGTCACAACTATTCATCTCTCACGCAAACCATCCTAGTCGAACTCCACATTCCTCAAGTAAAAGCCCCAAAGGCCTAAAACAATATCAGACAAGCACCCAAGGAATATCTCCTCCGAATTTAGACGATCTACGTGAGATGATATAAGCAAACTCGATAGCTATTCTCAAATCCCTACTAACCAAAAATAAACTGGTCAGACCACCAATTTGGATTTGAGACTCTAGTGGGATCTTTCTACTATACAAGGACTATGGTGCAGAGACTCATCTATGGAAGTGGATATGAACAAATGCGAAGCGCTAAAACCAAAGGAAAGAGTACGGATAGAAAAACTGGATTCTTCCAACAGAACTTTACTACCTTTCTCCTAGGTACGCTTGGTGGTGAAAGTATGTACTTGCCCTTCTGAAAATCTTGTTCCTCGTTCGTGCCCTTGTCCTTAATTATATGCCCTATCATACCCTAGTAAAGATACTTCCTCTTGTCTTAGGTTTTATAATTCCTTCCTCCTTTGTGAGCTAAATCTACATCCATGAATTCCTCATCCTAGGGTTGTGCTCCTTAGCCAAACTCCTCATCCCCTTCCGTGTGTAACCATGTTGACAAATCTCTCGAAAGCTGCTTCCATCGTACAGAGGACCCTATAAGCTTGAAAGAAAACTAGCCGCAGGTGAGACTACTACGGTTATAGATGGAAGTCGGGCACTACTTCGCCCTTCGATGAGGTTACCTCCCAGAAAGCCAGGAGCCCCAGAGACTCAAGAAAGAAGGAGATAAGAATTCAAACAGAGGAAGAGAAGATAGTGCGTATGGCTTTGGGGAATATGCCTTTTAAAACAAATCTTTTCTCTTGAAAATGCTTCTTTTAAAACCGTTTTGAAAATAAAAAATTTCAAATCTTTTATCTAATCCGGTAACCTTCAGCTCTGATACCACTGAAACACCCCACATCTGTTAGTGTCACTCATAAAGGGAATGCACTAAGTTCTGTGGAGCATTTAGGGTAAAAGATGCAGATAAATTACAAGACAGACAGAAATTAAACAGCGGAAAATAAAACTTTGCTTTATTGATAAAATAGTTTGTACAATGATTTCTTTACAATATCAGAGTATCATCTATATTACAAAATAAATAAGCATAAAACAACATTTATATTCCCCAATTTTAGCAAGAGCCAGCCATAGCATCTGAAAAGAGAATCCAAGCAAACTTCGACAAATCTTCAAGCTGGGAAAGAGTGACAGTCCAACTTAACCTGAGTTATACTATCCCCTTCTTTACTACCTGGGGGGGGGGGGAACGGAAGAAAAGAAGACGAAAGAAAAACAGAGTCAGACATAAAGCCTGAGTAAGTTCAGTAACTTCTAGCATGTGAACATGGAAAAACAAAACGACATGAATTAACTGAATACAAGATAACACCAAGATGATAGGATCAGCAAGATTAGACAAGATTAACACAAGATATGCTAAGATAAGATTAACTGGATATGCTCTAATACTTTCGCCGCTTCGCTATTTCCTTGTTATACTGATTTCTATATCTCTGCACCACCTAACTAGTGTCCCAACTAGTAACGATAACGTGATCCCAATCCCTGTAGTTTCCATTGCCTTCAGGCATACATTTATTATTTATTACCTAGATCTAATCTAGGGTTTTCTATCAAGTTCTTTCTAGATTCAACTAGAGTTTACGCTATCTGCTGAACGCTTCTCGGATTCAGGGTTTTTGCCACCTAGTCCAACTAGGGATTATGCTACCTGTCGAACGATGCCCCCAAGTCTAGAAGACACTACCTAGAGTGGTATATGTTCCTATACTTCCCCACGCATGTATCGCGAATCGTTATCGCTTGTCTAGATGCACATGTCCTTTAATGTGCGGCCCGAGTCCTGTGGTAGGGCAAATCAAGAAACACAGAACTCGGTCGGGAGCTTTCAGATATCTGCCGATGCAGATGCTAAGGTCTGTTTTTATTCCAGTGGCTATGGTCCCACTTGACCCCTCCCTCAATTAATGAAAGGCACACCTTGAAAAATGAGAACTATACGCAGGCCCCCGGTGCCCCACTATCCTATGGCCATCCTCACCCATAACTAGATAGCAAGTATATAGTCTTTTGGAGTTCTCCGCCTTTCCGCTTCACGTATCTCGATTGACTCAAGATGGATGGTAGACGACGAGTTGCTATCACAGGGCTACCGTTTTCTCGCCGAATCACGCTGGTCCATCTTAGTCTTTAGGTTGCCATATTTTGAAACCAAGGCATACCCCTGGTTCTTCTAACGCAGACCTTAACCTCTGTGAGCCCAGGAGGATCATCTGCAGCCTCACAGAGGGATACCAAGAGTACCCTCACGTCCCCTCGAAGCCTCGGGCTTCGTACCCCAATTCGTTGGAGCCTTCGTTTTAATCAGACGGACGTTCACTCATTCCCGTGTTATACTAAGAATTACTACTTAGTTCTGCCAACTAAGGTTTACCACTTGTTTCCAGAATCGTTGTTTTCTTAACTAAGGTTTACTACTTAGCTCCTTTTAACTAAGGTTTACTACTTCGTTCTCTCTCCCGTCCATTTGGATTGGTTAACTGTCATTAGTCAATTCAAGCTAACTTAACCCTCTTCATTTATCCTGTTAAACTTGTTAAGTGTTACCAGTAATTCATGTTGACTTAACCCTACCACAAACCAAGTTATATTGGTCAAGTATTTCTTATTACTTAACCCTACCCCTTTCATCTTGTATTGGTTAAGTGTTCCTTTTTAACTTAACCTTGCCCGTATGTTTTAACTAACATGTTATTAATGGTTAAGTATTATCCCTTCAGGTTTTAAACTTAACCCTATTCCTTTATCACAATCTGATGGTTAAGTGATCAAGTTTACTTAACCCTACGGTCTTGTCCAGCTAACATATCAAATTGGCTAAGTGTATTAGATTTTACTTAACCCCAACCTCTAGTCTAGTTAACATGTTAATTTGGCTAAGTGTATTAACTTTACTTAACCCCACCTTCTAGTCTAGTTAACATGTTAATTTGGCTAAGTGTTTTCTTAGTTACTTAACCCCTACAAATCTTGTCTTGTTACCATGTTAAGTTGGTTAAGTGTCCCTATGGACTTAGCCCTCTCATTCTAGATTAACTGTGTTAAGTTGGTTAAGTGTTCCTATGGACTTAACCCTCCCATTCTAGCTTAACTGTGTTAAGTGTCTGTATGAACCTAACCCCACCCACCGGTCTGGTTATCATGTTGAATTGGTTAAGTGTCTTAGTTAACTTAACCCTAAAATTCTTGTTCTAGCTTTAACTAAATAAATTAAAGCCGCTACCACTCACATTAGACAGATATTGTTGCGATTACTGTATGTGCCGGTTGGTTCCGGGCAGGTTTACATCGCAACTCAGTCTAACCTCGGGTTAGGCATATTCGTGTTTTCTAAGTTCAAAGGGTTTTGATTAATTTTCAAATCAGGTTTTGAAAGTAACCATCCCGTCCGTCGGATCAGTTAGGGATAGCCAGGGAGAGCAGGAAACTTGTATTTTCCAAACTCAAGCCTAGACACTATCCTCTCTGTCACCCTAGAACTTTCTGGTGTATTATTAAGAGAGATGTCGTTAAGAAACCTTTAATTTGTCTAAATTTACATTTTCTCATTTATGACAAATTCTATAAGTAAATTATTCCTAATTACCCTTTTAATGTAAATTGTCAACGTTTATTCTTATGGCCCATTTCCCCTCTATATCATATTTATGCTTTTTGGTATGTAAACTATACCAAATTAAGTGTCACTAACCATGATTTTGCTAAACATAACAATTATTCCCAATTATGGCCAATTTCAAATTTATGCCAATATGCCAAATTAGCTAATCCAATTCTGATTTAACATTCTAATTACAGTTCATGTCAAACTAGACTTATTATTCTAGTTCACAGTTCATGTAAATGCTAGATTTACAAGTCAATACTAGATTCAAATTACACATCCTATAATTCATGTCAAATTTATCCCATTTGCATTTCTATGAACATGCCATAATACATGTTCCCAATTTATGCCAATTTCCAAGTTTATAACTATGTTTTTTGTAAATTTCATATTTTGCCTAAATCGTATTCCCATCGTTCGTATAATCGTGATTCAATCTAGATTATAGATAAATCTAGATTCGTAGAAGATAGGGAATGAACCAAAGATGCTATGAAAGAACGGACATAACAACTGGCATAAGATGATAATTCATAGGCATATAGATTACGACATGAAAGTGTTGAATAACGACGTAGGTTCAAGAACATGGGTAGACCTAACTTAATAGGTAAATTCCCTAGGTCTAAAACCAAAGAAAACCAAGAATAGACAGAATAGATAATCAGTTTTAGACCCAATTTCATAGTCACAATACTTAAGCAACACTTTCCTAGTCATGAATCACAGTTGTTCTTGTTATGTCATAGGCAATAGTTTATGTTTCCTAATCAAAGGCATAGGCTTGTGTTCATGGTCAAGGAAATAATCCTCATAGTTACAGTCACAGTCACAGTCATAGGCAATGTTCATAGTCATAGGCAATGTTCATAGTCATAGGCAATGTTCATAGTCATAGGCAATGCCTAATTGGTCATCGAATCATAACAGTTCTTAATTAGGTCCAAGGATATAAGCACTGATTCAAATAGAAAGAATTGGCATACTCTTTTATTCCTTTAATTTCATGTCACGAAAAGAGAAAACGTTCAAATCTAAAAAGTAACCGACTTACAGAGATTAGATTAGAATAGAAAGATGGCGTTGCTATGATTCGTGCGACGTTGCTTGAAACCGTTTGAGCTAGCTTTTGATTTTTATCTTGAAGCTTTAATCTTGATTCGAATCTCTTCTGGACAACTTGAGCAGCATAACCTTGTCTTGGACTTTCGTATTATTTTCTTATTTTTATTTATTTATACATTTTCTCAGAGGCAGCATAAGGATAGAAAAGAATTTGTGAATAGAGAAGGGGTCTAGGGCTGTTTATATAATGTAGAATTCAACGAATCTGGTCAGAATGGCGTCCGGATATAGAACAACGAACCAGACTCCAAATCTGGAAAAAGCAGGGGGGGTCGACCCCCAAGTCGACTACCCAGTCGATCTGAGTCTTGGGCGGGAAAATTCTCGCCCAGCCGAATCTGGGTCTGTTTTTCGAATTTGAACTCGTTTTTGACCTGTTCGAATTTTAAATCGAATTCTGAAACTTTGGAGGGTCATATCTCCTTCATACGGACTCCGATTCTCGCAAACTCGGACTCGTTTTCATGCAAAATTCCGAGACGAACGCAATGGCGCAGCCCGTTTCCCTTGATTTTGATTTTAAAATTTAATTTTGCCTTGATTTGTGAATCTTAGTGTTATAGAATTACGGGGTGTTGCAAAGCATATCCTTATCTTGTTTATCATTACCTTCTCTCCTCTCATCATCTTGGTTTTCTTCTCCAGATACCCGAGATTGGTCGTGCTTCCTCTTCTTTAGCAAACTTTCCAGTGGTGCTTCAAGAGCATCTTAGGTTAAAAGATCTAATGGTGGACGGGGACACTTGAGGTAGTGAGATAGAATGGATTGCAAGACATTTCATGGATCGATGAGAGCAAATTGCTAGGAGAAACTATCCGATAAAGATGATCCCATTTTTGGATCTAAGAGAAAAAAGAAGATCTAAGCACCTTAATCATAGAAAGATGAGGAAGAAAACCAGGAAAGTGGATACATAGAATATATGAAAACAACGAGGCTAAAGCATTTCCAGACTTTATGAGATATCACTTTGACCCAGAAACAAGGGGTCTTTTCGTAAAATTCTTACGATTAAAAGGTTTTTGAAATATAAATGATCAAGTAGAGATCTCACCTTCAACAAGGTCTTCAGCTAAGTAAGGGGGATCAAGACCTTTAAAAGCCTCTGAGCTATCTTCCTCTTAGTTGTCCGTAGAAGAATTCTCTCCGCCTCCCTGGTTTTCTTTAGAAGCTACTACAGTTTCATCGAGTTGTTCCGCTTCCCGCACTTGATCTGGAATAATCTTTGGAGAAGTCACGTTCACGTCTCTGTGGGTAGTTTCCTCTAAGGAAGATCCATCTTCTTCGTGCAAGACCGCTGAGGTCTTAGAACCTTTGTGCCTTTGATATATGGATACTACCTTTTTAGCAGAGGTCGCTTTGCTTTGGAAAGACGCCTCGCTGCTCCGTACAACACTAGAACATCCCTTTCTCGAAGATTTCTTGGCAGGGGATCTGCTGATAGCTTATTTTCTATCGGAAGTACCCACCGGGAAGGTGCACAGAGAGGAAAGCAAATTGTATTGCCTTAAGAACCCTTTAGTGATAAGGAATTTCCTATTCCTCCGGCCCTCATCGACAACTAATAATGAGTTGCATAGATCTTGGTCAAACGGTATGCTTTGCTCGGGAAGCGCTGTAGTATATTCCAAAGGGTTTTAAGAAAAGAAAAGGAAGAGGAAGCAAGATGGGATTTAAGGAATAAAAATAATCACTGCCTTCCATCCAAAGGCCGCAGAAATTGTTGGGACATTGGACAAAGAAGTACTGATTGGGAAATCCTTGCACATTGTCCACCAAACCAGTAATTATTTTCGAACCCCAGCTTTCCACAAAAGCAAATGAGGGACGCTGGTTTCTTGTCCTGAAAGCATATAATGAGCATATATCCTTTAACGAAGGAGCCCGATGTTTCTCCCTCATAAAAAGAACGTAAAGACTTATCAAAATCGCATAACCATTAGGATGTAACTGATACGGGGCGATGGCTAAGCTTCGGAGAATCATTTATATATAAGGATTAAAGGGAGGAACTGCTCCGCTTTTCAACATGCCACGGGTAACAGCAACATACCCTTTAGGAGGGATATCTGCGAACTCTATTTCCCCTGGCAACTTGGCCTCTTCTTTTTCCAAAATACCAAATTGTTTGCACAGTTGATGAAACGAGAAAGAAGGAAGCTCCGTTGGGTGCCTCTCGCTGGGTACTCCAGAGAGTACACAAGGTTATGGAAAACCTTGGGCAGCATCTATCGAAGAGATGACATGGTGTGTAGACACAAGTTGATCAAAATTTTCTGCTTGATCAGTCCTTTCAACCGGGTCCGACATAGAATGCTTCCTGAAATTATGGATTATAGGAAAGAAGAAACCCTTCTTAGAAACTTTAAATCCGCATGGTCAAAATTCACGCTTCAAAATTGGGTCGAGATAAAATCAAAGGAGGAATTTACTTACAGGCGAGCGAACTGTCTCAGATCGATACAAACAGTCCAGCCAAATCAACCTCGAGATTGCAGAGACCTTGATGGAAGTGCCGTGCACGAATGCAAATCAAAACAATGAAAGAACTAGGGTAATCAGGAGTTATAAAAGGAACCCAAGCAGTGAAAAGTATCGCTCTGAATAGTGCCGCTGTTAAATCTTTCTTCTGGGAATAAAGAGGATAGCAAAATAATGTAAAAAGGACAGACGAAAGAATTGGCTAACCGAAGTAGTATTTCCATCCGGTCGCTCGCACGAAAGGCAGCTATATGTTCAGACTAGTGGGCTTAGCAGTCGAGCGCTTGGGGGATTCAGTCAAAACAAGCACACATAGGCATGCGTGGGTAGGCCAATTAAATGTGCACAGATAATAAAATAAAACGGAAGATTAAAAGGCATACATCAAGGGTACTCTCACCACATCAGCTTAGCACTCGAGTACGCAAATAAATGTCCCATTAAGCTCCAGCTGGCATCCCGAAATTCAGCTTTTCGCATGATAATCAAAAAAATACATCAAGCCTCTCGCTCATAGAAAGAGACAATACCAATCAGCTACAATAAAGCAATCTTAATTTTCGGCACGAACGACCCCTCGACAAGATAGGATAAATCTACCAAATAATGTGCAACCAAATATGTCAAAGCCAGTAATTTCTTACTAAAAGAAATCAAGGACTTCGAGGGGCCAGTGTTAATCCATCAAAAAATCCATACGCACATTGAGCAAAGGATGCATAATGGGCGCTATCAGAGTCGGTCCTGGATAATGTTGTCTATGGTGCTTAAACGCCTCACAACAGATAGGATGCAACCGCACAGAGCCAGATCCAAAGGTCGAACCCAAGGCAAGTCAAGACAGCCAGTATGAAAAAAGATGATGGCGCAATATGAAATGAGAAATGCGGCCCAAAAAGGATAAATATAGCATATCCTGTAAAGTCGCTCACTATTTTCCTGTCAAAAGACCAAGCCTGAAATGAAGCTGCAATACAAGCGCTTGCAACATCATATGTGACCATATCTCCTATCAAAGTTGGACACGAATCGTGACTCAGGTGCGGCAGCCAAGGTCGATCATTCATACTGGGACAAAGCCACTCAAACACAGAAGCAAAGCAAATCGCCAATTCAACATAGGCGGGAGCGACCTCTGGCGTAGGCGTAGGGACGAACAACGCCATACAAAGGCAGCAAAAAGACGAGCGCCCTGGAGCTAAGAAGAACGGTCGCGCAAGGAATAGGGGAGAGCCAGCTCCAGTCCCACGTTCCGCTCTTATTAAAGTTTACAAGTTTTCCAAAGCATTCATACTCACCTGGACACCTACTCCTATGGACTCGCACAACTACTCAAGATGCTCACTCTATTAAGTCGCTCGCACATGGTAGCTGAATACATCCACGGACAGCTGGCTACAACTAGCTGATGGCATGGTTGTAATTAATAAAGTGAGCGATCTGTTGCTGGCATAAACAAACTTCAGGTCATTTCCCAAGGGGAGCTCACCTATAAATACACCGTGACTGTCAGCATAAAGGGGATCAAATCTTTGAGACCGCGAAGTGCTGCTAAATTTTATCATCAACTACTGATTCAGCCATGGCGTCAAGTATAATCTCATGATCAAGGAAAATAGAAGCATCTTCCTCCTCAATCATTCATCCATCCTTCATTTCCTCAAATTCCACTGTCCCCTTGTGTAATTCCAAGATTGAAATATATAAACAAGGGTATATTGAGTGAATGCAAAGATGTATGAAAATAGAGAATTGATGTGTTCTGTAATCTCTATTATAAGATTGGAAATCACCTTCACAATGGACGTAGGCCTAGTTAATAGCTGAACCACTCCAAATCTCGCCTCTACTTTACTTTTCTTGCATTTTTCATTTTTAATTGCTGATTAAACACAGTTCCATTTATTTCTTACCAAATTAGTGAAGTACAATTTAGTACCTTGGGTGTTTAGACCATTTTTGGTGTAAACAGTTATGCTGATAAACGTCGAAAAGATTTGGAATTCAATGTTGGCAATATTGTTTTCGTGAAGATTTCTCCATTAAAGCATGTGGTTTGATTCAGAAGTAATGGAAAGTTAGCTCCAAGGTTTGTTGGACATTTCCAATAGTCGAGCGAATTGGAAAGCTCACATATAGATTGGAGTCACCCGAGAAAATGTCGAGTGTACATAATGTGTTCCATGTGTCGTTTCTATGAAAATTCGTGCATGATTCGAATGTGGTGGTATCTCAAAAGCAGTACGAAGACCTAAAGTGGAAACCTGGTAGCGAAATCCTCGTAAGCCGCTTCGTGTTGTGGAAAATGACACGAAACAACTCAAGAGGAAGACGGTTAAGCTAGTCAAGGTATAATGGAGTGAAGATGGGGATGATTGTACGTGGGAGACAGAAGAGAGCATGAGGGCGACTCGTCCAGAACTCTTCGTCAGTAGGACCCTTTGATATTGTATCATCGTTATATTATTGTATCTTGTTGATTGTTTGATAGAATTCTGCGTGCTTGGATAAGGCTATGGATGCATGGCTTGATGGTTACTAGTTTGGATGATAGTATTGGCTTCTCATGGATGATAGGCACGAAGAATTATTATGGTTGCTTGTGTTCGCTTGGAATTTCGGGGGAGAAATTCTTAAGAGGGGGAAAACTGCATTTTACGTATCGGAAGATCGTAAAATATTTTTATTTTATTCCCTGAGAGTTGGATCGTTCTCATCTTTTGATATGTTGCTTATGGGGATGTGAGACATGTCCATAATTTTTACCAATTTTGTTTGTGACCATTTTTCCCCTGTCAGTCTTGTACAGGGCATAACTTTTGACTCAGGTCGAATCAGAGGGTGAGACCTGTGCCATTCGAAACGAATTGATGATTGTCTTTCCGTAGAGTGGTTACATTAAAGATTTGGCTTATCGGTTTGGAAGAAGTCGCTGTTTTAAGGTTTTACGGTTGATTGTCCATGTTTGGTAAGCCATAATGGGCCGATTTGGAGGGGCTCATTAGTGGGCTGAAGGAAGGGTATAAATAGGTGATGAGGGATAGGGGAAATAGTTTAGTTCCCCATTTTCTCATTAGGTGGCCTTGTGCTCCACTCCCTCTAACATCTTTCCACCATTAAAAATCAAATCTAAGGAGGGAAATCATAGATCTACACCATTGGAGGCTAGATCTATATTAATTGAAGCCAGAAATCATCGGATCAAGGGGTTTGGTGGGAGGTGGTTGTTGTCTAGATTCATATTTCTATCATTTTTTCTTGTTTTGGAGAATCGGTGAGTGATTTACATCTCTCACATGGATTCAATGAAGTATATGAGTGTTTGTTTATGTTTTTCATCCATATCAAGTGTTTTACCATTATCTACACCATTATAAGTTCATTTTCATGTGAATCACCATAGGATCCAATATAGTAAGTTTTAAACTGGTAATTTCTATGTTATTCCACATGATTATGTAAGTTAGATCTATAGTTTGTTCATATTTACATTTATGGTAAATTTGGTGAATTACATATAATTATTGATGAGATTGCCAATTGGTGATGTTATTGGTTCCATAACATGCTTATGATGGTGTTGAATGAATCATATGAGTTGGTTTTGTCAAATTAGTCATTTGGCGAAGTTTTGATCAAAAAGGGAGTTGTATTAGAGAACTGCGGGTTTGGATCGCACGTAGGGGGTCGGTCGTACATCATGTGGGGTTTTTCTTGGGGAACAAGATAGAAAGCAGGTTCGTTTGGGCGAGCACAGGGAAGTAGGTTCGGTCAAGCGAGCCTGGGAATCATTTAATGATTGGGTCGGTCGCGCTCTACCGGGTCGATTGTCGGTCGTGTGTTCCAGAATAGTTGGATCTGCAGTGAGTCGTTCGATCCAATAAGGGAGGGTCGGTCGTGCTTTCCATAAGATCAGGGTCGGTCGCTCAGGTCCTGGTCGGTTGCTCCAACCTGGGTTGGAGGAAAGGTGGTCGGTCCAAGGTGGGGTCGGTCAGGTGGGTCGGTCGATCCAAGTAGAGGGTCGGTTGAATTTGAAGGGTTTTTGGCAGCGCTTTTAAATGCTGTGGTGAATGGCCCATTTGTTGTGGTTTGTGTTCCCTAGAAAATTGAGGTGATGTTATGGATTGTTTTGGACATTATGATTAGTGTTTTCTTTGGTTCGAGAATGATGATAACTTCGAGGTGAATTCAATGGGGAATATCAAAGTGAGGTGATGTGTACATTGCTAGTTGTAGTGCAACAGGAGAAACTAACTCAAAAGTGTCCTGAGTTGGATGATAATGGTGGGATAGTCGTTGTTGATGATGACTAAGATTATGGAGGTCAAGGGATTATCGTTGTCGTAGGTTCTAGTGGGATCAAAGCAGAGGTTACTCGATTTCGTCGTATGGTCGAGTACTCTGGGTTTCGTTGTATGGCCTAGACACATTTCATTATTTGGTGTGGGGGGTTTTAGCTAGAACCGGGTTCATGACTGGTGCTTGATGGACGACAAATTGTTTGGCCGGTCATACAATTAACGGTGGTTTCAAAGCAAGGTTTGCGGTGATAGCCAGAGTTAGTCATGGATGGTTGAATGCTTTGTTGTGATGATGGTTGAGTTGTTTTTGCCATATATGAATGGTTTTTCTAATTTCCATCACCGAATAGTTGTTTTCCTTTGGATGTATGAATTGTAAAGGCTATCAATGTAAGAGGTGTGGGGAAGGCAGTTGTGAGTTCTTCTCGGGAGCTGGGTAGATTAGTTCATTTATTTACCCATTCTCATATACTTTATTGATGAAGTTTGTTAACTGTTTCATCGCTCACTAAAACTGTTGTCTGACTCATGGTTTTATGTTTCCCTCGTATTATCTTGGGATGTTCATCCGATTGTTGGATGGGCAGACTAAGCAGCAGGTGACAGGTGATGCATCAGTTGGAACGGTGATGTTGATCGATGGTGAGCCGGAGGCTTACTGTAACAACCCGGAATTTTTGAACCAATTTAAAAACTTTATATTAGCGATTTTAATGGATTTTAAGAATTTAAAATCATTTATTAAAATAATAATGATTAAAAATTTATTTTAATCGAAGTTAACATACAAATTTATTTTAATTATAAAACAAGCCTGAAATGGTGTGGTAGTTTGATAATTCGGTTTTAAATTGGATTTCAGTAAAACAAGAAACATTGGAATCTATTTAACTATATCTTTCAAACGAGTGTAAGAAACTAAAATTTAACTTTAAGAATTGCAAGTTATGTCCAGTTTAAAATTCAAAATAGTCGTTATGGAATTTATATATATTTTAATATAATATATAGCCCTTAAAATAGCCATTTTGCAAACGACCTCCATTTTCGATGAAACCACTTTTGTTGGAATAGGAGTGTCAAATTATAACAAGATTTCAATTTTCATAAGTTTTGGAATTAATATGTGAGCACAGTAAATTTAAATGTGTTTTCAGTTTCAATTTGAATTTAATCGACTAGAAAAAACAATTTTTCAAATGGCCTCCAAATTTGACGAAATTAGTTTTGGCAGGAACGTATCATCAAAATATAGCTAGATTTAATTTTCGGTAATTTTTGGAGTTAGTATGTGGCCCCGATAAATTACAATGTACATTCAAATTCAATATATATTGATTTATATTTTAATTTTGATGAAAACCGATCGAAACAATCGAATTGGCTTACAAAACATATCCATTGTGTCCGGAATGGGGGTATTTAGTTAGGAACGACAGTCATTGGGTTTAATTTGGAGTTTGCAACAATTAACAAACATTTGTGGAATTAAATAATATTTAAATATTTATGTAAATGCATATATAAGCAAACCCTAACCCTATCTATCTCGTTCAGCGCCGCCTCCAAGGAAAAACGGCCTAAATCACTCAAGATTTCTTGAGCTAAAATATTTCAGTCCGTTCAAAATTACTTCAAGCATATTAAAAAAAATGAAAGAGCAAGGTTTGATCTCTAAACTGTCATGGGTTTGATTGAGATTCATGTGGGAATCGGGGGGGAAATCATCATTCAAAGTCACCGCTTTTAGAGCGGATTTCGAGGCGTGGGATGGGCTCGGACTGGCCGAGTTCATCGGTGATGGATGAGGGCGGAGTGGCATTTCAGGTGGTGGTGGCTGACGGGGTTCCGACGTCCCCTAGGCGTGGTGGCAGTGAGAGAATAGCAACGATGATGGGTTTCGGTTATTTTAGAAAAAGGGAAGGAAGGGTTAGTGTAAACGTGGATTAATAATTTATCAAGGTTAATTATTTTGTTAATTATCTCGTTAATGTATTACAAGTTTAAAATCCTATAACTTCTTCATATGGAAACAGAATCAAACAAAACTGGGTGCTTTGGACTCGTGTTGATCAGATCTACGTGATGGAACAGACCAAGACAGATTCAGAAGGAGCTGCAGATTTTGATTAAATTAAACGTCGAGTTTAATTCAATTAAAATAATCGTTTTATAACGATTTCAAAACTGGTAAATATGAGAACTCCTTCTCACTAAATAATATTGTATCATGTTATTATATTCATGTATAATAAATATAGAATTTCCAGTGTAGATTTTTATTAGTTTTAATCATTCTAAATTGTATACGGTGTCTGTTAACTCACCTTCCTCGTCCACAGACCATGGATGATTTAATTGGATGTATTGTGTTTTGTTTGTGATGTTGGAATGTTTAACATATTAAAATATTGTTAATATTATTATGGATATTGAAATTAAAATTATAAATATTCATTTATAATTTAAAATAGAAAATTGGAATAAATATATATTTACAAGTCGGACGGCTTGTTTATGTACCCCAATTTATCTGATATTGACTGGGACGATAAATTTTACACATTTCCCAACTATACAAATAATAATCAGTATTTGTTGTTTGAAAACCCCACATAGGTATTGGGATGATATTTGATACACACTAATCCCAATATTTAGTTATATGTCAATCGATGGGTTGACAGACTATGATGAGCGTTGTTTATTTATTTTAACGCTTATACAGTTGTAAATTGCACTTTGGATGATGTTTGAATAGTTAATGATTACTCATCATTATTGTTGTATACATGCGATGTATGAATTCCGTATAAATGAAATTATATGGTAATTGATAGAGTCGAATTCCGATTTAGAAATAAAGAATATTTTAAAATAACGAATATTTTAAAATAATATTCAGTGAATAATCAAAATGTGATTTTGATGTCCGATTTTGGATGGATACGAAAATAAAAAAATATTTGAAGTCGGGTTAAGTATAGAAATGCCATTTTTAACCCAAATGGGTTTTTCGATCGATTTTATTCATTTTGTTATGGATATCGAAAAGAACTGATTTCAAAATCTAATATTTTGAAAATATTATCATTTAAATTTTATAACGATAAGGAATATTCAGTTTTGATTTAAAATTGAAAAGGAATTCAAAATCGTTTTAAAATGAATTTATAAATATGTTATAAAGTACGTTTTAAATAGAAATCAACAATATATATATTACGTATATTTAATGGCCTGAATGGAACGTGCCGCCCAGCGACCGTTCGCAAATTTCGACCATTAACTTCAAATGGACGTAACGGGAGATCCATCCGTCGGATTCTCCTAAAACTAGAACCGTTGCGTTCGTATCGAAAAGAGCTTTTCAATGACTATAAGAGATTTAAAATATAATGGTTGGATTTGGAATTATTTCAAAATCAATTTTAGAAAAGGTCGCTATGGATGCAGTTCGGTGGCCGATATTGGAAACCGACTGTAAAGGCCTACATACAATTATTAAAAATATGAAAAAATTATGTAAAATCATAATTACTGATTTGGAAAGAATTTGGATGAAAAATTCCTGTTTGAAAAGATAAAAATATATTTTTATTGAAATGAACTAGTTAATAACTAGAATAAAAAATCCAATTGTTTTTAGAAATAATAAATTGGATTTGAAATGGTTTTAATATAACCAGAAATTTCCAACGTATGAATTGGAATGGAATGGAATGGAAACTATCTTTGAAATATTTTGATATTGGATTCCATGATTATACGGATATGGTTATGGGAATTTGGAAGATACAGATATCGTTATTCCCAATATGATATCCGTTGGTTTCAGAATTTGATATTAAATATAAGTCGATATAATTTCTATTTAGAGCCTTGTACTTAATATCAAATTGGATTTTGGGTTTGTCGTGAATGTTGTCTTTATTAACACAATTCTTAAACCCCGATGAGAAACGAAAAAATCTTGTAAATAAGATTTAGTGAAGTTTACCAATTAATAAATATTTAATTGGAAGTGAATTGAAATTGGATTTTGGGTTTATCATGAACGCTGTTTTAAATAAATTTGCTCTTTAACCAAATTAACAATAAAGAGATGATTTGGAATTTACAAATCTTTTTATTAAAATTTGATGGAAATTTCCAAAAGTAAAGTTTTCTAATTTGATTTATTAAATTGGAATTGAATGGAATTCGATTTGGTAATAATCAAGATGAGCTTCAGTGAATGAAGATCGTTATTATATATAGAATTTAAAAGCCTTTGCCGCTATTCCATTTATATTATTAGTTTGATATGGGAATTTATACCGATTATACACTGTTATTATTTCCATGTAGATTCCATTTTGATGGTAGATGATTTTGGGTTTATCGTGAACGATGTTTTAAAGAACATTCGTTCTTTAACCCGGTTAAAGACGGGATTTATTTCCCGAATTTGAATCATCGTTAAATAATGATTTTTGGAACTAAAACTAAGCAAAGCTTTAATGAATCTTTAATTAGATTGAAAAGTTAATGTGGGAACTAAATTTGCCAAATTTGAGAAGTGACCGAGAATGGAGTACCACCAGTTTTCCTCCAGGCGATAGTTAAATCTTTAATTAGATTTGAAACGAGAAATGTTAATTAATTTTACCAATAACACAGTGGGTGTTAGATATGGGGTACTACCAGTTTTTCTCCAAGGGATGAATAGGTTACGATTGGAAAGATAAAAATAAATGGTTACTTCGGTAAGGCTCGATTATCCCGACTAGTTGTACAAACCTTAATTTGGTTTAAAATTGTTAAAAGATAAAATAAAATCTGTTCAAAATTGATATCCAAAGGAAGATTAAGGAAAAAAAATTTAAAGAGTCTATTTTTGATAAAATTTAATGGGAACATTTCCCTAAAGATGTGAATATGCGAATAAAAGAATATTCTGAGTTGGAATGAGGCGTATGATGTGTTTTTATAGCACTTGATTATAAGATACGTGAATTATTCGGAAAGACTGGGTTTAACCCATTATGAATAATTAATATGACGATTGAAAGTTGACGATGAAGATGGTAGTTGAAGACCGAAGATCTTCATATCATTTGGATAATTACCAATGTCTTGATTGGGATGTACACCCAAGACAAGGAAATAAGTGGTGATCATCCAGACATACTTGGAGATCGACCGGATATGCGAGGGCTTATCATGCGAGGGCCTCTCTCCTGTATTGGATATATGGGGCGTGGAATAAGTGCCTATAGTTTTGTTTAGACCCAGAATGGACTTGCAAATGTTGTATATAACAGTGTTATATACACAATTATATGATTTTTGTTTGATGATAACCAAATATATATTTATAAATGTGTTTGTTATTGTACTGACAGAAATATAATATTTATATTTAAGAATTCAAATATTCACATAGTGTTTCTATTTAAATATAATATTTTATTTCAATTTTCAAACAGTACAATTTTTTCACAACTCCATTATTTGTACATTCCACTGGCACACTTAGTTTCATAACAATTTCATTTACATATCATGTTCTCTCTACAACACTCATACACTGTCACTCTGTTTTACACTCATACATTCATTTTCTACAATGACATAGTCTTCTGTTCTTTGTCTTCACAACTCACTGTCAGTCCATTCACCATCTGCTTACCTGTCACATGAAACACACACACACAGTATATTGCAATAGAAATAAAACTGAAAACATGCAAATAAAAATTTATTTTAAATTTTATTTGCCTTAGAATTTTGGTGTGTTTCTCATCATTTTCTAGATCTAGTACGAATCCTCTAATACATACTGCTTATGATATTCACAGTGATTCACTGTATATACCACAAGAGAGTCAGTATATATATATATATAATATTTCAGTGCAGGGACAATAATATTTCCTGAATGGCTGCATATACACATGTGTGGGTGTGTGTATATATATATATAGTGTGGTGCTAAGGGCACCCCAATATGTTCTTCATAATACCGCGACTAAAAAATACCACAAGAATTAGTATTACGATCTTCCTAATACCACACACTTAAAAAATAGGGGCTACCACACTGTTTTACCCTATTTCTACTTGGCTTGATATTCGTTCGTCCTGATTTATAGAACCGATCAACGAGCTAAACCCTATATCTATAACCGATCAACAAATTCGACGCTGCAATATACAAAAGACGTGAATATGGTTTGAATTAATGAAACTAGAAGAGGAAGTGACATAATAGGGTTTTCAAATCACCAAACAATTGAGACATTACCGTATGAATTTGAATTTTACCGTGAGAGATGCGAAGAAGACAGCGATTACGAAAGATTAGGGTATTTAGATTAGCTTAGTACGTGATTAGTTTGGCAAATAATGATTGAGTGAGGGATTAGAATGGAGAGGTAATATGGTATTAGGAAGCATACAAATTTTAATGAATTTTATTTTTTTAATTGCGGTATTAGGAAGAACATATTAGGGTGCCCTTAGCACCACACTATATATATATACGTGTGCACTACCTCGCCAATCAAGTGTGCGACTGAGGAGTAGCCACATGAACCATCTTGACACAATGCAACACTCAAGCAACATACATGGTCTAGCCACACATGTATACAAATGGAATTCAAGTCGAGTCAACATGCGTAAATACAAAGGAAGTCAAACTGCATATATACATAATCAAGCACTGTAGATTTGGCTCAAACTCAATATGCAGGAAATAGTGTACAACAACTCAACATGGTTCATCCAAACCAATTACAAAGGAACAAATGCATTCACACAAATGTGCAGTTACATGAATGATTAGTGGTGCAAGCTGGATTACATATATGCATGTTAAATGATGCAGCCTCAAGTTCATGGACCAAATTAGATTAAAGCAAAGTGGTGCATAACTATATGCAGCAAGTTCAAGTCAACATGAAGTAACCAGATCGACACAACTTAAGTGAACAAAACAGCATTACTACATTGTGTGCAAAGTGGAGCAGCATGGTTAAGTGGCATGACAATACTTATGTATAAAGCATCATGTAACTATGGTTAGTAAACTTGAACTGAATCAACTCAACACACGTACATGGTGAATGGAGCTATACTAAAAGAATCTCTAAAACGGTTCAGTAAACATACTTTTTAAAATGGAACAAATAAGGGCGCATGTGATGCATGTGGCTAGACATAAGACAGTGGCCAAGTAATGACTAAATTATTTTATGGAGCAATATACAAGTCGTGCATATGCACGTATATACTGACAAGATGGTGGAGAAAGGAAATTCAGTTCAAACCGCATGGATTAGCAAGACATTCTGAAAACATTGTAACTGTATGGCAAATAACAAATGCATATGCTCAATGAACATACATGATCAGGGGTGTACAAGTATTAAGGTTAAACAGGAGTAGCAATAATCAAGTATGAGCCAACCAAGTTTAAACATGAATGCTAAAATGAGTGGATCAACATGAATGAAAGCATGGCACATGTATAAGTGCAAATATACAAAGGCCAGGTCGATGACATGTACCAAAAAAGTAAAGCAGAGCACTCAAGTATCTCAGGTAAATGTTCAATTTCAACACTATTGGGAAAAATCTTAGTAAAGATTCAAGTCAGCCTAATTGAAAGTAATCAGTTTTGACATATTTTTTGGTCTTTCATGATCATAGCAGATGGATCAAAACAACATGAAGTTTTTTTTACATAATTTAAATATTCCCTGAAATCAGTATCTCAAAATTAGCATGAAACAAATTTTTTGTTTTGAACTATTCATTCTTGGCAAGAACTGTACAATTCAAATAACACGCAAAAAGGGAAGTTTGAATTTTTATAAACCCAGTAAAGTTCACAAGCATACGGGGTCAAGTTAGGAATTCCAGAACAGGTTGAAGATTTCAAACTCTAAAATACAAAAACCATAACCAAGGAAAAAGTCCACAATATCCCAACATATAACACAAGTGAAATTCAAATCAGTCGAAGTATCTCGAATCAGAGTTTTCAAGGGTTAAAAACCCTATAAATACACACAATCATCATCAGCAAGAGGTAGAGAAAAAAGAAGAGCAAAAATCGAGCAAAAATAAACGAGATTAAGGGCAAAAATCACATACAAATTTTTCCTACAGCAATCAACTTCTAATTGGAATCCAGGAGCATCAATTCGATCGAATAATTGTTGGAGGAAGATCGATCCTAGAGTAACCCTGGTTGTAAGCCGCTGTCACAATAGAAGTAAAAGAGAAAGCAACAGGGAATAATAATAGAGGATGACCGACCAATGTCTAAAAGGGGCTAGGTCCTTATTTAATAACTAAGGTTTTATTTTCATGTTTTTTATTTGCTTTAAATATCAAGTTTTTATTAACGAGTCAATAACTACTAGGTTCTGTAGTTAGAAAAGTCACAGCTTAGGAGTACGAGTTGTGTTAAGGTCTTGAGCGTAGAATTTAAACAATCGGGAGCAATAGTTGCGAGTTTACAAGGGTCTGTAAGCGAAGAGATTGTTTATAATTTCTAGTAGAAACCTTAAATGCAGCAGTATGTAGAGTTTTGTCGAAGCTGGGTATCTTCTATGTGTGATTTTCTTACTGCAAGTTAGTCTAATATTCTATATTAATTTGTTTTTATTTAACTGCAATAAACCCTATTCACCCCCCTCTAGGGTTAATTTAGATCCTACAAGTGGTATCAGAGCAGGTATTTTTAACTCTAGAGTCGTGAATTTGTCTAACAACGCATTTTCTGCGGGTCATTCCATAGCTAGGCCACCAATGTTTAATGGAACTGATTATGCCTATTGGAAAGCTAGGATGAAAATTTATTTGAGTTCAGTCGATTATAATGTATGGGATATTGTTGAAACAGGCTACAAACATCCCTTTACGATTATTAGTGATATTGAAATTCCTAAACCAAAAGATAAATGGGATGCTAATGATAAAAATTTATTCTCAACTAATGCCAAAGCAATTATTGCTTTAATTTGTGCTCTTGATAAAACTGAGTTTAACCATATATCTCACTGTTCGACTGCGTAGGAAATTTGGCAAACTTTGGAAGTTACACATGAAGGGACATCTCAAGTCAAGGAATCTCATCTCGCACTACTCTGCAACGAATAGGAAAATTTCATGATTTGTAAAGACGAAGATATAAAAGAGATGTATGGTCGATTCTCCACACCGGTTTATAATGAAAGGGCTCTTGGTAAAGTCTACACTGAAGTGGAATTAATACGCAAAATATTGTGAGTTCTACCAATGAACTTTGAAGCCAAAGTAACAACTAATCAAGAATCGAAAGACCTAAGTAAGTTGAGAGTAGAAGAGTTGATTGGAAACTTGATCGCTTATGAAATGAAGTTAAAAGCCAAAGAACGACACGATGATTTAGAGTCAAAGAAAAAGACAATTGCTCTAAACAACACTGTTGAAAGTAATGATGAAGCCGAGAATCCTATTGAAGAATTGACTATGGTTCTTAAAAGATGGTCTAACAGGAAATACAAGTCCAAAAGAAGAATTCAAGATCCGACAAATCCAAGAATTCAGACAGCTCAGACGACGAAGTCATATGCTACAACTGCAATAAAGCAGGCCATATCAAAACAAATTGTCCACTACTTCAGAAAGAAAGAAAGAAGAAGAAGAAAAAGAAATCTTTTGCAGCTACATGGTACGATGAAGAAGGAGAAGAAGAAGACTCTGACAGTGATAAAGAGGAAGCAGATTTATGTCTTGTGGCACAATCAGATTCAGAAAGTAGCGAAGAAGCCAATGAGGTACCAATCTACACTTACAAAGATTTAATTTTAATGTGTCATGATCTTACCAAAACAGTTGATTCTCTTGAACTAAAAGTTAAGAAATTAAAATCTGATAGGTTAAAATTAGTTCACGAAAACAATAGGTTAGAAACTGAGCTTGAAAAAGTTTCAAATATTCAAACCCTTGATTGTGAAAATTGCAAGCTTTTAAAGCTAGAGCAAACAGAATTTAAAGCAAAATTTGAAAACTAAAATAAGAACATTTGGATTTAAAGGAAATGACACAAAAAGATAGAACTTCATTAACAGATGCACCTCACTTGTGAATGAAAATGCAGCACTTAAAACCAAAGTAAAAAATCTTGAAATAACGTTGAGTGAGTTTTCAAGAGGAGAAAAGTCATTTAGGATGCTGCTTGGAAATCAATTATATGCTAATAATAGAAAATGATTAGGATTTGGGAAAACACATATTAATATGAATGATAATGCGAAAGGTGGAAGTGTCTTTCCTAAATGTGTAAAATTTGGAAAAATTGGACATAGCTATGAAAAGTGTGAAAGTAGGAACAATAATAAAAAATTCATACAAATTTGGGTTCCCACTACACCAAAAAAACTGTTTTGCCACGGTTTTGGGCTGTGGCTAATTACTTTTTCCATGGCTTTGGACCGTGGCAAAACTGGGTGTGGTAGTTTTTTTGGCACGGCTATAGGCCGTGGCAAATTGATATTTTGCCACGGTCCTTAACCGTGGCAGATTTTATTTTGCCACGGACTTAGCCCGTGGCAAGATACGATATTGCCATGGCTCTTAGCCGTGGCAATATGTAATTGTTATTTTCTATGCAATTTTAGCCATGGTTTTCGGCCGTGGCTAAATTCAACTGAAGAAACTACATGCTACCTTCTACCTGGGCCATAAAACTCCTATTTAAACAAAATACGAGCATATTATACCCGCCAACATAAATTTATGAACATAGCCATCAACACAAATTGTAATCTTCAATGTTCAACTAAATAGTTCATACTTCATAGTTTACAAACTACAACATATCCAAACTAAAAACTAAATAGTTCATAATTCATAGTTTACAAACTACAACATATCCAAACTAAAAACTACATAGTTCAACTTCAATTCATAATTTGCATCAACAATTCAAATTACAAACCCTTGCTTCAAAGTTCATATTATAGACTCTTACTTCAACGTTCAAATTTCGGACCCTTACTTCACATGATAAAACCGCCCAAAGCTCCGCTGAAAACCTCCATCACTGCGTTGCATGTTCACCCTGCAACACAGAAGAAAAAAAATTACTGAACAGTAAGAACATCTTGCAGGTTATAAGGTGTGCTATTCAAAGTGAAATTTCTAATTCTTTTGTAGAAACCATTATAAACATAGAAAATCAAATAGACAAAGGCAAAAAAAAGTCTTTAGTCCACGCATCTGCCACATAAGAAGGCTCAATGTACTTTGCAGGTTATAAGGTATGTGTCTCCCAAAATATGCCTAACATTGGCATGTATATACAGCTTATATTATGGAGTATATGTATAAGTTATATATTCCACATTCCAAGACGAACAAGTGCTGAACAGTTTTAAATTAGACTGAAAAATGACCTTGCATTTTCATGTATACGTTAATTTTGGATCAATCCTTTAACCTTTTTCATTTCATGTTTCATACAGAATACTGCTCGCAAAACAGCTTTAAATTGCATCTCTACTTTGGTTGGGATATCTTGTATAAGTAAAAAGGTTTATTTCATTTCATTTCCTTAATCTCTTTATCTGGAAAATGAGACATTTTAATTTTTTTCTATAAATATTTGCAGCTTTTTAAATTAAAATATTTACCTTTTACAGCAAAAATTATGCATTTTAATCGCACTTTAAAGTATCAATGTTTGCACTTTTTTTTTATTTATGGTGATCACGTATTCCACTGAATATATGGCATTGAATACGGTTTGAATGTATGGCTGATTAGGGCTATTAAGAAAATGTCGGCTATCACTGCTTGGGAGAATTCAAAGAAGGCGACCATAGAAGCAGAGTTGACGAGATACATTGTAAGTTAACAGGACCCGAAATAACTAGCATCATAAAATTTAGTATTCTGCACGTATCACTTGCAGCTCAAATTACTGTAGCTATAAATATTGTCTGATGATGAGTAGGAAATGAAAGAAAAGAGGAAAGCAGAAAATGCAGAGTAACTGAAAAACAAGATGGCAACAGTTCACAAAGAAGCAGAAGAAAAGAGGGCAATGGTCGAAGCAAAGCGCGGTGAAGACTTGTTGAAAGCGGAGGAAATGGCTGCAAAGTATCGCGCAACTGGCCTGGCCCCTAAAAGCAAAATGCTTGGGTGATTTTATCCACTGTCAGTTTGATTAAGAGCTCAGATAAAATGAGTTTGCTATGTATCGTTGGTGTTCTTCTTCAGATGCTTTTTTTTGTGTGTGTATTGTCTGTTGCCTTCAAATTCTATTGTCTAAGCGATTGCGCAGTGTTTGATGTCCTTTGCAAATGAGAAAAAGATTGTGGTTTCATATATTCTTGGGATTGTTTTGTTGAGTTTTTATGTGATACGGTGAAGTAGTTGCATAAAATATTGCTGTCGGGGTTGCTAATGCCTAATGATACTGACCCAACCTTACAACTTTGAAAGAACGGACCGTTAAATCATATGATATTGAAAAATAAAAAAAAATTGTTATTTTTTTTCTAATTGTGAATTTGATGAAAAAAGTACTGTATAGTTCATAAAAATTTAAGTAATTAAAAAAATGCAAGCTTAATTACACTAAAAGAGAAGGGCACTAACGATAATTTTGTAGGCTTGCCTCTTAATTCACAAGGAGAACTCATTAATTTCAGTCTGGTTCGAAATTTGGATATAGTGAAACTGGTCTGACTCAACCCAACTCTAGGAATGCAGTTGATTTTAGAAACGTAACTGAAGGAAAATTTCCTAGTATATCAGAAACTCGGCAATGAATTCTGAAACTCGGCAATTGAATAGTCTTCAAGATCCTTACTTAAATATCAGAAACTCGGCAATGAATTCTGAAAGATTTGGCGGTCAAAATATTGAAACTTGCCAAGGAAGCATGCAGAATTATCATACTCGGAATTATATTGACAACGTCAACTTTCAAAGGGATATCAATCATGCACCTCCCTCAAATGATGAACATACAATGTGACTTATGGGAACGAATGTAATAATTGGCAGTGAGAATTGCAGAGGAAGACAAAGTTACGGCAGCGGTAAAAGGTGCTCTTTTGACAAGGAAGTAATTTTCAATAGACAAAACCCACAGTATTGGAAACCACAACAAACTTACCAAACTTCAAGCAACAACCACTGGTTCAATACTTCGTCGAATTTGTATCCTAGACTAATGTTTTCGAATTTTGAAAATCAACCACAATGGTTATCAAGAAATAATCCCTCAGCCAATATAAACATCAATAGGATCAATCAACAATTTCCAGTGAACTACCAACATATGATGTTGAGTTCGACCCACTGCAAACATAGTGTAGGAATTTCATCTAATACAACATCAAATATTTATCATCCATTTTTATCTCAGGAATACACAAGTTCACATAATCCTACTCATTGGCACTGGAATTCATATGTACAACAAAAAAAATCAAGAAATTCCGTGTTCATGTTTTCGTAATTCGGTTTATCAACATAATTCAGGCATGCCACAAATGAACAGTGTCCTGTTTAGACCCCCACAATTCACATCTAGCCCACCATTGCCTGTTCCTACTGCGACATTTTCTAATACGGCAGCAGATAAATTTAGTGGAGCCGAGAAAATGTATAGAGATGGAACGAATTCTAACGTTACGTATTTGAAAGGCTTGAATGGTTCGAGCAAGGCAACGAAAAGGCCTGCGGTGACTAATTAGTTAATGGCTCCTTCTGGTTCTAAGAAAACTGAAACAGAAAAAGCAGTGGGCCAGTTAAGCCAACTGCTGGAGCAAAGCCTGTGCTGAAACCTGGTTTCGAAATTAATGAAGACTATCCTGTGCCTACTCATTCAACGTTAACTTATGATAGTGCCTACTCATTCAAAAGCCTATCATGAAATCGTATTCCTTTTTTTTAATCTTCAAATGCGACCATATCACACACGCAGGGTCACACAACCTGCATGTTGTGTTATATTGTAACACCCCGCGAATTTTATAACTGTGAAATTAACAAATTAAAGTATAATTAATTTGAAATCAAAGAACGAAGGGAAACGGGATACGCCATTGCGTTCGTCTCGGAAAAATACGCGAAATAGAGTCCGAGTTTTCGGAAAACGGAATCCGTATGAAGAAGATATGGCCTTCGGAAGTTTCTGAATTAAGTTTAAAATTCAAACAGAATAAAATAGCTCAGAAAATCAAGTTTAAATTCCAAAATGGGGCCCAATGGGCCAGGGCGGAAAAACACCCGCCTAACGCACCCAGGTCGACTGGGCTGTCGACCTGGTCTAGCCAGGTCGACAGGGCTGTCGACAGGGCTGTCGACAGGCATGTCGACCTGGTCCAGAGCCAGGTCGAACCCAGCCCAACCTGGCTGGCTTATTCTATGTTGGTCGATTTTCTGCAGTCTGCTTTGTCATTAGGGCTAGGTGGCAGGCTCTAATTGGTCCCTCTTTCGAATGAATGGCTACGATCAATCCAAGCAACATCAATGGTCCTAATCAGTTCATAACCTCTATAAAAATAACCCTAGACTCTACCTAGGTTTCTTACACAATTTTCTAGCCTCCATTGCTCTCTTCTTCTAATAAAAAAAAATAAAAATGGCGTCGCTGCTCTGCTGGAATTAAAACTAGAAGATAATCAACATCAGCCTAAGCAACTCAATTCAAACTAGAGATTAAAGTTTCTGCAAAGATTCTACAACAAGTTAAAGTTCTTTCTTTAATCCAATCAAGGCAAGTACAGTTATTTTCCGCTATAAACGTTAATTGTAATTTTGATATGTTTTTAATTCTGAATCTGAGATTGTATATATATTCTCTTCTGTCAGATTTGTTTTTCTGTGACTGTTCTGTATCCCTTTTCTTCTTTTCTGTTTTTATAGCCAGGCTACCACGAGCCTGTGCCTAATCTCATAAGAGATGAACGTATGAACGCAAATTTTGGGATAAATAATGAATGATGCGAAATTTGACAAGACTAAATTGAACGTATGACTTTAGGTCTGAGGCATAAAATACATTGGACATATGCATAAATTTGACTATGAACATATAATTTATGCATGTTGTATGCATAGTTATGTTGTAATTTAGAACTGTAATTAATGAGCATATGTTGTAAACTAGATTTGGATCTATGCATATTTTATGATAGAAGAAAAGAGGAACCCCTGTAAGATTACATATGATTTGAGACTTTGGACAAAATGCATATAAAAGTCAAGATTTGATTTTTAGAAGATATGATTTAAAGATTTAGATTGTTGGGTATAGTTTGCATAATGATTCATGACTTAAAAAGAAGAAGATATGGAAGCTTAGGTGTAAAAGATTTACATTAATTAGGATATCTATTATTGTGATTACACCTAAATAGGGATTTTTGGATATATGGCATGCTTTGGAATTAATGGTTATATTTGGTATAATTTATATGTGAATCTGCTGTAAAATGCTAGTTTAACAAAAATTGGAACATATGTTATAGGGTAAATTATGTCCATATTCTGCGCTATGTAAATGTATGCAAACATGGAAGTATATGATCATATTGTGAATCATGACATTATTTAGGCATATGAACTTAGACCTAATTTATGATTGGGCAAGGCATGTAAATAGAACTTTTAGAAATATTAAATTTGCTAAATCTGCTAATTTGCCAAGTTGCCTAAACTGCTAGTTTTGTTATATTGCCTAGACTGCTAATTAGGTTGAAATGCCTAATCTGTTAAATTTGTCGGTTGAAATGCCTAACCTGTTATATGCCAAAATCTGCTAAGTTGCTAAATCTGTTAAATCCGTTAAGTCATATAAAATCTGTTACCTGCTAAAAATCTGTTATCTGCGGTGTTGATATGATCATCCTGTTATTGATAAAATCTGAATTGGTATATATATTGGGCGTGCGCATAAACGGTAAATTATTAATTAATTGGCCGCAAAGATAAACATGGCTAACTCGAGGTTAGAATGAGTTTGCGGCGTAATTCTGCCCGGAACCGCCCGGCACATCCAGTAGCCGCAAACAATAGGTTCTAATGTGAGAAGTTAGTCATAGCCTGCTTAAGACACGAGGTTAGGTCTGGCTTGTGGCAGAAGTCTGCCCGGAACCGCCCGGCCCATCCAGCGGCCACAAGCTAGCGACCTAATGTGAGAGGTCTGGGCATTAATAATCAATTAATGCAAATCTAAGATAAGAATGACGTCTAAAACGTATTGGGGGAAAATAGGGTTAAACCAACTGGATTAATAGGTGTAGTAAACCCGTCCATGAATCTGTAGGCCCAATACAAAGTTAGACAAATCTGAAAAATCTGTACATCTGATCTGTTAGTCTGAAAACTTGTTAACTTAATCTATGAACTAGTAAATCCAAATTATGTATGTCTGAACTTGTAAACAAGTTAATCTGAGATCTGTTAGTCTGGGGACACAAGGTTAGGAGGGGAATTACTTGTGTCATCTGTTGTTTGGGACCCATATTAGTCAGTAACCCTTTCTGGTATCAAAACTTTGACCCAACAGTAGGTAGGGTCCGGGCACGCTTACTGAACTAATTATAAGTGGTTCATTCTGATAATGGCGAGGGGTGTTGATGGTGCGTTCCAACCGGGTCATGTGCGTGCATGGATCCCGGTCTGCCTCTGAGGATGTAAGACGCCGTGACATCTGTAAATAGGTCTGTGCTAATTGGTTGTCACTTTAGGGAGTGATACACCCTACTGTGGGGCCGACACATGATATTTATGTATTAGGGAGCCGATCGCTTGGGGTAGGGTTTTAGGGTACACCTAGTTCTGTCTGTTTCTGTTGGTACCGTCTGTTTCTGTTGGGTGGTAACACCTGTCTGTTTCTGTGTGGTACCGTATGTTCGGGTGGTAAAGGCCCATTACTAGTGTACACCTAATTCATCATTCTGTTTCCGTAGAGATAAATCTGTTCCTGCTTCTGTCTGTTTCTGATCGGGTAGTAAAGGCCCATTATTAGCATTCTGTTTCTGTTAAAGTATTCTGTACCCGTTCCTGCTTCAATTTAGACATTAGGGTGACACCTAATTCTGCTATACTAGTATTAGTGCAGAGAAGTGTAAAACAATAGTTTATATCATTCTGTTATATCTGCTACACCTGTTATAGTTATCTCACATCCAGTTTTATGTTCATATCATATTATTATTATCTGTTCATATGCTGAAAGTCACTGGACTTGCCAGACTTTTTGTCTGACCCTTGTTGTTTCGCCTCCTTTCTTCCGTTTCCCCCCCAGGTTATCCAAGGAGGGAAATACTTTAGCTTGATCCGGATCTCTCTTTGCTTGAAGTGCTTAAAGTATGGCTTGGCTCTGTATAGCTTCCGTTCCATGGGGATTATGATTTTAAACTATGCATTTTGAAGGCTTTTGTACAAGACTGATATTTTGTACTTGAATTCTGAAATTGAAAGGATGTAACCATATTAATTTCTGTTTCCGCTGTAATAAAGTTAAAAAATTTCAAGTACTGTTTTATCTGTCTTGTAAGTTTCTGTTCTGTTTACTAAAATGCTCCACCAAAGTTAAGGCATTCCCTTTGTGAGTGACCTTAATGGAGGTGGGGTGTTACACTTGGTATCAGAGCTGAAGGTTACCAGATTGGGTAAAGTTTTTGAAAACTGTTTTCAAAAAAGGTTTTGAAAGGAAGTATTTTCAAAAATAAAGCTTATTTTGAAAAACATGATCCCCAAGAGCCATATATCTTTCTTTCAGTCCTTTTTGTATTGAACCTTTCCTTTTTCGTTCCAGCATGTCTGAAGCATCTGAGATACCAGAGGGTGTTCATGTACCCGGTTGGTTTCGTCAATATCTTGAGGCTAGGACCGCCGCTGCAGGTCCAGCAAATGATCCCCCTCCTCCACCCCCTCCTCGTGCAATTGCTTTCTCAAAGATCTGTAGAGATTTTAGGGCCATGGGTGGGAAGGATTTCAAAGGAACTGAATCATTCGTAGAAGCAAGGAATTGGCTCAAAGAAACTGAGGATCTATTCGTTATCTTCGAGGTGGACGATAGGCAGAAGGTACAGTTGGCAGTATGGCTGCTCAAAGACGAAGCTTCCTACTGGTGGGAAGTCACTAACGCCGAGAGGCCGGTTGAGACATGGATGGGTTTCAGAACAAGGTTTGAGACAAAATTTCTCTCGCAAGCTGAACGAAGTTTACAATTGGAAAAGTTCTTGTCTCTTAAGCAAGGAAGTATGACGGTTAAGGAATACGTCAACCAGTTCAACCAACTAGCAAGATTCGGATTGGATTTAGTCAACACTCAGCATAAAAAGGCTCTCCGCTTTGTTAAAGGATTGAATGAACCACTGCACAGCCTAGCCATGACCCACGTACCCATGGGAGCAACTTACGAGAAATTGGTGGATATGGCACTACTGCACGAGGAAGACAAGAGCCCGAAAGAGACAAAGAAGGAAGAACCACAGAATAAGAAAGCGGGGCCCAAAAAGGAAACACAAAAGAAGGATGAGAAGTCTGAAGATAAGAAGGGGAAAAAGTGCTTTACTTGTGGGAGCTCGACTCATCTGAAAAAGGATTGCAGAAAAAGGAAGGGCGCTTGCTTCAACTGTGGGGAGATGGGACACTTCACTAGGGACTGCCCGAAGAGACGAGGACAAGGAGGGCAGGCGAACACTCTTGAGGCTAGTGGCTAGGATAGAAATAGGAAAAAAAAAATTCTATAGTAGGTTTAATTTCTTTATCTGATTATGGAGTTAAGACTTTATCTGATTCTGGTATTTTGATTTTGTAATCGATACTCTGCACTTTAATGCTAGTATTATTTCTGAATTCCGCTATAGACTCAGACCCATAAGGGTTATGGATCATCTGTTTGAGACTGGGGTTTGAGGGATATCTGTGTTAGGCGTCAAGTATGACGCATACATTCTGAGTTTTCGTAGGGTGTCAATTTGATATTGGTTTCGGTCTTTGGGGCCGATACTTAGGACCCATGTCTAATGGGAACCAAATTTTCGTTCTATCTGTACTCGCTTCCATCATTCGACTGTATCCTATCGATCGAATATTTGAACTTTAGGTAGAAACTAATGGGTGTAAACATGTGTTTGAAACATGTTATGTTTGATGGTTGCAAGTGGATGCAAATGGTTGCTAGTGGTTGCCCGTGGATGCATATACACACTAGGCACTAGATCGGCTCGAAAACACTCTCATACTGCATATGGATGGGTGAGCATTTTTCGATTCTTGTGGATGCAAATTGGTTGATTCAGCACATGGATGTTGCATTTGAGTGAATGGTTGTGCACTCATATAGAAATAATATATATCATCAGAATTCTATTGCATACATGTTGGACTCATGGCACTGACATAATTCGCATTAAGGAGGTCAACTGAATCAGTAGACCGCCTGATCTTTGCATTAGATAAGGAACATATACACACACTTTTGCATATGTTCATACAACATTAGAAGTTTTCTAAGGACAATGGATGCTTGTGGATGATGGTTGAGTAGATGGGTGATTGGATGGTAGGACACATTCTTCTTAACTTGAAGATTTCGGGGACGAAATCCTTTTAAGTGGGGGAGAATGTAACACCCCGCGAATTTTATGACTGTGAAATTAACAAATTAAAGTATAATTAATTTGAAATCAAAGAACTAAGGGAAACGGGATACGCCATTGCGTTCGTCTCGGAAAAATACGCGAAATAGAGTCCGAGTTTTCGGAAAACGGAATCCGTATGAAGAAGATATGGCCTTCGGAAGTTTCTGAATTAAGTTTAAAATTCAAACAGAATAAAATAGCTCAGAAAATCAAGTTTAAATTCCAAAATGGGGCCCAATGGGCCAGGGCGGAAAAACACCCGCCTAACGCACCCAGGTCGACTGGGCTGTCGACCTGGTCTAGCCAGGTCGACAGGGCTGTCGACATGCATGTCGACCTAGTCCAGAGCCAGGTCAAACCCAGCCCAACCTGGCTGGCCTATTCTATGTTGGTCGATTTTCTGCAGTCTGCTTTGTCATTAGGGCTAGGTGGCAGGCTCTAATTGGTCCCTCTTTCGAATGAATGGCTACGATCAATCCAAGCAGCATCAATGGTCCTAATCAGTTCATAACCTCTATAAAAATAACCCTAGACTCTACCTAGGTTTCTTACACAATTTTCTAGCCTCCATTGCTCTCTTCTTCTAATAAAAAAAAATAAAAATGGCGTCGCTGCTCTGCTGGAATTAAAACTAGAAGATAATCAACATCAGCCTAAGCAACTCAATTCAAACTAGAGATTAAAGTTTCTGCAAAGATTCTACAACAAGTTAAAGTTCTTTCTTTAATCCAATCAAGGCAAGTACAGTTATTTTCCGCTATAAACGTTAATTGTAATTTTGATATGTTTTTAATTCTGAATCTGAGATTGTATATATATTCTCTTCTGTCAGATTTGTTTTTCTGTGACTGTTCTGTATCCCTTTTCTTCTTTTCTGTTTTTATAGCCAGGCTACCACGAGCCTGTGCCTAATCTCATAAGAGATGAACGTATGAACGCAAATTTTGGGATAAATAATGAATGATGCGAAATTTGACAAGACTAAATTGAACGTATGACTTTAGGTCTGAGGCATAAAATACATTGGACATATGCATAAATTTGACTATGAACATATAATTTATGCATGTTGTATGCATAGTTATGTTGTAATTTAGAACTGTAATTAATGAGCATATGTTGTAAACTAGATTTGGATCTATGCATATTTTATGATAGAAGAAAAGAGGAACCCCTGTAAGATTACATATGATTTGAGACTTTGGACAAAATGCATATAAAAGTCAAGATTTGATTTTTAGAAGATATGATTTAAAGATTTAGATTGTTGGGTATAGTTTGCATAATGATTCATGACTTAAAAAGAAGAAGATATGGAAGCTTAGGTGTAAAAGATTTACATTAATTAGGATATCTATTATTGTGATTACACCTAAATAGGGATTTTTGGATATATGGCATGCATTGGAATTAATGGTTATATTTGGTATAATTTATATGTGAATCTGCTGTAAAATGCTAGTTTAACAAAAATTGGAACATATGTTATAGGGTAAATTATGTCCATATTCTGCGCTATGTAAATGTATGCAAACATGGAAGTATATGATCATATTGTGAATCATGACATTATTTAGGCATATGAACTTAGACCTAATTTATGATTGGGCAAGGCATGTAAATAGAACTTTTAGAAATATTAAATTTGCTAAATCTGCTAATTTGCCAAGTTGCCTAAACTGCTAGTTTTGTTATATTGCCTAGACTGCTAATTAGGTTGAAATGCCTAATCTGTTAAATTTGTCGGTTGAAATGCCTAACCTGTTATATGCCAAAATCTGCTAAGTTGCTAAATCTGTTAAATCCGTTAAGTCATATAAAATCTGTTACCTGCTAAAAATCTGTTATCTGCGGTGTTGATATGATCATCCTGTTATTGATAAAATCTGAATTGGTATATATATTGGGCGTGCGCATAAACGGTAAATTATTAATTAATTGGCCGCAAAGATAAACATGGCTAACTCGAGGTTAGAATGAGTTTGCGGCGTATTTCTGCCCGGAACCGCCCGGCACATCCAGTAGCCGCAAACAATAGGTTCTAATGTGAGAAGTTAGTCATAGCCTGCTTAAGACACGAGGTTAGGTCTGGCTTGTGGCAGAAGTCTGCCCGGAACCGCCCGGCCCATCCAGCGGCCACAAGCTAGCGACCTAATGTGAGAGGTCTGGGCATTAATAATCAATTAATGCAAATCTAAGATAAGAATGACGTCTAAAACGTATTGGGGGAAAATAGGGTTAAACCAACTGGATTAATAGGTGTAGTAAACCCGTCCATGAATCTGTAGGCCCAATACAAAGTTAGACAAATCTGAAAAATCTGTACATCTGATCTGTTAGTCTGAAAACTTGTTAACTTAATCTATGAACTAGTAAATCCAAATTCTGTATGTCTGAACTTGTAAACAAGTTATTCTGAGATCTGTTAGTCTGGGGACACAAGGTTAGGAGGGGAATTACTTGTGTCATCTGTTGTTTGGGACCCATATTAGTCAGTAACCCTTTCTGGTATCAAAACTTTGACCCAACAGTAGGTAGGGTCCGGGCACGCTTACTGAACTAATTATAAGTGGTTCATTCTGATAATGGCGAGGGGTGTTGATGGTGCGTTCCAACCGGGTCATGTGCGTGCATGGATCCCGGTCTGCCTCTGAGGATGTAAGACGCCGTGACATCTGTAAATAGGTCTGTGCTAATTGGTTGTCACTTTAGGGAGTGATACACCCTACTGTGGGGCCGACACATGATATTTATGTATTAGGGAGCCGATCGCTTGGGGTAGGGTTTTAGGGTACACCTAGTTCTGTCTGTTTCTGTTGGTACCGTCTGTTTCTGTTGGGTGGTAACACCTGTCTGTTTCTGTGTGGTACCGTATGTTCGGGTGGTAAAGGCCCATTACTAGTGTACACCTAATTCATCATTCTGTTTCCGTAGAGATAAATCTGTTCCTGCTTCTGTCTGTTTCTGATCGGGTAGTAAAGGCCCATTATTAGCATTCTGTTTCTGTTAAAGTATTCTGTACCCGTTCCTGCTTCAATTTAGACATTAGGGTGACACCTAATTCTGCTATACTAGTATTAGTGCAGAGAAGTGTAAAACAATAGTTTATATCATTCTGTTATATCTGCTACACCTGTTATAGTTATCTCACATCCAGTTTTATGTTCATATCATATTATTATTATCTGTTCATATGCTGAAAGTCACTGGACTTGCCAGACTTTTTGTCTGACCCTTGTTGTTTCACCTCCTTTCTTCCGTTTCCCCCCCCCAGGTTATCCAAGGAGGGAAATACTTTAGCTTGATCCGGATCTCTCTTTGCTTGAAGTGCTTAAAGTATGGCTTGGCTCTGTATAGCTTCCGTTCCATGGGGATTATGATTTTAAACTATGCATTTTGAAGGCTTTTGTACAAGACTGATATTTTGTACTTGAATTCTGAAATTGAAAGGATGTAACCATATTAATTTCTGTTTCCGCTGTAATAAAGTTAAAATTTTTCAAGTACTGTTTTATCTGTCTTGTAAGTTTCTGTTCTGTTTACTAAAATGCTCCACCAAAGTTAAGGCATTCCCTTTGTGAGTGACCTTAACGGAGGTGGGGTGTTACATATATCGACTCACAGCTTATCTTTCTTTCTTTCTCTCTCTTTTTTTTACTCGAAAAAAATCGTATTTCGTTAAAGCGGATGTCAGTCGATGGGTTTAGATTAAAAAAAACATAATTGTATAATTCATTATCTAATAATCAGGAAGCCAGGCCGACATAAAAATTTGTAATTATTTTTACAGAGGTTGAACTTACTTTAACCTTGTATATACTAACATAATCTAATCATATATACTAGAAGCAGAAAGCTGAGTCTTAATTTAACATTTTTTACGAAATTGCAGGAATATATTTTGATTCCTCAAGCTGCAAGATTGTAAATTTAGCAATACAAAAATTATTAGTCTATAATGATTAAACTTTTCGTAATAATGGCTCAGTTCGATCATTTGTTTATAGCGATAATGTTGGTATAGCGTACGCAGTAAGTTTAATGTTTTGAATTTCGGTCACTGAAACTTTCACGAAACAACACAACCTATGACAACGAAAAAACAAGCATTGATATGGAAAACATAATCCAGCAAGTGATATATGTAAATACATACATACCTGGCTTACGCGTCTACAAATATTGAATCATATTCTTTGGATGACACACATATCCACCAATTCCAACTTCGCCAAATGTCAAAGCAAGAGGATGATTTGGTTTGCTTGTTCTCTCTTGTGGTAGCCGTATATTGTCCACAACCAATTTCTCGTATCCTGGAGGTACAGTTTTTCCATGTATAATGGAGGCAGTCAAATCTCTGCATACAGTGGCTGTGGCAATGATCTCTAGCTCAATACTCATAATCTCGCATTTCTGATTTGACAAACTGGACGAATTCAATGAATTGGGAAGATTATTAGTCGGCATTCTTCCAATACTATCGTGAGGGGTACCACTACCTCTTTCATTTGCAGCAATGTCCGATATATGATTTTGTTGACTCCCCACTCATCTCGTCATCAAGTCGAGGATCGAATTCAACTTCCCTTCCATATTATCCATCCTTGAATTGAAGTAATCCGGCCCTTGAGACTTTTTAAGTTGCTTTCGTGCAATATTTGACGCTTTAACTTGTGTCCTTGATATTTTGGCTCTAATTCTTCGAGTGTGGCCTTTTTTATCCTTGCCAAACACTTGTGATATGATATCTTCATCCAATGTCAAATCTTCTTCATCGCCATCATCGACTAACTCCTTTGCCTTTGCAATTTTTTCCTAAAATAACAATATTACTTGGGATGCTATTTATTATGAAAATTTATTGAACAACTGAATTATTATTTGTTTAACTTACAAAGTATACAGAAGCCGAATCTGATATAGTACCATCTTTTTTTGTGTGAGCTCTCTCCCATACTTCACGACATGTGATTTCTTTTGTCGGATTTTCAATAGTCTGCAAATTTAAAAAGCCTTACATATAAGACAGGAAGGCATATCATTAAAACATACAATAGCGAAAGAAAATATAAAAATGTTTAAGTTAACAACAATTGGTCATGTAAAGAAAGAATTATTATTGTTAATGGAGGTTCAGTTTCAATAATCTTATTATGTAGGTATTTATATTATGTGACACGCAACGCATAAATGGTAAGTCTAACCTACCATGCAGACAGTCACATTGTATTAGCAAAGATGGCAGATAAGTGATTCAGGACTTTCGTTCAGTTTTTGATATGAAATCAATATGTATTCTTTAAGCTCCAACTATATATTAATTTGATCATGACACGAATGTATTCAAATTGTTTAAGCTTTTAACTCAGCCACGTTGCTTTCAAACTCTATCATGTTTTAAGCAACATGCAGATATGCATCATTCAATGCTTCTAAAAACAATGTTGTCTATTTCTCTTCTTCAAAAATTCGCGAAATTACAAAAGTTTACACTTACTGATCGAAGCTGCACATGCTGAATCTGACATGGACGAGCAATAAAAGGATAAAATTATTAGAAACACGATCTAAAACTGTAACAGTTCATTTATAGCAGGATTTAGCATGGTGTTTCTCAAACATATCGACATTTGCATCGAATTTAAAAGTGAAGCGAAGTAACCTTAAAATGGATTTCAAATAGATAGGCACAATTAACTTATATCCCCTTATTTATATAAACATATACATACATTATTTTCTTCAGATGCCGAAATGTTTGAATGGTCATTCTTCATGTGTTTATTAAATAATAATGCAATAGGAAAAGAAAAAGGTGAGATTTTAGATTAGATTTAGCCGTCGTCGGCTGGCTGGAGGCTGGACCATGAACTTTTTTACACACAACAAAACAAATGACAGGTAAAAGAGATTTTATTTATAGAATTTTTTTTCATTTTTATCGCTCAGTTCTTACTGTGACAACACTCGTGTTTCCCACTATTAGCATTTTTACTTGTGCATTCGAAATTGTGCAAATACGAAAGTTTAATTTGTATTTGTTCTTTTCCAAAAGCATAACCATTCAGAAAATAATATTATCCATGCTCTTTCGGTATATAAACATTACATAGTGGAATGCAAGCTTATTTCTAGAGTAAGTTATCAAAGAAGCTTAAACTTGAAACAAATTCTCTGATAGGCCTAAAATAAAAACTTGATCTATTTTATTTTATTTCCGACTACCTTTTGCAACCCGACAGAATTTCATGAATAAATAGGTAAAATCTTGCCGAATATCATTTGTATTGCCCTTTTAATCATTTTTGGAGTGTCCGTAACTACACCTTTCATAAGATATTAGCAAAATAATATTATTTTATTGCACAAAAATAAATTAGATCGAGAATAGATGAATTTAAGCAAAGCAAACTAAATGATCGAAAATACAAATAAAGCAGCAGTAAGAAAATCTCATTCAATCAAAGTATAATAAACACACAGATAAGACTATGGTAATCCTAGCTTACCTCTTAAGTCCCTTAAAGCTTTCTAAGGTTTAGGCACTGTAAGTGTCATCTACCCTAAAATTCTCAATAGATTTGTATGACATTAGCATGTTTACTTGAGTTTATATCATCAACATACAACTGCGAGACCCAATAATGTATGAGTGAGGTGGTACTTAGTTACAGGGATGATTTGGTTGGATGGAGACATATGAACTATACTTTAATATCATTGTATGAGTGAGGTGGTACTTATTGCTAATGTCATACAAAGTGATACCATTATATTATGGTATCACTTTTTTTAATAAGCGATTTTCAATAATTTTGATCGTAGATTGCAAAGGGATTATGACATTGCCTCGACTATATGAATATCTTTTTGTTAATAAATTAACAATAATAATTAATGGATAATCTAGAAAGGGTACATACCATTTCATGTTCAATAACGGCGTGACTTGTACGTCCAGTATGATGGTCATAGCTGTAAAGTGATCTGTTTTTTTTGCCTTTATCTCTTCTTTCCTTTGCACTAGGTGTTGCTTCATTTTTCAAAAAACATTTCCCAATCTTCTTGTTTGATGGTCGGTGGACAGTTCTTCAATCTATCTTCATCATTATCATATTTATCATAATAGCGTGTCCTCAAATCGCTTTTGTGTTTCCTAAATGACTCGGACATTTTATTAAAAATCAAGTCTTTTGAATCTGGATTTAGATCGAAGAATGTCTGTGAAAATAATAGTAATAGTTAAATTAATAGTGAAAACAAAATGACAATTTAAATTTTAGACAAAAATAAGAATAGTTATTCAACTAAAAAAAGAAAACACACTAAGGAAGCCATACGCAAATTTTGTCAACAAGGGTTACAGAAAATCGGTATAAAATATAATGAACAAAAAGTATGAGCTGACTTCGGGAGCTAACCATGTTTTTGACAAGTTGATGAACTAATGAAAATGTTCAGCTGTTATGAACACCATTATCCGAAGAACTGATGCAGTTTCTCTCCTATGATGACATGGCATTGATTAGATCAAGGAAATGGCAAAGACAGTCGCAGTTGTATATTTATGTCATTTGTCAAATATTCTCCTCCCTCATCAAACAGCATTAAGAAATTAACTGCTCAGCATGAATTTCGGGGAAAATACAAAACAAAGGTTAGATTCAAAAATATCATACTTAAACTTCTGGTTTATGAACAAATGATGGTGCATGCATGCATACTGAAATTTTAAATATAGACAATAGCAACACTGATAAATATAAACTAAAACGTAACTTAGATTATTAAACTGCAGTAACTTACTATTACAGGGATTCAAAAATCTTCATGCAACACAAAAGGTTGAAGCAAATGTTACTAAAGCATGGCAATGATTAAGTGAAAAGAAGCGTTTATTTAGGTAGAAAACAAAAAGAAGAAGTTGCCAAAATAATCATAGCGGGGAAGCTCGAAATATGCATGACATGCAGGCATCACTTGAACAGTATATCACATCATAGCAAACGTGTTTGTGAGGACCCAACTCACACGATTATTGCTTTGAGTTGGTACTGGAAAGAGAGGATTGTTGGTGGATCAACTCTGGTGCTACTGTGCATATATGCAATGACAAAAATCTATATAAATGTAGCTTGTAACAATATGAATATACTTTAATCCTTAAAAGAAATATAAAATTAATTTAACCACTGATATAAATTAATTTACTAAGTTTACAAGAGAAATAATATTGAGTATACATAATGCAAACAAGGAAAAATTGAGCTTACCAACAATTCTTTCCAAACGTCCATCTTATATTTGTTAGGTACATTAACCCAATTCTCGTAAGAAATAGGCACATGAATTCGCACCAATTTACCAATTTGACTGCTTATTTTTCCAGCGTTTTTTGAAACAGGAACACCTAATGCGTTTATCTCCACTTTTTCAGGTTGTGTAGAGGATGATTGTGTAATGGAATGGTTTGACGGTTCTACAGGCTCTGACATTGTTACTATCTTCTTGGTTGTAATCCAAACTACCAAGACCACCTGCAACAAACAAACAATCAAAATTTCAATGAGATATGACAAACTTGTTAATTTCATGTAAAAAGAGGTAACGAAATAAAGCATTTCAATTATCCTCATTGGGATGATCATTCTAGTCAATGCTACTATAATCTACAAGTGTACAACAACAAAAACGTAATATAAAATCGAATAGAAACAGATTATAATATTTAACCAAAAACTAAGCAGTTCACGAAAATGCAATACGTTAAATATTGGATCAAAATAGTATCATCAAACTAGATAGTATGTATACAGTCATTCAAAGAAGCAGTTTTGATATATTTATTCACTCATACATGTTTATGTGTACATGGTACAGTGTGCAAGGTCAAAGAGCAGGCTAATATATGCATTTAAATGAAGCAAAAGCATATAATATTAACATATGCATTTAAATTTTCTGATGAAGCTACAACTTGGGTTACTTCACCTGCACATTCAACTTGATCAAAATATAAATTCAATACAATTCAATTAAGAAATTTTAAATTCAATCACTTGAAATTCAATACAATTCAATTATGAAATACAACTCATATTAACATATGCATTTGGTAAGATCTTCTAATTTTTTGTTGTCTTCAAAAATTGGTTGATAAACCGTAGGAAACTCAATGTCGTCCACAGTTGTAGTCAACCGTTTCGGTGTGTGCAAAACCACAAACCAACCGTTGCTTTTTAAATCTTTGGAGTAGAACACTTGACTCGCTTCTGATGCAAGAATGAACGACTCATCATTTACTCTATCTTTGGTTTTTAATTTCTCTAAGTTAACCATAATCAAATTTGAAACAGGATCTGTCTTGCAACCATTGACTTTATCTTCGACCTTTACCCAATCACAATAAAAAACCGTTTGCTTGAAGTCGATGTAATCTAATTCAATTATATGATGAATAACTACATAGTACATTGTTTCCGCTTCCTTGTAATTTTTATCTTTTCCGCTCGCTCTAAATTTTGTAATTGCTCTCATACAAACACCGCTATCTTGTGTTACCATTCTTTCTTCATAACTTTTTGGGGAAAATACGAATCCATTGACTTGATACTTCATATAACTACGTGCCTTGAACTTCGGCCCGTTCACCAACCTCCAAAGAGTTGAATCATCGTTATTAGTCTTCACCAACTAAAAAAACCATAAATGAAAAGCATGATCGTGATGGTGTATGATCCACTTAAATACACTTGAATATATAATATGATGTAATACCTCATCACGTAACCACAGAATAAAACTTTTACAAGTTTCCACGGATGTAACGCTACTTCGAGATTGAGATTTAACATTTTTCACATAAATGGTATACTTCCTGCGACAAACATTTCAAAATGAATACAGGAGCAAATTTACAATACTGAGAACTTATGAAAGACTAGTGAACTTACTTCTCCCATTCATCCAATCCATCATGCTTATAAAGGACCCATCTACGAACTTGTTCAAACTGCACCTGGGTTAAGGTTATATCTTTACCATTATCTAGAGGCATCTCATCAGCAAACTCGTCGTCTTCATCTAAAAACGCTTCATGTGTATGTTTATGGGTGCCATCACCTCCTTTTGGCGTATACTCCATGCAGTAATAACTAGCTTCTTGTACAATATATCCTTCTGCAATACACCCTTCAATATATCTTCTGTTGCGCACGTATCCTTTATATATTTTCATCAACCTATGCAGGTAATCAATTCTAAATAACTTGTATCCATTTAAATCGAACTATGGAGAATAGAACTAAAATTAGTAATTTACCTTTCAAAGGGATACATCCATCTATATCTAACAGGACCGCAAACCAGTGCTTCATCGGCTAAATGAACCATAAGATGGATACTGATATCAAAAAACGCATGTGGAAAATATTTTTCAAACACACACATTGCTTCTACCAAACTAGCTTTTGCTTGCAAAAGATGTTCTCTGTTAATCACCTTTGACCACAAAACGTTAAAGAACAGACTTATACGGTGTACAACATTACGCAAATCCTTATGTTGTGCATATGAACGTTGAAGCAATAACGGAAGTAATTGTTGCATTATAACATGATAATCATGCGACTTCATATTTGTTAGTTCAAAAGGATTGAAGCTCACATTGTTGTGGAAGTTAGAAGAGAATTTGCTAGGTACTTTCAGGTTTTTCAAAATGGTGCAAAACCGTATCTTTTCTTCTTTGCTCAAAGTGAAAGTTGCCTCTGGTATAGTTATTTTATTTGTTTCATGGTCTTCCCTCACCCACAATTTTTGTTTTATACCCATGGTTCTCAAGTCCTTGCGTGCATTGATGCCATCTTTTGACTTCTCCTTGTGACTCATAATCGTGCTGATGAGATGCTCAGTGACATTTTTCTCTGTATGCATCACATCAACATTATGTCGAATCAAATTTGCTTTCCAATACAGAAGATCAAAGAAGATAGACCTCCTATACCATGCAGGGGTACTGTTAAGGTCTTCATCATCGGTTTTCTTTTTTCTTTTTCGACCAATCTCTGGTTTTTTACCAACTTTCATCTTGATATTAGCTACTTTTTCTTCAACTTGATAACCATTCAATGGCCATGGAGGACGGTGATATTCTTGTTCATTATTGAAGTTTGCCTTATCGTCTCGAAACTTGTGTTTGGTAGGAAGAAATCTTCGATGCCCCATATAACACATCTTCTTACTTTCAGGAAGATAATAAGAACAAGTATCTTCTCCGCAAATAGGACATGCAAAATAACCATGAGTGGTGCATCCCGATAAAGTCCCGAATGCAGGATGATCATGAATCGCCCACAACATCCTAGCCCTCAATGTGAACTCTGAATTATTAAATGAGTCAAATTCAATGACTCCTTCCCATAACTGCTTTAACTCATCTATCAATGGTTGTAAATGAACATCGATATCCTTTCCCGATTGTTTTGGTCCGGAAATCAATAATGTCAACATTGAGAACTCTCTTTTCATGCACATGGATGGAGGAAGATTATAAGGTACTATAATTACTAGCCAGCAACTATAACGGCTAGATAGAGATTTATAAGGACTAAAACCATCTGTTGCTATTCCAAGCGTGACATTTCGTGATTCAGCAACAAACGTTTGATCAAATGAGTCTACAGCTTTCCATTGGGATGTGTCACGTGGATGATGCATTATATTTGAATCAGACTTGGCACGAGCACGCCAAGTCATAGCATCTGCTATCCACGGTATGGTATACAGTCTCTTCAATCTAGAAATTAAAGGAAAATGTCTCAACGTCTTTTGAGCTATTTTGGTAGCTCTTTTATCATCGTTGAATGATGTCCTATATCTTGGTTCTTTGCAAATTCTACAAGAAATTTTGCTTGCATCATCTTTCCAGTATAAAATGCAGTCATTAACGCATGCATCATAAGTTGTGTAATCCATTCCAACTTGTTTAATCACATTCTTCATTTCAGAATATTTTGTCGGCAGTGTGTTACCTTCAGGGAGTAACTCCCTTATAAATTCGAGAAGTGCAGTCACACCGTTGTCGGAAAAACTGTATTGAGTTTTCAAACTGTTCAGTTTCACAATGGCATATAATTTTGTTATCCCTTTAGGCCAGAAGGGTACAATTGCTCTTTGGCACTATCGAAAAGTGATTTATATTTTCCACTTTGATTGGCCGACCAATCGACATCAGCTGTAGACCGCTCCTCAATATTATCGTGCGACGAACCGAAAGGGTGAAAATGATGAAATCTATCTGCATCATTGACCAAGTCTTCCATCCTAGGATGTTCAGGCTCATCAATATTTATGGCTTGACTAGTAGATTGTTTTTGCTTCTCTGCCGACTCTTCTCCATGAAAACGCCAAACGGTATATGATTGGAGAATTCCATGTCTGAGCAGATGATAATGAATGTCTTCTAATTTAATCTTCATTTTCATATTTTTACACTGTGTGCAAGGACAAGAATAGACTTCCTCATTACCACCATTTTCTACAATGAAATCACTAAACTTCCGAACTCCTTCTATATACCGTGGGGTTCTTCGACTAAATTCTTGCATCCACTGTTTGTCTATACTTGAAGACATATTATCCTGCTATATCATACAATCAAACACATATGAACATTGATAGTAGTTCAACAGAATGCACATGAGCAACTATATGCACAATGGCATATGAAACCAAACAACGCCGCAAAACAAAATTTCAATGTATTAACATATTTCTTTAGTCTGATTCCATGTTTCTTATGCTTACTCGTGATGACCTAAAACATTATACTTTTGAAAATTATATGTATAATGTTTAGGCCAAAAAATAATGTATTAAGTAAAAGCAAACACTGAATAATATGGTAGTACGTAAATTTCGTAAAAAGAAGAGTTTAAAAGAGGGTGGAACCTTGAAACAAGTGCTAAGCACTGCAATTACTAAAGACCATACAGTGAACACGTTTCGGATTTGGATCAGCTCCGAGCCTTAAAAAACTGTGTGCATTGTACTTAAGCATGTGTTTAGGCACCAAACAATGAAGATTAATTAGCTAAAGGCACAAAGACTGGTGTAGGCCTTAAGCATCCAATCTGATTACACAGTGGAATATATAAATGAACACTACCTGTAAATAACTATTTTTTGCTATTATTATCGCTGCCCTAATTTATGTTAAATCAGCGGCTGCTTTTACACTAAGATTAGCTTTAAAATTTAAAGGAATGAACTACAACTCAAAACGGCAGAGCAATTTTTTTTTACTATTGCATCCCAATAGCTATGGTCAATAGATAGTGATACCGTAGACATGATATCCCAAATTTGTTTAGTTAATTCTAGCTTCCTTACTGAAAACTTAGATGAGTTGATGAACATGCCTATGTGACACGATCAGGCTTTCGTATTTGACAAAAAAATTACATATAGATTCACCTACAGAAAAACAGGACATGGCATATTGTTATGAGACATGCACATTCAATATACATGACAAGCAAGTAAACTTAAATAATACTTTAAATTATGATTATACGTAAACTAGAAAAATTAGAGCCTGATCATTGGACCAAGTTTGAAAATTAAAAGTTATAAATAATATTTCCATACTGTAAATAATTAAATTTACATCGATAATTCACCGACTGACCAGTGAAAAAGAAATCCATTATTTTGGAACAACAAGAGATGATTGTACCTCAAATATCAGTGATTTGTTGCATCCGAGAATGCAATGCATATACCAACTGATCTTTAGTTATATTAGAATACACAGAATGATATCAGAAGCGTTTTCATTTCGTTTTTTCAGTGGAAACCAAATAACAATTTGATGCTTATTTCTTAGTTATCGCTTATTTCTTAGTTATCATTCTTATGAACGAACTACACATGTGTAATATAATATAATCAAAATATCCTACACAATACATAGAATTAGCCTTAAAATTTGAGGAAAGGAATGCAAAAGCAGTACATAACTCTGTTAAAACAAATATAACTGCCAAGATATTGAATAAAGATGAAAGAAAATAGACAGGATAAAAGGCATGTTTAGCAAATGATGAATAAACCAAACAATACCGATTAAATCCACGTGATTACATTTAGCCTATGACATATACATGATTTATTCAAATATGAAGGGTACATAATAATGTTGCGTTGAAGGTACCACCATGGAAAAGTAAAACTATGACGTAAATAAAGGTAATAATTAATTTTAATCCATAATAATCAATAATCATACAATTAGTTAGTATTCTAATGCATAAATAGTCTTGAATTATATTTTAATCTCCATTTTATGTCCACGAATACCGAATTCAGTTTGTATTAGTTGTAGACAACATTATACCTCTTCTCCATTTGTTTGGACATTCCTATCGGTAGCGAAAGAAAAAGATTAACAGTTGTATAAAGAAGAATGCACCATTTAAATTATGTAACAAAATGAACCCATAAATCAAATATGAAACTGAAACTTATTTATAACTGAAGTTAGCTTGTTGGTAGTTGTGTGATGCGCGAGAGGGTTGTTGATTATGGTTATGTCAAAAAGACTTGCTAATTTGTTTTTGCCTGTGTCTCCTGATTAGTTTGTGTCGCTTAATTTAATACAAACTTGTAGTAAACCTGGGTATATGAGTACAGATAATGGATATATTTACTGATTGAAATGCTCATTAAGATCTGGCAAACCTCAATTTCATAATTAAAAATTGCACCACCATTCCATGTCTCCCGCAAAATATACAAAGAGACAATCTTCTCTGTAACAAAACTTTAATTATTGATCCCTCAGGTTATATTTTAGCCAATAATAACAGGCTACACATCAAAAATAGCATAAATTCCAAGAGAATCCTACAGGTTCACTAAATCTATTTATATTTTCTAGCATAGATGCTTGACTTACCATAGTTTTCATGATAAATGAATATCTAAAGGGGAGAACACATAAGAGGCACATATGAGGTCTGCTAAGCAATATGATATTTGAGCGATGCACTTAGTTAAACATGTTCTTTGTCTGATAATCAAACCAGAGTGTTTAAAATGTATATTTTAAAATGAAGTTAATTTACAACTAACAATTATTTGTTTGAATAACATGCATCAATAATAATTTACATAAATAAATAATTAAAATTTTAAAACTTCAAATTGCTCCACTTTAATTAAAATCAATTCTATAATATAGCCCAGTTCGATAACGTCAAAGATGACACGAATACTCCAACTACAATGACAAACTAATTCCATAAATCTAAATACCGATCCAGATATAGAAATTGCAGAGAGCAATAATGAATACCAAACTTTCATATTGATTCGGCAAATTCTAGCCTATATCCCTTTCAAGTAATTTTATTTATACCGTTGATTACAAGTATAGTTGTATTTTTGTAAGTTCTCTAAGAAATGATATAGCTTCGGCTTCCATAGAGAAGAAGAAAACCCATTTTCAAGACATTTGCTTTATTAGTTTGCTTTCGAATTGAATACAGCTGATGGTTTACCACTCTATTTATGCAAGCTGATTTTGTGATACTGGGCATATACTATATATAATCTCATTATTCTTTATTTCCCAATTCCCATTGACATCTCCATATTTTGATTACTTATCACAATCATATATCAGTACCAATAGAAAGTTTAAAAAAAGGAAGTCAATTTGTTTGGTAGAGAGGCAAAAAAAAAGTCTCAATGAAATATTGATTATGTTTGGTAGAGAAACAATTTGATTATATCAGAATGATATCAGCTTGATGCTTCTTGTTATTCAAAGCATGTTGCCTCGATTTCATAATTAAATGTTTGAAACAAAACATGTTATTACAGTAATAATCAATTTGTTATTACAGTATGCTACATATTTGAAACAAAACATGTTGCCTCGATTTTAATGTTTTCACTTACGTTATACAAATAGGAATAAGATATGGAAACAAAATCAAACATGATGAATATGCAGTAAGCAGGCATATTAGTTTCAATCATGGACAAGTGCAAGAGTGCAGCAAGGCAGATTATTTTTCATTAACCTGAAAAACAGTATTCAAACCAAAATATTAATAGACAAAAAAATTATATTTTTTTACTTTTTTACTAGGACCTCTTTATGTTTGCTGAAGTATAAAGAGTGGCTTCATGATTAAGAATTTATAGTTAAAATCTTAGATTTGTCTTTTTTATGGCAATGAACAATGAAACAAAATCAGAGCAAATCGCAAGACGAAATGTTAAAATCTTATTACAACAACAGTACAAATTCAAGTATAGTGAAACAGGTTATCAGTAGAAAATGATATAACAATGCATCATTCGAGTACCTGTACGCAGCAGGTTGAAATCTGTTTTATACTAACTTTAGTCTTAATATATATAGAAATGCATATCTATGCAATAATTTCAAACAATAGTTGGTTTTATAGAAAAAATTGAGGTTGCTTGGACTTTTGAAAATAAAACATATGTCAACGCTTACTTCAAAACATGGTTTACAGTGAACATAAATATTCTTAACCATCGGCACTAATTATAATTATCACTATGAACAATGAAATCAACAAACCTAATAGTCCATTAAAACAATACTGAACAGTGAACAGTGAAAAAGAAACCTAAAGATAGATCTTGTGAGGATTCAACTCACATTAACTCCTTAATTCGATAGCTAAAATTCCTCAAAACTGCAAAATAATACGGCCGTTCACATCATCATTCTTAATTCAATAGAGAAAAGAATACGACAATTTAATGGAAACACTTGGCTCGGATTAATCGTCTTACCTGAAAACACTTGGATCGGATTTTCGATTGAGAGTATACGCGGCTTCGATCTAAAATTTAATGCATAGTTTGTGGATCTATTGGCATCGGAAGAAACAGATCTGAAAAAGAGAGGATGCTAATTTGGGGGACGACTTTTTGTTAGGAGAGGATCGAGGATGCTTTTTGGTTTGAGAGCGTGAGATCTAATGGGACGGGGGACGAGGGCTCGTACGTATAGAGGAAAAAATAATTCACAACAACATTAGAACGGGGAAAGTCCATTCCAAAATTACCACGGACCAGGACCATGCTAACAACAGTTGCCACGGCTCCTATCCGTTCCAAAATTGCCACGGGCTAAAACCATGGCAAAAGCTCCGCTTTGGGGTGTGGCAAATCTGGCATTATGGTGTAGTGTCCAAAAGGGTCGACAAGCAATTGTTACAGATATGGACTTGGTAAGAATAAACAAATTTGGATTCCAAAAGGATTTGTTGTTCAAAATCTAAAAAATTCAGTTACTGATTTTATTAGACCTATGAGTTTCTCTAGGTCATTCTCTTTTTCTCGTGTGTAGGTATGTTGGCGGGCTAAGGAGCAAAAAGAATGGTACTTGGATTTAGGTTGTTCCAAACATATGACAGGAGATAAATCAAAGTTCCTTAGCCTTGAAAAACATAAAGACGGAAGTGTTATAATGGGTGATAGTAGTAAATGTAAAATTATCGGTAAAGGTAAAGTACGTAATAGTACTTTCTCCTTAACTAATGTTTTATATGTTGAAATTTTGCATCATAATCTCATCTCCACAAGCCAACTATGTGAAGGGAATGAGTGTGATATTTGATAGTGAATCTTGCAAAATTATTCAAAAATCCACTAGCAATATTGTGTTCACATAAAAAAGAAAAGGAAATGTTTAGTAGCTATAGATGAAGTAGGTTTCTTATGGCATAGGAGATTGGGTCACGCTAGTATGATTCCCCTAGGAAAATTTGAATCAAAAGAATTAGTAAGGGGACTACCACATCAGAAATATAGAAGTAATAAAGTATGCAAATCATGTACTATGGGAAAATTCAGTCGATCATCATTTCACCCCAAAAATGTTGTTAGTACTAATTGGGTACTTGAATTAATTCACATGGATTTATTTGGACCAAATGAAATTGCTAGCTTGAATGGAAAACGTTATTGTTATGTGTTGGTTGATGATTATTCTTAATTTACATGGGTTTATTTTCTAGCCAAAAAATCTAAAACTTTTGATTACTTTTCAAAGTTTGCAAAACTCGTTCAAAATAAAAAAGGAGTTTCAATAAAAACTTTAAGAAGTGATCATGGTGGTGAATTTGAAAATTTGGATTTTGAAAATATTTGTGAAGAAATGGTTTTAAACACAAATTTTTATGCTCCTCGAACACCCCAACAAAATGGGGTAATTGAAAGGAAAAATCGTATATTACAGGAATTGGCTAGATTTATGTTAAATGAATATAAATTGCATTTGACTTTCTGGGTAGAGGCAGTTAATACATCCTGCCATGTAATGAACAGAGTAATGAGTAGACCAATACTTAACAAAACGTCCTATGAATTGTGGTTTGACAGAAAGCCTAACATTTCATAATTTAGAGTCTTTGGATGCCCTTGTTATCTTCTTAATACAGGTGGTCATCTTGGTAAGTTTGAATCAAAGGCCGATGAGGGAATTTACATGGGTTACTCTTCAAGAAGCAAGGCTTATCGAATCTTCAACAAACGATCAAAAACTATTGTTGAAACCATAAACATGAAATTTGATGAATTAGATCTGGATACAGTGGACAAAGAGAAAAACGATAAGGGAATTACATATAAGGGTGAAAAAGAAAATAGTGAAGATAAGACTTGTAGTGATGATCCAACAAAACGAACATTTGAAGTTGAGAAGTTGAAATTCAAAGCAATTCATCCTCCAGAATTGGTAATAGGAAATCCAATGGAAGATATACGAACTCGTTCATCATTTAATAAAGATATCTATGCTTTTTGTATTCACAATTGTTTTATCTCTGAAACTGAACCTAAAATTTGTTGAAATTGCACTTAGTGATGAGAGTTGGATTTTAGCGATGCAAAACGAACTTAATCAATTTGAAAGGAATAAAGCTTGGAAATTAGTTCCTAGACCAAATGATTATCCAGTAGTAGGAACGAAATGGGTGTTCCAAAATAAACTTGATGATCCCGGAAATGTAATTAGGAACAAAGCTAGGTTGGTTGCAAAAGGATATAATCAAATTGAAGGCATCGATTTTGATGAGACATTTGCACCAGTAGCTAGGTTAGAAGCCGTAAGAATTTTTCTCAGTTTTGCATGCTATAAAGGTTTCAAACTTAAACAAATGGACGTAAAAAGTGCGTTTTTAAATGGAAAATTAAAAGAAGAAGTTTATACGGAACAACTCCTTGGTTTTGAAAATCATGAATTTCCAAATCATGTATATAAACTTGAAAAAGCATTATATGGTCTTAAACAAGCTCCTAGAGCTTGGTATGATTGTTTAAGTTCTTATCTTTTGGAAAATGGTTTTAAAAAGGGCAGTGCTGACACGACATTGTTTCTATTACATGAAGGTGACAATTTCTTGATAGTCCAAATTTATGTTGATAAAATTATATATGGTGCCACTAATAATCGTCTATGTGTGAAAATTGAAAAAGTCATGCAGGATAAATTCGAACTGAGCTTAGTAAGTGAATTAAAGTACTTCCTTGGATTTCAAATCAAACAAAGCACCAAGGGTATTTTCATATCACAAACAAAATACATCGCTGAATTGCTGAAAATATTTGGACTAGAAAACGCAAAACCACTCAGAACACCGATGAGTCCTTCAACCAAACATGACAATGACGAGAAAGGAGTTGCAGTTGATCAGAAAAAATATTGTGGAATAGTTGGTTCACTTCTTTATCTCACCGCATCTATGCCTGATGTTATGTTTGATATTTTTTTGTATGCACGTTTTCAGTTTAATAAAAAAGAATCTCATTTAAAAGCCACAAAAAGAATATTAAGATATCTTTTGCACACACACAAATTTGGTTTATGGTATCCCGCATGCAATAATTTTGAATTAATTGGATATTCTGATGCTGATTATGCTGGATTTCTTGTGGATAGAAAAAGTACTAGTGAAACTTGTTTTATGCTAGGACACTCGTTAGTTTCATGGTCAAGTCGAAAACAAAATTGTGCTGCTTTATCCACAACTGAGGCTGAATACATTGCTTTAGGAAGTTGTTGTGCAAAAATACAATGGATGATGCAAACTCTTTCAGATTTTGGTCTAGTTTATAAAAAAGCACCACTAAAATGTGACAGTAAAAGTACTATAGATTTGTCTAATAATCCTGTTCACCATTCACGTACTAAACACATAGACGCGAGACATCATTTTATTAGAGATCACATTTCACGAGAAGATATTTGTATTGAGTTTATTTCAACTTATTGTCAAATTGCTGATATTTTTGCAAAACGTCTTCCCAAAGATAGATTTTCGTGATTACGCTTAGATTTGGGAATCATAGAAATTGATTGATCATTATCCATTTTTTCTTTAAAAGTATTCTTAAATGGTTATTCAAAAGTTAAATGATTGACCATTTGAACTATTTTGGAAGTTGTTGAAATTATGTCAGATCTTGAAATTGTGATGAGTATTGACTATAATATTTTTTTGTAACATGAGGAAATACTATTAAATTCTCATGACGATTGAACAAATTTTATAATATCTTTAAAATTGGTGCATTTTTCACGATCATTTTCTATTACTTCCATCCTTCTAACATTCATTTTGACTTTATATAATTGTGAAAACCCACAACTTCCCCGTAAAGGAAAGCTTCGGATAGTTCGAGAACAAGCCACAACAGAACGCATATAAAAGAACATTTCACTATATATTACAACAATGCATCAGAATACAAGAATATACAGAGTATAAATGAATATTACACAGAAATATCAGAGATTTAAATTACATTTAAATACATAGCAGCGGAAAAATAATACAATACACAACTAGAATGAGATATACGGATACAAAGCTTTCCGGATATCGTTCCAGCTGTAAACCAGGATCCTGTGAATATAAATCTGCAAAACCAAAACTACTAGCTGCCCGTGTCAAAATAAGGGCACCCAGAGTTTAGGTTAAAACAATAAACTCCAGGTCAGTCATGTGACTGGTGTAAGAACTAAAACAGTTATTAATCTTTATTTTAAATCATTAGGTAAATCAAGGGACCACGCCGTATAACACGGAACGGGTTTCCTCCCAAGAATACAAGTGCATATAAGTAAACAGCGCAATGCTTTTCTAAAAATGAAGCTATTATAAGACCCAGGTCCTATCACACAATGCAACGCAAGCCGGGGGATAAGGTTTTTACCTTATAATAGCCAAGAATGCTTGATACGTTTAAAACAAATCATTTGATACTATAATAAGTGTATAGTGTCAAAACATTTCAAATCATAAGTATCAATCATAGGCGGCATGGGTACCATATATCATGTCGCCATACTAGTTCTACAATTAAAACCGCAAATGTCGTATTGGAAGTTGGGTTATCATTTATGGTATGAACCGAGGCTAGGGGCAAGATCCTCACCGATTCGAGACGCTCTAGTCCGTGTCTCAGGCAAGCGCGCAGGCAAGCCTTGGAGCGACAGGGTCGGTCCACCGATGTGGATTATTATGCCTGAACACTACGTTTCCCCGCCCTTTGGGGCGTAAGCCTGGCCCGTCAGCCGACCAGAAGCATCGGCCGAAACCGATATCACTAGGCGCCTCGCTTTTCAGCAAGTAATAATAAGCAACATCCACATGAGTCAAACTCGTCACCCAGTTCAAGCACTGACGCCACTCCTAACTAGAAAGAAACGCATGCCCTCCCTGAGGTCCGTCTCCCATTTTTGGTTCATACCGGGTGCGAAACTCGCGAAGTAAACGTTACACAAAGTTACGCCACAAAGGCCGTGCTTCGATCATCAACCACAAGACTTTGCTTTTCAACAGATGCCTTGATCATTTGCCACACATGCAATTCACTCCATGCGATTGATATCCATCAATATATAACCCCCGAGCTCGTACGTCTCAGAGAAGGGCGTTAAGCAAGAGAATAAATTCTCCGCCGCCAAACAGATATATATTTAATAGAGATCAATCACACGGACTAAAATCCAATGTCAGACACACAGTCCATTTACAAGTCCGTTCTGGGGCTGAACGAAACCGGAGGCACCTAGTACCCCGCATATCCATCGATCTCCAAGTACGTCTGGACGATCACCAACTGTTTCCATCTTCTTGGGTGTAAAGCCCAATCAAGATCATCAGTAATCACCCAAACGACGTGAAGACCTCCGGTCTTCGACCATCGTCTTCATCTTCGACTTATCGTCGTATCAGTTATTCAGAATGGGATAAACCCGGTCTTTCCGAATAACTCGCGTATATTTTAAATAAGTGTTACACAAACACAACATACGCCTCATTCCAATTCATCAGTCACTAACCGTAAATTAATCAAGAGAATAATTCCCCAAATATTAACCCCGAAGGCCGAAACCAACATCAGATCAATATCCAGAAAACCGTTCTGCTTAGCTAACCGACAGTTAGTTTCTAAATTGCACATTCATAGGGAAAGGTTCCCATTAATTTTATCAAAGATAAATTCCTTGAATTTATTCTTTAATCTTCTTTTGAATTTTGATTTAACTAGTCGGGATTAACGAACCTTACCGAAGTAATCATTTGTTTTAATTTCCCAATCCCAACCTATTCATCCCATGAAGTAAAACTGGTAATACTTCATATCTAACACCACGGTGTTATCGGTAAATTCAATTACCATTTCACGTACAAATCTAATTAAAGATTTAACTATCTCCTGGAGTAAAACTGGTCATACCCCATTCTCGATCTTTTCAATCTAATTAAAGATTCATTAAAACTCCACTTAGTTTTAATCTTTAACTGGGTTAAAGAATCAGTGTCATTTAAAACACGGTTCACGGTAAACCCAAAATCACATTCATTAATTATCGGGTTAAAGAACGAGTGTTATTTAAAACACTGTCCACGATAAACCCAAAAATCAATATCAATTCAATTCCAATTAAATATTATTTAATTGGTACCTTTCATTAAATCTAAATAAAAAGATTTAATCCTTTCTCAACTGGGTTCAAGAACAGTGTTAGTGAAGACACCATTCACGACAAACCCAAATCACATTCGATATTCAATACAAGGCTCTGAATAGAAAATATATCGGCTTATATTCAATATCAAATTCTACGACTAACAAATGTCGTATTGGAAATAACGATATAAATATATATCTTTCAAATTTCCATAACAACACCTGTATAATCACGAATTCCAACATCGAAATATTCCGAAGACAATTTCGATTCAAATCCACTCCAATGCAATCATTGGATATTCTGGTTATTTTTAAAACCCTTTTTAAATTCAATTTATTTATTTAAAAATAAATAGAATTATAATTCTAGTTCAAAACTAGTTCATTTCGATAAAAATCTATTTTTATCTTTTCAAATATGGAGTTTTTCATCCCAATTCTTTCTAAATCATTTCTTATGATTTTACACAAATTATTACTATTTTTAATAATTTTATCAAGGCCTGTACAGTCGATTTCCATCAACGGCTATCGAACTGCATTTACAACGACCTTTTCCAAATTTGATTTGGACATAATTCCAAATCCAACCGTTAGATTTCTAATTTCTCGTATTCGTTAGAAAGCTCTTTTCGATACGAACCCAACGGTTCCGGTTTTAGGAGAATCCGACGGTCGGATCTCCCGTAATGTCCGTTTGAAATCAATGGTCGAAATTCTCGAACTGCCGCGGCGCGGCGCGTTCTATTCAGGCCATTATATTATATATATAATATATATTTCGTCGATTTCTATTTAAAACGAATTATATAAATAGTTTTAAAATTCGTTTCAAAAGCAATTTCAACTTCCATTTCAATTCACATCAAAATTGAATTCTTCTTTATAAATTCGTTTTAAAATTCATTTCTATTCAATTCAAATTTCAATTCAATTCGCTTTCAATTCCATTTGAATTCGTTATCAATTCAATTCATTTCAAAATCGTTTTATATTCAATTCATTTCGAAATCGTTTTATATTCAATTCATTTCAAAATGAATAGAATCGATATAAATCGTTTACGTCAAAATGGTGTCAATCTAATCAACACGGCTTCATAAATTTCTATTTTCAAATATTCTATTTCAAATATTTCTTTTTCAAAATAGTTGTTATTATCAAAATATTTCGTTCAACACATGACCAATCTCAATGGATGAGTACTGTCAACACATGAACCTTTATTTTATATTGATAAAGATGTAAATTTTATTACTAAAATATTTCGTTCAACACATGACCAATCTCAACGGATGAGTACTGTCAACACATGAACCTTTATTTTATAATATTCTTTATTTTTCAAATTGGAATGAGGCCCAATCAATTACCATATAAAATTAATTATATGGATTTTCATACAACACATGTATATAATAGCATTGAAAAATAATCAACCATCAACCAAAGTGCACTACACTGTATAAGCGTCAAATATAGGTATCTAACGTTTATAACAGCCTGTCAATCAATCGATCGACATATTTAATCAATCAGGATGAGTGAACTTCAAATTTCATCCCAACACCCGTGTGGGGTTTCAAACAATCAAACACAGATTTTTATTCGTGCAGTTGGGCGATGTGTAAAATTTATCGACCCAATCAATGTCCTTCAAATAGGTGTACATAAACAAACCGTCCGGTTTGTAAATGAATATTTTATTTATTCACATTCACGTTAAAAATTATATTTTTAACGATAAAACATTTTATTTCAACATATGAATTTCTATTCAATTCATTTATTCAATAAAATGATATTTTTATTTTTCTAACTTATTTTAGAAAATTTCGACGGCATAACGGCACGATACTAGAAACGGGACAAGGCCTAGCCTTATCCCCGGTCTAGTGAAGGCCCACGCCATTCACACATCAATCAAATTCACCAATCAACCAAATTCAAATCAAATCATCTAACTAATTTATGCAACCAAACAAACAAGTCCATGGTCTGTGGACGATTGTGTCGGGTGCTACTAAGCACCGTCTGCATCCTAGTGTATATATATGAATAGAAATGAAATTGAAAGGTGAGAAGTTCTCACCGAAAGCTATCCAAACATCTTGACTCTTCTTCGATATAAATCTTCTTCGTTCCCGCCTTTTTGTTACCTTCGTTGTCCGCTTTCACTACCTATGTAAAAATCGAATTTTTACTTCGTTATTCCATATATAAAAATCATATTTTTATTTCGAAGTTCAATATATAAAAATCATATTTTTATTTCGAAAATATATAAAAATCATATTTTTATTTCGAAGTTCAATATATAAAAATCATATTTTTATTTCGATGTTCAATATATAAAAATCATATTTTTTTTTCGAAGTTCAATATATAAAAATCATATTATTTTTTTTAGAATAAAAAAAAATCCTATCTTTTTAGAATTAAAAATCCTATCTTTTTAGAATTAAAAATCCTATCTTTTTAGATACACTACAAATTCTGAGACCGTTTGAAAAATGACCATTTTCCAGTCGATTAATATCAACTGAAACTGGTCAAATGCGTTTTCCTTTGTCACGCTCACATATTGATTCGAAAAATTATGAAATTTGAAACCTAGCAATAATTTGACATCACGGATCCAACAAAAGTGGTTTCGTCGAAATCTGAGGTCGTTTGCAAAATGTCCATTTTTAAGGGTCTGAATTCCATAGCGACTATTCAGAATTTTCAACTGGACATATCTTTTGATTCCCGCTATGAAATTTCAATTTTTCGGATTCGTTGGAAAGATATTATCAATTAGATCCTAATGTTTTTGGTTTCACTAAAATCCGGATTGTTTTACACCCGGTACATTCAATTGAAATTTGAAATCAAATTATCGAACTACCGCGCCATTTTCAATTCCTTTTATAATTTTATATAATTATATATATTCTAACGACGACGTATATAATATATACATTCGAATTATATTCAAAACAAATTTCTCGTCGATATTATTTAAAATAATTCATTTTAAATAATCAAAATTCGCTAAAATTGCCAAAATAAAAAATGTAAACTGGCCCAGATTTTCGGGTTGTTACAATCTCCCCCACTTAAAACTTTTCGTCCCCGAAAAGGAACAACGTCGAAAGTGGTTTGATTAATCAACTCTACGTTCGATCTGGCTTGCATTCTCCAACTTTTCAGTTTCTGAGAATTTTCAAATTCTTCAAAAATTTGGCTAACACCCTAAATTTTCGAAAAATTTCGCCATAACCTCCCCTGCACCGGGAGCATCGGGGAATTTCAAATAGCTTCTCCGGTCCTTCTAATCTCAAAAAGAAAAAGAAAAAGCCAAGCGGCTAGCCAAACGGCTCATAAAATCATCATCACCCAAACAAAACAGTAAATTATGTAGTAAACATGTACCTATTTGTCGGGCAAACAAATTTTATTCTCTGCTCTAGCCTCCTTGCTATGACCTGTTCAATGTAAGTACATGTATATGCAAGCAAATGCGACCAAATTTCAATACAATTCAATATTTGATTCAATTAGGCATAATGGTTCAAAATTATCAAACAAATAACAAACAACACAAACATCAATCAATTAGTGAATTAGAGTTTCAAATTCATAATTTTGATACATATACAAAAATCATGTTTTTGATGCCAAATCACAACAATAAGCCCTATCTAATTTTGGTTCTCACACCAGTCAATAGGAAATATATAGACGTCCCACCTTCGTCACTCGAACATAAATACTGATGATGCGATCGCCATCATCAGAATTATCCCCGAACGACTACAGTGCAATTCTATATCTATCCAGTATATTAAAATTTCAAATACACGTGGATCAGACGTATACGCAAAATCTTTATATACTGGACTGTCCAACTCAATATAAATAGATAATCAAATACGAATAACTGATTTAAATTTCAAAACAGAATTGTTTTCATTTTTATTTTAAAAATTTACTCTTCACACTCGTTCTAGGATACTACTGATCCTATCTCTAACGAGTCATTCTAATTGGATATTACTAATCCAATATCTGATGAATTCTTTCGTAGGGTTCTAATGTGCCTTGTTCTCTGCTTTGTAAACCAAAGCTCTGATACCAACTGTGAAAACCCGCAACTTCCCCGTAAAGGAAAGCTTCAGATAGTTCGAGAACAAGCCACAACAGAACGCATATAAAAGAACATTTCACTGTATATTACAACAATGCATCAGAATACAAGAATATACAGAGTATAAATGAATATTACACAGAAATATCAGAGATTTAAATTACATTTAAATACATAGCAGCGGAAAAATAATACAATACACAACTAGAATGAGATATACGGATACAAAGTTTTCCGGATATCGTTCCAGCTGTAAACCAGGATCCTGTGAATATAAATCTGCAAAACCAAAACTACTAGCTGCCCGTGTCAAAATAAGGGCACCCAGAGTTTAGGTTAAAACAATAAACTCCAGGTCAGTCATGTGACTGGTGTGAGAACTAAAACAGTTATTAATCTTTATTTTAAATCATTAGGTAAATCAAGGGACCACGCCGTATAACACGGAACGGGTTTCCTCCCAAGAATACCGGTGCATATAAGTAAACAGCGCAATGCTTTTCTAAAAATGAAGCTATTATAAGACCCAGGTCCTATCACACAATGCAACGCAAGCCGGGGGATAGGGTTTTTACCTTATATTAGCCAAGAATGCTTGATACGTTTAAAACAAATCATTTGATACTATAATAAGTGTATAGTGTCAAAACATTTCAAATCATAAGTATCAATCATAGGCGGCATGGGTACCATATATCATGTCGCCATACTAGTTCTACAATTAAAACCGCAAATGTCGTATTGGAAGTTGGGTTATCATTTATGGTATGAACCGAGGCTAGGGGCAAGATCCTCACCGATTCGAGACGCTCTAGTCCGTGTCTCAGGCAAGCGCGCAGGCAAGCCTTGGAGCGACAGGGCCGGTCCACCGATGTGGATTATTATGCCTGAACACTACGTTTCCCCGCCCTTTGGGGCGTAAGCCTGGCCCGTCAGCCGACCAGAAGCATCGGCCGAAACCGATATCACGAGGCGCCTCGCTTTTCAGCAAGTAATAATAAGCAAAATCCACATGAGTCAAACTCGTCAGCCAGTTCAAGCACTGACGCCACTCCTAACTAGAAAGAAACGCATGCCCTACCTGAGGTCCGTCTCCCGTTTTTGGTTCATACCGGGTGTGAAACTCGCGAAGTAAACGTTACACAAAGCTACGCCACAAAGGCTGTGCTTCGATCATCAACCACAAGACTTTGCTTTTCTACAGAAGCCTTGATCATTTGCCACTTAGGCATGCCACACAGGCAATTCACTCCATGCGATTGATATCCATCAATATATAACCCCTGAGCTCGTACGTCTCAGAGAAGGGCGTTAAGCAAGAGAATAAATTCTCCGCCGCCAAACAGATATATATTTAATAGAGATCAATCACACGGACTAAAATCCAATGTCAGACACACAGTCCATTTACAAGTCCGTTCTGGGGCTGAACGAAACCGGAGGCACCTAGTACCCCGCATATCCATCGATCTCCAAGTACGTCTGGACGATCACCAACTGTTTCCATCTTCTTGGGTGTACAGCCCAATCAAGATCATCAATAATCACCCAAACGACGTGAAGACCTCCGGTCTTCGACCATCGTCTTCATCTTCGACTTATCGTCGTATCAGTTATTCAGAATGGGATAAACCCGGTCTTTCCGAATAACTCGCGTATATTTTAAATAAGTGTTACACAAACACAACATACGCCTCATTCCAATTCATCAGTCACTAACCGTAAATTAATCAAGAGAATAATTCCCCAAATATTAACCCTGAAGGCCGAAACCAACATCAGATCAATATCCAGAAAACCGTTCTGCTTAGCTAACCGACAGTTAGTTTCTAAATTGCACATTCATAGGGAAAGGTTCCCATTAATTTTATCAAAGATAAATTCCTTGAATTTATTCTTTAATCTTCTTTTGAATTTTGATTTAACTAGTCGGGATTAACGAACCTTACCGAAGTAATCATTTGTTTTAATTTCCCAATCCCAACCTATTCATCCCATGAAGTAAAACTGGTAATACTTCATATCTAACACCACGGTGTTATCGGTAAATTCAATTACCATTTCACGTACAAATCTAATTAAAGATTTAACTATCGCCTGGAGTAAAACTGGTGATACTCCATTCTCGATCTTTTCAATCTAATTAAAGATTCATTAAAACTCCACTTAGTTTTAATCTTTAACTGGGTTAAAGAATCAGTGTCATTTAAAACACGGTTCACGGTAAACCCAAAATCATATTCATTAATTATCGGGTTAAAGAACGAGTGTTATTTAAAACACTGTCCACGATAAACCCAAAAATCAATATCAATTCAATTCCAATTAAATATTATTTAATTGGTACCTTTCATTAAATCTAAATAAAAAGATTTAATCCTTTCTCAACTGGGTTCAAGAACAGTGTTAGTGAAGACACCATTCACGACAAACCCAAATCACATTCGATATTCAATACAAGGCTCTGAATAGAAAATATATCGGCTTATATTCAATATCAAATTCTACGACTAACAAATGTCGTATTGGAAATAACGATATAAATATATATCTTTCAAATTTCCATAACAACACCTGTATAATCACGAATTCCAACATCGAAATATTCCGAAGACAATTTCGATTCAAATCCACTCCAATGCAATCATTGGATATTCTGGTTATTTTTAAAACCCTTTTTAAATTCAATTTATTTATTTAAAAATAAATAGAATTATAATTCTAGTTCAAAACTAGTTCATTTCGATAAAAATCTATTTTTATCTTTTCAAATATGGAGTTTTTCATCCCAATTCTTTCTAAATCATTTCTTATGATTTCACACAAATTATTACTATTTTTAATAATTTTATCAAGGCCTGTACAGTCGATTTCCATCAACGGCTATCGAACTGCACTTACAGCGACCTTTTCCAAATTTGATTTGGACATAATTCCAAATCCGACCGTTAGATTTCTAATTTCTCATATTCGTTAGAAAGCTCTTTTCGATACGAACCCAACGGTTCAGGTTTTAGGAGAATCCGACGGTCGGATCTCCCGTAATGTCCGTTTGAAATCAATGGTCGAAATTCGCGAACTGCCACGGCGCGGCGCGTTCTATTCAGGCCATTATATTATATATATAATATATATTTCGTCGATTTTTATTTAAAACGAATTATATAAATAGTTTTAAAATTCGTTTCAAAAGCAATTTCAACTTCCATTTCAATTCACATCAAAATTGAATTCTTCTTTATAAATTCGTTTTAAAATTCATTTCTATTCAATTCAAATTTCAATTCAATTCGCTTTCAATTCCATTTGAATTCGTTTTCAATTCAATTCATTTCGAAATCGTTTTATATTCAATTCATTTCGAAATCGTTTTATATTCAATTCATTTCAAAATGAATAGAATCGATATAAATCGTTTACGTCAAAATGGTGTCAATCTAATCAACACGGCTTCATAAATTTCTATTTTCAAATATTCTATTTCAAATATTTCTTTTTCAAAATAGTTGTTATTATCAAAATATTTCGTTCAACACATGACCAATCTCAATGGATGAGTACTGTCAACACATGAACCTTTATTTTATATTGATAAAGATGTAAATTTTATTACTAAAATATTTCGTTCAACACATGACCAATCTCAACGGATGAGTACTGTCAACACATGAACCTTTATTTTATAATATTCTTTATTTTTCAAATTGGAATGAGGCCCAATCAATTACCATATAAAATTAATTATATGGATTTTCATACAATACATGTATATAATAGCATTGAAAAATAATCAACCATCAACCAAAGTGCACTACACTGTATAAGCGTCAAATATAGGTATCTAACGCTTATAACAGCCTGTCAATCAATCGATCGACATATTTAATCAATCAGGATGAGTGAACTTCAAATTTCATCCCAACACCCGTGTGGGGTTTCAAACAATCAAACACAGATTTTTATTCGTGCAGTTGGGCGATGTGTAAAATTTATCGACCCAATCAATGTCCTTCAAATAGGTGTACATAAACAAACCATCCGGTTTGTAAATGAATATTTTATTTATTCACATTCACGTTAAAAATTATATTTTTAACGATAAAACATTTTATTTCAACATATGAATTTCTATTCAATTCATTTATTCGATAAAATGATATTTTTATTTTTCTAACTTATTTTAGAAAATTTCGACGGCATAACGGCACGATACTAGAAACGGGACAAGGCCTAGCCTTATCCCCGGTCTAGTGAAGGCCCATGCCATTCACACATCAATCAAATTCACCAATCAACCAAATTCAAATCAAATCATCTAACTAATTTATGCAACCAAACAAACAAGTCCATGGTCTGTGGACGATTGTGTCGGGTGCTACTAAGCACCGTCTGCATCCTAGTGTATATATATGAATAGAAATGAAATTGAAAGGTGAGAAGTTCTCACCGAAATCTATCCAAACATCTTGACTCTTCTTCGATATAAATCTTCTTCGTTCCCGCCTTTTTGTTACCTTCGTTGTCCGCTTTCACTACCTATGTAAAAATCGAATTTTTACTTCGCTATTCCATATATAAAAATCATATTTTTATTTCGAAGTTCAATATATAAAAATCATATTTTTATTTCGAAGTTCAATATATAAAAATCATATTTTTATTTCGAAGTTCAATATATAAAAATCATATTTTTATTTCGATGTTCAATATATAAAAATCATATTTTTATTTCGATGTTCAATATATAAAAATCATTTTTTTTTTAGAATTAAAAAAAAATCCTATCTTTTTAGAATTAAAAATCCTATCTTTTTAGAATTAAAAATCCTATCTTTTTAGATACACTACAAATTCTGAGACCGTTTGAAAAATGACCATTTTCCAGTCGATTAATATCAACTGAAACTGGTCAAATGCGTTTTCCTTTGCCACGCTCACATATTGATTCGAAAAATTATGAAATTTGAAACCTAGCAATAATTTGACATCACGGATCCAACAAAAGTGGTTTCGTCGAAATCTGAGGTCGTTTGCAAAATGTCCATTTTTAAGGGTCTGAATTCCATAGCGACTATTCAGAATTTTCAACTGGACATATCTTTTGATTCCCGCTATGAAATTTCAATTTTTCGGATTCGTTGGAAAGATATTATCAATTAGATCTTAATGTTTTTGGTTTCACTAAAATCCGGATTGTTTTACACCCGGTACATTCAATTGAAGTTTGAAATCGAATTATCGAACTACCGCGCCATTTTCAATTCCTTTTATAATTTTATATAATTATATATATTCTAACGACGACGTATATAATATATACATTCGAATTATATTCAAAACAAATTTCTCGTCGATATTATTTAAAATAATTCATTTTAAATAATCAAAATTCGCTAAAATTGCCAAAATAAAATTTTTAAACTGGCCCAGATTTTCGGGTTGTTTCAATAATGTAGGGAGTTTAATTCTTTTTTGAGAATAAAGAAAATCTTGAAATATATATTTAATATATGAAACATCCCGCTTCCGTTAAGGTCACTCACAAAGGGAATGCCTTAATTTTAGTGGATCATTATAGTTAAAAGATGTAGATAAATTACAAGATAGACAAATAAAACAGCGAAAAATAAAGCCATTTTATAAACAACTTAATTCAATCAAGCTTTTACAACAATTGTCTCAATCAGACTTAAAAGTAATACATCGAAATTCTGTCTTGATTCAAAAACTTCCAAGTATAAAAGAAGCATAAAAATAATAATGATATTCTCCAATAAAGTGTGAACCAGCCATAGCAGTGGAAGAGAGAGTCCAAAGCAATACATCGACTATCTTAGAGCTTGGAAAGAAAACAAAGCTAAGTGATAACATTTCCTCCCTGTGAACCTGGGGAGGGGGGGGGGAGAACGGAAGAAAAGAGGCGAAACAAAACTAGGCCAGATATGAGTCTGGTAAGTCCAATGACTTTTAGCATATAAACAGGCAAAAGCATCATGATATGAATAAACTGAATATAAGACAATACCGTGACAACAGGGATAACAAGATAACATATTATATGCATAAGGTATGATAAGGCAAGGTAAACTGAATGCACTTCTACTCTTTCTATGCTTCGCTACTACTTTATTATTCTGATTTCTATATCTATCTCTGCACCACCTAACTAGTGTCCTACTAGTAATCTGCACAAAATTATAATATGATAACATGATCCCAATCCCAACAATTATGGTAGTCTTCAGGTCTACATCTATCGTGAGGATTCCACCTCAATTTGCCTAATTGCCATGAACATTTTAGATGTACCCTTACAACCCTATCAATCGGCTCCCTACTTGTATTAATGTTCCATGTGTCTGTGCCATTCAACCCTCTCTTGTGTGTAGATACCCTGTGCTGGTCCCGCCATAAGGTGTATCAGTCCTTATGATGGCGACCCGATAAGATTCAAGATGCACAGTGCATAACTACTGGTACTCAGTGCTTGCTTTTTCCCACTCCGGAGTACGTGCACGCCCGTAAAATGTCGGAACCTACACTGACGTACCCGCTACCGCTGTTTTGACCACTGATAATCAGCCCAGTAATCGTGTCCCACCCTCCTATAGTTCAGGGTACCATGATACCTCTATGTGGGTTACTGCTGAAATGTGTCCCCGTTACTAGGATTTCCTACTGGTTAAGTTTGTAGGCCTATATATACAAATATTACCCACCTACACGAGATGTACTTTAACCTCACACCGATTCTAGCAAGTTTTTTTAACGGTTAAGTTTGTGGGCCTATATGTGCTAATATTATCCACCTACACGAGATGTACTTAACCCTTCCATCGATTCAAGCATGTTTATTTAATGGTTAAGTTTTGTGAGCCTATATTTACCAGTACATATGCACGTCCGATGGGCGTATCCGTAGATAAATTTGACGAAAGCTGAAAATGAAGTTTAAAGTGGATAGCCATTGAGGTTGTCTGTAGAAACTTAGTTAATGTTCAGCTGCATGTAAGAGTAATAGAAACCAAAACAACGTATGGGGTAAGCAGTAGAACACAAAAGGTATAGAATTTAGGTAGTGCGCAAAGATAGGTGGGAGATAAAAGCAAAGCCCGGAATATATGGTACGAACCGAAAAATAGCGTACAGAAAACAACATATATAGTTCCACAGGCAAAAAAATAGGGGGAAAAAAATTCAGAAACATAAATGACAGAACGTGGGTCAAGGTTCGATCACAAATCTGCACATGCATTTTATTTAACCTGCAAGATATTTGTAAACTAATAGGTAATCAGGAAACAATGCAATGCATCTTTATTTCAAATGCAAATCAGAAACAGTGGGCATATATTATTTCGGAATGAAAACTGAGAATGAAATTCGTGGAAAGTAAAATGCAAGAAGGTGGAAGTCGCATGACTATTAAGTTGAACGTCTGGCCAGATACTCCCCCTTGATCATGTCGGCTTCTGCAAGCTGCTAAAGTAATAAAAATGTTAAAAATAACATTTAAGATAGTATGACACTGATGGAAATAAAAGAGTGCGAGTGGAAAATTTCATAACAAACCACTGAATTAAGGAGAAGCGAAGCATCCCAATATAATTCATTCCTTTCAAATGTGACCCAACGTCAGTAGAAATATAGGATAGCCTATTCATATTAAAGTTTGTGTATAATAACTGTTGTATGTATGATCTCTTGCTCACTTCTGAATAGTCTTTCATATTTACAATCCCTCTGTCACTGTTGTAAGAAGCTTGGTGTTGGACATATAAATGTAGCATGCTTGCTTGCAAACAAAATGACTTGTTCATATTGACTTGCAACCTTATCACAAATCTAAAGAAATTTATGAAAAATCTTGTGTTTCTACAGCTTTCTTAATCAAGTTGGAAACAAAAAAACTGCATCAGTAGCAACAATAATGTCCTCAAGGTAACACACATATGCTGCATAATAGATGACAATATTTGAAAGAACCTAAAGAGAGTCAGCAAAAGGTTATCACAAATAGAAGACTGAGTTATTGGAGTATGTAAACGCTGCTAAGAGCAGTGGGTAGTTAGGTAGTGCCATAGTCCTAGAAAATTAAGGTTGAAGACATGTGTCCATGCTGCATATCAGTTTCAGAAATAGGAGGAATGTACGTTCTTTGAAGTTAAAACTTTACATGTGTGTATTAATGAGAACAGTAAGTGTTGTAATAAAAAGTGATCTTCAAACAGACTTATTTTGTTTGTTTGAACCAAACGTTACCAACAAATGCACATATTAAAACACAACAATCACACCAATCTTATTAATTTAAATGTACATTCAAAAAATTTCCTTACATTTTCACCTATTTTGAAAGAATTATTGTAACACGTAACAAACTTTTTGCCCTTATTATTTCAGAAGAGCACAATGCTTTAAAGCAATTAAAATGGTAATGTTTCTGTCACATTCGATGCAAATATGAACCATATAAAACTGGCATATTTGCAATGTAGTTTGTATCAGGTATATCTTATTATTATTTTTGCAGTAGGTTACTATTACTTAGAAATATGATATATAAATGGAGATAATAGGTAAATTTGGGGACTGTATGCCATCACTCATTCCTTTCGAATGTAACCCAACATCAATAGAAATATAGGATAACCTATTCATGATAGTTCTATGTTGTTACATATACATATACATATACATACATATATATATGTATAGACATACATACACGTATTTCAGTATTATTTCAGTTGTAAACAAAAAAACATATAAAAAATGGGAAAAAAAGAGTGGTACCGTCCAAAGTAGGAAAGAGAAAGAGATCCAAGGATGCATGAGTTGAATGTTAAATCTGGTGCACGGCTGTGTTGGTCTGCAGTTAGCATACTGTATATATGGCAACCTCGTAATAGTAGGAAAAAAAATTTAGCATAATAAAAGTATGGTAGATAGGTTAGTAACTTATAGACGTATACAAAGAGAGTATGTGTTTCAATAATTAATGCGGCTTCGTGACAATAAGCATAGTGGAAAAAGTTTGTAAAGGAATTAAAATGTAAGGGTAGTAGTAGTGCATGTGCAGTGCCTAACACCTGAATTTCGAATTGGTAAATAAATATAGGAAAGTAAACTATAATAAATCAGTAAAGATCAGTGCAAATAATATTATGTTCGAATATCATGGTACAAATGGTAACCTAAAAGGTACTAATTGCTCCAGCTATTTGAAGAATCACAAAGTATCAATTGACAAATAATTGGGTATGTTGATTTATATGTCAATATACCTCATCTCATATGAAAAATGTTGGGGTTTTGTGCGCAGCGAAAGTTTTGACAAAACACCCAAAAACAAAATGAATCATTTTCACCCAATCACTTGAAGATGAATGTGATTGAATAACAAACAACAACACAAAAAAATATCGGGAATATGAACACACGATATTCCACCCAACCACCCTCTTTATTGATTCACCAAAATATTGTTTACAACCGATCTCAACTATCGTTAAACAAACACAACTTGAATCAATAACCTTATTGAGAAATAGGTAGAGAATATCTAATGGTTAAACAATTTGAGGAGAAAGATAATGAAGAACAATGGCAAATTTTTCCACCACATAATGAAGATATCATGTAGGCCTTTTATAAAGTAACTTGTCACCCAAATTATCCTCATATATCTCAAATATATCCTCATATATCTCAAATATATCTATTTGGATAAGCACCAAATAATCATTGCCTTCATTTTCAAATATCCCACAAAAGTAGCAACAAATATCTCCACCAAAAATGGATCCACATAGAAAATTTGTTGCCTACAATTTTGTGATTTGCGTATCACAAATCTCAACACTCCACCTTGATACCAAATCACAACATCTCCTCCACTCAACACTAGCCAACTTAGCTCTCACTTTCAACCTTCTTTTCTGAATTAACATCATTACAAACCTCCACCATCGCCCACAAATGGTGCACCTCCCTCATCGTGCACCACGCCAATAGCGATCTTCAAAAGCGTTTGTAATACCACAAAGACCTCCATCTTGTCTTTGTGGATTTCACAACTCGACCTCCGTCTTACGTTTTACATGGTCTCTTCATCTCCGGGATCCCTCGAGCATCATCAACATCTAGACCCTTGTCGATACCATGATCCTCCACCTTAGGACCATCAGCAGTGATCATATTAACCTCTCCACCTTGCTGTGGACTAGGTTCTTCAACCGTCACCCGCCTTCCACTGTTGACCACTGAACCGACCAAACTATATAGGTTCCCCTCCTCCAAAACTCCTTGCATCATCACACGACCACCCTTCTTCACTCTCAAAACTCCACCTCGAGTCTCATAAGTGCAACCGCGGCGATCTAACTGACTGAGAGATATGAGGTTATGCGAACAAGTGGGTATGTGCCTCACACCGGCAACTTCTCTCTCCACTCCATCATGCATCCGAAACCTAACAGTTCCAACTCCACAAATTGGTAGCTCTACTCCATTGGCCGTCTTTATCATGCCAACACTCTTCTGATACGAAGAAAAACTTTTCACATCTCGACATATGTGAAAACTGGCTCCTGAATCCATCTTCCAAGGCTCCACAACACTAAATAAGACATCACATGAAGAATTGCCTTCGGTACCTTCAGCAAAGCCTGCATGTGTCTCATCACTATTATTATCACCTTGCGCCTTCTTCTTCTTCATATCTCGTATATATGAATAGCAATCATTGCGCTTGTGGCCTTTCTTACCACAATAATGACAAAAGATAGCACCTTTCTTCTTCCATGTATCTTTACCTGAGTCCCTTGCTACCATCGCCTCAGTTTGAACCGATTTCAACTCCGACCCTTTTCTCCTTAGCTCCTCATTCAAATGACTGCTTCGAACCGTTTCCAAAGAGATAGTTCCATTAGCATTGGAATTACTCAATGAAACGACCAAAGTCTCCCAGCTTTCCGAAAGAGAACTCATCAACAAAAGAGCCTGCAACTCATTATCAAAATTGACCTTCATGTTTGCCGATTGATTGATGACATCTTGAAACTCGTTCAAATGCTCTACAACAGACTTCTCCTCATCCAATCGAAGTTGCACCAACTTTCGAACCAGAAAAGCCTTGCTTGTAGCACTCTTTGACTCATACAGCGATACTAATTTGTCCCACAACGCCTTTGCGGATTCACAACTAGCCACATGGTGGAACACAGAATCATCCAAATATTGGGGAATCAACGCAATCGCCTTTTTGTCCACTTTCTTCCACTTTCCCTCATCCATATTCGAGGGTTTCTCCACATTTCCATCAATGGGATCATGCAAATCATTGAGATATAGAACGTCCTTCATCTTCGGCTTCCATATACCCCAATTCCTCCCATTCAAAATAGCCATCTTCGACAACGTCATCATCTTCGACATCAAAAAATCATTTTTTTTCAAACAAAAAATCAATTTTTTTTCAATCCAACAAACACTCCAAGCTATGCGTGATCTGAGCTCTGATACCAACTGTTGGGGTTTTGTGCGCAGCGGAAGTTTTGACAGAACACCCAAAAACAAAATGAATCTTTTTCACTCAATCACTTGAAGATGAATGTGATTGAATAACAAACAACAACACAAAAAAATATCGGAAATATGAACACACGATATTCCACCCAACCACCCTCTTTATTGATTCACCAAAATATTGTTTACAACCGATCTCAACTATCGTTAAGCAAACACAACTTGAATCAATAACCTTATTGAGAAATAGGTAGAGAATATCTAATGGCTAAACAATTTGAGGAGAAAGATAACGAAGAACAATGACAAATTTTTCCACCACATAATGAAGATATCATGTAGGCCTTTTATAGAGTAACTTGTCACCCAAATTATCCTCATATATCTCAAATATATCCTCATATATCTCAAATATATCTATTTGGATAAGCACCAAATAATCCTTGCCTTCATTTTCAAATATCCCACAAAAGTAGCAACAAATATCTCCACCAAAAATGGATCCACATAGAAAATTTGTTGCCTACAATTTTGTGATTTGCGTATCACAAATCTCAACAAAAAATATACTTGGAAATGATATAAATATCAGACAGTAATGGTGGAAAATCAATAGTAGAGATTTTAAAGGCTTATGAAGTGGGTAAATAATTAGAAAGTATCACCAAGCATCAAAAAAATAAACTTCAATCATGCAATATTATTAAAGAATGATGAAGACAATAATAGAAACATATTTTAGCATACCGGTAAAGGATAAAGTAGAAATCTGAGGATCCAAGCTGTTTGTTGATAGTCATGCTGTTGAGCTAGTTTAGTCATCTATGAAGATTTTTTTCAGTTTACATTTATGTTATGTTTCCTGCAGAATTTGGACATTGTTTAGCACATAGTTCAACAGTGGTAATTGTCTAAATATTTGGTAAGTACTAACTATGATGGAATAAAAGTTCTTATAGTTCAGTGTCATATAAAAAAATCAAGGGATGGAAATATGCTTAATACAATTTATGGGAAATCTAAAACATGGAATGTGAAACAGAAAATGTACATTAATATCTGTTTAAAAATGGAAATACTAAAATGGAAATACTAAAATGCAAAATGCACAAAAAGAAATTTGTTGGCTGATATGCATTAAATATGAAAAGTAAAAGTTGATGTTGAAGAATATAAATGACAAAAATTAAAAATTCAAGTGACAAAAGCACAGTATGATAACAATGGTCAAAGGTAGAAAAATCTTTTAACTTACCATTAGTAGTCTAAGTGCATGTTATTATAAGTCATGGACTGCCAAACAGAGAATGTATCTTGGTATCGGTTTACGAAATGGAAATTCTAAAAAGGGAAATGCACAAAAAGGAAACTTAATCAATGACATGCATTATAAATGAAAACTGAAATTTAAAACTGAAGGATAAATGAATAGGGGTGGCAATTAGACCCGACCCGATGGACCCAGACCCGACCCGGCGGGTCTCGGTTCTAGGCGGGTCGGGTTTTATCGGGTCTAAACTATACATTTCAAAAATCTGGACCCGACCCGACCCGAGCTTCGGTTCGGGTCGGGTCGGGTCGGTTCGGGTCCGATTGAATAATAACACTAAAAATACATATATTTCAGTGTTTTTAGGTCGGGTCTTTCGGGTTCGGGTCTATGCCGTTCGGGTTTGATCGGGTCTTGATGGTATTTTTCATCACCTAGACCCGACCCGAGACCCATCGAGTTCGGTTCGGGTTCGGGTCTTTTCGGGTCGGTTCGGTTCGGGTTTTCGGTTCTCGGTTCTAATTGCCAGCCCTATAAATGAAAATGTTAAAAATTCAAGTAATAAAGGTATAATTTGAGAAAAATGGTTAAAGAAGGAAAAATACTATAACGTACTATTAAAAGCCTGAGCACTACATGAGCTAATAAATCTGCTTGATAATCAATTCGTGATTGATAATGGAATTAGCAATCTGTATAAGCTTTTTTCTCACTGTTTATTAAATAGTTTTTCATTCAAGAAATATAAATATCTTTCAAGTAAAATTTATCACGAATTAAAATGAATTCAATAACAAAATTATGATATTTGCATTAAATTTAGAAAATAATAATGTGGCAATTTGTAAGTATCCATTAGCAAAGGATAATTTTTTATTTATTTAGGCAACATCATTAAGTGGATCAAATTTCAAAGATCATTACAATGACCATAAAAGCGAAACATTTTCTACATACAGTGTTTGGTATAATGAGTGCAAAAATTAGAAGATAGGTAGTAATAATGTACAACTACATAGTGGATTGATTTTGTAATCGAAACACCATTATTATACAGTTTCGATTGCTATAAAAATACATGAAAATGGTGTCATGTTATTGAAGGACCATTGTATAATTGATTAAATACGTTCAGGGATACAATAGTTTATGTTTCAATAAATTTAGCTCATATGAAAAATATACTTGGAAAAAAAAATATAAATATCAGAAAGTAACAGTGCAAAATTAATAGCAAAGATTTTAAAGGCTTATGAGATGTCTAAATAAATGGTAAGTATAACCAATCATCCCAAAAATAAACTTCAATCATGCAATATAATTAAACAATCATAAAGATAATGATAGAAACATATTTTAGCATACCATTAAAGGGCTGAGTAGAAATCCGAGGATCCAATCAGTTTGTTGATTTAGTCATGCTGACAAACTAATTTTGTCATCAATGAAGGGTTTTTTCAAATTACATGTATGCTATATTTCCTGCAAAATTTGGACATTGTTTAGTACATTGTTCAGATGTGGTAATTATCTAAATATTTGGTAAGTAAAAACTATCATCATAAAATAAAAGTTTTTATAGTTCACTGTGTCATATAAAAAAAATCAAAGGAGGGACATAGTGAGAGTAAAATTAGAAAAATCTTTAAACATATAGCATTACGAGGAAGAAAAATCAAAGGAGGGACATTGAGTTATCAATATTGCTTGGATTGTGGGGCTTTTTAGTTTCTAATTATACAGTTTCTCCCCTAAAACATTTGAGTTGTTTATCTATGAGTTTGCCAATGAAATCCCTTTAATAAATTGGTAAAAATCAACAGTTTAAGTTGTAAATATAAAGGGTAAAAAGGATAAAATTGTTTGAAAATATTTCATACCATATGTAGTCCACTTGTTGGAAAAATTTAAGATTGGCGGTACATAATTATAAAATGGTAAATCTGTATATATTTGGTACATATTTAATATATGAAAAGTGAAACCTATCACATAATAAAACTGTGTTATAATGTGCGTGAACAAAAATTAGAAAATGAAGATAGTAAGACCAAAAAATAGAAACATTTTAAACATATAGCTATAAGCCCGAGCACAATAATGACTAATGAGCTACCAAATTTTTTGATACCGCTGTTAATGGGAAGCATTATAATTATTTCAGTATATAATGTGTATTGCTCAATACTGAGATTATATATGTTTGAGTTTGCCATGAAACCACTTATGTATTTGGTATGTGAAAATGATCAAAAACTAATACTCATGTAATATGTAACAGTACCATCCATTTTAATGACCAAAATAATTGTAGAAAGTATAACTATATTTGACAGTATCTGTAAATGACTCGTAGTAAAATCCAACAATTGGTCTGTTTGATAAAATAGTCATATATTAGATTTATTTCAGGAAACTATTTGAAGAATAGGTAAGTACAAACAAAAACCATTGAAGCATAGATTTGCTATTTTATTTTTCAGAATTTATTTTCCAATCAACGATGTATTATTTAACTTTAAAACTCAATAAAAAAATGACAGTTTTCTCACACCTTCCACCAAAATGTAGATATTACATCATTGTAATCACATCCAACTCGTAGTCTAATGATGCCGGATAGTTATTTCAGCGTATTATAGCAGTCCATAAAATTGAGAACTGATCCTAATACTGAATGTTTTCACCTATGCAAAAAAATATGTTTGGCAGACTTATCCATTAACAAAAGATAATTTTTTATTCATTTAGGCAACATCATTAAGTGGATCAAATATCAAGAATCATTACAATGACCATAAAAGCGAAACATTTTCTACATACACTGTTTGGTGTAACGATAGTCTAAAAATTAGAAGATGAATAGTAATAATTTACAACTACATATTGGATTGATTTTGTAATCGAAACACCATTATTATACAGTTTCGATAGTTATAAAAATACATGAAAATGGTGTCATATTATTGAAGGACCATTGTATAATTGATTAAATACGTTCAGGGATACAATGGTTTATATTTCAATAAATTTAGCTCATATGAAAAATATACTTGGAAAGAAAATATAAATATCAAACAGTAACAGTGCAAAATTAATAGCAAAGATTTTAAAGGCTTATGAGATGTCTAAATAAATGGTAAGTATTACCGATCATCCCAAAAATAAACTTCAATCATGCAATATAATTAAACAATCATGAGGATAATGATAGAAACATATTTCAGCATACCATTAAAGGACCGAGTAGAAATCCGAGGATCTAATCAATTTGTTGATTTAGTCATGCTGACAAACTAATTTAGTCATCAGTGAAGGGTTTTTTTCAAATTACATGTATGCTATATTTCTTGCAAAATTTGGGCATTGTTTAGTACATTGATCAAGTGTGGTAATTATCTAAATATTTGGTAAGTATAAACTATCATCATAAAATAAAAGTTTTTATAGTTCACTGTGTCATATAAAAAGTCAAAGGAGGGAAATAGTGAGAGTAAAAATAGAAAAATCTTTAAACATGTAGCATTATGAGCCAGAACACTACATTGAGTTATCAATATTCCTTGTATTGTGGGGCTTTTTAGTTTCTAATTATACAGTTTCTCCTCTAAAACATTTGAGTTGTTTATCTATGAGTTTGCCAATGAAAGCCCTTTAATAAGTTGGCAAAAATCAACAGTTTAAGTGGTAAATATAAAGGGTAAAAAGGATAAAATTATTTGAAAATATTTCATACCATATGTAGTCCACTTGTAGGAAAATTTTAAGATTGGCAATACATAATTCTAAAATGGTAAATCTGTATATATTTTGTACGTCTTTAATATATGAAAAGTGAAACCTATCACATACTAAAACTGCGTTATAATGTGTGTGAACAAAAATTAAAGAATGAAGATAGTAAGACAAAAAAACAGAAACATTTTAAACATATAGTTATAAGCCCGAGCGCAATAATGACTAATGAGCTACCAAATTTTTTGATACCACTGTTAATGGGAAGCATTAAAATTATTTCAGTATATAATGTTTATTGCTCAATACTGAGATTATATATGTTAGAGTCTGCCATGAAACCACTTATGTATTTGGTATGTGAAAATTAACAAAAACTAAAACTCATGTAATATGTAACAGTACCATCCATTTTAATGACCAAAATAATTGTAGAAAATATAACTACATTTGACAGTATCAGTAAATTGCTCATAGTAAAATCCAACAATCAGTTAGATAAAATAATTATATAAAAGATTTATTTCAGGAAACTATTTGTAGAATAGGTAAGATGAGCAAAAAACATTGAAGCACAGATTTTTTATTTTATTTTTCAGAATTTATTTTCCAATCAAAGATGTATTATTTAACTTTAAAACTCAATAACAAAATGACAGTTTTCTCACTCCTTCCACCAAAAAGTAGATATTACATTATCGTAATGACATCCAACTCGTAGTCTAATGCTATAGGACTGTTATTTTAGCGTATTATATTAGCCCATAAAATTGAGAACTGATCCTAATACCGAATGTTTTCACCTATGCAAAAAAATATTTTTGGCAGACTTTTTTCAAAAACTCATATTTAGAAGTACCATAAAGTAAGTAATGAGTGAAATATCATGAAAAGAAATAAATCATCAAATATTGTAGAAGTAAAAGTAAATGATCAAAAACATCAAAAATGTTATGTAACAAAAGCAAATGATATTGTTTTCATGTAGATATGCAATTCGAAAACATAGATTAATTTAAACAGACTCTATAGCGAAAAAGATAAATATAGGAAAACCAATAACAACAAAGATAATTGGTAGCAAATGTAAAATGTAATCATGACTTCATGGGCAAACAAATAATTTTTTTGTTTATGATACTATCTATATAAAAAAATGTGTTAATGTATATCACCATTTTATGGTCTTTGCTAGATATAGTGCATTTGCACATATAGATTTCGTTAACGGAAAATATGAAAGAAAAAACCAAAAGTCCGTAATTACAAAATTTGCATTGAAACTGTTAGCTATATCATTATATATAAATAGTTTCCAACCCTATTATTTACAAATGGAGCTTTCGGGCGATTTAAAGCAGATAAGGTTTTATAATAATCCTATATACATCCTTAAAGAAGACAGTTCAAAGTTCAAACACAATGCAAAGTAAATAGTTATCAAAAGGAAAAAAGCCAAAATTCAAATTTAAGTGAACATATATAACTTGCAATTCATTTTAGCTATCATTGCAGGAATTTTTATTTTTAAGAAATAAACCATACCTTATTATGTTTAGTAGTCTTCCTGCGGTTGGGGTCCTTCCCCATCCCATTGAAATCATCATCATCATAGTCAAAAAATTTGGTTGATTCAAAAATAAAATCCTTAGCTGTTTTATCAAGCAGTACATGTAAGCAACCTATAAAAATTGAAATTATCAAACCTATATTACCCTGAGTGGCAGATCTGAAGCAAGCAGATGTTGGTCGTAATGAGGAAGGTAAAAGGTTCAGCAGTTACATGTAAACGTGTGTACAATGACTTATTAAAACAAATAGCAGGAAAACGTTAAAAAAAAGAATTTACCTCTACCGTTCATCCGGCTCCAACAGGGTGTTAGATATGAAGAAATAGTACCAATTAGGTCGAATTATTGTAACAAATAGTAGTAATAAGTAAAAAAGAAAACATTTTTACCTCTACCATTCATCCAGCGGCATGTCAAAGATGTGAAGAAGAGAGAACAGGCGAAGGAGAAGTTGTGGTCTGAACCTTGGATCTCGCGCGGTTACAGGACAAAGATGGAAGCTTGTGAATCTGAGAAGGACCGGGTTGGAGGAGGTAAAAAGTAGTAGGAATTCAAAGCGGAAGGTGGTAAAGATTGTAATTTTTTAGTAGATAGGGTTGGTGAAGTGGGGAGGAAAGGAGAAGAAAGGAGTAAGACGATAGGAGGCAAAGCGTGATTGAAGGAGGAAAGGTAGGGTTGACAGCGGCGGAAGTAATTTGACGATAGGAAGAAAAGGCGAATCATTTGGAGACGGCAGCGAAGAAAAACCGTGAAAAGAAATTAGTGGGGAACGTGTTAAAAACCGATGTTTTAGTGGGTTGCAAGAAATAGGAAGTAAAATAACATATGTGGCCTGTAGTATAACCGGTTGATGTTCGTCATGTGGGTGGAAGGTAGAGGGCTTTATTGGAAGAGCGAAAAAGCTTCACCATAATCCAAGTATTTACATTATAATATAAGATTAATATTACCCACCAACCCGATATGTACTTAACCCTCCCACACATTATGTCATATTGGTTAAGTGTTGTCCATTCATGTTAACATAACCCACTGATTCATCGTGTCATGTTGGTTAAGTGTTTCTTATTAACTTAACCCTTCTCACTTATCATGTTAGTTGGTTAAGTATTTCCTATTAACTTAACCTCGTTCGTTCATTTAGTTATATTGGTCAACTATTTCTTGTTACTTAACCCCACGTGTTCGTCTTGTTGTATTGGTTAAGTGTCATCAGTCAATTAAAGTTAACTTAACCCATCTACTCATCATGTCATGTTACTTTGGTTAAGTGTCGCATTCTTGTGTTAACTTAACCATACCATAAACCAAGTTATATTGGTTAAGTGTTAACTTAACCCTTTCTATTTATCATGCTATACCGGTTAAGTGTTTCCTATTAACTTAACCCTAGTCATTCATCTTGTCATATCGGTTAAGTGTTTCTCATTACTTAACCCTAGTCATCCATCTTGTCATATCAGTTAAGTGTTTCTCATTACTTAACCCTAGTCATCCATGTTATATTGGTTAAGTGCTCCTATGAACTTAACCCTACTCATTCATCTTGTTCATTAGCATTATTTGATTTATTAATGCACTGACCTCTCACATTAGATATGTGTTGTTGCGGTTACTGGATGTGCCGGGCGGTTCCGGGCAATTTTACACCACAACTCAATCTAACCTCGAGTTTTTCTTGGGTATGATGCACTAACCTCTCACATTAGATAGGTGTTTTTGTGGTTACTGGATGTGCCGGGCGGTTCCGGGAAGTTTTACACCACAGCTCAATCTAACCTCGGGTTAGGCATGTTCATCTTTAATCTACACATTTACCCTATATACCCAAATCTAGATTTTACATGCTAATTACCAAATTCACCAAAACTAGTCATGTTACATTTTACACCCAGTCCAGATTTAATGTTCAAGTTACCCCAAATTCGCAACAATAACAATTTTTCCCAAAACTTAATTTATATGCCAACTTCCGACTTTGTCGTTCATGCCAATTCTAGGTTCAATATGTTAAATTACATATTCCATAATTCATGTCAAATTGCATCTTAACAGTTATGCCATATTACATGTTCCAAATTATGCCAAATAATGTCAATTTCATGTTATACCCAATTTCCCCTGCATTCATAACATACTATTTTGAGATTCAACTCAAGATTCATAATATAAGGGGAGAAGCAAGATGGAACATCGTAAGAATAGGCATAGTCATATGATGATAAGAACTACTGGTCCAATAAACTTGATGTACTAAAAAGACAAGTTTTGCAAGGAATACATCGCAGGCATATATATTTGATAAGAATTATGTCATGAACTTAAAAAGGATTACAATTCCGATATAAACAAGGATAGATATGATTGGACCAGTTTCATAGTCAAAAATGGTTCCCGAAGATATATATACTCAATCACAGATTCCAATGAAAGGATAGCTTACATCAGACATATTCTCATATCCGTTTTATTACATGTCACAATTAAATTTAGGTGTTCAAATCTAAAAAAAAGTATCTGACTTACAAAACAAAGGCAAATCTTGTTTTCATACCTAAGTCATACATCACTATACACCCTAAACTTCTTCTTCCAAATCACAAACTATCATATATATATATATATATATATATATATATGTCCCAATTTTAGATCTTAAACCACAACATGTACTATGCCTTATATTTACAGTCCAATTTACGCCCCAAATCCCAAGTCAAATGTCCAATACTTTATGCTTCAAATCTCAAGTCATATGTCCAATACTTTATGCCTCAAATCCCAAGTCATATGTCCAATACTTTATGCCTCAAATCCCAAGTCATATGTCCAATACTTTATGCCTCAAATCCCAAGTCATATGTTCGATACACTTTATGTTTTGAATACTACATGTGTTATGTCCTCAAATCAGTTACAACTCTATTATGCCTAATTTTATTTCCAACGTACATTCATCTCTTATGAGATCTGGGTCAGGCACGCAGTAGCCTGGCTATAAAACAAAAAGGGAAGAAGGAAAGAAGAGACAAAGAACGAACATAATATTATCAATGAGATAGATCCAAAGGATATAGAATGACAAGCATAATCTCAGATCCAGATTTATTACAATGTCAGAATCACAATTAACTTTTATTTCTGAAAGTAACGTAAACTTACAAATTACAAAACGGTCTTGAATTCTGGGATCTGTATTCTAAAACTGAATAGGTTTCCCTTGAAGTAGACTAATTTAGATTTGATTTTTTTTCTTAGAAATAGTTGTTGAAGTCGTTGAATTAGCTTTTGAATCTCTACTAGAATTCTAAAATTGATTTCTACGAAGGACTTGAGTAGCATAACCCCATCGTAGATTTATTTTGGTATGAATTAGGGTAGAGTATAGGCAAAAAGAAGTTGTGTGGAGAGAAAGTGTGGTTTGGGGGTGTTTAAATAGCATAGGAGCAACGAATCTGATCACAACGGGCGTCTAAATGCAGAAAACGAATCTGTCCATGAATCTGGAAAAGGAAGAGGCGGAGGTCGACCCCATGGTCGACCTGTTCTACCCAGGTCGACCCCCTAGTCGACCTAGATCCTAGGCGGGAAATTTCCCGCACAGCCCAGGTGTGTGATTTGAATTTCAAAACTTTAAATTTGAATTCGGGCTGGTTTTTATTTTAAACTCCTGAAACTTCTAAGTGCCATAACTTCTTCATACGGAGTCCGATTTACGCAAACTCGGACTCTATCTCAAGCAGAATTTTGAGATGAACGCAATGGCATAACCCGTTTCCCTTAATTATTCTCTTAAAAATTAAGTATACTTTAATTTGTTACTTTGATGTTCACTGAAAATACGTGGTGTTACATTCTCCCCTCCTTAAAGGATTTCGTCCCCGAAATCTTCAAGTTAAGAAGAATGCATATCCTAACATCCAACGTCCATCTACTCAACCATTAAATCACAAGCATCCATTGTCCTTAAAACATTTCTAATACCGTATGGACATATGTAGAGTGTGTGTATTTGTCTCTTGTCTAATGCAAAATCAGGCGGCCTACTAATCCAGTTGACCTCCTTAATGCGAATCATGAGAGTGTCATGCGTCCAATATGTATGCAAATATCCCTAATCATGTAAATACTATATGTGTGCATATTCACTCATCCATATGCAACATCCATATGATTACACATCAAGTTTCAATCCATATACAAATACATTCATATGCAATATGAAAGTGACTGAGCCGATTTAGTGCCTAATGTTTATATATGCATCCACGAGCAACCACTAGCAAATACTTTGTTACGACCCCAAACCCCGTACTGACGGTGGAAAGGGTTATCTTTGGAATATAACATCGAAACAGACAATAGCAGAACAGAATTAAATAAATACACCAGATAATGCACAATAGAATATACTGGATAAACGTAATCATCAGAGTTACACAGTATACAGGATCATACTTAGTACAAATACAGTTCAGCTATACATAAATGTCTACAGCGGAAACAAACATAATGTACAATAGGAGCTGAACAACATAAAAAGAGATAAATAATAGAATCCATCTTCAGCTCCAGCTATCCAGAAAGAGCCAGCTAAACCTGAATACAAGGTTGCCCGTGTAGAAAAAGGGGCACCCGAGTTTGAAAGTGAAACAAACTACGAGTCAGTCATGGGACTGGTATGAGAAATCTACTCAACACATTTAAAATATGGCCAATCACAGGACCACGCCACTTTCGTGGAACGGGTTTACTCCATTGGATTGTCAGTGCTTTAAAACAAATCATTCTTTTAAACATCGCAATTCTTTTTATAAAAATGAAGCCATTATAAGACTCAGTTCCCATCACACAATGCAACACAAACCGGAGGATAGAGTTTTACCTTATAATGGCCAAAATATGCTTGATACGAATAAAACAAAAGCATTTGATATTATTACTAGTGTTTACATGTTTCAAAAACAATTTCGAATCATAACTATCAATCATAGACGGCATGGGTACCATATATCATGTCGCCATATATATACAATCAAAACCGCACGATGTCGTATTTGGAAATTGGATTTCCGTCATGAACCAAGGCAAAAGATAGTCCTTACCGACTTCGAGACAATCTCGCCCATGTCTCAGGATCAGAGCTCGAGTGACCCTTTGATCTTCAGGGCCGGTCCACCGATGTGGATTAAAATTCCTGAACATTGCGTTTCCCAGCCCTTTAGGGCGTAAATGAGCCAACGAGTGACTCCATCGGACCCGGATCGTCCGATCTAACCGAGGCACCTCGCAACAGTAACAACCACATAAGTCAAACTCGTCAGGACGTGTAAAACCACTGACGCCACTTCTAATAGAAAGAAACACATGCCCTCCCTGAGGTCCTCTCCCGTTTCTGGTTCATACCGGGGTGTGAGGCTCGCGATTTCACGTTATACAAAAAGCTACGCCACACAGGCGGCGCTTTGATCATCACCACAAGACTTTGCTTTTCAACAGAAGCCCTGATCATTGCATCTTAGCATGCCACACAGGCAATTCACACCGTGCAACTGATAGCTATCAACCACACAGAATAAATTCCACTATCAGACACACTGTCCATTTGCAAGTCCGTTCTGGGTCTGAACGAAACCGGAGGCACTATATACCTTGCAAACCCATTGACCTCCACGTACGTCTGGACGATCACCACTCATTATCCATATTTCGGGATTCCTCCCAATCAGGACCTCGGTTACCATCTAAATGTGGTGAAGATCTCTGATCTTCGACCACCGTCTTCATCTTCGATTTCTTATCGTCGATTCAGTTATTCAGAATGGGATAAACCCGGTCTTTCTGAGCAACTCGCGTATATGATAAACAAGTGCAACACAAAAACACATACGCATCATTTCAATTCATTAGTCGCTAACTGTAAATCAGTAAGAGAACAATTTCCCAAATATTAACCCCGAAGGCCGAAACCAACATCATATCAACACCCAGGAAACCATTCGACTTAGCGAACCTTCAGTTAGTTTCTAAATTTCACATCCATATCGTTTATAATATTTTATAACAATTTATCGCCATTTTTATTTATTTTAAAATAGCCAATATATTCAAACGACGCTTCGGGCCATAACGCGGCCGTGACGCTGTTTTTCTTCAGATTTGATTTACACATATCTGAAAATCTAACCGTTGGATCTTCACAAAATTTACATTATTAGAAATATCTTTTCAAAACGAATCCAATGGTTCCAGTTTCGGGAAAATCCGACGGTCGGATCTCCCGGTATAATCGTTTGAAGTTTCGATTTCAAAATACGAACTGCAGCGTCGTTATTCGATTTAATATAATTATATTTATATATATATATATATATAAATATAATCGATTCTGGCGCTGTTTTTCTTCAGATTTGAATTAAACATTCCAGACAATCCAACCGTTGGATGTTTACAAAGCTGGTGCCATTGGAAAGATATTTCCAAAGCGAACCCAACGGTTGCGGTTTCGGGAAAATCCGATGGTCGGATCTCCCGCACTAATCATTTGAAATCACGATTTCAAAATGCGAACTGCAGCTTCGTTATTCGATATATTTCAATTCTATTTATATATATCGATTCTTCGATTTCAAAACTATATGAATTTCATACATTTGATAAAAATGATGTTTTTATCTAACTGTCTTCTATTTCAACACTTCACTATTTTTAACAATTCATGTATATAATAAAAATGTGATTTTTAATGTAAAACAATTTATTTCAAAACACGACTATTTTATATAGTTCATATACATGATAAAAATATGATTTTTATTATAAAACAATTTCTTTCAAAATATGAATACCATTCAACACATGAATTTCAATTCAACGAATGAATTTCGATTCAACACATGAAGGTTTTCTGTAGTTTATATATATAGATAAAAAGGTGATTTTTATATTTAAAACACGAATACCATTCAACACATGAATTTCAATTCAACGAATGAATTTCGTTTCAAAACATGAAGGTTTTCTATTGTTTGTATATATAGATAAAAAGGTGATTTTTATATTTAAAAACACGAATACCATTCAACACATGAATTCTATTCAACGAATGAATTTCAATTCAACACATGAAGGTTTTCTATAGTTTTTATATATAGATAAAAAGGTGATTTTTATATTTAAAACACGAATACCATTCTACACATGAATTATATTCAACGAATGAATTTCAATTGCACACATGAAGGTTTTCTATTCAACGAATAAATATAGTTTCAACAAATGAAAATAATTCTAACACATGAATATTATTCAAATTTTCGGCAGCATAACGGCAGGGTAGTTAAAACCGGGACCGTCCCTAGTACGGCTCCTCGCTCTACCTTAAAGCCTCATAGCTTTTGACAATGGGGAATCATGCATCTAGTTCGCACGCAGGCGGCATGTATATTTTTTTCATTTCCACAAAATAATCCTAAACCAAATATTTCTGAACCACAAATGGGTATTTTTCAACCACAATCAATCAATTTCAACCACAAACAATTTCAATCAACCATTCGCTATCAATCAATTTTCACACCAATCACAACCAATAAATATCGTCCTTGGTTTGTGGACGAGGGGCGTATATATATATAGTATTTCACTTCTATTTCAACACATATATAATTTTTACAATGCATATATAACTTATAAATCGAACGTACAACTAATACAACGCTTATACAAGAGGTATACAACGCTTATATAACTCATACATCGACCATATAATTTATACATTGTCGTTTTCCATATCGTTCATAATTTAGAAATCTCACATTGGGTTCCACTCCACCAAAAATAGCAGAAGGCTCAGAAAAATATGCGGTCTCTTCTAGAATGTAGAAGACGTCCACATGGTCACGATGTTTCCTGTTTCATCGAATTTCGTCAATACACGAAAAAGATATGATTTTTCAAAGTTTGCAACGGTTTAAAGGTGTTAAAACTGTTGAAAATAACCATAGCCGTTACCTCAGCAAACTGCTCGAAACTAGGTTTCGATTTCTCTCTCAATCCGAAGCACGATATGCCGATAAGCCTAAGCGACGTCGACGAGCTTGGAGAGGCATAGTGGCGCCCTGAACGACGGCGAACTCGAACCCCTGGCGCTGGCGGAAACTGGCGACGAACGGGCGAACTTCTCGAGGGTGATTCTCCCAAAATACTCAACGAAAAAATCGAAACCAGGTATGGATTTGAAGCTCGTCTCGAGCTCTTCAAAATCTTCAACTGGAGCTCTTGATATTAGTGAGTGGATTGATAAGAAAATGGAAGGGAAGGGAAGAACACGGGCCGCCGTCGAGATCAGGGAGAGATAAAAAGGTTTTTTATTTATTTATAAAAAATCTGATTGTCCGGTGGTTTTATAATTTCAAAAATACCCCCTTTCACACACGAACTCCAATCCAAACACAACGACTATCGTCCCTAGCTAAATACCCCCATTCCGAACACAATGGGATATATTTCATAGGCTCATTTGACTATTTCAGTCGGTTTTCCTTCAAATTAAAATATAAAACATTCATTATTCGATTTGAACGTACATTTCAATTTGTCGGGGCCACAAAATAATTCGAAAAATTTAAGAAAAATAAATCTAGCTATGTTTTGACGATACGGTACCAACAAAACTAGTTTCGTCGAATTCTGAGACCGTTTGCAAAAAGGCCTATTTCTGGTCGATCCAATTTAACTGTAATTGACCAAAACACATTTTCCTTTGCCACGCTCACATACTAGCTTCAAAAATTATGAAATTTGAAACCTAGCAATAACTTCACATATCGGATCTAACAAAAGTGGTTTTGTCGAATTCCGAGGTCGTTTGCAAAATGGCCAATTTCACGGGCTATATAAATTCCATAGCGACCTTTCTGAAAATTCATTTGGCCATAACTTTTGCTTTCCGCTATGAAAACTTCGATTTTTCAGATTCGTTAGAAAGGTATTCACTAACAGATTTAAATATTTTTGGTTTCACTCAAATCCGTTTTGCTTTGCACCCGGTACAATCAGTCGAAGTTTGAATTCAAATTTTGAAACTACCGCGCCATTTCAGGCCTTGTTTATAATTCAAAGTAATTATATTTCTTTTCAATTGTCGATTCAAACTCAGTTTTCATCTTTATTATTTAAAATATTTATTTTAAATATTTAAAATCCACTAATTTTGCCGATTAAATTTTTTTAAATTGGTTCATATTTTCCGGATCGTTACAATCTCCCCCACTTAAAACTTTTCGTCCCCGAAAAGGAACAAAGTCGAAAGTGGTTTGATTAATCAACTCTACGTTCGATCTGGCTTCCATTCTCCAACTTTTCAGTTTCTGAGAATTTTCAAATTCTTCAAAAATTTGGCTAACACCCGGAATTTTCAAAAAATTTCGCCATAACCTCCTTTGTACGGGGAGAGGTTTGGAAATTTATTGGGCCGTATTAGGTACCCAATAAATCTTATAAAGCATACACATATTTATAGTGATATATTATGGTGTTTACAGGGGAGCGTGTATAGATAATAACTCCAGAGAATAAATTCTCGTCACCCTGTCAAAGCCTGAGGGAGTGTAATGACCCGCATTGTCAGAGGTATTATAATTAATTAATTCAATTATATAAATAGTGATTTAGGGAATTAAATCGTCGTTAATTAAATTATAGTGAATATTTAATTAAATTAAATAATTAAATAATATATTTAATTCAGAAATAATCAAAAATATTGGAAATCACAATATTCTGTGAACGGGGTCGTCCCTTAGATTTAATTCAGCTTAGAGTTGAATTATATTGACGAATATATTCAATCGACGTCAGTTTGAACATATAATTATAATATAATTAAAATAGAGCTTGAAATGGAGCGGCAGTTCGCTATTTGGCGATTTGAACTTCAACTGAATGTACAGGATTCGTTTTAAGCCGGATTTCTGTGAAACAAGAAATGTGTGGAGCTGGTGGACTATATCTTTCTAGTGGAAGAGAAAAACCGGGATTTCGTCGTGCAGATTTTGATTTACATCCAAATCAAATTTCAGAAAAGTCGCTGTGGAATTCCTTTATATTTTGCAACGCTTTATTTACGTTATAAAAGGATTTTCGATATAAATTGAATATCGAGATAATCTGGAATCTGAAATATCAAGCTGTAAATTCTGATATGATATTCTGAAGCTGTATGATATCATATATGGAGATATACGATAATAAAAATTTATTTATATTTAATTTAATTATATTTAAATATATTTATATATTTAAATGGGTCATCCAGAGCTTTAAAAATAGCCAGTTTTTCATACGACCTCAGAATTCGACGAAACCAATTTTGTTGGATTCGTAATGTCAAATTATTATTAGATTTCCAGTTTCGGAATTTTTAGAGTCACTGTGTGGTCGTACGGATTTTTAGAGTGAGAAACAATCAGTATTTTGACAGTTAAAAATACGCTGTGTGAGCATATAGAGTCAGAATTCGACGAAACCAGTTTCGTTGGGACCGTAATGTCGAACTCTAACTGCATGTCCAGTTTCGTGATTTTTAGGTACTGTGTGTGATCACACGGATTTTTAGAGTGTAAAATCGAATATAAAATAATAGAAAAATATCTAAAATATCCTAAAAAAAATATCTAGATATTTATTTACACTATAAATACACCTCTTAACTCTCCTAAACCTAATTTCAATCTCATTGCGCCGTCATCTTTCTCAGGAAATAGAAACATGAGAGAAAGGAGAGTAGAAAAATCAAATGAAAATCAAACAAGAGTCTATAAATTACAAAAGATATATGGATGGATTCAGATCAAACTCCTCTACAATTTGGTGTAATTCTTACTGGGATCGAAACCGTTGTTGTTCGTCCGTGTTCATCACAGTGAACCTATGGTTCACGTGTATTGGATTTTTAAACCATCGATTGTGATTTCGAGTTCGTAATCGAATTTCTGGGGGAGATGGGAATCTCGTATGTTGTTTTTGAGGACCTCAGTGATAATTTTGGTTCGATGGCCTGTACCAGAGATTGGGTGTCGCGTCTTCAATCCGCGATCGAGCGTGAGGCTTTGAGTGCTGGTAGATGGAGGTTCCGACGAGAACCATGAGGGAGGTGTAGTTTGTAGATCGATGAAGTAGGAAAGGAGCAGCATGATTTGGAATCATGGAAAATGGAGGTTCGATTGGTCCCTGTAGTCGCGGTCTTTAATTTGTGGAAGATGAAGTAACAATGTGGGCTGGTAACGGGTTTGGGCCGAAGGGAATTAAAATGGGGTAAAGGTCCAAAAGAATTTAATTTATTTAGTTAGTTTTAATTTAAATTCAATTATGTATTAACTTGTAATGACCGTATCTAGCTCGTACGAAGTCGGATTGACGAACCGTAAGTTGCGTTGGGATCGTATGGACGGACACTACGCGATGGAACTAACTGGGAGTACATGGAGGCTTGTTACAATTTATGGCGAGATAAATTGTCTGATCAGAATCAAATAACGCAAACTGTTGTTTAACGATTAACGCGCCAATGTGAGTAAAACTCACCAACTCTGAATAGTTCTATTTTTACAGTGTATTCTTAGAACTGTTAGATATTGTCTGTTTGACTGTGTGTTGACTGTTTGATTGAACTACTAGTCAGTTAGTGGAAATTATATATATGTATATATATATAAACCGTTAAATATTTATATGTTGATTCTGCCATCAGAATATCTCATATCAAAGTGAAATCGATGTTAATCGTATTGTCTAACATCTGTGATGCAGGGAAACAGGTTGGAGGAATCCAACTGGGTTCCTCAATAGTTATTTTATTGTTTTTCATATATTGTTATATGATGTGATATAAAATCTATGGGCGATTATATGTGCTTGGACGATATTGAACATCGTGATTTGATATGATTGAATACCATAACATACCGAAATGTTGATAAGGGGATTTTCAAAGTGATTGAAAATAGAATGTTTATAAAATGGGATATATATAAATAAGAGATATTTATAAAGTGGAATATTTATAAATAAAAAATGTTTATAAATTGGAATATTTATAAATAGGGGATATTCAAAAAGGAAATAATTACAAACCATTTTCTTTTTGAATGGAAAGGCCTGTGTGGCGGGTTTAGGGATTTTCCCGATGCTCCCGTTACAAAGGAGGTTATGGCGAATTTTTCAGAGAATTTAAGGAGTTAGAATATTTCAAGAATAAATTTAAAAAGGAAATATTTGTAAACCATTTACAAATAGAATTGAAAAGGAAACGTTATAAAAAGGAAATCATTTTTAAAGTGTAGAACCGTTATTTAAAAGTAAATCTTTTCAAATGAATAAAACACTGTTAAAAAGGAAATCTTTATAAAGTGAATAAAGTAAATCGAATATGGTATTCGAAAGGAGTTAAATCGAATATGGTATTCGAAGGGAGTAAATCGAATATGGTATTCGAAAGTTAGTAAAACGAATATGCTATTCGAAAGGGGTTAGTCGAGTCGAGTTAGTTGAATAGAGTTAACTAGTTCAGTAGAGTTAACCAGTTCAGTAGAGTTAACTAGTCCAGTAGAGTTAACCAGTTCAGTAGAGTTAACAAGTTGGGTTAAGTAAGTCAAGTTAACCAGTTGGGTTAAGTAAGCCAAGCTAACCAGTGAGTTAAGTAAGTCAAGTTAACCAGTGAGTTAAGTAAGTCAAGTTAACCAGTGAGTTAAGTAAGTCATGTTAACCAGTGAGTTAAGTAAGTCAAGTTAACCAGTGAGTTAAGTAAGTCAAGTTAACCAGTTGAGTTAAGTAAGTCGAGTTAATCAAGTCGAGTTGATCGAGTTAGAGTTACTCATTTAGAGTTTATTCGAATAGAGTTAGAGGAGTTATCGAATATAGTTTATTCGACAGGAGTTAAGTGAATAGAGTAAATCAAATAGAGTTAATCGAAAGGAGTTATTCGAATATAGTTAAATCGAAAGGAGTTATCGATTAGTTAAATCGAAAAGAGTTATCGAATTTAGTTATTCGAAAAGGAGTTAACGATTTGTTAAATCTAAAGCAAAGATTATCGAATATCGTTTATTCGGGAGGAGATTATCGAATATAGTTTATTCGAATGAGTTATAGAATATTAGTTAAATCAAAGGAGTTATCGAATATAGTTTATTCGATGGAGTTAATCGATTAGAGTTAAATCAAATGAGTAAATCGAATATAGTTTATTCGAATAGAGTAAAGGAGTTAATCGAATATAGTTTATTCGAATAGAGTTAGAGGAGTTAATCGAATCTAGTTTATTCGAATATAGTTAGAGGAGTTAATCGAATATAGTTTATTCGAATAGAGTTAGAGGAGTTATCGAATATAGTTTATTCAACAGGAGTTAAGTGAATAGAGTTAATCCAAACGTAGGAGTTTTGGGAAATGTTTTCCAAACAAGAATCAGAAATGTTTTCTAATACAGAAAACAAGGAATGGAAATGTTTCCAGTGTTAATAACATATATTTTCTAAATCTAGAAAATAAGAAATGTTGAATATAGGGAGACAAGAGATAAGTAAATAAATGAACTGAAGAGATTAATGTTAAATGATGTTTGTTCGATATAATTTCCATCTGGGAAATAATATCGTTGTTTGCACACTTGTTTTTCTTCGATAGTTAACTCACAGACTATCGAAGTTTTGACCATTTTAACGTTGTTAATATGGAGAGACCGGTTGGATTATTATCCAAAGAACCACTCTGTATTGGCATATGCGTTGCGAATCATATATGCCAAAGTTAATTGAAGATGGAGTAAAATGCAAGGGCTGTTGTATAAGTCTTAGATAACAGTGACTAAGATGGATATACTGAATAGTGCCTTCGGTTTGTCCAGTCCCAGGACAACTTGTATGGACGAAGGTCTGACAGAGTATATCCAATGGATCGCGTAAGTTGATCTGTTCAAACGTATTCATGTTTGGTGGCGGAGGAATTTGTTTCTCTAAGCTGTATACCCGTGTTATTTTTGGATAAATCAATTTGTGATTTGACGGGTATGACGATGTGACATTCTAAGTGAATGAGGATGACTTGTGTGGATGATTGTCTGACAGAGTATTTCCAGAAAGGTCACGTACTTTGATTTCTTCAACTATACCAAGAGTGGAAGCGGAGAAGGAAACTTCTTTAGCTAACACGTAATGTACTGTTGTAGACGTCAATTAGTGATTTTCGATGGATCTGAAAATGTGGCATTCGAAGTGAATCTGATGTGATGATAAAGCGTAGCTTCTAGCCTCATCAACCGGTAAATGACAGAAATCGAGCAGGCAGCAAGGCTAAGTCGGTCGCACCGAAGTAGGGTGTATAATCACCTATCTAGAGAATATTCATTTGCTTCTTTAATCTATCAATGCTGTCCCATATATATAAGGGAATGGTTGCTGATCCCAACCGTTGGTGATATACATTCGATACACTCAAGCAAAATGAGTGGTCGGTCATGTGTGGCTGAGTTACAAGATGTTCTTGTTGAACTCCAGTGTATCGTTCCTAGAGTACACTGATCGGAAGGTGGTTCCATACCTTGTCATAGTTGGAAATCCATTATCCAATACGTGCTTGCGATTTTGATTGTATACTATATATGTAGAACGTGAGATGAAAGCGTTTCTGCTAGTTGATATCTATTTGTACATAGACATTATTATAATATCAAAAGGTTTTTGATATAAAGATATTTTGGATTCTCATAAGGGAAAAACCCGTTCCGTTCTGCGGCGTGGTCTTATGAGATATCGTTTACTTGTTCATATATCTGTTTAAACTGTTTTACTCACACCAGTCCCATGACTGACCCGGAGTTTACTTTGTTGTTTTCCCTAAACTCTTGGGTGTCCAATTTTGTACGGGCAGTCAAGTAGTCAGAATTTTACAGATATACTTGGAGAGCTTAGAGCAGGAGGCTTCAAGATCATATAGCTATAGTTATTTCCGCTGTGTTGTAAGTGCTGTACTCTGATAAGTGCTATTGTATACATAACTGTTATATTTCAAAGTTATGTTATCTATTATATGTTATTCGTTCCGCTGTGAGGTTCGTGTTACTCTGATGTTGTGTTCTTCTTCTTCTTCTATTCTAAGTCTCTATCTTATCTATTCTCACCCTCTAATTTCTTTCATTAATTACCGGGATTTTTCGATGTTTTGGTTATCGACATCGAGCTTATGTCGATAACCAAAGTCGTCGAAAATCCGGGTCGTTACAGGGAGTGTGTATTTTAATTGCTCCAGAGGATAATTCCTCGTCACCTCGTCCCGTGTGGGAAATAAATAATCCATGTGCCATATCTAATGACTAGAGAGACATGATTATTGTCAACTCCAGACCCGTGTGGGGTTATTATTAATCTGGAAATTTTATCGTTACAATTTTATATATCCATATCAGTCATCAGTTCAACCTGTAAAATATAGTCATCGCCATACAAGCCTCTCGCTCGTATGGTAAATCTTCCACCTTGTCACACAAGCTCCAAATGCTTATATGGTATATGATGAAGTACGCCTATCTTCCAGAAGTATGCCATGTAATGTAGTTCAAAATTAATTGTTACTATCCTGTGGCGATGTTTATTATTACACACAGAACAACCAGCACTCTACATCCAATGGCATTCACAGGAGTTGATATAATAATATTTCGCATCCAACTCATTAAGGTTTACCTATTTGTCGGGCACGCAAATAAAATCTTTACTCAACAGCTATCCGTTTACCTGTTCAAACATATATAATGCACATGTATATATTTCTATCTATTTTCTAATCAGTTCAATGTGTGATTTAATCGAATAAATCCTACCATTCATTCTATTATTGATTAAATTAACTATTGTTTTAATAATTTAATTAATCAAATCTACTATCACACAATGCAAACAACAATCAAATTTTTTTTTTTAACTTTTCAAAAATATACTAATCAATTCATATATTCCTTTACTTTTCAAATATATATCTTTTATATATTCAAAAATTATATCTCTAAAACCAAACTTTATATATAATCACAAATACGTTATTTAAAAACATATTACCCTCGACTCGTTCTGAGGCACTTCTGACCCCATCTCTAACGAGTTGTTCTGATTCTGTTGTACTCTTACTAGGATATTGCTGATCCGTCTGTACTGAGTCACTCGTCCTAGAACACTACTGGTTCTATCTCTGACGAGTTCGTTCATATGTTATATTCCAAAACTAAGCTTAACCAAAGCTCTGATACCACGATGTAACGACCCCAAACCCCGTACTGACGGTGGCAAGGGTTATCTTTGGAATATATCACAGAAACAGACAATAGCAGAACAGAATTAAATAAATACACCAGATAATGCACAATAGAATATACTGGATAAACGTAATCATCAGAGTTACACAGTATACAGGATCAGTACAAATACAGTGCAGCTATACATAAATGTCTACAGCGGAAATAAACATAATGTACAATAGGAGCTGAACAGCATAAAAAGAGATAAATAATAGAATCCATCTTCAGCTCCAGCTATCCAGAAAGAGCCAGCTAAACCTGAATACAAGGCTGTCCGTGTAGAAAAAGGGGCACCCGAGTTTGAATGTGAAACAAACTACGAGTCAGTCATGGGACTGGTATGAGAAATCTACTCAACACATTTAAAATATGGCCAATCACAAAACCACGCCACTTTCGTGGAACGGGTTTACTCCATTGGATTGCCAGTGCTTTAAAACAAATCATTCTTTTAAACATCGCAATGTTTTTTATAAAAATGAAGCCATTATAAGACTCAGTTCCCATCACACAATGCAACGCAAACCGGAGGATAGAGTTTTACCTTATAATGGCCAAAATATGCTTGATACAAATAAAACAAAAGCATTTGATATTATTACTAGTGTTTACATGTTTCAAAAACAATTTCGAATCATAACTATCAATCATGGACGGCATGGGTACCATATATCATGTCCCCATATATATATACAATCAAAACCGCACATGTTGTATTTGGAAATTGGATTTCCGTCATGAACCAAGGCAAAAGATAGTACTTACCGACTTCGAGACAATCTATCCCATGTCTCAGGGTCAGAGCTCGAGTGACCCTTGGATCGTCAGGGTCGGTCCGCCGATGTGGATTAAAATTCTTGAACACTGCATTTCCCCGCCCTTTGGGGGCGTAAATGAGCCAACGAATGACTCCATAGGACACGGATCGTCCGATCTAACCGAGGCGCCTCGCAACAGTAACAACCACATAAGTCAAACTCGTCAGGGCGTGTAAAACCACTGACGCCACTTCTAACTAGAGAGAAACGCATGCCCTCCCTGAGGTCCTCTCCCGTTTCTGGTTCATTACCGGGGTGTGAGGCTCGCGATTTCACGTTATACACAAAGCTACGCCACACAGGCGTCGCTTTGATCATCACCACAAGACTTTGCTTTTCAACAGAAGCCCTGATCACTGCATCTTAGCATGCCACACAGGCAATTCACACCGTGCAACTGATAATTTTCAACCACACAGAATAAATTCCAATGTCAGACACACTGTCCATTTGCAGGTCCATTTTGGGTCTGAACGAAACTGGAGGCACTATATACCTCGCAAACCCATCGACCTCCACGTACGTCTGGACGATCACCACTCATTATCCATTTTTCGGGATGCCTCCCAATCAGGACCTCGGTTACCATCCAAACGAGGTGAAGATCTCCGGTCTTCGACCACCGTCTTCATCTTCGATTTCTTATCGTCGATTCAGTTATTCAGAATGGGATAAACCCGGTCTTTCTGAGCAACTCGCGTATATGATAAACAAGTGCAACACAAATGCACATACGCATCATTTCAACTCATTAGTCGCTAACCGTAAATCAGTAAGAGAACGATTCCCCAAATATTAACCCCGAAGGCCGAAACCAACATCAGATCAACACCCCGGAAACCATTCTACTTAGCCAACCTTCGGTTAGTTTCTAAATTTCACATCCATATCATTTATAATATTTTATAATGATTTATCGCCATTTTTATTTATGTTAAAATAGCCAATTTATTCAAATGACGCTTCGGGCCATAACGCGGCCGTGGCGCTGTTTTTTTCCAGATTTGATTTACACATATCTGAAAATCTAACCGTTGGATCTTCAAAAAATTTACATTATTAGAAAGATCTTTTCAAAACGAATCCAATGGTTCCAGTTTCGGGAAAATCCGACGGTCGGATCTCCCGGTACAATCGTTTGAAGTTTCGATTTCAAAATACGAACTGCAGCGTCGTTATTCGATTTAATATAATTATATTTATATATATATATATATATAATCGATTCTGGCGCTGTTTTTCTTCAGATTTGAATTAAACATTCCAGACAATCCAACCGTTGGATGTTTACAAAGCTGGTGCCATTGGAAAGATATTTCCAAAGCGAACCCAACGGTTGCGGTTTCGGGAAAATCCGATGGTCGGATCTCCCGCACTAATCATTTGAAATCACGATTTCAAAATGCGAACTGCAGCTTCGTTATTCGATATATTTCAATTCTATTTATATATATCGATTCTTCGATTTCAAAACTATATGAATTTCATACATTTGATAAAAATGATGTTTTTATCTAACTGTCTTCTATTTCAACACTTCACTATTTTTAACAATTCATGTATATAATAAAAATGTGATTTTTAATGTAAAACAATTTATTTCAAAACACGACTATTTTATATAGTTCATATACATGATAAAAATATGATTTTTATTATAAAACAATTTCTTTCAAAATATGAATACCATTCAACACATGAATTTCAATTCAACGAATGAATTTCGATTCAACACATGAAGGTTTTCTGTAGTTTATATATATAGATAAAAAGGTGATTTTTATATTTAAAACACGAATACCATTCAACACATGAATTTCAATTCAACACATGAAGGTTTTCTATAGTTTGTATATATAGATAAAAAGGTGATTTTTATATTTAAAAACACGAATACCATTCAACACATGAATTTTATTCAACGAATGAATTTCAATTCAACACATGAAGGTTTTCTATAGTTTATATATATAGATAAAAAGGTGATTTTTATATTTAAAACGCGAATACCATTCAACACATGAATTCTATTCAACGAATGAATTTCAATTCAACACATGAAGGTTTTCTATTCAACGAATAAATATAGTTTCAACACATGAAAATAATTCTAATACATGAATATTATTCAAAATTTCGGCAACATAACGACAGGTAGTTAAAACCGGGACCGTCCCTAGTACGGCTCCTCGCTCTACCTTAAAGCCTCGCAGCTTTTGACAATGGGGAATCATGCATCTAGTTCGCACGCAGGCGGCATGTATAATTTTTTCATTTCCACAAACTAATCCTATGTGGTTTCAATCAAATATTTCTCAACCACAAATGGGTATTTTTCAACCACAATCAGTCAATTTCAACCATAAAGAATTTCAATCAACCATTCGCTATCAATCAATTTTCACACCAATCACAACCAATAAATATCGTCCATGGTTTGTGGACGAGGGGCGTATATATATATTTATTTATATATAGTATTTCACTTCTATTTCAACACATATATAATTTTTACAACGCATATATAACTTATACATTGAACGTAAAACAAATACAATGCTTATACAAGAGGTGTACAATGCTTATATAACTCATACATCGACTATATAATTTATACATCAACGTTTTCCATATCGTTCATAATTTAGAAATCTCACATTGGGTTCCACTCCACCAAAAATAGCAGAAGGCTCAGAAAAATATGCGGTCTCTTCTAGAATGTAGAAAATGTTCACACGGTCACGATGTTTCCTGTTTCATCGAATTTCGTCAATACACGAAAAAGATATGATTTTTCAAAGTTTGCAATGGTTTAAAGGTATTAAAACTGTTGAAAATAACCATATCTGTTACCTCAGTAAACTGCTCGAAACTAGGTTTCGATTTCTCTCTCAATCCGAAGCACGATATGCCGATCAGCCTAAGCGACATCGACGAGCTTGGAGAGGCGCAGTGGCGCCCTGAACGACGTCGAACTCGAACCCCTGGCGCTGGCGGAAACTGGCGACGAACGGGCGAACTTCTCGAGGGTGATTCTCCCAAAATACTCAACGAAAAAATCGAAACCAGGTATGGATTTGAACCTCGTCTCGAGCTCTTCAAAATCTTCAACTGGAGCTCTTGATATTAGTGAGTGGATTGATCAGAAAATGGAAGGGAAGGGAAGAACACGGGTCGCCGTCGAGATCGGGGAGAGATAAAAAGGTTTTTTTTTTTTTTTTTATAAAAAATCTGATTGGCCGGTGGTTTTATAATTTCAAAAATACCCCCTTTCACACACGAACTCCAATCCAAACCCAACGATTGTCGTCCCCAGCTAAATACCCCCATTCCGAACACAATGGTATATGTTTCGTAGGCCCATTTGACTGTTTCAGTCAGTTTTCCTTCAAATTAAAATATAAAACATTCAATATTCGATTTGAACGTACATTTCAATTTGCCGGGGCTACAAACTGATTCGAAAAATTCCAGAAAAATAAATCTAGCTATGTTTTGATGATACGGTCCCAACAAAACTACTTTCATCAAATTCTGAGACCGTTTGCAAAAAGGCCTATTTCTGGTCAATCCAATTTAACTGTAATTGACCAAAAAACATGTTCCTTTGCCACGCTCACATACTAGCTTAAAAAATTATGAAATTTGAAACCTAGCAATAACCTCACATCCCGGATCCAACAAAAGTGGTTTCGTCGAATTCCGAGGTCGTTTGCAAAATGGCCAATTTCACGGGCTATATAAATTCCATAGCGACCTTTCTGAAAATTCATTTGGCCATAACTTTTGCTTTCCGCTATGAAACTTCGATTTTTTAGATTCGTTAGAAAGGTATTCACTAACAGATTTAAATATTTTTGGTTTCACTCAAATCCGTTTTGCTTTGCACCCGGTACAGTCAGTCGAAGTTTGAATTCAAAATTTGAAACTACCACGCCATTTCAGGCCTTGTTTATAATTCAAAGTAATTATATTTCTTTTCAATTGTCGATTCAAACTCAGTTTTCATCTTTATTATTTAAAATATTTATTTTAAATATTTAAAATCCACTATTTTAGCCAATTAAATTTTTTTAAATTGGTTCAGATTTTCCGGGTCGTTACACACTTGCAACCACTTGCATCCACCAAACATAACATGTCTCAAACATATTTTTACATTCATTGGCTTCTACCTAAGGATCGAGGATAGGACCGATAGTATATACCTAAAAGATAAAGACTAGCATGCAAATAAATATTACAGAAAAAGTGGGATCAAGGATATACCCTCAAAAGGGGTATGTTGCGCGTATCTAGTCTTCAGTCTTCTAAGTCGCATCTTCTTGAGCTTCATTCCACTGTACTTTAACTAATTTAACTTCACGATTGCGAAGCTTCTTGACCTCCATTTCCAAAACCCACTAGTAAAGATACGACCTCGATCACTTACTATGCTAAAGGGTAACCAATGTAATTGAACTATCTTTCCAGGATAAACAGATGTTAACCATGATACTAAGTGTATATACTTAGATGATTAGAGGTCTCTCTTCTACTTAGCTTATCCGTCATGTCATAATTCTGAGGGTCTAAAGTTAAAGGTTGCTATGTACTTTTTACCCCTCTTAAGGCCAGTCTTACTTAGGGCGCCTGCCACAATCATTTATTTCTTACGCAAACCATCCTAGTCGAACTCGACATCCCTCAAGTACAAGTCCCAAAGGCCTTAACCAATATCAGACAAGCACCCAAGGAATACCTCCTCCGAATTTGGACAATTTATATGAGATGATACTAGCAAAACAACCAAACAATTGAGCACTTAACCAACTCTGGCTATCCTCGCCAATCTTGTTCCAAAACTATTGTTGATCGCATAAGTGGCTTTGCATTGTCAACTAGATATATGCGGAAGTCTATCTCTTGTTTTAGGGGGCAAACCCCTAACCTAATCAAAACATCTGTGTGCTCATGGATACTCTAACGGATTGCAAATCGTCTATAGATGCATTAAGTGATTCTAGGCGGGTAAGACAAACTGATCCCTTAGGATCGCACGAAATCTCGAGGGTATTCTTGAGGCAAGTCGAAAGTCTAACTACCCTTCGTTCAAAGTTACTAGCTAATCAATCCATGCCTAGAATCAACCCATAGCCCATGAAACCAAAAAAATAAGTATCTCAAATCCTTACAAACCAAAGATAAATGAGCCGAACCACAAATTGGATTTGAGAGAATAATGGGATCTTCTACTCTACAAGTTCTAAGGTGCTGAGACTCAACTATTGAAGCAGATATAGACAAATGTGAAGCGCTAAAATAAAAAAGAGTACTAATAGGATGATCAAAAAGGAAAAACTAAATTTTACTATCTTTCTCTCAGGTACGCTGGCGGTGAAAGCATGCACTTGCCTTCTTGAAAATCCTGTCCTTGTCCTTGCCCTCCGGGCAATCCTTGATAAGATGCCCTGCCTCACCATGTTGAAAACAACCACTTGTCTTTAACTTCCTATAATTAAATGACCCGCTATACCGCAGAAATGATACTTCCTCTTGTTGCGGGACCTATTATTTCCTCCGCCCTTCCTATATTCCAATCCCTTGTTTGTGATTCTTCCCTTTTGGCCTCTTTCTCTTTACCTCCTTTGTGAACCGTGTTGACAAGCCTTTCGAATGTTGCCTCCATCGCACAGGAAACCCTAAAAAGCTTGGAAGAGAATTAGCCACAGGTGAAACTACTACGACTATGGATGGAGGTTGGGCACTTCTTCACCCTTTGACAGGTGTCGTAGTCTCATCGAGCCTACGGAACCATGCCGCAATGAGGTTACCTCCTAGAAAGCCAGGAGCCCCGGAGACTCAGGAAAGAAGGAAACAAGGATTCAAACAGAGGATCTAAAGATAATGCTTATGGCTTTGGGAATATGCCTTTAAAACAAAACTTTTCTTTTGGAAATGCTTCTTTTAAAACCGTTTTGAAAATAATTTTTCAAATCCTTTATATGATCCGATAACCTTCAGCTCTGGTACCTAGTGAAACACCCCGCCTCCGTTAAGGTTACTCACAAAGGGAATGCCTTAACTTTAGTGGAGCATTATAGGTAAAAGATGCAGATAAATTATAAGACGGACAAATAAAGTCATTTTATAAACAACTTAATTCAGTCAAGCTTTTACAATAATTGTCTCAATCATACTTAAAAGTAATACATAGAAATTCTGTCTTGATTCAAAAACTTCCAAGTACAAAAGAACCATAAAAATAACAATGATATTCCCCAATAAAGTGTGAACCAGCCATACCAGTGGAAGAGAGAGTCCAAAGCAATATATTGACTATCTTCGAGCTTGGAAAGAAAACTGAGCTAAGTGATAACATTTCCTCTCTGTGAACCGGGGGAGGGGGGGGGGACGGAAGAAAAGGGGCGAAACAAAACTAGGCCAGACATGAGTCTGGTAAGTCTAGTGACTTTCAGCATATAAACAAGCAAAAGCATCATGACATGAATAAACTGAATATAAGACAATACCGTGATGACAAGGATAACAAGATAACATAGGATATGCATAAGGTATGATAAGGCAAGGTAAACTGAATATGCTTTTACTCTTTCTCTGCTTCGCTACTACTTTGTTATTCTGATTTCTATATCTATCTCTGCACCACCTAACTTGTGTCTCAGTAGTAATCTGCACAAAATGATAATATGATAATGCGATCCCAGTCCCCGCAATTGTGGTAGCTTTCAAGTGTACATCTATCGTGAGGATTTCACCTCAATCTGCCTAATTGCCATGAACATGTTAGATGTACCATTACTACCCTGTCGATCGGCTCCCTACTTGTATTAATGTTCCATGTGTCTGTGTCAATCGGCCCTCTCTTGCGTGTAGATACCATGTGCTAGTCCCACCATAAGGTGTATCAATCCTTATTATGGCGACCCAATACGATTCAAGATGCACAGTGTATAACTAATGGTACTCAGTGCCTGCTTTTTCCCACTCCGGAGTACGTGCACGCCCGTAAACAATCGAAACCTACACTGACATACCCCCTGCTGCTGTTTTGACCGCTTATAATCAGCCCAGTAATCGTGCCCCACCCTGCCTAGTTCAGGGTACCATGATACATCTATGTGGGTTACTGCTAAAATGGGTCCCCATTACTAGGATTTCCTACTGGTTAAGTTTGTGGGCCTATATATACAAATATTACCCACCTACACGAGATGTACTTAACCCTCCCACCGATTCTAGCATGTTTTCTTAACCGTTATGTTTGTGGGCCTATACGTACTAATATTACCCACCTACACAAGATGTGACAACAAGGAATTTCGCTCGATCCGAATCAGTCGCTAAACCGATCTAGACCTTTCGAAACGCCTGATTGTTTGAGAACACGACAAAATAGAACACAAACAGAAGAACATTTCATTGTTTATTACAACAATTCCATCAGAATACAAGAATATACAGAGTATAAATGAATAAATTACATTCGATAAAAAACAGAGATTACAATAAATTACATAGCAGCGGAAAAACAATATAAATCACAACTGAAAATAATGCACGGATACAGAGCTTTCCGAACATCGTTCCAGCTGTAAATCAGGATCCTGTGAATATAAATCTGCAAAACCAAAACTACTAGCTGCCCGTGTGGAAAATAGGGGCACCCAGAGTTTAGGTTAAAACAATAAACTCCAGGTCAGTCATGTGACTAGTGTGAGAACTAAAACAGTTATTAATCTTTATTCTTAAAGTTAGGTAAATCAAGGGACCACGCCGTATAACACGGAACGGGTTTCCTCCCAAGAATACCAGTGCAGAAAACAAACAGCGCAATGCTAAATAAAGAACAATGAAGCTATTATAAGACCCAGGTCCCATCACACAATGCAACGCAAGCCAGAGGATAGGGTTTTCCCTTATAATAGCCAAATATGCTTGATACGCGAAATTTCATCTTATATTATTACTATAAGTGAAGAAAACAACTTCAAATATAAATATATTAATCATAGACGGCATGGGTACCATATATCATGTCGCCAATACTAGGCTCTACAATCAAAACCGCAAAATGTCATATTTGGAAATTGGATTTCCATCATGGTGGCTCCTGATTCGAAAGATCGATCGCGTAGTGCCATCTCAACGGCTTACGTCTCGGCTAGAGAAAACACCGTAATGCACATCCGCACTTTTGGGGAAATCGAGTATCACTGCGGCTTACGTCCCGGCGAGAGAAAACACCGCTTACCCTATCCCTCTGAGCACTAAGCTCAATCTCGGTCGACCGAATCCACGACACCACTGGGGTGCCCATCCACGAAAAAGCATACTGATCAAACCATCAGTTTACCACCATACCGGGGTGTGAGGCTCGCGAATCAACGCTATACACAAAGCCGTGCTATATTAAAGCTGCGCTTTGATCATCATCCACCAAACTTTGCTTTTCAACAAAAGTCTGGATCACTGCATCTCAGCATGCCACACTATCAATCCATATCGTACCACTGATTTCTGCCAATATATAACCTCTAAGCTCGTATGTCTCAGAGAAGGGCGTTAAGCAAGAGAATAAATTCTCCGCCGCCAATCAGATATATATTTAGCAGAGATCAACGAATACAATATAAAGGAATACAATGTCAGACACACCATCCATTTACAAGTCCGTTCTGGGTTTGAACGAAACCAGAGGCACTTTCCTCGCATATCCGTCGACCTCCAAGCACGTCCGGACGGCTACCACTTCAGCCCCCTTCAAGGTAGCTACTCCCATCGTGAGCGTTAGTAGCACCCATCCATTCGATGTGAAGATCGTCGGTCTTGCACCATCTTTAACCTCTTCGACTTATCGTCGAATCGGTTATTCAGAATGGGTATAGACCTGGCCTTTCTGAATAACCCACGTATATAATAAACAATTGTTATACAAACACAACATACGCCTCATTCCAATTCAGATATTCACACTCCTAGGGAAAGGTTCCCATTAATTTTATCAAAGATAAATTCTTTTAAATTTATTCTTTAATCTTCCTTTGGATATCATTTCAAACCATATTATGGTTTTCCAAACTAGTCGGGATTAGCGAACCACACCGAAGTAATTATTTATTTTATTTCCCAATCCCAACCTATTTATCCCATGGAGCAAAACTGTTATTACCCCATAACTAACACCACGGTGTTATCGGTAAATTTAATTACCATTTCACGTTCAAATATAATTAAAGATTTAACTATCGCTTTGGAGCAAAACTGGTAATACTCCATTCTCGCTCAATTTCTAAATTTGATAATTCAGATTATCAATTCACATTTCAATTTAATTGCAGATTCATTAAAACTCCTTTTACTGGGTTAAAGAACTAGGTGTTATTTAAAACACAGTTCACGACAAACCCAAATCACATTCTATTTATTATCGGGTTAAAAAACTAGTGTTATTTAAAACACCGTTCACGATAAACCCATTTCAAATCCAATCAAATATATTAGAAATTCCGATTATTTAAAACCCCTTTTTAAATCAAATTTCTTTGTTTAAAAATAATTGGGTTTTAAATTTAGTTCAAAACTAGTTCATTTCGATAAAAATCTATTTTTATCTTTTCAAATATGGAGATTTTCATCCCAATTTTTCCCAAATCATTTCTTATGATTTTACCCAAATTATAACTATTTTTAATAATTTTATTAAGGCACGTACAATCGATTTCCAACAATGGCCATCGAACTGCACTTACAACGACCTTTTTCAAATTTGATTTGGACGTAACTCCAAATCCAACCGTTAGATTTCAGATTTCTAATATTCGTTAGAAAGCTCTTTTCGATACGAACCCAACGGTTCCGGTTTTAGGAGAATCCGACGGTCGGATCTCCCGTAATGTTCGTTTGAAATAAATGGTCGAAATTCACGAACTGCCGCGGCGCGGCGCGTTCTATTCAGGCCATTATATTATATGTATAATATATACTTCGTCGATTTCTATTTAAAACGAATTATATAAATAGTTTTGAATTCGTTTCAAAAACAATTTCAACCTATATTTCAAATTCAAATCAAAATTGAATTTTCTGTTATAAATCGTTTTTACTTTCATTTCTATTTGATTTCAATTCAAATCGATTTTAATTCGATTCAGATTCATTTTCTTTTCAATTCAATTCGAATTCGTTTTCAATTCAATTCGAATTCGTTTTCAATTTGATTCAATTCAAATTGGTTTTCTATTCGATTCAATTCAAATTGGTTTTCTATTCGATTCAATTCAAATTGGTTTTCTATTCGATTCAATTCAATTGGTTTTATATTCGATTCAATTCAAATTGGTTTTATATTCGATTCAATTCAAATTGGTTTTATATTCGATTCAATTCAAATTGGTTTTCTATTCGATTCAATTCAAATTGGTTTTCTATTTGATTCAATTCAAATTGGTTTTATATTCAATCCATTTCGAAATGGTTTCATATTCAATTCATTTCGAAATCACTTCATATTCAATTCATTTCGAAATCACTTTATATTCAATTCATTTCGAAATCACTTTATATTCAATTCATTTCGAAATCACTTTATATTCATTTCAAAATCACTTTTATATTCATTTCAAAATCACTTTTATATTCATTTCAAAATCACTTTTATATTCATTTCAAAATCACTTTTATATTCATTTCATTTCGAAATCACTAAAATCGATATAAATATCGTTCACGTCAAAATGGCGTCAATCTAATCAACACGGCTTCATATATTTCTATTTTCAAATATTCTATTTCAAATATTTCCTATTTCAAAATATTTGTTATTATCAAAATATTTCGTTCAACACATGACTAATCTCAACGGATGAGTACAGTCAACACATGAACCTTTGCTTTATATTATTCTTTATTTTCTAAATTGAAATGAGGCCCAATCAATCACCATATAATGTTAATTATATGGATTTTCATACATCACACGTATATAATAGCATTGAAAAATAATCAACCATCAACCAAAGTGCACTACACTGTATAAGCATCAAATAAAGATATCTAACGCTTATAACAGCCTGTCAATCAATCGATCGACATATTTAATCAATCAGGATGAGTGAACTTCAAATTTCATCCCAACACCCGTGTGGGGTATCAAACAATCAAACACATATTTAATTTGTGCAGTTGGGCGATGTGTAAAATTTATCGGCCCAATCAATATCAGTCAAATCAGTGTATATAAACAAATCGGCCGATTTGTTTATAAAAATTTATTTATTCACTTTCACGTTAAAAATTATATTTTTAACGATAAAATAATTTATTTTAATACATGGATTTTTATTCAGTTCATTTACAAAATAGAAATGATATTTTTATTTTTCTAACTCATTTTAGAAAATTACGGCGGCATAACGACATGATACTAGAAACGGGACGAGGCCTAGCCTTATCCCCGGTCCAGTGAAGGCCCACGCCATTCACACATCAATCAAATCAATTTCATTTCACCAAACAATTCAATTCAAACCAAATAATCTAACCAACTACACAACTAAACAATTAAACAAACAAGCCATCCATAGTCTGTGGATGACGGGTGTCGGGTGCTACTAAACACCGTCTGCATCCTAGTATATATTTCTAACTAGAAATTTGAAATAAAAATGAGGAGTTCTCACCGATAGCTATCCTAATTCCACGGCTCTTCTTTTACAGAAATCCTCGTTGTTCTCGCCTTTTTGTCACCTTCGTTGCTGTAGCCACTACATATGTAAAAATCGAATTTTTACTTCGCTATTCAATATATAAAAATCGAGTTTTTACTATGCTATTCAACATATAAAAATCGAATTTTTACTATGCTATTCAATATATAAAAATCCCATTTCAAAAATATAGATTTCGCCTTTAAAAATATCATTATAAAAATCACATTTTTATTCTACTACTCATATAAAGATGATATTTTTATTATTCCTATCATGTAAAAGTTATGTTTTTACTTCTCTACATAAACAAAAATCATATTTTTACATCATTTATATAGTAAAGACTATATTTTTAATACTTTAAAAATATAGAAATCATATTTTTACATCTCCCACATAATAAAGATCGAAATTTTATTATCTACACTATATAAAAATTATATTTTTACCTCACTACTTATATAAAAACCACATTTTTATTTTTTTAAAACTTCAACTTCATATGAATAAGAATCTAAACTTTATATCGATAAAAATCTGAACTACCCGTTTTCAAAAATCAATCTTCGTATAACTAAAAATCAAACTTTCCTTTTTATAAATCTGATTTAAAACTGATTTGAAAATTGGATTTATATAAAACTGAATGTTCTAAAGCAAAACTGGTTTACTAAAGCTAAGGAATTATATATATAAAGGAATTTAAAACTCACAGCGTCGCTAGAAGGAGAGAGGGGCGCGCTAGAGGTGGTTGGGAGGGATCACCGGCGGTTGACGGAGGCGGGTTGTGGGTCTTCAGGCGGCGGCGGTTGCTGAGAATCAGAGGGGTTCGATTTAGGGATTCCGAGGCTAATGGGGGGGTGCGCTCCGGTCTAGAGGAGAAGCGGGTGGAGGAAGGAGACGGCGGAGCAGTGTCGGAGATGGAGGGGGAAAGCTCCGACGCGGTGGCGGGGTAGAAGACTGGGCGACGGGATTTTTTTAATTTGGTTTTTTTTTTCTTTTAATTTCTGAATCGAATGAAGAAATAGGGGGGGGGGGCAGAATGAAATAAGGGGGAGGGGAGAGAGAATGATTTCCTTTTTTTTTTAATTCCTTAATGTTGACTTTTACATACGACCTCAAAACGAGGCCCACCGTCTGTCGCCCCTAGCGTTTTACACCCATTCCGAACACAATGGGATATGTATCGCAAGCTGATTTGATCGTTTCGATTAGTTTCCGTTGAATTTACATTTAAATCACTATATTGAATTTTAAACGTACATTTCAAATTACCGGGGTCGCATACGAACTTTAAAAATTCTAGAAAAATATTTTCTAGCTTCGTATTGACGATACGGTCCTAACAAAACTAGTTTCGTAAAATTCCGAGACCGTTTGAAAAATGGCCATTTTCCAGTCGATTAAAATCAACTAAAACTGGTCAAACGCGTTTTCCTTCGCCACGCTCACATATTGATTCGAAAAATTACGAAATTTGAAACCTAGCAATAATTCGACATCGCGGATCCAACAAAAGTGGTTTCGTCGAAATCCGAGGTCGTTTGCAAAATGGAAATTTTTAAGGGACGAAATTCCATAGCGACTATTCAGAATTTTCAACTGGACATATCTTTTGATTCCTGCTATGAAATTTCAATCTTTCGGATTCATTGGAAAGATATTCCCAATTAGATCCTATTGTTTTTGGTTTCACTAAAATCCGGATTGTTTTGCACCCGGTACATTCAATTGAAGTTTGAAATCGAATTATCGAACTACCGCGCCATTTTCAATTCTATTTATATTTATATAAATATTTATATTCTAACGACGGCGTATATAATATATACGTTCTAATTCTATTCAAAATAAAGTTTTCGTCGACATTATTTAAAATAATCTATTTTAAATATTCAAATTCAGCTAAAATTGCTAAAATAAAAATTTCAAACTGGCTCGCATTTTCCGGGTTGTTACAATCTCCCCCACTTAAAACTTTTCGTCCCCGAAAAGGAACAAAGTCGAAAGTGGTTTGATTAATCAACTCTACGTTCGATCTGGCTTCCATTCTCTAACTTTTCAGTTTCTGAGAATTTTCAAATTCTTCAAAAATTTGGCTAACACCCTAAATTTTTGAAAAATTTCGCCATAACCTCCCCTGCAATGGGAGCATCGGGGAATTTCAAATAGCTTCCCCGGTCCTTCAGATCTCAAAAAGAAAAAGAAAAAGCCAATAGGCTCATAAAATCGTCATCACCCAAAAAAAACAGTAAATTATGTAGTAAACATGTACCTATTTGTCGGGCAAACAAATTTTATTCTCTGCTCTAGCCTCCTTGCTATGACCGGTTCAATGTAAGTACATGTATATGCAAGCAAATGCGACCAATTTTCAATAAAATTCAATATTTGGTTCAATTAGGCAAAATGGTTCAAAATTATCAAACAAATAAACAATCAACACAAGCATCAATCAATTAGTGGATTAACGTTTCAAAATCATAATTTTGATATATATACAAAAGTCATGTTTCTGATGCCAATTCACGACAATAAATCTATATAGTTTTGGTTCTCACACCATCCTAATGGAAATATATAGATATCACACTTTCGAAACTCGAATATGAATTCTGATGATGTACGTACTATATAGCGATCATCAAAACCATCCCCGGGCGACTAGAATGTGATTCTATATCTATCCAGTATATTAAAACTTCGAATATACGTTCATGACGCGTATATGCAAAATCTTTATATACTAGATTGTCCAAGTTCAAAATAAATAAATAATCAAATACGTTTAAAACGATTTAAATTTCAAAACAAAATTTGTTTTCATTTGAAAAAAATATACTCTTCACACTCGTTCTAGGATACTACTGATCCTATCTCTAACGAGTCATTCTCATTGGATATTACTAATCCAATATCTGATGAATTCTTTCGTTTGGTTCTAATGTGTCACGTTCTCGAGCTCTGTAAACCAGAGCTCTGATACCAACTGTGACAACAAGGATTTTCGCTCGATCCGAATCAGTCGCTAAACCGATCTAGACCTTTCGAAACGCCTGATTGTTTGAGAACACGGCAAAATAGAACACAAACAGAAGAACATTTCTTTGTTTATTACAACAATTCCATCAGAATACAAGAATATACAGAGTATAAATGAATAAATTACATTCGATAAATAACAGAGATTACAATAAATTACATAGCAGCGGAAAAACAATATAAATCACAACTGAAAATAATGCACGGATACAGAGCTTTCCGAACATCGTTCCAGCTGTAAATCAGGATCCTGTGAATATAAATCTGCAAAACCAAAACTACTAGCTGCCCGTGTGGAAAATAGGGGCACCCAGAGTTTAGGTTAAAACAATAAACTCCAGGTCAGTCATGTGACTGGTATGAGAACTAAAACAGTTACTAATCTTTATTCTTAAAGTTAGGTAAATCAAGGGACCACGCCGTATAACATGGAACGGGTTTCCTCCCAAGAATACCAGTGCAGAAAACAAACAGCGCAATGCTAAATAAAGAACAATGAAACTATTATAAGACCCAGGTCCCATCACACAATGCAACGCAAGCCAGAGGATAGGGTTTTCCCTTATAATAGCCAAATATGCTTGATACGCGAAATTTCATCTTATATTATTACTATAAGTGAAGAAAACAACTTCAAATATAAATATATTAATCATAGACGGCATGGGTACCATATATCATGTCGCCAATACTAGGCTCTACAATCAAAACCGCAAAATGTCATATTTGGAAATTGGATTTCCATCATGGTGGCTCCTGATTCGAAAGATCGATCGCGTAGTGCCATCTCAATGGCTTACGTCTCGGCTAGAGAAAACACCGTAATGCACATCCGCACTTTTGGGGAAATCAAGTATCACTGCGGCTTACGTCCCGGCGAGAGAAAACACCGCTTACCCTATCCCTCTGAGCACTAAGCTCAATCTCGGTCGACCGAATCCACGACACCACTGGGGTGCCCATCCACGAAAAAGCATACTGATCAAACCATCAGTTTACCACCATACCGGGGTGTGAGGCTCGCGAATCAACGCTATACACAAAGCCGTGCTATATTAAAGCTGCGCTTTGATCATCATCCACCAAACTTTGCTTTTCAACAAAAGTCTGGATCACTGCATCTCAGCATGCCACACTATCAATCCATATCGTACCACTGATTTCTGCCAATATATAACCTCTAAGCTCGTATGTCTCAGAGAAGGGCGTTAAGCAAGAGAATAAATTCTCCGCCGCCAAACAGATATATATTTAGCAGAGATCAACGAATACAATATAAAGGTATACAATGTCAGACACACCATCCATTTACAAGTCCGTTCTGGGTTTGAACGAAACCGGAGGCACTTTCCTCGCATATCCGTCGAGCTCCAAGCACGTCCGGACGGCTACCACTTCAGCCCCCTTCAAGGTAGCTACTCCCATCGTGAGCGTCAGTAGCACCCATCCATTCGATGTGAAGATCGTCGGTCTTGCACCATCTTTAACCTCTTCGACTTATCGTCGAATCGGTTATTCAGAATGGGTATAGACCCGGCCTTTCTGAATAACCCACGTATATAATAAACAATTGTTATACAAACACAACATACGCCTCATTCCAATTCAGATATTCACACTCCTAGGGAAAGGTTCCCATTAATTTTATCAAAGATAAATTCTTTTAAATTTATTCTTTAATCTTCCTTTGGATATCATTTCAAACCATATTATGGTTTTCCAAACTAGTCGGGATTAGCGAACCACACCGAAGTAATTATTTATTTTATTTCCCAATCCCAACCTATTTATCCCATGGAGCAAAACTGTTATTACCCCATAACTAACACCACGGTGTTATCGGTAAATTTAATTACCATTTCACGTTCAAATCTAATTAAAGATTTAACTATCGCTTTGGAGCAAAACTGGTAATACTCCATTCTCGCTCAATTTCTAAATTTGATAATTCAGATTATCAATTCACATTTCAATTTAATTGCAGATTCATTAAAACTCCTTTTACTGGGTTAAAGAACTAGGTGTTATTTAAAACACAGTTCACGACAAACCCAAATCACATTCTATTTATTATCGGGTTAAAGAACTAGTGTTATTTAAAACACCGTTCACGATAAACCCATTTCAAATCCAATCAAATATATTAGAAATTCCGATTATTTAAAACCCCTTTTTAAATCAAATTTCTTTATTTAAAAATAATTGGGTTTTAAATTTAGTTCAAAACTAGTTCATTTCGATAAAAATCTATTTTTATCTTTTCAAATATGGAGTTTTTCATCCCAATTTTTCCCAAATCATTTCTTATGATTTTACCCAAATTATTACTATTTTTAATAATTTTATTAAGGCCCGTACAATCGATTTCCAACAATGGCCATCGAACTGCACTTACAGCGACCTTTTTCAAATTTGATTTGGACGTAACTCCAAATCCAACCGTTAGATTTCAGATTTCTAATATTCGTTAGAAAGCTCTTTTCGATACGAACCCAACGGTTCCGGTTTTAGGAGAATCCGACGGTCGGATCTCCCGTAGTGTCCGTTTGAAATAAATGGTTGAAATTCACGAACTGCCGCGGCGCGGCGCGTTCTATTCAGGCCATTATATTATATATATAATATATATAATATATACTTCGTCGATTTCTATTTAAAACGAATTATATAAATAGTTTTGAATTCGTTTCAAAAACAATTTCAACCTATATTTCAAATTCAAATCAAAATTGAATTTTCTGTTATAAATCGTTTTTACTTTCATTTCTATTTGATTTCAATTCAAATCGATTTTAATTCGATTCGGATTCATTTTCTTTTCAATTCAATTCGAATTCGTTTTCAATTCAATTCGAATTCGTTTTCAATTTGATTCAATTCAAATTGGTTTTCTATTCGATTCAATTCAAATTGGTTTTCTATTCAATTCAATTAAAATTGGTTTTCTATTCGATTCAATTCAATTGGTTTTATATTCGATTCAATTCAAATTGGTTTTATATTCGATTCAATTCAAATTGGTTTTATATTCGATTCAATTCAAATTGGTTTTCTATTCGATTCAATTCAAATTGGTTTTATATTCAATCCATTTCGAAATGGTTTCATATTCAATTCATTTCGAAATCACTTCATATTCAATTCATTTCGAAATCACTTTATATTCAATTCATTTCGAAATCACTTTATATTCAATTCATTTCGAAATCACTTTATATTCATTTCAAAATCACTTTTATATTCATTTCAAAATCACTTTTATATTCATTTCAAAATCACTTTTATATTCATTTCAAAATCACTTTTATATTCATTTCAAAATCACTTTTATATTCATTTCATTTCGAAATCACTAAAATCGATATAAATATCGTTCACGTCAAAATGGCGTCAATCTAATCAACACGGCTTCATATATTTCTATTTTCAAATATTCTATTTCAAATATTTCCTATTTCAAAATATTTGTTATTATCAAAATACTTCGTTCAACACATGACTAATCTCAACGGATGAGTACAGTCAACACATGAACCTTTGCTTTATATTATTCTTTATTTTCTAAATTGAAATGAGGCCCAATCAATCACCATATAATGTTAATTATATGGATTTTCATACATCACACGTATATAATAGCATTGAAAAATAATCAACCATCAACCAAAGTGCACTACACTGTATAAGCATCAAATAAAGATATCTAACGCTTATAACAGCCTGTCAATCAATCGATCGACATATTTAATCAATCAGGATGAGTGAACTTCAAATTTCATCCCAACACCCGTGTGGGGTTTCAAAATATCAAACACATATTTAATTTGTGCAGTTGGGCGATGTGTAAAATTTATCGGCCCAATCAATATCAGTCAAATCAGTGTATATAAACAAATCGGCCGATTTGTTTATAAAAATTTATTTATTCACTTTCACGTTAAAAATTATATTTTTAACGATAAAATAATTTATTTTAATACATGGATTTTTATTCAGTTCATTTACAAAATAGAAATGATATTTTTATTTTTCTAACTCATTTTAGAAAATTACGGCGGCATAACGACACGATACTAGAAACGGGACGAGGCCTAGCCTTATCCCCGGTCCAGTGAAGGCCCACGCCATTCACACATCAATCAAATCAATTTCATTTCACCAAACAATTCAATTCAAACCAAATAATCTAACCAACTACACAACTAAACAATTAAACAAACAAGCCATCCATGGTCTGTGGATGACGGGTGTCGGGTGCTACTAAACACCGTCTGCATCCTAGTATATATTTCTAACTAGAAATTTGAAATAAAACTGAGGAGTTCTCACCGATAGCTATCCTAATTCCACGGCTCTTCTTTTACAGAAATCCTCGTTGTTCTCGCCTTTTTGTCACCTTCGTTGCTGTAGCCACTACATATGTAAAAATCGAATTTTTACTTCGCTATTCAATATATAAAAATCGAGTTTTTACTATGCTATTCAACATATAAAAATCGAATTTTTACTATGCTATTCAATATATAAAAATCCCATTTCAAAAATATAGATTTCGCCTTTAAAAATATCATTATAAAAATCACATTTTTATTCTACTACTCATATAAAGATGATATTTTTATTATTCCTATCATGTAAAAGTTATGTTTTTACTTCTCTATATAAACAAAAATCATATTTTTACATCATTTATATAGTAAAGACTATATTTTTAATACTTTAAAAATATAGAAATCATATTTTTACATCTCCCACATAATAAAGATCGAAATTTTATTATCTACACTATATAAAAATTATATTTTACCTCACTACTTATATAAAAACCACATTTTTATTTTTTTAAAACTTCAACTTCATATGAATAAGAATCTAAACTTTATACCGATAAAAATCTGAACTACCCGTTTTCAAAAATCAATCTTCGTATAACTAAAAATCAAACTTTCCTTTTTATAAATCTGATTTAAAACTGATTTGAAAATTGGATTTATATAAAACTGAATGTTCTAAAGCAAAACTGGTTTACTAAAGCTAAGGAATTATATATATAAAGGAATTTAAAACTCACAGCGTCGCTAGAAGGAGAGAGGGGCGCGCTAGAGGTGGTTGGGAGGGATCGCCGGCGGTTGACGGAGGCGGGTTGTGGGTCTTCAGGCGGCGGCGGTTGCTGAGAATCGGAGGGGTTCGATTTAGGGATTCCGAGGCTAAGGGGGGGTGCGCTCCGGTCTAGAGGAGAAGCGGGTGGAGGAAGGAGACGGCGGAGCAGTGTCGGAGATGGAGGGGGAAAGCTCCGACGCGGTGGCGGGGTAGAAGACTGGGCGACGGGATTTTTTTAATTTGGGTTTTTTTTTTCTTTTAATTTCTGAATCGAATGAAGAAATAGGGGGGGGGGGCAGAATGAAATAAGGGGGAGGGGAGAGAGAATGATTTCCTTTTTTTTTTTAATTCCTAAATGTTGACTTTTACATACGACCTCAAAACGAGGCCCACCGCCTGTCGCCCCTAGCGTTTTACACCCATTCCGAACTCAATGGGATATGTATCGCAAGCTGATTGGATCGTTTCGATTAGTTTCCGTTGAATTTACATTTAAATCACTATATTGAATTTTAAACGTACATTTCAAATTACCGGGGTCGCATACGAACTTTAAAAATTCTAGAAAAATATTTTCTAGCTTCGTATTGACGTTACGGTCCTAACAAAACTAGTTTCGTCAAATTCCGAGACCGTTTGGAAAATGGCCATTTTCCAGTCGATTAAAATCAACTAAAACTGGTCAAACGCGTTTTCCTTCGCCACGCTCACATATTGATTCGAAAAATTACGAAATTTGAAACCTAGCAATAATTCGACATCGCGGATCCAACAAAAGTGGTTTCGTCGAAATCCGAGGTCGTTTGCAAAATGGCAATTATTAAGGGCCGAAATTCCATAGCGACTATTCAGAATTTTCAACTGGACATATCTTTTGATTCCTGCTATGAAATTTCAATCTTTCGGATTCGTTGGAAAGATATTCCCAATTAGATCCTATTGTTTTTGGTTTCACTAAAATCCGGATTGTTTTGCACCCGGTACATTCAATTGAAGTTTGAAATCGAATTATCGAACTACCGCGCCATTTTCAATTCTATTTATATTTATATAAATATTTATATTCTAACGACGGCGTATATAATATATACGTTCTAATTCTATTCAAAATAAAGTTTTCGTCGATATTATTTAAAATAATCTATTTTAAATATTCAAATTCAGCTAAAATTGCTAAAATAAAAATTTCAAACTGGCTCGCATTTTCCGGGTTGTTACAAAAGATGTACTTAACCCTTCCATCGATTCAAGCATGTTTATTTAATGGCTAAATTTTGTGGGCATATATTTATTAATATTACCTACCAACCCGATATGTACTTAACCTTCCCACACATTATGTCATATTGGTTAAGTGTTGTCTTAACTTAACCCACCCATTCATCGTGTCATGTTGGTTAAGTGTTCCTTATTAACTTAACTCTTCTCACTTATCATGTCAGATTGGTTAAGTGTTCCCTATTAACTTAACCCCGTTCGTTCATCAAGTTATATTGGTCAAGTGTTTCTTGTTACTTAACCCCACGTGTTCGTCTTGTTGTATTGGTTAAGTGTCATCAGTCAATTCAAGTTAACTTAACCCACCTACTCATCATGTCATGTTACTTTGGTTAAGTGTCGCCTTCTTGTGTTAACTCAACCCTACCACAAACCAAGTTATATTGGGTAAGTGTTAACTTAACCCTTTCCATTTATCATGCTATACCGGTTAAGTGTTTCCTATCAACTTAACCCTAGTCATCCATCTTTTCATATCAGTTAAGTGTTTCTCATTACTTAACCCTAGTCATCCATGTTGTATTTGTTAAGTGTTCCTACGAACTTAACCCAACTCATTCATCTTGTTCATTAGCATTGATTGATTTATTAATGCACCAACCTCTCACATTAGATATGTGTTGTTGCGGTTACTGGATGTGCCGGGCGGTTCCGGGCAGTTTTACACCACAACTCAATCTAACCTTGGGTTTTTCTTGGGCATGATGCACTAACCTCTAACATTAGATAGGTGTTGTTGTGGTTACTGGATGTGCCGAGCGGTTCCGGGCAGTTTTACACCACAACTCAATCTAACCTCGGGTTAGGCATGTTCATCTTTAATCTACACATTTACCCTATATGCCCCAATCTAGATTTTACATGCTAATTACCAAATTCACCAAAACTAGTCATGTTACATTTTACACCCAATCTAGATTTAATGCTCAAGTTACCCCAAATTCGCAACAATAACAATTTTGCCCAAAACTTGATTTATATGCCAACTTATGACTTTATCGTTCATGCCAATTCTATGTTCAATATGTCAAATTACATATTCCATAATTCATGTCAAATTGCATCTTAACAGTTATGTCATAATACATGTTCTAAATAATGCCAAATAATGTCAATTTCATGTTATGCCCAATTCCCCCGCATTCATAACGTCCATATTTCGAGATTCAACTAATGATTCAAAATATAAGGGGAGAAGCAAGATGGAACATCGTAAGAATAGGCATAGTCATATGATGATAAGAACTACTGGTCCAATAAACTTGATGTACTAAAAAGACAAGTTTTGCTAGGAATACATCGCAGGCATATAGATATGATAAGAATTATATCATGAACTTAAAAAGGATTACAATTCCGATATAGAACAAGGATAGATATGATTGGACTAGTTTCATAGTCAAAAATGATTCCCAAAGATATATATACTCAAACACAGATTCCAATGAAAGGATGGCTTACATCAGGCATATTCTCATATCCATTTTATTACATGTCACAATTAGATTTACGTGTACAAATCTGAAAAAAAAGTAATTGACTTATAAAACACAAGCAAATCTTGTTTTCATACCTAAGCTATACATCACTATACACCCTAATCTTCTTCTTTCAAATCATAAACTATCATATATATATATATATATATATATATATATGTCCAAATTTTAGATCTTAAACCACAACATGTACTATGCCTTATATTTACAGTTCAATTTACGCCTTAAATCCCAAGTCATATGTCCAATACTTTATGCCTCAAATCTCAAGTCATATGTCCAATACTTTATGCCTCAAATCCCAAGTCCCAATACTTTATGCCTCAAATCTCAAGTCATATGTCCAATACTTTATGCCTCAAATCCCAAGTCATATGTTCGATACACTTTATGTTTTCAATACAACTTGTGTTATGTCCTCAAATCAGTTACAACTCTATTATGCCCAATTTTGTTTCCAACGTATGTTCGTCTCTTATGAGATCTGGCTCAGGCACGTAGTTGCCTGGCTATAAAACAAAAAGGGAAGAAGGAAAGAGGAGACAAAGAATGGACATAATATTATCAATGAGATAGATCCAAAAGATATAGAAAGATTGGCATAATCTCAGATCCAGATTTATTAAAATGTCATAATCACAATTAACTTTTATTTCTGAAAGTAACGTGAATTTACAAATTACAGAACGGTCTTGAATTCTGGGATCTATATTCTGAAACTGAATAGGTTTCCCTTGAAGTAGACTAATTTAGATTTGTTTTGTTTCTTAGAAATAGTTGTTGAAGTCATTTGGTTAGCTTTTGAGTCTCTACTAGAATTCTAAACTAGATTTCTACGAAGGACTTGAGTAGCATAACCCTGTCTTAAATTTATTTTGATATGAATTAGGGCAGAGTATAGGAAAAAAGATGTTGTGTGGAGTGAAAGTGAGGTTTGGGGTGTTTAAATAGCTTAGGAGCAACGAATTTGGTCAGAACGGGCGTCTAAATGTAGAAAAACGAATCTGTCCACGGATCTGGAAAAGCGGGGGGAGGGGGGAGGTCGACCCCATGGTCGACCTGTTCTACCCAGGTTGACCTCCTAGTCGACCTGGGTCCTAGGAGGGAAATTTCCCATCCAGCCTGGGTGTGTGATTTGAATTTTGAAACTTTAAATGTGAATTCGGGCTGGTTTTTATTTTAAATTCCTGAAACTTTTAAGTGTCATAACTTCTTCATACGGAGTCCGATTTACGCAAACTCAGACTCTATCTCAAGCAGAATTTTGAGGCGAACGCAATGGGATGATTCTTTTCCCTTAATTTTTCTCTTAAAAATTAAGTATACTTTAATTTGTTACTTTGACGTTCACCTAAAGTACGCGGTGTTACAATATACAGTAATAATAAAAATTTATCCTTGGCATTCAATCCCATTTAAAAGTCCTCACATTTTTACGTGGGTGAATTACCTTAGTCTCTAGTTGCTTCTATTCTCACTTAAAAGACCTTTGGGCTGTGCATGGATAAAACTCATTGAGAGGATAAAGTTAAGTTACAACTAACACCATTTAAAAGACCTTTGGGCTATGCGTGGTTAGCAAATGCTTAACAAATTTTTGAGCTTATTTAAATTCTTTTGAAATATTCAATTTTATTGAACTCTCCTCATTTTTGTAAAGTCAATTGTAAATTCATCATTCTAAAAAGTGAATATGCTTATAATTTAAGAATATTATGATTTTTGTTTGATTAAATGAGACTTATAGTATATTTTCCCTCTTGATTTGAATTTATATTTCTAGTTTGTATTCATCACTGTTTCAATTTCTGTTATTCTTTTTATGATAACAAAAGGGAAAGAATGGTCTAGATTTTGATGGATGAGTAAAAATTATAGAATTTTTAAAAAAATTGGTGTTATGTTTGATAAATTTCTAATTTTCAAAATTACGCGTCAATATAGGGAGAGTTCAGTTGTAGGGGGAGCATTCAAATAAGGGGAGTTTCAATATTCATTGTCAAACACATTTATTATATTCAAAATCTTAATATTTGTTTATTATCATCAAATGCGAGATTATTGAATATAACAGTGTTGTATAAACAATTATATGATTTTTGTTTGAAGATAACAACCAAATATATATTTATAACTGTGTTTTTTATTGTACTGACAAAAATATAATATTTATATTTAAGAATTCAAATATTCACACAGTGTTTCTATTTAAATGTAATATTTTATTTCAATATTCAAACTGTACAATTTTTTTACAACTCCGCTATTTGTAGATTCCACTGACACACATCATTTCATAACAATTTCATTTACATATCATGTTCTCTCTACAACACTCATACACTGTCACTCTATTTTACACTCATACATTCATTTTATACAATGACACAGTCTTCTGTTCTTTGTCTTCACAACTCACTGTCAGTCTAGTCATCATCTGCTTACCTGTCACATGAATCACACACAAAGTACATTAAAATAGAAATAAAATTGAACACATGCAAATAAAAATTTATTTTAAATTTTATTTGCCTCAGAATTTTGGTGTGTTTCTCATCATTTTCTAGATCTAGTACGAATTCTCTAATACAGACTGCTTATGAAATTCATAGGGATTCACTGTAAATACCACAAGAGAGTCAATATATATACAAAATATTTCAGTGCAGGGACAGGAATATTTCCTAAATGGCTGCATATTCACACGTGTATATGTATACATGTGTACACTGCCTCACCAATCATGTGTGCGACCGAGGAGTAGCCACATGGACCATGTCGACTAAGTGCAACACTCAAGCAACATACATGGTCGAGCCACACATGTATACAAATGGAATTCAAGTCGAGTCAGCATGTGTAAATATAAAGGAAGTCAAACTGCATATATGCATAATCAAGCACTATAGATTTGGCTCAAACTCAATATGCAGGAAATAGTGTACAACAGCTCAACACGGTTCAGCCAAACCAATTACAAAGGCATGGATGCATTGGCATAAATGTGCAGTTACATTAATGATCAGTGGTGCAAGCTGGATTACATATATGCATGTTAAATGATGCAGCCTCAAGTTCATGGACCAAACTAGATTAAAGTAAGGTGGTGCACAACTATATGCAGCAAGTTCAAGTCAACATTAAGTACCCAGATCGACATAACTCAGGTGAACCAAACAGCATTGCTACATTGTGTACAAAGTAGAGTAGCATGGTTAAGTGGCATGGCAATACTTATGTATGAAGCAACATATAACTATGGTCAGTAAACATGAACTGAATCAACACAACACATGTACATGGTGAACGGAGCTATAGCTACAAGCATCTCTAAAATGGTTCAACAAACATACTTTTTCAAATGGAACAAACAAGGGTACATGTGATGCATGTGGCTAGTCATAAGACAGTGGCCAAGTAATGAATAAATTATTTTATGGAGCAATATACAAGTCTGGTGCATATGCACATATATACGGACAAGATGGTGGAGAAAGGAAATTCAGTTCAAACAGCATGGATGAGCAAGGCATTCTGAAAACAGTGTAACTGTATAGAAAATAACAAATGCATATGCTCAACTCATTATGAACATACATGATCAGGGGTGTACAAATATTAAGGTAAAACAGGAGCAATAATAATCAAGTATGAGCCAAGCAAGTTTAAATATGAATGCTAAACTGAGTGGATCAACATGAATGAAAGCATGGCACATGTACAAGTGCACATATACAAAGGCCAGGTCGATGATATGTACCAAAAAAGTAAAGCAAAGCACACAAGCAAATAGCAAACATCTCAGGCAAATGTTCAAATTCAACACTATTGGGAAAAATCTTAGCAAAGATTCAAGTCAGCCTAATTGAAAGCAATCAGTTTTGACATATTTTTTGGTCTTCCATGATCATAGCATATGGATGAAAACAACATGAAGTTTTTTTTACACAATTTAAATATTCCCTGAAATTAGTATCTCAATATTGGCATGAAACAAATTTTCTGTTTTGCACTATTCAAACTTGGCAAGAACTGTACAATTTAAATAACACGCGAAAAGGGAAGTTTGAATTTTTCTAAACCCAATAATGTTCAGAAGCTTACGAGGTCAAGTTAAGAATTCCAAAATAGGTTGAAGATTTCAAACTCGAAAATAAAAAAACTGTAACCAGGGAAAAAGTCCGCAATATCCCAACATATAACAAAAGAGAAATTCAATTCAGTCGAAGTATTTAGAATCAGAGATTTCAGGGGTTAAAAACCTATAAATACACACAATCATCATCGGTAAGAGGTAGAGAAAAAAGAAGAAAAAAAATCGATCATAAATAAACGAGATTAATGGCAAAAATCACATGCAAATTTTTCCCAGAGCAATCAACATCGAATCAGAATCCAAGAGCATCAATTAGATCGAATAATTATTGGAGGAAGATCGATCCCAGAATAACCCTTGGAGAAAGCCGCCATCGGCATAGAAGTAAAAGAGAAAGCAATAAGGAATAATAATAGAGGATGACCGACCAATGTCTAAAAGGGGCTAAGTCCCTATTTAATAACTAGGGTTTTATTTTTATGTTTTTTATTTGCTTTAAAATTCAATTTTTTTTAAGGAGTCAATAACTACTAGGTTCTGTAGTTAGAAAAATCACAGCTTAGGAGTACGTGTTGTGTTAAGGTCTTGAGCGTAGGAGTTTAAACAATCGGGAGCAATAGTCGCGAGTTTAAAAGGGTCTGTAAGCGAAGAGATTGTTTATAACTTCTAGTAGAAACTTTAAATGCCGTAGTAGGTAGAGTTATGTCAAAGCTGGGTATCTTCTGTGTGTGATTTTCTTACTACAAGTTATTCTAATATTCTATGTTATTTTATTTTTATTTAACAGCAATAAACCCTATTCACCCCCCTGTAAGGTTAATTTAGATCCTACAAAAAATGGATAGTGTGTCTGACATTGTATTCCTTTATACTGTACTCATTGATCTCTGCTAAATATATATCTTTTTGGTGGCGGAGAATCAATTCTTTTGCTTAACACCCTTCTCTGAGACGTAAGAGCTTAGAGGTTATATATTTGTGGAAATCAGTGTACGGTGTGGATTGACAGTGTGGCATGTTGAGTTGCATGGATCAAAGCTCTTGTTGAAAAGCAAGGCTTTGTGGTTGATGATCAAAGCACAACTTTAATTAGCATAGCTTTGTGTACCGTTAATTCGCGAGCCTCACACCCCTGTGTGAACCAAAAACGGGATAGTGACCATAGGGAAATGGACATATGTTAGTTCTAGCTACGAGTAAAATCATGGTATGCGGCCCAGACTGTTTATTCATGTGGTTGTTGCATATTTTGATGGAAAGAGAGGTTTCTTGGAATTTGGGCCAATTAAAAGGCTCGGGTATGATTTGAGTCCTTAGTGGCTCTAGAGTGGTCGACCTACTGACCCATTTTGGAGGTTTGATAAAACCCGCTAACATATAGTTTATGGTATAACTAATCATTGACGGATGACCGGCCCTGCCAATTCCAAAGGCTCGCTAGCGTCCGAGTCCTGAGGCACTTGCTAGTGTGTCTCGAAATCGGTGAGCATGATCCGTTGCCTCGGTTCATAGATGGAAATCCAATTTCCAATACATGATTTTATAGATTTAGTTGTAAACCTATATGGCGACGTAATATAATGGTACCTACGCTGCCTATGGTTGATACATTTATATTTGAAGTTGATTTCTTCACTTATAGTAATAATAAAAGATGAAATTTCGCGTATCAAGCATATTAGGCTATTATAAGGGAAAACTCTATCCTCAACTGCCTTTATTGTGTGATGGGATCTGAGCCTTATAATAGCTTCAATTTTCTCTTTAGCATTACATTGTTTATTTTTATGCATTGGTATTCATGGGGGATAATCCCATTCCGTATTATACAGCGTAGTCTCATGATTTACCTAACTTCAAAATAAAAGCTAATAACTGTTTTAATTTTCACACCAGTCCCATGACTGACTCGGAGTTTATTGTTTCTACATAAACTCTAGGTGCCCATATATTCCACACGGCAACTAGTAGTTTTGGTTTTCACAGATATTTCTTTTCACGGGCCCCTGGATTACAACTGGAGCTATATTCGGATAGCTTTGTATTCGTGTATTTCATTCAGTTGTGATAGTTAATGTATTTCCGCTACGCATTGTAATTATACATTTTATTTCTGCTGCCATGTATTCTAAATCTATGATATTTTTCTATGTAATATTTATTCATACTCTGATATGTTCTTATACTCTGATGTAATTTTTTGTAATAAGAAACAAAATGTTCTATTGTTCGTGTTCTGACGCATCGTTAGAAATCCAGGCTTTCCCTAAGGGGAAGTTTGGGTCGTTTCACTTATGTACTAGTTCAACTACTATCTAATATTTGGATTTTCGCTGTTTGCTCTTTCTCTGAGTGTTGTAGTGAGGCAAATTGTACAAACGCTATTGTTGTTTTCCACGTGTATGGCAATTTCTTTCTTGTTGTTACAAAAGTATGGTGTTTCTGCTACACTATCACTTGCTATTGTATATGTTCTATTATATTTTCTCCTTGAGCTGTGAGTTTACGACAGGTTCCGCTTGTGTTTACCTACTCTGACGATCGTCCATAGCTGTCGTGCACACCTTTCAGCGCATTATTTCTCTTTTATAATGTAGGGGTTATGGCCAGTCGTCACAGGTATAAGCCTAGAAACGCCGGTTGTTATGTTTAAATAGGAGTTCGGAACTATAAGATATTTCGATTATAAAAATTGAATAGGTCAGTTCTAAAATCAAATCCAATTAATGCTTGTACCTTTCGTCTTCCTTTCTTCTTAAGTAAACCAATATACCTCCAGTGCAAGTACCCCAATGAGTTAACCCACGCAGTCCTACGATTGAATTTTCTGCACTCTATATCTATGCCTATTGAAATTGATATTCCTTCCTCTCTTTTAAATAGTCGTTCCCTTTCCTTCTACTCCTCAAAAAAAATCAAACCCGCTCCTCTAAAAATAGATTCGAATGGAATTAAGAAACAGGAAGCTGAATCCTTTCAATGAGTTGAGCCTCAACATTTCCTACTCACGAACGCTACCTTAGGAGTTCGACCATTTCACGATAAATTCATTCGATTCCCGCCTCCTTAAAAAAGGAACCGCGAATTCAAATCGCGATAAGGGATCCTAGATCTTGCAATATGCCTGTAGCTCAACATCAAGAACTGGGCACTCGCGAATCAACAGTATATTTGGGTCTAATTATCAATGAAATTAATAGGGAAGGAAATATGCTATGTTGAAACCGTGATGAGGAGTGCGCAAGCTAGAGATGTTGAAATGGGTGTTGCAATCTCAAGGAAGCACCAATGTTGATCTTCAAATAGGTGACTGAAGTTGAACGAACTGATGGAGATACTTTGTGAATTGAAGTGGTGCTTTGTAACCCTAACCCCCGTGTCACGGAAGTAAGGATAATCATTGGAATATAACACATTACTCAGCATTAGTAGAGTACAGATAATAGCATAAACATGAAATAGAATAATTTATATCAATATGACAGCGAAATCATAAAATATAATAAACATCAGAGTGGCACAGTCATAGGATACAACTTAGTGCATAAAGGAAATGATCAGTCTACATCGAGATCAACGGTACATTACAACAGATAATACATAATGTAGAAAATCAGTCTACATCGCGATCAGTAGTACATATACATAGGATAATACTAGCGGTAATTTCAATAGCCAAAATACAGATAAAGCTTGTCTTCACCATTAGCCAAAAATGCACTCCAAGCTATAGTGCTAAGCCAAAAGAAATCCTGCAACCTGTCACTTGGCTGCCTATGTAAAAATAAGGGCACCCGAGTTCGCACGTGAAACAAACTACGAGTAAGTCATGGGACTGGTATGAGAAATCTACTTAACTGGTTAAACAATAATAATATGGCAAATCATATGACCACTGTAACACCCCACGTCCGTTAATGTCACTCACAAAGGGAATGCATTAAGTTTCATGGAGCGTTATAAGTAAACAGAATGGAATATTACAAGACGGATAAAGTAGTACTTGAAAAATTTATGGCTTTATTGCAGCGGAAAAAGAAATAGGTTTTGTTACACCTTCAAAACAACAAAACCAAGTACATAATATCAGTCTTGTACAAAACCCTTCAGAGTACAAAATTTTAAAGCCCTAATCCCCAACAGAAAATGCCATAAGCAGAATCAAAGCCAAGCAATACATCTTTCAACTTCAAGCTCAAAGAAAGAGACATCTGAACTAAGCTTGAGTATCTCCTCCCTGAGAACCTTGGGGGTGGTGGGTGGGGGGGAGGGAAACAGAAGAAAAGAGGCGAAACAAACTAGGTCCAATATTAGTCTGGTGAGTCCAGTAACTTTAACAATATAATCATTAAAGTAACATGATAAGAACATAAACTGGAAAGTAAGAAATGACTGTACATAAGCATGCATGACAAGGTAGGCAAGATGAACAAGATAAACGTTGATTGCGCTTCTAATCACTATAGGGTAATTACTATACTGCACCAATGCTAAATATATCGCACCGTTACTAGTTTCATACTGAAAGTTGATCCCCATCTTGTAATTGGTAGTCCTCAGGCGTAACATCTAGTAAGAGGTATCCACCCATACAATCCTTACTTGCCCATACTAAATACTAGATGTCCCCACACAACCCCCTTATCTCTTAATTGGTCGGCTCCTTAACTCGTATGTATTCATTACTTGTGTCATTCGGCCCCACTTATTTGTAGATACCTATGCTGGTCCCACCATGGGGTGTATCAATCCCTCTGATGGCAACCCGACATAATTCAAGATGCACAGTGTATGACTACTGATGCCCAGTGCCTGCTTTTTCCACTCTGGAGCACGTGCATGCCCGTACTCCGTCGGAACCTACACTGACGCACCACCCTCCGCTATTTTGACCGCTTATAATCAGCCCAATAATCGTGCCCTACCCTGCCTAGTTCAAGGTACCGTGATACATCTATATGGGTTACTGCTGAAATGGGTCCCCGTTACTAGGGCTTCCTAATCAACATGTTATAACAGTTAGGTGTTCTTAATATAACCTAAACCCATCCATCTGTTTTAATTAACATGTTGTATTGGTTAAGTGTCGCCTATTCATATGTTACTTAACCTTTCCATTGATCCACACAAGTTTATTTAACGGTTAAGTTTGTGGGCCTACATATACTAATATTACCCACCTACCCAAGATTTACTTGATCCTTCCACTTATCAAGTCCATATGTATTATTGGTTAAGCTTGCCTTAACCCTATCCACTTTGTTCATGTAATATTTGTTAAGTTATCTTCTTACCCATGTTAACTTAACCCCACCATTCTTAGCATGTCCGTTCATTAGCATTAATTCATTCACTAATGCCTCAACCTCTCACATTAGGACTGTTGTTTGCAGTTGCTGGATGTGTCGGGAGGTTCCGGGCAGACTTCTACTACAAACTCATTCTAACCTCGGGTTTTAGGCTTAATGCGCTAACCTATCACATTTGATCTGTTGTTGCAGTCGCTGGATGTGCCGGGCGGTTCCGGGCAATCTTACTCTGCAACTCAATCTAACCTCGTGTTAGGCATGTTCATCTTTTAGCCAAATTACATATTTACCATACATGCCCAAATATAGATTTTTATATGCCATTTACCCACAATTGTATTCAATTCAAGTTATGCCACATTTACTTATTATGCCCAAAATTACTTAATTAAGTTATACCCAATTCGCTGCATTTCAATCGCACGTACAACAAGGTCCAAAAACAAAACGGAGAGGGATAATGGAGAAACACAAGAATTGACATAAGGAACAAAATAGGCATGTAAAGGTGTACCCAACTCAAGAATCATGTTTCCAATAGGCATGTTGTATATTAACAATAAGTATGGCTAAATTGAGCAAGTTACATCATAGGCATAAAGATTCGATAGAATTGAACATAAAAGAATCACCAATGGTATACAACATGATAGGTACCATTGTGTCAATCACAACAGTCATAGGAATAGGTAATCTAGATTTGACAAAAGTATAAGCATGAATCATGATTGATTATCTTACAATTAGGCATAGTTCTAGATTCGATTCATTACAAGTCATGATTCCTATTACATGTTCCAGATCTGAGAAATAACTGAACTTACCAAATTATCACAAGTTTACACCCAAACCCATTTACGTCAAGTTTCATGTTTTCTTATTATATACAATTTTTCCCAAACCATAGCCATCATCAATTTATGCCTTTTTACAAATCACATGTTATCCAACATTTCCCAAACTTTTTCCCCATCATTCAAGCGTCATACACGAGCGAATTTCGCATAATATGTTAGGCTCGAAGTTAGCCTAACTCATAAAAAGAAAAAGCAAAAAGGAAGAGGGAAGAAAATCATGGTATCAAAATAGGCATAATTATACGAGCATGAACATGCATGAACTGATAGAATTGACCAAAAAAGCATAGGCTATGAACCAAAAAAAAGATGACAACTTACAAATTTGATAAGATCCATTATAGGCATAATCATATGAGCATAATTTACAACTTATCATAATCACTTTAATTTAATTATCATGTGAAAGCTACATGAACTCATAGAGATTAAGAAAGTAGAGAACATCTGGAATCTGATTTCTGAAGTTGATAAGCTAATTCGTTGATGTAGGCTTTGATCTTTTTCTTTAACCTTGAATTTGATTAGTTATGGTGGAGGCTAGGTTAGCTTAAAGATGGACAGCATGACGGCTTCATAGAATAGGGTTATTAGGGTTTAGGTTTGATGTGATTATATAGAAGTATAGAATTAACTTGAGCCTTTAGATCAACCTATGATCCATCCAGACCATCCAGTCCAAGAAAATGCGTCGTCAGGCCAATCAGAAGTCGCCACGTAGCCCTACGACTTAAAAAATCATCACTGTCCAGAACAGTCAGCAGGGGTCGACCCTTACAGGGGTGTCGACACCTATGTCGAAACCCCTATAGGGTGGTCGACACCTGTGGCGACACCCTCTGGTGGGAATTTTCCCGCACACTTCTTTTCGCTGGTTTGAATTCGAATTTAGATTTATTATTTATTTATTTAATTCTGGTATATAAACTTGAAATCTTCTAAGCTCCATAACTTCTTCATACGGAGCCCAATTTACACAAACTCAGACTCTATCTCAAGCAGAATTCCGAGGCGAATGCAATGGCATAACCCGTTTCCCTTAATTCTTATTCTAAAAGATAAGTGTTCTTAAGTTTGTTAATTTTAATATTTTAAAATTACAGGGTGCTACATTCTCCCCTCCTTAAAGGATTTCGTCCCTGAAATCTCCAAGTCAAGAAGAATGTATATTCTACCATCCAACATCCATCTATTCAACCATTCAATCGCAGGCATCGATTGTCCTTAAGAAGATTTCTAATGCTTTAATGATCATATGCATAGTGTGTGTATATGTCCTTATCTAATGCAAAATCCGGCGGTCTACTGATTCAGTTGACCTCCTTAATGCAATTCATGATAAGGCCATGCGTCCATTATGTATGCAAAAGAACCCTATTGGTACATATCATTTCTATAGGAGTGCACAACCGTACATTCATACAAATGCAACATCCATATGACAACACATCAAGTTTCAACCCATATACAAATACATATATGCATATGCAATATGAAAGTGACTGAGCCGATCTAGTGCCTAATGTGTGAGTAAATGCATCCACGAGCAACCACTAGCAAACAATTGCATACACTTGCATCCACCAAATATAACATGTCTCGAACACATGTTTACAACCATAGGATTTTCCTATTTAAAGATCGAGGATGTAAACGAGGGGGCATAGTAAACGATAGAACATGTATAAACAAAGAGGTGGAAAAGGGAGAAGTTAAGAATGAATCCTTACAAAAGGAAAGGGTACGACGCACGTATCATGTCTTCCGTCTCCCTAGTCGCGTCTCCTTGATCATCTCCCCATTGGGTTTTAACCGACTTGACCTCTCTATTGCATAGCTTCTTGATCTTTGATCCAAGGATGCATGTACGAGCTCGTCTAATCGTGGCATCTCGCTCCACTTCCACTTCTCTAAGCATGCTCGGCTCCACTAATTCCGCAGTATCATGTAAACACTTCCGCAAATACGACATATGAAACACGTCATGAACACTACTTAGCTTCTCAGGCAACTTCACTCTGTACGCCATCTGTCCAATCTTCTCTGTAATGGGAAAGGGTCCAACAAACCTTGGTGATAATACACTCCCCAAAGTGAACTACGTTCCTCAACGGTGACACTTTAATAAAAACTGTGTCTCCAACATCAAAGTCAAGATCGGTTCGTCTCTAGTCAGCGTTTGACTTTTGCCGATCCGGTGTCGTCTTCATTCATCCTCAAATCAAGTCCATCTTCCATGAAGTTTCTCTTTGATCAGCTCGGGTCCAAGAAAAATCCTATCCATAGACTCCTACCAAAATGTTGGTGATCGACACGGTCGTCCATAAAAACCCCAATACTAGCTTAATAACTATTGTTATAAGCGAACTCCACAAATGGAAGGTGCTCTTCTCATGTCCCTCCAAAATCTAGGATACATGACCTTAAAAGATCTTTAAGGATTCTATTCACCCTGTATGTCCGTCCATCTGGGTACGTGATGCTCAAACATAACTGCGTACCTACCACTTTTTGCATATCACCTTTTTCCTCTTGCATCGAAAACTGCTCCAAGCTTTGTCACGTAAGCACCGGTATATACTATGAACGGTTTACTCCCATCTAGCAAAGTCAAAACTGGGGCTAATATCTTTGCAAAGTCCTTAACGAGTTTCCTGTAGTAGCCCGCCAACCCTAGAAAACTTCTTACTTCCATTGCATTTCTAGGAACTTTCCAATCTTGGATTGCCACCACCTTCGCAGGGTCCACTGCTATCCCTGCCTTAGAGAACACGTGTCCTAAGAACCTCACTTCTTTCCTCCAAAAATGACATTTGGAGAACTTAGCTTTGAGTTGATGCGCTCGTAGGGTCACTAAGACTTTCCCCAGATGTAGGGCATGCTCTTCTCGCTTCTAGAGAAAATCAAAATACCATCTACAAAGACTACCACAAACTTGTTTAGAAACTCCCTAAGCACCCTACTCATCAAGTCTACGAAATATGCGGGTGCATTTGTTAAACGAAAAAGGCATGACGAGCCACTCGAAGAAACCGTCAGGAGTTCTAAATGCAGTCTTATCTATGCTATCCTCAGCCATCCTTAGCTGATGAAATCCTGTAGCTAAATATAATTGCGAGAAAACCGAAGTGCCAACCAACTGATCGAACAAGTCATCTATCCTCGGCAATGGGTGTCTGTTCTTCTTCGTTAGCTTGTTCAACTCCCTATAGTTCATGCACAATCTAAGTGAACCATCAGCCTTCATAGCTAAAAAAACTGGAGCACTCCATTCCGAAATACTTCTCCTTTTGAATCCTTCCTAAAGTAGCTTCCCTAATTGCTTACTGAGTTCCCTCCTCTCTCTCTGGGCCATGTGGCGCACCGGTAATGCAACTGGCTTTGCATTATCTACTAAGTATATACGGAGGTTTATCTCGCGCCTTGGGGTTAAACCTCGAACCTCATCAAAGACGTCACCATACTCACGGACTCCTCGAATAGATTACAAATCATCGATGGAGGCGTCAAGTTATTCCAGGTAGCTAAGCGTCACCGAACCTCTAGGGTCACAAGAAATATCAAGGGTCTTTCCACAATGAGTCAACAGTCCAACTACCCACTTTTCACAATCTAGGATGGTACCTTTCCTGGCTAGCCAATCCATCCCTAGAATCAAGCTATAGCCCGTGAAACCAAGAACGAAGGCATTGCATTCAAACCCAACGTCCAAGATAGACACTCTCAAATCCCGACAAAACATAGATAAGTGAGCCAAACCACTAATGGGATTTGAGACTACAATGGGGTCCATAACTAGACTAGTATTGAGGTGCAGTGTTTCAACTAACGAAGCAGATACAAACAATTGCAAAGCGCAAGAGTTAAACAAAGTTCGAACAGGATGATCAAAAAGGAAAAATCAAACTTTCAACAAAAACGTTTCTATCTCTCTCCTGTCCTGGTGCTATGAGAGCATGAACCTGTCCTCCAGAAGTAGGTCCTATCCTCTGCCCTGCCCTTGCCCCAGTCCTTGCCTCCTCGGGTAGTCTTTAGCTTGATGTCTTGCCTCATCGCAATGAAAACAACCAGGCTTCTTCTTATTCCTACAGTCCTTAATTACATGGCCTGTTATACCTCAAATAAGACACCTTCTTTTGTCATGGGGTTAATTATTCATTCCACTTTCTCCTTTATCTTCTTCACAGATTAAAGCCATATCAACAAATTCCTCATCCTTGGTTTGTGCTCCGTAGCCTAAACCCCCTCATCGATCAAGCAGCTAGTTGAACCTTCCTTCCATCGTCTATCTCAAAAATATCAAACAAGTCCTCCACTTCCTTGAGCCAATTCTAGCTTCGACAAACTCTCTGTCCTATGAAACGGTTTTCTGCCCATCGCACGAAAGTCCTTACATATCTTAGAAAAAGCATATCCACGCAGGGAAAAAGACTCAAGAAAGAAAAAGGAAGAGATTTGAAACAAAGAATCGAAAGAAAGATATATGGCTTTTGGGGATTATGTTTTTTCATAATAAACCTTTCTATTGAAAACCCCTTCTTTAGAACATATCTTTTTTGAGAATACTTCTATATAAAAATGCTTTTGAAAATGGTTTTCAAAATCTTTTATCTGTTCTAGTAACCTTCAGCTCTGATACTACGTGTAACACCCCACGTCGGTTAATGTCACTCACAAAGGGAATGCATTAAGTTTCGTGGAGCGTTATACGTAAACAAAACAGAATATTACAAGACGGATAAAGTAGTACATGAAAAATTTATGACTTTGTTGCAACAGAAATAGAAATAGGTTGGGATACACCTTCATGTATGTCAACATGTACATGAAAAATTTATGACTTTGTTGCAACAGAAATAGAAATAGGTTGGGATACACCTTCATGTATGTTGAAAAATTAATGTCACTCACAAAGGGTCTACCCCTACAGGGATGGTCAACATGTATGTCGACACCCCTTAAGGGTGGTCAACACCCTCTGGCAGGAATTTTCCTGCCCACTGCTTTTCGCTGGTTTGAATTCGAATTTAGATTTATTAATTATTTATTTAATTCTAATATAAACTTGAAATCTTCTAAGCTCCATAACTTCTTCATACGGAGCCCGATTTACGTAAACCCGGACTCTATCTCAGGCTGAATTCCGAGGCGAACGCAATGGCGTAACCCGTTTCCCTTAATTCTTCTTCGAAAAATTAAGTGTTCTTAAATTTGTTAATTTTAATATTTTAAAATTATAGGGTGTTACAACTACATTGATTTCGCGGAATGGGTTTACTCCGGTGATTGCCAATGCATGAATAAGATAAATTATTTAAACAACATAATGCTTTTAAAAAAATGAAGCCATTATAAGACTCAGGTCCCATCACACAATGCAACGCAAGTCAGAGGATAGAGTTTTAACTTATATTATCCAAATTATGCTTGATACATATAAAACAAAATCATTTGGTATTATTACTAGTGCGTATATATTTCAAAAGCAATTTCAATCATACAGTATCAATCATAGCCGACATGGGTACCATATATCATGTCGCCATATATAGGTTTACGATCAATCCGTAATTTCGTATTGGGAATTAGATTCCATCATTAGTCGAGGCAAGGAATGTACTCCTCACTGCTTCGAGACACTCTAGCAAGTGCCTCAGGACTGCACACTCTGGGCAACCCTTGGATCGGTTGGGCCAATCCTCTCTTATGTCTGAGGATCTGGCAATTCCTGAACACACGTCTCCCTATCCTATCGGACCTATCCATCGGCTCCGTAGTAACCGATATATCCGAAGCGCCTCTCTATCCATCATCCACATAGGTAAAAATGTAAATGTCTGGGCTCCATACCATGACACCACCCATAGCTAGAAAGAAACATCATATTCTCCCAACGGTCCCTTATCCCGTTTTTAACTCATATCAACGTGTGAGGCTCACGAATTAACTCTATACACAAAGCTATGCCCTTTAAGGCCGTGCTTTGTTCATCAACCACAGGACTCTACTTTTCAACAAGAGCCTTGATCACTGCATCTCTGCATGCCACACTGGCAATTCACGCCTTGCGACTGATGTCTATGGATATATAACCTCTGAGCTCATACGTCTCAGAGAAGGGTGTTAAGCAAGAGAATAAATTCTCCGCCACCAGGCAGATATATAGTTAATAGAGATCAATCAACACAAAAAATATCCAACGTCAGACACACATCCATTTACAAGTTCGTTCTAGGTCTGAATGAAACTGGAGGCACCTTATTTCTCATTCCATATGCCCAATACGGAAGAGAGGCCCTTGCATATTTGGACAGTCCACAAGTATGTCCGGACCACTACCACTGTAACCCCTTCATGGGATCTAACCATATCCAAGGCATCAGTAGTAATTTATTCGATGTGAAGATCATCGGTCTTGCACTGCCTTCATATCTTCGGCTTTTATTCATCGATCAATTATTTGAATTGAAAATTAACTCGGCCTTTTCAAATAACTCACGTATATATAGAATTCTTCAAACCAATTCTTACCATGGTTAAATTATTTAACATTCGTGTTTTAGTTCATTAATTTAATTTTCATGTCAAGCACATCCAACCATCTAGATATCAAACTAACCAAGTAAAATCGGTTTATTTCCGTTCCATATCATTTATAATATTTTCTAATGATTTATCACTATTTTTATTTATAATAAAATAGCTCAATTTAATTAAACAACACTTCAGGCCATTACGCAACCCTAGCACTGTTTTTCATTAAATTTGTTTTATACATATTTCAAAATCTATTCGTTTGATCTTAACGAAGTTAATATCATTGGAAAGATCTTTCCGAAGCGAACCCAATGGTTCTGGTTTCGGGAAAATCTGACAGTTGGATCTCTCGGTATAATCGTTTAAAGTTACGATTTCAAAACGCAAATTACAGTGGCGCGATTTGTTTTATTTTAATATATATAATTCATTCGATGATTTCCAAACCATTTTTACCTCAAAAATTTGGCTAACGCCTTTAAATTTGGAAAAATTTCGCCATACCCTCCTTTGTACGAAGATGGGTTTGGAAATTTATTGGGTCGTATTAGGCACCCAATAAATCCAGTTTAAGCATACACAATTTTTAGTGACTAATCTAGGCCCAAGGGAGTGTGTAAAAATCATAACTCTAGAGAATAAATTCTCATCACCTTGTCTAGTGTTGGAAAATAAATAATCCATTTGCTGTATCTAATAACTAGAGAGATATGATTATAGTCAACTCCATACACATGTGGGTTTTCATTAAATCTGACAATTTACCAGTTTATTTTATTTAGTCCATATCAGCCCATAATCTGTTCAACCTGTAATACAGTCATCGCCATACAAGCATCTCGCTTGTACAGTAATTCTATGCTCGTCACATAAGCTACAAGTGCTTATGTGGTATATGATAGAGTATGCTATCTTCAAGTAGTATGCCATGTAGTGTAGTTCAAAATTAATTGTTAGTATTCTATGGTGACGTTTATATACTCACACAAAAAAACCAGCACACCGCATCAAATGGCATTTACAGGAGTTTATACAATAATAAAATTGCACGGCCAACTCATTAAGGCTTACCTATTTGTCGGGCACACAAATAAATTCTTTACTCAACAGTTAACCCATTTTCCTGTTTAGCATACGTATATATATGTGCATATCTAAGCTAAAAATAATATTTCTAGCGAGCAAATATTTGTTTTCATACATGGTTATTTTTAACATTTCATACACATGTTAAAAATAATATTTTAAACTAACCAATATTTATTTCAACACATGAATATTTTTAATGATTCATACATACAATAAAAATGTGAATTTTATTATATAGATAATTTATTTAACTCATGAATATTTTTAATGGTTCATACATACAATAAAAATGTGAATTTTACTGTATAAACAATTTATTCAACTCAGGAATATTTTTAATGATTCATACATACAATAAAAATGTGAATTTTATTTTATAAACAATTTATTCAACTCATGAATATTTTTAATGATTCATATAAATTATAAAAATGATATTGTTATCGTTTAAATAATTTATACAACCAATGAATATTTTTAGTAGTTCATATATACGATAAAAATGTAATTTTTATGGTTCAAAGTATTTACTCAACACATGAATATTTTTAGTAGTTCATACATACAATAAAAATTTGAATTTTATTGTTTAAACAATTTATTTCAAACATGAATATTTTATATATTTCATACATACAATAAAATGTGATTTTTATTGTTTAAATGATTTATTTCAAGCATGAATATTTTATATACTTCACATACACAATAAAAATGTTAATTTTATTGTTCTAAGAATTTATTCAGTGCATGAATGTTTTCCACACTTCACATACACAATAAAAATGTTAATTTTATTGTTCTAGGAATTTATTCAACACATGAATATATTTCAACACATGAATATTTTTCAACACATGAATATATTTCAACAAATGAATATTTTAGAAAATTTCGGCACTATAATGGCAGGGTATTTAAAACCGGCACCGTGTCGAAGCACGGCTCCTCTGCTATCCTAGGCCTTGCGGACTGTAACACCCCATAAATTTAAATATTAAAGTTAACAAATTAAAGAATACTTAATTTCAGATGTGAGAATCAAGGGAAACGGGTTACGCCATTGTGTTTGTCTCGGAATTCTGGTTGAGATAGAGTCCGAGTTTGCGTAAATTGGACTTCATATGAAGAATTTATGGCTGTCATAAGTTTCCAGAAATTCAAATTTAAATTCAAAAACGAATCCAGACTCAGAACTGGGCAGGGCGGGAAATTTCCCGCCCAAGGCCAGGTTAACCTGGGTGTTGACCTTAATGTCGACCTCCCCTATATAGGTCGACCTTAGTGTTGACCTGTGGGTCGACCTGCCTCCCCCCCTGGGAAGATCTGGGAGATGACAATTTTGTGGCTCAGTGCTGAACCACTAGGGCTGAGGTGTCACCCTATCATGGCTGGATGGTCTTGATTTGATTCTAGGTTGATCGGATAGCCTAAATTAATCCTAAATTCTATATAAACACATGTAGACTCAAACCCTAAAACCAAATAAAAATTAGAACCATGGCCGTCATGTTATCACCTTGCAACGTAGATTTGCCGCCACCAACTAGAGGGAAAAGTGAAGCTAATCAACTCAATTCAACTCAAATTTATAACAACAACAACGAATTTGTCAACTTCTAAGGCGAGCTAAATCAATTTCAGAACTCAGATTCCAGAACTCAAGACCTTTTTTGAGTTGTGAGTTCAAAATCTTTAATAAGATAATTAATAAGTTAATTGGGTTAAGTTATAAATTGGGTTATATGGCTATGTTTGTGAGACATTGAAAAAATGTGATATTTTGTGAATATATGCTAGTTGTTCATAGTGATAGTTTTGTTGCGGATCCCTTTTCATATGCCAAATCAGCTATGTTCAACTTGATTCACGTTTGATATCGTTTTATATGCAAGTTTGGGTGTAGATTATATGTTAGTTTCTATATGAATTGTACACAAGTTTACATGTGTATCAAATAAAGTGACTATATGCAAGTTTAGGTAGAATTGGATTCACATATATGCAAGTTTACACCTTTGGATTTAGAACTATAATGTACATAGTTTTATGCAAGTTTGTGATTATGGCCTATGCAAGTTTTGGATGATAACTGTATTACATATATGCAAGTTTACACCTTTGGATTTAGATCTATGATGTACATAGTTTTATGCAAGTTTGTGATTATGGCCTATGCAAGTTTTGGATGATAACTATATTACATATATGCAAGTTCACACCTTTAGGCCTATGTTTAGATTCATGACAATAACAAGTTTATGCAAGTTATGTTGTAAGCCCTATTTGCAAGATTAGATCCATTTTGTGTGTTACGCAAATTTGCGATGTTTCTTCCCTTTTATGAGTTAGACTAATTGCTAGTCTAATATACATATATGTCATGATAAACGAACGAACAACGTGGGGACGATGGGTGTAATATTGAATATACACATATTGAGAATATGCATAATGGCCTTGAAAAAGGCATAAAATTAAATTAAGACATTAATTGGAAAAATTGGCATTTATGGACGTAATTGAAACAATTATGGACATAAGTATATTTGGAATTTATTTACAAATTTTGAATAGGGATATTAATCCACTTTGGGTTAAATAAAGATGTTTAATAATAAACCGCCTAAGACACAAGGTTAGACTCGTTTGTGGTGTAAGGCTGCCGGACCTGCCCGGCAAATCCAGCAGCCACAAATGCCAGTCTAATGTGAGTGGTCGAAAGCATGAATTAAATGCGTAACAGTTGTAAAGACACGAGGTTAGGCTCATTTGTTGTGTAAGACTGCCCGGACCCGCCCGACAAATCCAGCTGCCACAAATGTCAGTCTAATGTGGGAGGTCTTCACAAGGTTACAGTGTTAATGAATTAAGAAACAATTAACCAGATAAACATGTGGTGGGACATGAGGGGTTAGATGGGTGCCTTGGGTTGCATGTGAAAATCAAGTGGGTGCCTTGGGTGGCATGTGAAATACGATTAGATACGCTTAACCAAGATTGAAACATATAAGAAAACATGGATAAGAATGGGGTTAAGTGGGGAAAAACCTTAGAGGGGACCAAGCATAGGTGGAAGGCTTGTGTCATGCATGAGGGCCCTTTTCAAACCAGTAACCCATTAAGTATCTTTGTGGGCTCGACCCAAGTCGAGGACGGGACACGTGTACTGGATTTGATTGTAAGAGGTCAAAACGGTTTAGCGATGGCAACGCAAGTCCAACGGGGTCATATGTGTGTGTGGGCCCAGGCTAGTAGATATGACGTTGTTGCATCGTGTAGATATAAGCCATGCATTTTTGTGGTATCAGGGTGCCACTTTGGTGAGTGATACACCCCACTTTGGGGCCAGCACGGGTATCTACGAGTTAAGGAGCCGATCGAATGGGGGTAGTGGGTACACCTAGTGAAGATAGGGGCAGGAGGCACCTATGAAGGCAGCTAGGGGTACACGAAACTACCATTATCATTATTGAGTTCTATAGGTGGGATCAACTTTTAGGGTGTTTGGTGTGGTGCAGTGTAGTAATTACCCTAAAGTGATTAGGTACGCTTTAACGTTATCTTTGTTCATCTTATTCCCTTAGTTTTCCCTGTCATACCCATTGGTTCATAGTCATTTTCTTATTTTCCAGCTAATGACTTGTCCTAGTTACTTAATGATTATATTGTTAAAGTTATTGCACTCGCAAGACTTTATGTCTAACCCATTTGTTTCCACCTCTTTTCTTCCTTCCCCCTACCCCCCAAGGTGCTCAGGGTGGGACTAGTACTAGTGGAGCTTGATTTGGACAGCTTTATCTCTTTCTCTGGAAGTTTGCTTGGATCGTTGAAGTAAAAATTCAGCCTATCTTACTTATGGCTATTTTATGTGGGGTTATGTCTTTCATTCTATGTACTCTGATTTAGAAAAGATGGATATTATGTACTTGACTCTAGTCTTTTTTTGATGATGTAGTCAAACTTATTTTTTTACCACTGCAATAAAAATGAAGTTTTAAATTTTTGAGTACCATTTTATATCTGTCTTGTTGTTAAATTTCTGTTCTATACACACTTAATACGCTCCATGGAAGTTAATGCATTCCCTTTGTGAGTGACATTAATGGACGTGGGGTGTCCCACGTGGTAACAGACCTGAAGGTTACCAAAACAGATAAGATATTTTGAAAAACAATTTTTCAAAAGCATTTTATAAAGAAATACTCTCAAAATACATTTTAACGAACGTATTTTCAAGAGAAAGGTTTATTTTAAAAACATAACCCCAAGAGCCATATATCTTTCTTTCGAAATCTTCATTTGAATCTCTTCATTTTCTTTTCAGCATGTCTGCAATTCCCGAGATACCCAAGGGGATACCGATACCAGGATGGTTTAGAAGGTATCTGGAAGCTAGGGCCCATGTCGCAGGCCTAGTAAATGCTCCTCCTCCTCCTCCCCGTGTTGACACTTATACAAAGATATGCAAGGATTTTCGGGAAATGGGCGGGAAACCTTTTCACGGGTTGGAAACGTTTGTTGAGGCTCGAAATTGGCTAAAGGAGGTGGAATAACTATTTGGAATCTTTGAGGTAGAAGATGGAAGAAAGGTCCAGTTAGCTGTATGGTTAATGAAGGATGAGGCCTCGTTTTGGTGGGAGGTCACTAATGGAGAGCGTCCAGTTAATACATGGCCGGATTTCAGGTGTAGGTTTGAGACGAAGTTTCTCTCACGGGCTGAAGAGAATCTATACATGGAAAGGTTTTTGGCATTGAGGCAGGGGAATCTATCAGTGAAAGAATATGTCAACAAGTTCAATCCGTTGGCAAGATTTGGCTTGGACTTCGTGAATACACCCGAAAAGAAGGCCCTGCGATTTGTTAAGGGTTTGAACGAGCTACTGCAAGGGTTAGCTATGACCCACATCCCTATGGGGGCCACCTTTGAGAGACTAGTTGACGTGGCGCTTATGCATGAAGAGGAGAAAGGCGCCAATGCTAGTAAAGCACCTGAGAAGAAAGGGGATCAAAAGAAACAACAACAACAGAACAAGAAGGGAGGTAAAGACAACAATAGTAAGGGAAAGAAAAGATGCTTTAACTATGGGACACCAGGCCATCTAAGCAAAGACTGTAGGAAGAAGAAGAAGACTGGTTGTTTCCACTGTGGCGAGGCATGACATCTAATTAAGGACTTCCCAAAAAAAGGGCAGAGGGCAGGGCCTACCTCTGGAGGGCAGATTCAGGCTCTCATGGCAGTAGGGCAGGCAAGGGGGCAGGTCCAGGCTCTCGTGGTTCCACCGCTGCAAGAACGAGGTAGAACTATTTCCGTTGAAAGTTTAGTTTATCTTTTCGATCATCCTGTTCACGCACTCTTTGATCTAGCGCATCACACTTTTTTATATCCACTGCTTTAGTTGAGACACTACACCTAAACACCAGTATAGTAGAGGATCCCTTAGTTGTTTCAAATCCAATTGGGGGCTCAGACTATTTGTCGATGATTTGTTTGGTTTTGGAAATTTCTATACTTAGCATTAGGTTTAGATATGATGCTTATGTTTTGTGCTTCACAGGCTATGGGTTAATTTTGGGCATGGATTGGCTATCCAGAAATGGAGCCATCTTATATTGTGAAAGGGGAGAGGTTAGGCTTATGACTTGCTTGGGCAACACTCTCGAAATCTCTTGTAATCCCATGAATTCTGTTATGCAAAGTTATCTAGAATCGCTTGACACGTCTGTTGAGGATTTGCAGTCTGTTAGAGTGGTCCGTGAATACTCGGATGTCTTCGATGAAGTTCGAGATTTACCCCCGAGGCGTGAGATAGACATTCAAATATACTTACTAGATAATGCAAAGCCAGTTGCATTACCAGTGCGCCACATGGCTCCGAGAGAGAGAAGAGAACTCAGTAAGCAAGTGAAAGAATTGCTTGAGAAGGGGTTCATAAGAAGAAGTATTTTGGAGTGGGGTGCTCCAGTCGTTTTTGCTACAAAAGCTGATGGTTCACTTAGATTGTGCGTGGACTATAGAGAACTGAATAAGCTAACGAAGAAGAACAAACACCCATTACCGAGGATAGACGATTTATTCGATCAGTTGGTGGGAGCTTCGGTTTTCTCGCAACTGGATTTGGCTACAGGGTTTCATCAGCTAAGGGTGGCTGAAGATAGCATCGATAAGACTACATTTAGAACTCCCAACGGTTTCTTCGAGTGGCTCATCATGCCTTTTGGTTTGACGAATGCACCCGCATACTTTGTTGACTTAATGAGTAGGGTGTTTAGGGAATTTATGAACAAATTTGTGGTAGTCTTTGTAGACGATATTCTGGTTTTCTCTAAAGATGAAGAAGAGCATGCCCTACATCTTATGGAAGTCTTAGAGACCCTACGAGCGCATCAGCTAAAGCTAAGTTCTCCAAGTGCCATTTTTGGAGAAAAGAAGTGAGGTTCTTAGGACACGTGGTCTCTAAGGAAGGGATAGCTGTGGATCCCGCTAAGATAGTGGCAATCCAAGATTGGAAAATGCCTAAGAACGCAACCAAAGTAAGAAGCTTTTTAGGGTTGGCTGGCTATTATAGGAAGTTCATTAAGGACTTCGCGAAGATATCAGCCCCTCTCACTCGATTAACGAAGAAGAATTTGACTTTTACTTGGGACGTTGACTGTGATGATGCTTTCCAATGTTTGAAGAGAGCTTTGACGATCGCTCCACTTTTAGTTTTTCCAGACGGGAGTAAGACATTCACTGTATATACTGATGCTTGCGGGACAGGGCTTGACGCAATTTTAATGCAAGAGGGAAGGGTGATATGCTATGGTGGAAGACAGTTGAAAACCCACGAGAAAAATTACCCTACCCACGACTTGGAATTGGCGGCCATAGTTTTTGCACCTAAGTTGTGGCGTCATTATTTGCTTGGCGAAAGGTTTGAATTGTATACAGACCATAAGTCGCTAAAATACTTATTCTCTCAGAAGGACCTAAACTTGAGGCAACAAAGATGGATGGAGTTTTTGGCATCCAACGATTTTGAGACCGCATATACCCCTGGCAAGGGTAACGTTGTAGCTGACGCCCAAAGTAGAAAGAAGTTTACTTTAAGTCCTTTGTCTGTAGAGCGGCAGAGTTTGGAGTATATATCTTTCTTTGACTTTAGACCTTCTGTCGAATATGTACCCGGATTGTTGGCATCATTAGAGGTGCAACCTAAAATTTTGGGTCGAGTTGGAGAGGCACAGCGAAATGACCCACAGTTGGTTGAGATAATAGGCAAGCTTATTGGAGGGGAGTCCTCAAGACATCTTGATAGATATGCTATAGATGAAAGAGGTTGGCTACGTAGAGATGGAAGACTTTGCGTACCACAAGACAAAAGTTTGAAGAAGGCAATTCTTCAAGACTCACATCGCTCTAAGATGACCATACATCCCGGTGGTGATAAGATGTATAGGGATATGAAGCGAGTTTTCTTTTGGGCCAGAATGAAGAAGGACGTGGCTGAATTCGTTGCTAGATGCTTAGTGTGCCAGCAAGTCATGGTGGAGCAAAAAAAACCCGGAGGTTTGCTCCATCCCTTAGAGATTCCTCTTTGGAAATGGGAAAGCGTTTCCATGGATTTTGTAGATGGGTTACCAATATCGAGGAAGGGTAATACGGGGATTTGGGTAATTGTAGACTGACTTACTAAAAGTGCCCATTTTATTCCCGTTAAAAGTAAAAGGACCGCCGCGTGGTTAGCATCTATTTACCTTCGAGAGATAGTCCATTTGCACGGCATACCCTCCGGCATTGTAAGCGATAGAGATCCTATTTTCACAAGCGAGTTTTGGAAGAGCTTACAAGATGCGGTTGGAACGCAACTATGCTTAAGTACCGCTTATCATCCTCAGACGAACGGCCAGACCGAGAGGATGAATCGGATTCTAGAAGACCTTCTGAGGCTATGCATTCTAGACTTTGGAGGAACATGGGAAGAACACCTTCCACTAGTAGAGTTCACTATAATAATAATTTTCAGGCTAGCATTGGCATGGCACCATTTGAGGCTCTTTATGGACGACCGTGCCGATCACCTACATGTTGGTGGGAATCCACGGATAAGGTTTTGCTTGGACCCGACATGATTAGGGAAACTTCGGAGAAGATAGACCTGATTCGACGGCGAATGAAGACGGTGCAAGACCGACAGAAGTAATATGCGGATAAGTGACGAACCGATCTTGAGTTCAATGTTGGGGACATGGTTTTTATTAAGGTGTCACCGTTAAGAAACGTAGTCCGCTTTAGATCAGTAGGGAAGTTAGCACCAAGGTTCATAGGACCCTTTCCAATTACAGAGAGGATTGGGCAGATGGCGTACAGAGTAAAGTTACCAGAGAAGCTCAGCGGAGTTCATGACGTGTTTCACGTTTCACATTTGCGTAAGTGTTTACACGATACGGCGGAAGTGGTAAAGCCGAGCACGCTCGAAGAAGTGGAAGTAGAGAGCAAGGCCACGATCAGATTAGCTCCTACACATTCTTGGATCGAAGGTCAAAAAGCTTCGCAACAAAGAGGTCAAGCTGGTCAAAGTGCAATGGGGAGATGATCAAAGAGACGCGACTTGTGAAACGGAAGATAAGATGCGTACGTTGTACCCTTTCCTTTTTGAGGGTATGTTTAAATTTCTCCTTTTTCTACCGCTTTGTTGATACTTGTCCTATCTTTTAGTATTATCTTTGCATTGACATCTTTGATCTTTAGTTAGGAAGAACCCTATGGTTGAAACATGTGTTTGAGACATGTTATGTCTGGTGGATGTAAATGGATGCAAGTGGTTGCTAGTGGTTGCTGGTGGATGCATATACGCACACCTTAGGCACTAGATCGGCTCAATCACCTTCATGTTGCATATAAACATATGTGTATATTTAAATTAATGGACGTATAATGGTTGTGTCATCATATGGATGTTGCATTTTGATGAGTGGTTGTGCACACATGTAGAAATAATATGTATTGATAGGATTCTTTCGCATACATAATGGACGCAAAGGACGCATGGCACTATCATGATTTGCATTACGGAGGTCAACTGAATCAGTAGACCGCCTGATTTTGCATTAGGTAAGGAACATATGCACACACTTCTTGCATATGTTCATACAACATTAGAAATTTTGTAAGGACAATGGATGCCTGCATTTGATGGTTGAGTAGATGGATGATTGGATGTTAGGATATGCCTTCTTCTTTACTTGGAGATTTCAGGGGCGAAATCCTTTAAGGAGGGGAGAATGTAACACCCCGTAAATTAATATTTTAAAGTTAACAAATTAAAGAATACTTAATTTCAAATGTGAGAATCAAGGGAAACAGGTTACGCAATTGTGTTCGCCTCGGAATTCTGGTTGAGATGGAGTCCGAGTTTGCATAAATTGGACTTCCTATGAAGAAGTTATGGCTGTCAGAAGTTTCCAGAAATTCAAATTTAAATTCGGACTCAGAACTGGGCAGGACGGGAAATTTCCCGCCCAAGGCCAGGTCGACCTGGGGGTCGACCTGCCCCCCCGAGGTAGATCTGAGAGATGACGATTTTGTGACATAGTGCTGAGTCACTAGGGCTGAGGTGTCACCCTATCTTGGCTGGATGGTCTTGATTTGATTCTAGGTTGATCGGATAGCCTAAATTAATCCTAAATTCTATATAAACACATGTAGACTCAAACCCTAAAACCAAATAAAAATTAGAACCGTGGTCATCATGCTATCACCTTGCAACGTATAGTTGCCGCCACCAACTAGAGGGAAAAGTGAAGCTAATCAACTCAATTCAACTCAAATTTATAACAACAACAACGAATTTGTCAACTTCTAAGGCGAGCTAAATCAATTTCAGAACTCAGATTCCAGAACTCAAGACCTTTTTTGAGTTGTGAGTTCAAAATCTTTAATAAGATAATTAATAAGTTAATTGGGTTAAGTTATAAATTGGGTTATATGGCTATGTTTGTGAGACATTGAAAAAATGTGATATTTTGTGAATATATGCTAGTTGTTCATAATGATAGTTTTGTTGTGGATCCCTTTTCATATGCCAAATCAGCTATGTTCAACTTGATTCATGTTTGATATCGTTTTATATGCAAGTTTGGGTGTAGATTATATGTTAGTTTCTATATGAATTGTACAAAAGTTTACATGTGAATCAAATAAAGTGACTATATGCAAATTTAGGTAGAAATTGGATTCACATATATGCAAGTTTACACCTTTGGATTTAGAACTATAATGTACATAGTTTTATGCAAGTTTGTGATTATGGCCTATGCAAGTTTCGGATGGTAACTGTATTACATATATGCAAGTTTACACCTTTGGATTTAGATCTATGATGTACATAGTTTTATGCAAGTTTGTGATTATGGCCTATGCAAGTTTTGGATGATAACTATATTACATATATGCAAGTTCACACCTTTAGGCCTATGTTTAGAATCATGACAATAACAAGTTTATGCAAGTTATGTTGTAAACCCTATTTGCAAGATTAGATCCATTTTGTGTGTTACGCAAATTTGCGATGTTTCTTCCCTTTTATGAGTTAGACTAATTGCTAGTCTAATATACATATATGTCATGATAAACGAACGAACAACGTGGGGACGATGGGTGTAATATTGAATATACACATATTGAGAATATGTATAATGGCCTTGAAAAAGGCATAATATTAAATTAAGACATTAATTGGAAAAATTGGCATTTATGGACATAATTGAGACAATTATGGACATAAGTATATTTGGAATTTATTTACAAATTTTGAATAGGGATATTAATCCACTTTGGGTTAAATAAAGATGTGTAATAATAAACCGCCTAAGACACGAGGTTTGACTCGTTTGTGGTGTAAGACTGCCCGGACCCGCTCGGCAAATCCAGCAGCCACAAATGCCAGTCTAATGTGAGAGGTCGAAGACATGAATTAAATACGTAACAATTGTAAAGACATGAGGTTAGGCTCGTTTGTGGTGTAAGACCGCCCGGACCCGCCCGGACCCGCCCGGACCCGCCCGGCAAATCCAGCTGCCACAAATGTCAGTCTAATGTTGGAGGTCTTTACAAGGTTACGGTGTTAATGAATTAAGAAACACTTAACCAGATAAACATGTGGTGGGACATGAGGTGTTAGGTGGGTGCCTTGGGTGGCATGTAAAAATCAAGTGGGTTACTTGGGTGGCATGTGAAATACGATTAGATACGCTTAACCAAGATTGAAACATGTAAGAAGACATGGATAAGAATGGGGTTTAGTGGGGAAAAACCTTAGAGGGGACCAAGCATAGGTGGAAGGCTTGTGTCATGCATGGGGGCCCTTTTCAAACCAGTAACCCATTAAGTATCTTTGAGGGCTCGAGCCAAGTCGAGGACGGGACATGCGTACTGGATTTGATTGTAAGAGGTCAAAACGAGTTAGCAGTGGCTACGCAAGTCCAACGGGGTCATATGCGTGTGTGGGCCTGGGCTGGTAGATAAGACGTTGTTGCATCGTGTAGATATAAGCCGTGCATTTTGGTGGTATCGGGTTGCCACTTTGGGGAGTGATACACCCCACTATGGGGCCAGCGCGGGTATCTACTAGTTAGGGAGCCGATCGAATGGGGGTAGTGGGTACACCTAGTGGAGATAGGGGCAGGCGGCATCTATGAAGGCAACTCGCGGTACACAAAACTACCATTATCATTATTGAGTTCTGTAGGCGGGATCAACTTTTAGGGTGTTTGGTGTGGTGCAATGTAGTAATTATCCTATAGTGATTAGGTACGCTTTAACGTTATCTTTGTTCATCTTATTCCCTTAGTTTGCCCTGTCATACCCATTGGTTCACAGTCATTTCCTTATTTTCCAGCTTATGCCTTGTCCTTGTTACTTAATGATTATATTGTTAAAGTTATTGCACTCGCCAGACTATATGTCTGACCCCTTTGTTTCCACCTCTTTTTTTCCTCCCCCCCCAAGGTGCTCACGGTGGAACTAGTACTAGTGGAGCTTGATTTGGACAGCTTTATCTCTTTCTCTGGAAGTTTGCTTGGATCGCTGAAGTAGAAGTCCAGCCTATCTTACTTATGGATATTTTATGTGGGGTTATGTCTTTCATACTATGTACTCTGATTTAGACAAGATGGATATTACGTACTTGACTCTAGTCTTTGGTTTTTGATGGTGTAATCAAACTTATTTGTTTACCGCTGCAACAAAAATGAAGTTTTAAATTTTTTAGTACTGTTTTATATATGTCTTGTTGTTAAGTTTCTGTTCTATACACACTTAAAACGCTCCATGGAAGTTAATGCATTCCCTTTGTGAGTGACATTAATGGATGTGGGTTGTCACACGAACAAGGGGTTTCATTTCTATAATTTCCACAATATCTTTAATTTTCATAACACAATGAATTTTTAACAAACGAATGAATTTTGTTGCGACCATAATCAACCATTCACAACCACAACCAAATTTCACACCACAATACAATCAAGTTATCCATGTTTTGTGGACGACGGGGGTCGAGAGCTACTAAACTCCATTTGCAACCTAATATATTTTATTTCCATTTTAATCGAATTTAGAAATCTCAAATTTCTTTTTTTACTCCTAAAACTGTAGCGAGCTCCGAATGCATTCTAGACTTTTCTAGAATGTAACGTGCGATGTCTCGGTCCTGTGTCTCTTATTTCACTGGATTTGGACAACATACAAAAAAGATATGATTTTTATACGATAAATCAACTTTGCAATGCTTTTAAGCGTTATAGACCTTTTAAATAAACCATGTCGTTACCTCTCAGCGAAGGTTCAAAACTAGGTTTACGATTTTCACTCAATCCATAGCACGAGGCCAAAATCAAATGGTACCACGTCGAAGAGCGTGGGAAGGCGCACCTGCGCCTGGGGGTGCGGTCGAGATCGGTGAAGCCCTTGTGGCAGTCTGAAGTCGACGACTTCGAGGGTGCAGAACCCAACGATTACTCAACGGTAAATGGTGTGGTGGGTATGTATTTGAAGAGGAGGAGGAGCTCTACAAAATCCTCAACTGGAGTGTTTGATTTCATTGAGTGGATTGGCCGGAATCAAGGAGAGAAGGTTGGAATACGTAGCCGCCGTTCAAACGATAGGGTTACGAGTTTTTAAAGTTTTTCTAGAAAATTAAAATAATGAATGGAATTATCCTATTGGCCCATATATATATTTATTTCTAAAATAGGGTTTTCTAAACCGAGCTCCAAATCAAACCGACGAGTGTCACCCCCAGCTAAATACCCCCATTTCGGACATAATGGAATATATTTCGTAAGCCCATTTGACTGTTTCAGTCAGTTATTCTTCAAATTAAAATATAAAATATTCGATTTTAGATTTGAACATACATTTTAATTTACCGAGTATTGATTCCAAAAATTCCAGAAAAATAATTCTGGCTATGTTAGGACGATACGGTCCCAAAAAAACTAATTTCATTGAATTTGAAGACTGTTTGAAAAATGGCCATTTTCTGGTCGATTCAATGTGCACTATATTTGAAAAACACGTTTTCCTTTACCATGCTCATATATTAGTTCCAAAAATTATGGAATTTTAAAATTAGTAATAAATTGACATTCCAGATCCAACCAAAGTGATTTCGTCGAAAACGGAGGTCGTTTGCAAAATTGCTATTTTTAAGGGCTTTATTCTTATTTAAAAACAGAAATTTTAAATTCTATCCAAATTTCTGTTCAAATTATCCAAAATAAGATTTTTAAATTGGCTCTGATTTTCCAAGTTGTTACAGAGGTTGAACTGGGGATTAGCGCAGGGAAAAATGGTTTGGAAAGGAGATGAGCTCCGGTGACAAGCAGCTCGTGTAGCTATTGAAGTGTGGTGAGGATTGTGGATTAAAAATGTTGTGTTGTTCTTTGCCTATGCATATTGTTCAAGTGAATGGGGTTAAAGGAAAGGAGCGAATGTTCACTAAAAGTTGAAAAGTAGTGGTGCTTTGGAAGGCAACTATTAAAGGAAGCATGAGGGGTTCAATTGTGGATTTAGGTGGGTGCGGATTAGTCAGGTCATACTGTGATTGAGGTGGGTGCATGTTATGGAGATTTTATGCAGTTCTGAACTTGCAGTAGGAGTCTGAAGTTGTAATTGGTGTTAATGTGATTTGGAAGGTTGTAGTGGGTAATTCAGATAATAGCGAGATAAGTAGATCGATGGTGACAAGGTGATTCGTTAATGGAGATGTAACACCCCACACCCGCTACGGACACTCACTAAGGGAATGGCATAACATTGGTGGAGTATTTTAAGTGAATATAGAACAGAAAAATTACAACAAGACAGATATAAGTAGTACTTGAAAATTTAAATCATCATTTCAATGCAGCGGAAAGTAAAACATGTTTGGTTACATCACAAAACCAGACAAGAGTCAAGTGCAAAATATCCATCTTGATAAAAATAAGTACATAATCCCACTAAGTAAACAATAGCCATAAAAGAAAAGATGAACTGAGCTTTACTTCAACGGTCCAAGCTCCAAAGGATAGATACAGCAATCCGATCAAGGCCCACTAGCACTAGGCCCACTCTGATAACCTGGGGTTGGGGGAAAAAGATAAAAACAACGGGGTCAGACATAAGTCTGAGTGAGTCCTATAACTTTAACAATACAATCATTAAAGTAACCAGAGAAGACATAAGTTGATATACGGTAACGCCTGGGGATGAATGGCTACACTAAGCAGCTTGGCAAACTTAAGAGAAACTAAGATAACCGTAAAGACGCATTTATCCACCCAAGGATAATTACTAGACTACACCGCCCCAGACTTATCCACCCGAGGGTAATTCCTACACTGCACCACACAAGTTCTACCCACCAAGAGTAATTCCTACTTAAAGGTTGATCCCACTAAGTGTACTTAGTAAAAAATTTTCCCGGTAGTTTCTTGTACCCCTACACAGGTGCCGTCTGCCCCTATCTTTACTAGGTGTACCCACTACTCCCAAGCGATCGGCTCCCTACTGTAGATACCCGTGCTGGTCCCACAATTGGGGTGTATCATTCCCCAACGTGGCCACCTGATAATATCAACGGTGCACGGCTTTATATCTACACGATGCAACAACGACTTACCAACCAGCCCGGGTCCACACACGCATATGAAACCCGTTGGTCCTGCGTTGCCACCGTTAACCCGGTTTGGCCTCTTATAGTCAAGCCCGATATGCGTGTCCCGTCACTCGACTTAAGTCGAGCCTACAAAGATACGTTTGGGATATTGGTTGAAATGGGCCCCCACAAGCTACCACCTAAGCTTGCAATTTTATCTAGTGCATCCCACTTAACCCCTCTTTATAATCATGCCCACTTACATGTTAAGTTTTGGTTAAGTCATCTAATCATATTTCAATTGCCCCTTAAGGCACCCACTAGATTTCCACATGCCACCCAATGGCACTTACTTAACCCTTCACCCATGTTTTAAATTACATGTTCCACTTTGGTTAAGTATTCTAATCGTATTTTCTATTGCCACCCAAGGCAACCCACTAGTTTCCTCATGCCACCCGAGGCACCCCCACTAGTTACTACCTGCCACCCAAGGCACCCACTTAACCCTCATGTCCCACTACATGCTACTATGGTTAAGTGTTTCTTAATTCATTAATTAAGATCATGACCTCATAAAGACCTCTCACATTAGACCGTCTTTTATGACTGCTGGATATGCCGGTTGGTTCCGGGCAGACTTCTGTCATCAAAAGGGTCTAACCTCGTGTCTTTACTTTAATCATGTATTTACTTTATGACTAAGACCTCTCACATTGGGCCAATCATTTGTAGCCGCTGGATTTGCCGGTCGGTTCCGGGCAGTCTTATGCTACAAAAGGGTCCAACCTCGTGTCTTAGTTGATTAATTACACCTAATTAATCACCCCCACAATTAATTATCCCTAATTAATTACACATTTTTTTCATAACATGGGTAGACCTAACTCAATAGGTAAATTCCCATGGGGTAGACCTAACTCAATAGGTAAATTCCCACTTATGTTAATTTATTTTCTTATGGTATGCTTATCATACCTAATCATACTTTTATTAACATATTTATTACCCCATCGTTCCCCACGTAAATCGTTCTCATTTCACGACATAATAAAGGGAAAGATCCATCACAAATATCATAGGTTAAACCAAATATTAGCATGTACTTTGTCATGGGTTAAGAGGATGTCAACTTGCATATATGAACATATATTAACCCAACTACATTTAACCCCAAACTTGCATATTATCATACACATGACTTGCATAACATGTTGCATATGAACTTGCATATTATCATACACATATCTTGCATAACATGTTGAACTTACATATAAGCATTCTCATAACTTGCATAACATGTTAAATATGCATTTAAGCATACACATAACTTGCATAAGCATTCACATACTTGCATAAGCATGCATAACTTGCTTATTATGTTAAACTTTGCATTTAAGCATATACACAACTTGCATAAGCATTCACATACTTGCATAAGCATTCACATACTTGCATAAGCATTCACATACTCGCATAAGCTTTCACATTCTTGCATATTAACTTTTAAACTTGCATAATGTGTCATCATGAACTTGCATATTAACAAACATGTAACTTGCATAACATATCTTGCATATTAACATACATGTAACTTGCATAGCATATGTTGCATATTAACATACATGTAACTTGCATAGCATATCTTGCATATTAACATACATGTAACTTGCATAGCATATCATCATGGACCTGCATAACATGTATATGATCACATAGCCCACAACTTGCATATTTAGCATCATGTAAACATAACATACATCATACTAAACTTGCATAAACTTACATATTCAACATGCATAAACCCACTTGTTAAACATGCATAAACCAACTTATTAATCATGCATAAATCCACTTATCAAGTATGCATAAACCAACTTATTAAATATGCATAAACCAACTTATTAATCATGCATAAATCCACTTATCAAGTATGCATAAACCAACTTATTAAATATGCATAAACCAACTTATTAGATATGCATAAACATAGAAAAACATAGAGTAACATATCATTACAAATGATTCAAACTCACTAATCCGCATTCAAGACCATAAGTCTCATTACACCTAATCTACTTGCTTTAACAATTGATGTTAAAGTGATAGAAACTCACAACTAGCAATTTGCACTCCAAATGAAGAAGATTAAGATGCTTAGAATGGATTGGAGGTTGATTAGAGAGGTTGATTAGCTTGCTTTCCTCTTCATTGATTTGTGGTGGCCATGATCAAGTTTCATTTTGCCATAGTTTAGTTATAAAATCTAATTATGAATGAATTAGGGTAGGGTTAGGGTCTTATTTATAGGATTAGGTTGCATTTTAGACCCTTAGATTAACCCTAGATTGGTTTAGACCCGTCAGATCCAAGAAGCTTCCAGAACCAGCCCTCAAAGCCAGCCCAAGAACCCAAACTGGTGCACCCAGTTTTACTGGGCGTCACCCCCCTGTCGACAGGCAAGTCGACAGGCAAGTCGACACCCCTGTCGACAGGCCTGTCGACAGCCCTGTCGACATGGGTAGGGCGGGAATCTTCCCGCCTGGCCCCGCTTGCTCTATTTTAAAATCTGGTTTTAAATTATTAAATCTGTTTTTATCTTTGAATTTTCTGCAAACTTCATCGGGCCATAACTGGGCCATACGGACTCCGATTTTCGAAAACTCGGACTCTATTTCGCGTATTTTTCCGAGACGAACGCAATGACGCAGCCCGTTTCCCCTAATTCCCACATCTGAGATTATTTATTCTGTAATTAGTGAATTTTAGCATTAACCGAAATTCGGGGTGTTACATTCTCCCCTCCTTAAAGGATTTCGTCCCCGAAATCTCTAAGCTAAGGAGAATGCATATCCTACCATCCAAACAACCATCTACTCAAACCATCAACCACAGGCATCCATTGTCCTTAAACAGTTTCTAATGATGTATGAGCATATGCAAAAAGTGTGTGTATATGTTCCCTATCTAATGTATGAACATATGCAAACCATGATAGTGCCATGCATCCATTATGTATGCGAGAGAACCCTATCGACACATACAATATCTACATGAGTGCACAATCATTCACCAAAATGCATCATCCATATGATAACACAATCATTATACATCCATCAATATAGTTTCCCACACACAATTTTATGCAATATGCAATATGAAGTGACTGAGCCGATCTAGTGCCTAGAGTGTGTGTATATGTATCCACGAGCAACCACTAGCAAACACTTGCATTCACTTGCATCCATCAACCATAACATGTCTCAAACACATGTTTCAACCACAGGTTTACCCTATCTAAAGGTCAAAGGTACTAACGAGAGGACATACTAAGGATAAGATAAGCACAAGATATGTGATGAAGGTGAAGCAAAAGGACATACCCTCCGAAAGAAAAAGGGTACCTCGAACGCATCTTCGCTTCCGTCTCCCAGGTAGCATCGCTCTCTTCATCTCCCTTTTTGTACTTTGACTAGTTGAACCTCTCTTGTTTTCTCAGCTTCCAAATCTCTGACCCAAGGATGCAAGTAGGAGCTCGTCGAATCGTCGCATCACACTCTACTTCCACTTCTCTAAGCAAACTCGGTTCTACCACCTCTGCGGTCTCATGTAAGCACTTCCTCCTATGAAATACATCATGTACACTACTAAGTCTGTCGGGTAACTCCACCAATGGAAGATGCTCCACCCGTGTACCTCCAAAATCCAAGATACATAGCCTCAAAAGGTCTTCTAAAATATGATTCACCCTCTCGGTCTGGCCGTCTATCTGAGGATGATATGCGGTACTCTATTACAACTGAGTCCCTACCGCCTCTTGGAAACTCTTCCAAAACTCTCTAGACTCTCTAGTGAAGATAGGATCTCGATCGCTCACCATACTGGAGGGTACACCATGCAATCTAATAATCCTTCGAATATAAACTGAAGCTCGACATGGAATAGTGCTCTTGCTCTTCCCGGGTATGAAACGGGCACACTTCGTAAGTTTATCAACCATAAGCCCAATCCCCGTATTACCCTTCCTTGATATCGGTAATCCATCGAGACACTATCCCACTTCCTATTACGGAACTCCCAACGGGTGAAGCAACCCTCCGGGTTTCTTTTACTTCGCTTCCACTTGTTAGCACACCAAGCATCGAGCGACATACTCGGCCACATCTTTCTTCGTACCGGTCCAGAAAAACCCTCTTCATGTATTGGTACATCTTGTCCCCACCGGGATGAATGGTCATCCTAGAACGGTGTGCATCATCAAGAATAACCTTCCTCAAACCCTCGTCTTTCGGTATACAAAGTCTACCGTCTCTACGCAAGCACCCCCTATCGTCTAGGGTGTACCTACTCAAATGGCTGGACGACTCCCTCCTTATGAGCTTCCCCACCAACTCAACCAACTGTGGGTCGTCCCTCTGTGCTTCTCCAATCCGCCCCAAAAGAGTAGGTCTAACCTCCAAAGAAGCTAGTAATCCGGGTACAAAGTCAACGGAAGGTCTAAAGTCAAACATAGAAATAAACTCTAAGCTCCGTCGTTCAACGAACAATGAACTCAAGGACAACCTTTTTCTACTTAAGGCGTCCGCTACCATGTTACCCTTGCCATGGGTATACGCTATCTCATAGGATGCTAAGAATCCTATCCAAAATCATCGCGACTGTCCATCTCTCACGCAGACCACCCTAGTCGAACTCGACATCCCCCAAATGCAAGCCCCAAAGGCCTAAACCAATATCAGACAAACACCCAAGGGATATCTCCTTCGAGTTCAGGCGACCTACGTGAGATGATACTAGTAAAAATGGCTAATCAATTAAGCCTTTAACCAACTTTGGATGTCCTTGCCAGTCTCGCTCTAAAACCACCGTTTTCCCATAACTGGCTTTGCTCACCCTATTGAGCACATACGAAAACTTATTTTGCTCCTAGAAAAGACCAAGATGTCATCCACAAAGACCATCACGAACTTATTTAGGTACTCCCTGAACACCCATCTCATCCAATCAACAAAGTATGCGGGGGCGTTCGTCAAACCAAATGGCATCGCTAGCCACTCATAAAATCTATCCGGAGTCCTAAAGGCAGTCTTCTCTATACTATCCTCAGCCACTCTCAAGTGACGAAACCCCGTGGCTAAGTCTAACTGCACAAATACTGAGGCGCCTACTAACTGATCAAAGAGATCATAAATCCTCGGCAATGGGTGTCGATTCTTCTTTGTGAGTTTATTCAGTTCTCTTTAGCCTACACAAAGTCTGAGGGACCCATCCGCCTTCGCAGCAAAAACTGCTGGAGCACCCTACTCCGATATACTTCGTCTTATGAACCCCTTCTTAAGCAAACCACCTTCTTGCTTATCGAGTTCCCTCCTCTCACGAGGAGCCGTGTGGCACACTGGCCAAGATACTGGGTTGGGATTATCTACCAGATATTTTCGGAAGTCAATCTCCCGCTCCGGAGGTAAGCCCTTCACCTCCTCACACACATCCGAGTATTCCCGGACTGCTCTAACAGATCGCAAACTCTAGACCGTCGTGTCAAGCGATTCTAGATAACTTAGCATAACAGATTCTATGGGATTACAAGAGATCTCGAGAGTGTTACCCAAGCGGGTCATAAGCCTACAACTCTCCCTTCAAAATTAAGAACGACACCCCTACTGGATAACCAGTCCATGCTCAAAACTAACCCATAGCCCGTGAAGCCCAACAAGCATCACTTCTAAACTCAATGCTAAGTATAGAAACTTTCAAACCCAAACACATCATGGAGCCCCAATTTGGGTTTGAAACAACTAAGGGATCCTCTACCAAACTGGTGTCTCGGTGAAGTGACTCTACTAACAATGATGAGATAAATGAATTCAATGCGTCAAAATCAAATAAAGTACGGACAGGATGATCGATCAGAAAAACTAGACTTTCAATAGAAATAGTTCTACCTCTTTCCCAAATCGGTGGAACCGCGAGAGCCTGTACTTGCCCCCTAGCCTGACCTGGTGCCATAAGAGCTTGCACCTGTCCTCCTGAGGTAGACCCCGTCCTTTGCCCTTTCTTAGGGCAATCCTTCACTAAATGCCCTGCTTCGCCACAGTGGAAGCAGCCAGTCTTAGTCTTCTTGCGACAATCTTTGTTTAGGTGGCCTAGTGTCCCACAATTGAAGCACCTCTTCTTTCCCTTGCCATCGTTGCCTTTCCCACCCTTGTTTTGCTGTTGCTGTTGAGGTCTCTCCTGATCTCCTTTCTTCTCGGGTGCTTTATTAGCATTGGGACCCTTCTCTTCCTCATGCATATTTTCTTCCGCTTTTGAGAGAAACTTTGCCTCAAACCTATGCCTGAAATCTACCCAAGAGTGAATCGGGCGTTCTCCATTAGTGACCTCCCACCAGAACGAGGCCTCTCCTTCCATTAACCAAGCGGCTAACCTGACTTTCTTTCCCTCTTCTACTTCCAAGATTTCCATCAATTCTTCCGTCTCATTAAGCCAATCCCTAGCTCCCACAAAAGGTTTTCCTCCCATAGCCTTAAACTTCCCACAAGTCATAGCAAAAGTATCCGCGCGAGGAGGAACGAGTGCAACGGGTGAAGGAGGAACATTAGCTGGACCTGCAGCGGCGGCCCTAGCCTCTAACAACCTTCTATGCCATACTGGTACCGCTACATTGTCCGGAAGATAAAGATCTTCAGCCATGCTGAGACGAAAAAGGGAAAGATTCAAAACGGAGAATTCGAAAGATAAAGATATGGCTATCGGGGATTATGCTTTTCTTTCAAAAACTTTTCTCTTGAAAGACATGTTTTTGAAAATACTCCTTTCAAACATATTCTTAGAAAATAGTTTTTCTAAAAATTTTATCTGTTCTGGTAACCTTAAGCTCTGATACCACGTGTAACACCCCACACCCGCTACGGACACTCACTAAGGGAATGCCATAACATTGGTGGAGTATTTTAAGTGAATATAGAACAGAAAAATTACAACAAGACAGATATAAGTAATACTTGAAAATTTAAATCATCATTTCAATGCAGCGGAAAGTAAAACATGTTTGGTTACATCACAAAACCAGACAAGAGTCAAGTGCAAAATATCCATCTTGATAAAAATAAGTACATAATCCCACTAAGTAAACAATAGCCATAAAAGAAAAGATGAACTGAGCTTTACTTCAACGGTCCAAGCTCCAAAGGATAGATACAGCAATCCGATCAAGGCCCACTAGCACTAGGCCCACTCTGATAACCTGGGGTTGGGGGAAAAAGATAAAAACAACGGGGTCAGACATAAGTCTGAGTGAGTCCTATAACTTTAACAATACAATCATTAAAGTAACCAGAGAAGACATAAGTTGATATACGGTAACGCCTGGGGATGAATGGCTACACTAAGCAGCTTGGCAAACTTAAGAGAAACTAAGATAACCGTAAAGACGCATTTATCCACCCAAGGATAATTACTAGACTACACCGCCCCAGACTTATCCACCCGAGGGTAATTCCTACACTGCACCACACCAGTTCTACCCACCAAGAGTAATTCCTACTTAAAGGTTGATCCCACTAAGTGTACTTAGTAATTTTTTTTCCCGGTAGTTTCTTGTACCCCTACACAGGTGCCGTCTGCCCCTATCTTTACTAGGTGTACCCACTACTCCCAAGCGATCGGCTCCCTACTGTAGATACCCGTGCTGGTCCCACAATTGGGGTGTATCATTCCCCAACGTGGCCACCTGATAATATCAACGGTGCACGGCTTTATATCTACACGATGCAACAACGACTTACCAACCAGCCCGGGTCCACACACGCATATGAAACCCGTTGGTCCCGCGTTGCCACCGTTAACCCGGTTTGGCCTCTTATAGTCAAGCCCGATATGCGTGTCCCGTCACTCGACTTAAGTCGAGCCTACAAAGATACGTTTGGGATATTGGTTGAAATGGGCCCCCACAAGCTACCACCTAAGCTTGCAATTTTATCTAGTGCATCCCACTTAACCCCTCTTTATAATCATGCCCACTTACATGTTAAGTTTTGGTTAAGTCATCTAATCATATTTCAATTGCCCCTTAAGGCACCCACTAGATTTCCACATGCCACCCAATGGCACTTACTTAACCCTTCACCCATGTTTTAAATTACATGTTCCACTTTGGTTAAGTATTCTAATCGTATTTTCTATTGCCACCCAAGGCAACCCACTAGTTTCCTCATGCCACCCGAGGCACCCCCACTAGTTACTACCTGCCACCCAAGGCACCCACTTAACCCTCATGTCCCACTACATGCTACTATGGTTAAGTGTTTCTTAATTCATTAATTAAGATCATGACCTCATAAAGACCTCTCACATTAGACCGTCTTTTATGACTGCTGGATATGCCGGTTGGTTCCGGGCAGACTTCTGTCATCAAAAGGGTCTAACCTCGTGTCTTTACTTTAATCATGTATTTACTTTATGACTAAGACCTCTCACATTGGGCCAATCATTTGTAGCCGCTGGATTTGCCGGTCGGTTCCGGGCAGTCTTATGCTACAAAAGGGTCCAACCTCGTGTCTTAGTTGATTAATTACACCTAATTAATCACCCCCACAATTAATTATCCCTAATTAATTACACATTTTTTTCATAACATGGGTAGACCTAACTCAATAGGTAAATTCCCATGGGGTAGACCTAACTCAATAGGTAAATTCCCACTTATGTTAATTTATTTTCTTATGGTATGCTTATCATACCTAATCATACTTTTATTAACATATTTATTACCCCATCGTTCCCCACGTAAATCGTTCTCATTTCACGACATAATAAAGGGAAAGATCCATCACAAATATCATAGGTTAAACCAAATATTAGCATGTACTTTGTCATGGGTTAAGAGGATGTCAACTTGCATATATGAACATATATTAACCCAACTACATTTAACCCCAAACTTGCATATTATCATACACATGACTTGCATAACATGTTGCATATGAACTTGCATATTATCATACACATATCTTGCATAACATGTTGAACTTACATATAAGCATTCTCATAACTTGCATAACATGTTAAATATGCATTTAAGCATACACATAACTTGCATAAGCATTCACATACTTGCATAAGCATGCATAACTTGCTTATTATGTTAAACTTTGCATTTAAGCATATACACAACTTGCATAAGCATTCACATACTTGCATAAGCATTCACATACTTGCATAAGCATTCACATACTCGCATAAGCTTTCACATTCTTGCATATTAACTTTTAAACTTGCATAATGTGTCATCATGAACTTGCATATTAACAAACATGTAACTTGCATAACATATCTTGCATATTAACATACATGTAACTTGCATAGCATATGTTGCATATTAACATACATGTAACTTGCATAGCATATCTTGCATATTAACATACATGTAACTTGCATAGCATATCATCATGGACCTGCATAACATGTATATGATCACATAGCCCACAACTTGCATATTTAGCATCATGTAAACATAACATACATCATACTAAACTTGCATAAACTTACATATTCAACATGCATAAACCCACTTGTTAAACATGCATAAACCAACTTATTAATCATGCATAAATCCACTTATCAAGTATGCATAAACCAACTTATTAAATATGCATAAACCAACTTATTAATCATGCATAAATCCACTTATCAAGTATGCATAAACCAACTTATTAAATATGCATAAACCAACTTATTAGATATGCATAAACATAGAAAAACATAGAGTAACATATCATTACAAATGATTCAAACTCACTAATCCGCATTCAAGACCATAAGTCTCATTACACCTAATCTACTTGCTTTAACAATTGATGTTAAAGTGATAGAAACTCACAACTAGCAATTTGCACTCCAAATGAAGAAGATTAAGATGCTTAGAATGGATTGGAGGTTGATTAGAGAGGTTGATTAGCTTGCTTTCCTCTTCATTGATTTGTGGTGGCCATGATCAAGTTTCATTTTGCCATAGTTTAGTTATAAAATCTAATTATGAATGAATTAGGGTAGGGTTAGGGTCTTATTTATAGGATTAGGTTGCATTTTAGACCCTTAGATTAACCCTAGATTGGTTTAGACCCGTCAGATCCAAGAAGCTTCCAGAACCAGCCCTCAAAGCCAGCCCAAGAACCCAAACTGGTGCACCCAGTTTTACTGGGCGTCACCCCCCTGTCGACAGGCAAGTCGACAGGCAAGTCGACACCCCTGTCGACAGGCCTGTCGACATGGGTAGGGCGGGAATCTTCCCGCCTGGCCCCGCTTGCTCTATTTTAAAATCTGGTTTTAAATTATTAAATCTGTTTTTATCTTTGAATTTTCTGCAAACTTCATCGGGCCATAACTGGGCCATACGGACTCCGATTTTCGAAAACTCGGACTCTATTTCGCGTATTTTTCCGAGACGAACGCAATGACGCAGCCCGTTTCCCCTAATTCCCACATCTGAGATTATTTATTCTGTAATTAGTGAATTTTAGCATTAACCGAAATTCGGGGTGTTACAGGAGATAAGGTAGTTAAATAATAATTAATTTGTTAGCGATTTTTTTTATTTATGCTAACTTGTAAAAATCATTAGCTTAAATAATCTGTATATAATTTATAAAAGGTTTGGAAGAAAAAAAATATATATACAAAACACAAATCACATTGGGTGTGCGAAATACACGAGATGAGATTGATTGGAGATTTTTTTGAGTCATTTAGGGAACTAGATAATTCAAAAAGATGGATATTCAGCAAATTTAAAATCAAGGTGAGTAATTTGGATTTGGTTATAATGTATTATAAACTAATTTTTATTTAAATAATATTTATATGTTGTTTGCTGACTGTTTGAATGCATTAAATGATTGTTGATGAATTGTGGCTATTATATATGTATATATTAGTTATATTTAGGCTTGGTGGTTGTAGCTATCATATATATATATATATATATTAGTGATTGAATTTTCCCACAGTACCTTTAGCGGATTCCCGTAGTACCATTAGCGGATGATTTCCCAATGTGCCCCGCAATATTTATAGCGGTGACCTTCTATACCGCGATATCCTGCCTTAAAGCAGGATGGGTATTATTTGCGTTAGCTAACGTCTGTGGATGTAAGAGAAATAGGTTGGAGGGATCCAACTGGATTCCGCAAAATTTATTATTGTTTGTTTTCATATAAATGATTATATATGATGTAACAACCCGGAAAATCAAAACAAATTTAAAAATTTTATTTTGGCAATTTTAATGAATTTTAAAAGTTTAAAATGATTTATTTTAAATAGTAAGGACGAGAAGTTTATTTTGAATAGCATTAAAACACATATATTTATTTGAATCGACATTAGTATATAAATACTTATTTTAATTATAAAAGAAATTGGAAATGGCGTGGTAGTTTGAAAATTCGATTTCAAATTTCAAATGAATGCGTAGGATTCAAAATAAACCGGATTTTAGCGAAACAAAAATTATTAGAATCTATTTGAGAATATCTTTCCAACGAATTTCATAGCGGGAATAAAAGTTACGTCCAACTGAAAATTCAGAATAGTCGCTATGGAATTTCAGCCCTTAAAAACGGAAATTTTGCACATAACCTCATTTTCGATTAAACCACTTTTGTTGGATCAAGGATGTCAAGTTATTGCTGTATTCCAAAATTCATAATTTTTGAAGTTCATATGTGAGCGTGGCAAAAGAAAACGTGTTTTGACAGTTTCAGCTAATTTGGATCGACCAGAAAATACCCATTTATCAAATGGTGTTCAAATGATGAAATTAGTTTTGTTAGGACCGTATCGTCAAAACATAGCCAGATTTGTTTTTCTGGAATTTTTAGAGTTTGTAGGTGGCCCCGGTAAATTGATATGTACATATAAAATTGAATATATAGATTTAAATTTTAATTTAAATGAAAACTGATCGAAACAGTCGAATCAGCTTGCAGGACATATCCCATTGTGTTCGGAATGGGGGTAATTAGCTAGGGACGATAGTCGATGGGTTCGATTTCGAGTACGAAATAAAAAGTTGCTTTTTGGAATTTAAATATAATAAAATAATTAAATATAAACCCTTTAGTTAACCCCCATCCTATCTTCTCTCTTCGCGTAGAAATCAGTTTTAAATTAAAAAAAGGAAGAAAAAGCTCCTGGAACACGTCGCTCTCCCCCCTTTCCCCATCGCGACCGCTGCCAGGTGTGACCACGCCACCCCTCCGTCAACCCCCCCTCGGACGCTCTCCCTTCTCTCCTCCTCGATTTGAAACCGCTACTTCAAAAACACCGAAACCACCACAACGCCGACCGCTGGAGACCCCCTTTCCACTGTAAATTGAACCTCGCGCCTGACCATCGCGCCTCCAACTAGCAAATCCTCCATCTGCGAAGGATGCTCCAGTAAATTCACCAACACAAGGTAATATTTTTTATTCAAATTAACAAAGTTTAAAATATGGTTTTTTAGTATGGATACATTAAAAATTAGATCTTCTATATATTGGCATACATTAAAAATCAGATTTTTATTAAGGTACAGTTTAGATTTTTATTAAGGTAAAGATACGATTTTTAGTCGTATAAAAATCTAATGTTTGGTTACAGAAAAAGATGTGATTAAAATGAGATTTTTTTAATGTGATAAAAAAAGGATTGAATTTTATATGATAAAGGATTGAATTTTTATATGATAAAGGATTGAATTTTTATAAGTAGAAAGAATATATTTTTATAAGTAGAAAGAATATAACTTTATAAGTAGAGAGGTTAGATTTTTTATATGTAGAAGGAATGGATATTTTTTTACAATAAAAAGAAAAGATTTGTTTTTTAATTTAGAAAAAGTTATGATTTTTATTTTTTATTTAAAACAAAGCTATGATTTCTATTTTATATAAAGCTATACTTTTTAACATATTTAAAGGAAGTTTAGATAATATGAAGATGCGATTATTACACATGAAGTTGTGACGGCAAGGAATTTCGCTCGGTCCGAACCAGTCGCTAAACCGATCCAGGCCGTTCGAAACGCCCTATCGTTTGAGAACAGGACAAAACAGAACGCATACAGAAGAACATTTCATTGTATATTACAACAATGCATCAGATTACAAGAATATACTGAGTATAAACGAATAAATATTACACAGAAATATCAGAGATTTAAATTACATTTAAATACATAGCAGCGGAAAATAATACAATACACAACTAGAATGAGATATACGGATACAAAGCTTTCCGGATATCGTTCCAGCTGTAAACCAGGATCCTGTGAATATAAATCTGCAAAACCAAAACTACTAGCTGCCCGTGTCAAAAATAAAGGGCACCCAGAGTTTAGGTTAAAACAATAAACTCCAGGTCAGTCATGGGACTGGTGTGAGAACTAAAACAGTTATTAATCTTTATTTCAAAGTTAGGTAAAACAAGGGACCACGCCGCTAACGCGGAACGGGTTTCCTCCCAAGAATACCAGTGCATAAAACAAACAGCGCAATGCTAAATAAAGAAAAATGAAGCTGTTATAAGACCCAGGTCCTATCACACAATGCAACGCAAGCCGGGGGATAGGGTTTTCCCTTATAACAGCCAAAGAATGCTTGATACGTTTAAAACAAATCATTTGATACTATAATAAGTGCATAGTGTATAAAACAACTTCAAATCATAAGTATCAATCATAGGCGGCATGAATGCCCCATACCACTATGTCGCCATATATAGGTTATACAATCAAAATCGCAAGGTCACGTATTTGGAAATCGGATTTCCGTCTATGAACCGAGGCAAAAGATAGTCCTCAACCGATTCGAGACGCTCTAGTCCGTGTCTCAGGACCCAGACACAGGTGGGCCCTTGGATCGTCAGGGCCGGTCCACCGATGTGGATTAAAATGCCTGAACACTACGTTTCCCCACCCTATGGGGTGTAAGTCTGGCCCGTCAGCCGACCAGAAGCATCGGCCGAAACCGATATAACCGAGGCGCCTCGCAACAGCAACAACCACATAAGTCAAACTCGTCAGGGCGTGTAAAACCACTGACGCCACTTCTAACTAGAAAGAAACGCATGCCCTCCCTGAGGTCCGTCTCCCGTTTTTGGTTCATACCGGGTGTGAAACTCGCGAAGTAAACGTTACACAAAGCTACGCCACAAAGGCCTTGCTTTGATCATCACCACAAGACTTTGCTTTTCAACAGAAGCCTCGATCAACTGCCACTTAGGCATGCCACACAGGCAATTCACTCCATGCGTTTGATATCCATCAATATATAACCCCTGAGCTCGTACGTCTCAGAGAAGGGCGTTAAGCAAGAGAATAAATTCTCCGCCGCCAAACAGATATATATTTAATAGAGATCAATCACACGGACTAAAATCCAATGTCAGACACACAGTCCATTTACAAGTCCGTTCTGGGTCTGAACGAAACCGGAGGCACCTAGTACCCCGCATATCCATCGATCTCCAAGTACGTCTGGACGATCACCAACTGTTTCCATCTTCTTGGGTGTACAGCCCAATCAAGATCATCAGTTATCACCCAAACGACATGAAGACTTCTGGTCTTCGACCATCGTCTTCATCTTCGACTTATCGTCGTATCAGTTATTCAGAATGGGATAAACCCGGTCTTCCCGAATAACTCGCGTATATTATAAAAGTGTTACACAAACACAACATACGCCTCATTCCAATTCATTAGTCACTAACCGTAAATTAATCAAGAGAATAACTCCCCAAATATTAACCCCGAAGGCCGAAACCAACATCAGATCAATATCCAGAAAACCATTCTGCTTGGCTAACCGACAGTTAGTTTCTAATTTTCACATTCATAGGGAAAGGTTCCCATTAATTTTATCAAAGATAAATTCTTGAATTTATTCTTTAATCTATCTTTTGAATATCAATTCAAACTAGTCGGGATTAGCGGACCTTACCGAAGTAATCATTTGTTTTAATTTCCCAATCCCAACCTATTCATCCCATGAAGTAAAACTGGTTATACTTCATATCTAACACCACGGTGTTATCGGTAAATTCAATTACCATTTCACGTTCAAATCTAATTAAAGATTTAACTATCGCCTGGAGCAAAACTGGTGATACTCCATTTCGATTATTTCAATCTAATTAAAGATTCATTAAAACTCCACTTAGTTTTAATCTGTGACTGGGTTAAAGAATCAGTGTCATTTAAAACACGGTTCACGATAAACCCAAAATCACATCACATCACATTTCATTAATTATCGGGTTAAAGAACGAGTGTTATTTAAAACACTGTCCACGATAAACCCAAAAATCAATATCGATTCAATTCCAATTAAATATTATTTAATTGGTACACTTCATTAAATCTAAATAAAAAGATTTAATCTTTTCTCAACTGGGTTCAAGAACAGTGTTAGTGAAGACACCATTCACGACAAACCCAAATCACATTTGATATTAAATACAAGGCTCTGAATAGAAAATATCCCGGCTTATATTCAATATCAAATTCTATGATTAACAAATGTCGTATTGGAAATAACGATATAAATATATATCTTTCAAATTTCCATAACAGCATCTGTATAATCACGAATTCCAACATCGAAATATTCCGAAGACAATTTCGATTCAAATCCACTCCAATGCAACCATTGGAAATTTTGGTTATTTTTAAAACCCTTTTCAAATTCAATTTATTTATTTAAAAATAAATAGAATTATAATTCTAGTTCAAAACTAGTACATTTCGATAAAAATCTATTTTTATCTTTTCAAATATGGAGTTTTTCATCCCAAATCTTCACAAATCATTTCTTATGATTTTACACAAATTATTACTATTTTTAATAATTTTATCAAGGCCCGTACAGTCGATTTCCATCAATGGCCATCGAACTGCACTTACAGCGACCTTTTTCGAATTTGATTTGGACGTATCTCCAAATCCAACCGTTAGATTTCAAATTTCTAATATTCATTAGAAAGCTCTTTTCGATACGAACCCAACGGTTCCGGTTTTAGGAGAATCCGACGGTCAGATCTCCCGTAATGTCCGTTTGAAATAAATAGTCGAAATTCACGAACTGCCGCGGCGCGGCGCGTTCTATTCAGGCCATTATATTATATATATAATATATATAATATATACTTCGTCGATTTCTATTTAAAACGAATTATATAAATAGTTTTAAAATCGTTTCAAAAGCTATTTCAACTTTCTTTTCAATTCAAATCAAAATCGAATTCTTCTTTATAAATTCGTTTTAAAATTCATCTCTATTCAATTCAAATTTCAATTCAATTTGAATTCATTTTCAATTCAATTCATTTCGAAATCGTTTTCAATTCAATTCATTTCGAAATCGTTTTCAATTCAATTCATTTCGAAATCGTTTTCAATTCAATTCATTTCGAAATCGTTTTCAATTCAATTCATTTCGAAATCGTTTTCAATTCAATTCATTTCGAAATCGTTTTCAATTCAATTCATTTCGAAATCGTTTTCAATTCAATTCATTTCGAAATCGTTTTCAATTCAATTCATTTCGAAATCGTTTTCAATTCAATTCATTTCGAAATCGTTTTCAATTCAATTCATTTCGAAATCAATAAAATCGATATAAATATCGTTCACGTCAAAATGGCGTCAAACTAATCAACACGGCTTCATAAATCTCTATTTTCAAATATTCTATTTCAAATATTTCTTTTTCAAAATAGTTGTTATTATCAAAAATATTTCGTTCAACACATGACCAATCTCAATGAATGAGTACTGTCAACACATGAACTTTTATTTTATATCGATAAAGGTGCAAATTTTATTACTAAAATATTTCGTTCAACACATGACCAATCTCAATGAATGAGTACTGTCAACACATGAACTTTTATTTTATATCGATAAAGGTGCAAATTTTATTACTAAAATATTTCGTTCAACACATGACCAATCTCAATGAATGAGTACTGTCAACACATGAACTTTTATTTTATAATATTCTTTATTTTTCAAATTGGAATGAGGCCCAATCAATCACCATATAATTTTAATTATATGGATTTTCATACAACACATGTATATAATAGCATGGAAAAATAATCAACCATCAACCAAAGTGCACTACACTGTATAAGCATCAAATATAGATATTCCACGCTTATAACAGCCTGTCAATCAATCGATCGACATATTTAATCAATCAGGATGAGTGAACTTCAAATTTCATCCTAACACCCGTGTGGGGTTTCCAACAATCAAACACATCTTTTATTTGTGCAGTTGGGCGATGTGTGAAATTTATCGTCCCAATCAATGTCATTCAAATAAGTGTACATAAACAAACCGTCCGGTTTGTAAATGAATATTTTATTTATTCACATTCACGTTAAAAATTATATTTTTAACGATAAAACATTTTATTCCAACCTATGAATTTCTATTCAATTCATTTATTCAATAAAATGATATCTTTATTTTTCTAACTTATTTTAGAAAATTTCGGCGGCATAACGGCACGATACTAGAAACGGGACAAGGCCTAGCCTTAGCCCCGGACTAGTGAAGGCCCACGCCATTCACACATCAATCTAAATCAATTCATTTCACCACACCATTCAATTTCAATCAAATAATCTAACTAATTTGCAATCAAACAAACAAGTCCATGGTCTGTGGACGATTGTGTCGGGTGCTACTAAGCACCGTCTGCATCCTAGTATATATATATATAACTAGAAATAAAATTGAAGAGTGAGAAATTCTCACAAATAGCTATCCTAGCTCCACGGCACTTCTAATGCAGGAAATCTTCGCCAACTCGCCTTTTTGTCGCTTTCGCCCGTATTCTCTACATATGTAAAAATCGAATTTTTACTATGCTATTCAATATATAAAAATCATATTTTTATTTTGCTATATGGATAAAAATTCTATTTTTATAACGCTATATTCTACATAAAAATTTCGCCTTTTCAAATATAAAGATTTCGATTTTATTTCATCACTATAAAAATCACCTCTTTATTTCAATGTATATATAATAAAAATCAGATTTTTATTTCGCTACATGTACAAAGATGATATTTTTATATTCCTTATCTTATAAAGATTATATTTTTATAGTTCCTACTATGAAAAATCATTTTTTTTTATATCAAATAAAAATCATACTTCCCTTAATAACAATAAAAGAAAATATATTCTTGAAATCGAAGTAAATCTATTTTTGAAATCAAAGAAAAACTATTTCTTTTCTTCTAATGAAGGAAATCTAAATTTTCTAATAATAAAAATCTCATCTTTATGATATCAAAAATTGTATTTTTCTAACATGAAAATCTAATCTTTCTAACATTAAAAATCGAATCTTTTCTAATATAAAAATCGAATCTTTGCAAATTGAAAAATCTAATCTTTACTAACGTATAGTCTAAATAAAAATCCTATTTTTATTATCGTATTATGTAGATAAAAATCCAACCTTTTCTTTCTAAAACAATCCTAGTATATATTTTAAAACAATGCTCTTTAATTATATTAAACTAATCACTCAAAATCGATTAAAATAAAACACTCACAGCAAGGTTTTGGGGTGGAGGAAGGTTGCAGCAGGCGGAGGGTGGTCCAGCGGCGCAGTGGGTGATTGGGTTTAATTTTGGCTGAGGGGGAGGGTTTCCAGGTCTGTGTAGGTTTCGGTGGTTTGCGGTTAGGTGGGAGACGAGGGTGCTGCGTGCTCGTGGATCGAGGAAGGGGAGGCGACGCAGGCAACTTCGACGGTCGGCGGTGGTTCGAAGCACAGGGGGCGACGGGGTTTCGTGTAGCTCGAGCTGAGGAAGGGGGGGAAAGAAGGAGGTCGGAGGATAGCTGAGGTGGGGCGGAGTCACGCGCGCGACGGCGCGGAGGATCTCCAGGGCGGCTAGGGCATCGAGCGGGTTTTTTTTATTTTTTTATTTTTACTGATTGAAATGAACGGTGATGGGGGGGTAAAGGTAAAGAGGAGGAGAGAGTTTTATTTTAATTATTTAATTATTTTATTTCAACAAAAAGTAACTTTTAATTTCGACCTCGAAACGAGACCCACCGCCTGTCGCCCATAGCTAATTACCCCCATTCCGAACACAATGGGATATGTATCGCAAGCTGATTCGAGCGTTTCGATCAGTTTTCGTCAAAATCAACATATAACTCTATATATTGAATTTGAACGCGCATTTCAATTTACTGAGGCCACATACCAATTTGAAAATTTTCAGAAAAATATTTTCTAGCTTCGTATTGACGATACGGTCCTAATAAAACTAGTTTCGTCGAATTCTGAGATCGTTTGAAAAATGGCCATTTTCCAGTCGATTAAAATCAACTGAAACTGGTCAAACGCGTTTTCCTTTGCCACGCTCACATATTGATTCGAAAAATTACGAAATTTGGAATCTAGCAATAACTTTACATCACGGACCCAACAAAACTGGTTTCGTCGAAATCCGAGGTCGTTTGCAAAATGTCCATTTTTAAGGGCCTTATATATATAAAAATATATATAAATTCCACAGCGACTATTTCTAATTTTAAACTGGACATATCTTATCATTTCTAAGATGAAATCTCAGTTTGTTAACTTCGTTACAAAGATATTGTTATACAGATTCAAATATTTCCTGTTTCATTCAATTCTGACTTATATTGAATTCTGTATATTCATTTGAAATTAGAAATCGAATTTTCGAACTACCGCGCCATTTTCAATTCCTTTTATAATTATATATAATTATTATATATTCTAACGACGACGCGTATAATATATACGTTCGAATTATATTCAAAATAAATTTCTCGTCGTTTTTATTTTAAAATAATTCATTTTAAATAATCAAAATCCGCTAAAATTGCCAAAATAAAAATTTCAAACTGGCTCGCATTTTACGGGTTGTTACAATCTCCCCCACTTAAAACTTTTCGTCCCCGAAAAGGAACAAAGTCGAAAGTGGTTTGATTAATCAACTCTACGCTCGATCTGGCTTTCATTCTCTAACTTTTTAGTTTCTGAGAATTTTCAAAATTTCAAAAATTTGGCTAACACCCTAAATTTTCGAAAAATTTCGCCATAACCTCCCCTGCACCGGGAGCATCGGGGAATTTTAAATAGCTTCCCCGGTCCTTCAGATCTCAAAAAGAAAAAGAAAAAGCCAAGCGGCTAGCCAATAGGCTCACAAAATCTTCATCACCCAAACAAAACAGGAAATTATGTAGTAAACATGTACCTATTTGTCGGGCAAACAAATTTTATTCTCTGCTCTAGCCTCCTTGCTATGACCTGTTCAATGATATACATGTATATGCAAGCAGATGCGACCAATTTTCAATACAATTCAATATTTGATTCAATTTAGGCATAATGGTTCAAAATTAGCAAACAAATAAACAAACAACACAAACATCAATCAATTAGTGAATTATCATTTGAAATTCATAATTTTAATACATATACAAAAATCATGTTTTTAATGCCAATTCACAACAATAGGCCCTATCTAATTTTTGGTTCTCACACCAGTCTAATGGAAATATATAGATATCACACCTTTGTCACACGAATATAAATTCTGACGATGAGTACTCAACCATCAGAATCATCTTCGGGCCACTAGAGTATGATTCTATATCTATCCAGTATATTAAAACTTTAAATACACGTTTGCAAGGCGTATATGCAAAATCTTTATATACTGGACTGTCCAAAGTCAATATAAATAAATAATCAAATACGAATAATTGATTTAAATTTTCAAAACAAAATTTGTTTTCATTTTAAAAATATACTCTTCACACTCGTTCTAGGATACTACTGATCCTATCTCTAACGAGTCATTCTAATTGGATATTACTAATCCAATATCTGATGAATTCTTTCGTATGGTTCTAATGTGTCTTGTTCTCTGAGCTTTGTAAACCAAAGCTCTGATACCAACTGTGACGGCAAGGAATTTCGCTCGGTCCGAACCAGTCGCTAAACCGATCCAGGCCGTTCGAAATGCCCTATCGTTTGAGAACAGGACAAAACAGAACGCATACAGAAGAACATTTCATTGTATATTACAACAATGCATCAGATTACAAGAATATACTGAGTATAAACGAATAAATATTACACAGAAATATCAGAGATTTAAATTACATTTAAATACATAGCAGCGGAAAATAATACAATACACAACTAGAATGAGATATACGGATACAAAGCTTTCCGGATATCGTTCCAGCTGTAAACCAGGATCCTGTGAATATAAATCTGCAAAACCAAAACTACTAGCTGCCCGTGTCAAAAATAAAGGGCACCCAGAGTTTAGGTTAAAACAATAAACTCCAGGTCAGTCATGGGACTGGTGTGAGAACTAAAACAGTTATTAATCTTTATTTCAAAGTTAGGTAAAACAAGGGACCACGCCGCTAACGCGGAACGGGTTTCCTCCCAAGAATACCAGTGCATAAAACAAACAGCGCAATGCTAAATAAAGAAAAATGAAGCTGTTATAAGACCCAGGTCCTATCACACAATGCAACGCAAGCCGGGGGAAAGGGTTTTCCCTTATAACAGCCAAAGAATGCTTGATACGTTTAAAACAAATCATTTGATACTATAATAAGTGCATAGTGTATAAAACAACTTCAAATCATAAGTATCAATCATAGGCGGCATGAATGCCCCATACCACTATGTCGCCATATATAGGTTATACAATCAAAATCGCAAGGTCACGTATTTGGAAATCGGATTTCCGTCTATGAACCGAGGCAAAAGATAGTCCTCAACCGATTCGAGACGCTCTAGTCCGTGTCTCAGGACCCAGACACAGGTGGGCCCTTGGATCGTCAGGGCCGGTCCACCGATGTGGATTAAAATGCCTGAACACTACGTTTCCCCACCCTATGGGGTGTAAGTCTGGCCCGTCAGCCGACCAGAAGCATCGGCCGAAACCGATATAACCGAGGCGCCTCGCAACAGCAACAACCATATAAGTCAAACTCGTCAGGGCGTGTAAAACCACTGACGCCACTTCTAACTAGAAAGAAACGCATGCCCTCCCTGAGGTCCGTCTCCCGTTTTTGGTTCATACCGGGTGTGAAACTCGCGAAGTAAACGTTACACAAAGCTACGCCACAAAGGCCTTGCTTTGATCATCACCACAAGACTTTGCTTTTCAACAGAAGCCTCGATCAACTGCCACTTAGGCATGCCACACAGGCAATTCACTCCATGCGTTTGATATCCATCAATATATAACCCCTGAGCTCGTACGTCTCAGAGAAGGGCGTTAAGCAAGAGAATAAATTCTCCGCCGCCAAACAGATATATATTTAATAGAGATCAATCACACGGACTAAAATCCAATGTCAGACACACAGTCCATTTACAAGTCCGTTCTGGGTCTGAACGAAACCGGAGGCACCTAGTACCCCGCATATCCATCGATCTCCAAGTACGTCTGGACGATCACCAACTGTTTCCATCTTCTTGGGTGTACAGCCCAATCAAGATCATCAGTTATCACCCAAACGACATGAAGACTTCTGGTCTTCGACCATCGTCTTCATCTTCGACTTATCGTCGTATCAGTTATTCAGAATGGGATAAACCCGGTCTTCCCGAATAACTCGCGTATATTATAAAAGTGTTACACAAACACAACATACGCCTCATTCCAATTCATTAGTCACTAACCGTAAATTAATCAAGAGAATAACTCCCCAAATATTAACCCCGAAGGCCGAAACCAACATCAGATCAATATCCAGAAAACCATTCTGCTTGGCTAACCGACAGTTAGTTTCTAATTTTCACATTCATAGGGAAAGGTTCCCATTAATTTTATCAAAGATAAATTCTTGAATTTATTCTTTAATCTATCTTTTGAATATCAATTCAAACTAGTCGGGATTAGCGGACCTTACCGAAGTAATCATTTGTTTTAATTTCCCAATCCCAACCTATTCATCCCATGAAGTAAAACTGGTTATACTTCATATCTAACACCACGGTGTTATCGGTAAATTCAATTACCATTTCACGTTCAAATCTAATTAAAGATTTAACTATCGCCTGGAGCAAAACTGGTGATACTCCATTTCGATTATTTCAATCTAATTAAAGATTCATTAAAACTCCACTTAGTTTTAATCTGTGACTGGGTTAAAGAATCAGTGTCATTTAAAACACGGTTCACGATAAACCCAAAATCACATCACATCACATTTCATTAATTATCGGGTTAAAGAACGAGTGTTATTTAAAACACTGTCCACGATAAACCCAAAAATCAATATCGATTCAATTCCAATTAAATATTATTTAATTGGTACACTTCATTAAATCTAAATAAAAAGATTTAATCTTTTCTCAACTGGGTTCAAGAACAGTGTTAGTGAAGACACCATTCACGACAAACCCAAATCACATTTGATATTAAATACAAGGCTCTGAATAGAAAATATCCCGGCTTATATTCAATATCAAATTCTATGATTAACAAATGTCGTATTGGAAATAACGATATAAATATATATCTTTCAAATTTCCATAACAGCATCTGTATAATCACGAATTCCAACATCGAAATATTCCGAAGACAATTTCGATTCAAATCCACTCCAATGCAACCATTGGAAATTTTGGTTATTTTTAAAACCCTTTTCAAATTCAATTTATTTATTTAAAAATAAATAGAATTATAATTCTAGTTCAAAACTAGTACATTTCGATAAAAATCTATTTTTATCTTTTCAAATATGGAGTTTTTCATCCCAAATCTTCACAAATCATTTCTTATGATTTTACACAAATTATTACTATTTTTAATAATTTTATCAAGGCCCGTACAGTCGATTTCCATCAATGGCCATCGAACTGCACTTACAGCGACCTTTTTCGAATTTGATTTGGACGTATCTCCAAATCCAACCGTTAGATTTCAAATTTCTAATATTCATTAGAAAGCTCTTTTCGATACGAACCCAACGGTTCCGGTTTTAGGAGAATCCGACGGTCAGATCTCCCGTAATGTCCGTTTGAAATAAATAGTCGAAATTCACGAACTGCCGCGGCGCGGCGCGTTCTATTCAGGCCATTATATTATATATATAATATATATAATATATACTTCGTCGATTTCTATTTAAAACGAATTATATAAATAGTTTTAAAATCGTTTCAAAAGCTATTTCAACTTTCTTTTCAATTCAAATCAAAATCGAATTCTTCTTTATAAATTCGTTTTAAAATTCATCTCTATTCAATTCAAATTTCAATTCAATTTGAATTCATTTTCAATTCAATTCATTTCGAAATCGTTTTCAATTCAATTCATTTCGAAATCGTTTTCAATTCAATTCATTTCGAAATCGTTTTCAATTCAATTCATTTCGAAATCGTTTTCAATTCAATTCATTTCGAAATCGTTTTCAATTCAATTCATTTCGAAATCGTTTTCAATTCAATTCATTTCGAAATCGTTTTCAATTCAATTCATTTCGAAATCGTTTTCAATTCAATTCATTTCGAAATCGTTTTCAATTCAATTCATTTCGAAATCGTTTTCAATTCAATTCATTTCGAAATCGTTTTCAATTCAATTCATTTCGAAATCGTTTTCAATTCAATTCATTTCGAAATCGTTTTCAATTCAATTCATTTCGAAATCAATAAAATCGATATAAATATCGTTCACGTCAAAATGGCGTCAAACTAATCAACACGGCTTCATAAATCTCTATTTTCAAATATTCTATTTCAAATATTTCTTTTTCAAAATAGTTGTTATTATCAAAAATATTTCGTTCAACACATGACCAATCTCAATGAATGAGTACTGTCAACACATGAACTTTTATTTTATATCGATAAAGGTGCAAATTTTATTACTAAAATATTTCGTTCAACACATGACCAATCTCAATGAATGAGTACTGTCAACACATGAACTTTTATTTTATATCGATAAAGGTGCAAATTTTATTACTAAAATATTTCGTTCAACACATGACCAATCTCAATGAATGAGTACTGTCAACACATGAACTTTTATTTTATAATATTCTTTATTTTTCAAATTGGAATGAGGCCCAATCAATCACCATATAATTTTAATTATATGGATTTTCATACAACACATGTATATAATAGCATGGAAAAATAATCAACCATCAACCAAAGTGCACTACACTGTATAAGCATCAAATATAGATATTCCACGCTTATAACAGCCTGTCAATCAATCGATCGACATATTTAATCAATCAGGATGAGTGAACTTCAAATTTCATCCTAACACCCGTGTGGGGTTTCCAACAATCAAACACATCTTTTATTTGTGCAGTTGGGCGATGTGTGAAATTTATCGTCCCAATCAATGTCATTCAAATAAGTGTACATAAACAAACCGTCCGGTTTGTAAATGAATATTTTATTTATTCACATTCACGTTAAAAATTATATTTTTAACGATAAAACATTTTATTCCAACCTATGAATTTCTATTCAATTCATTTATTCAATAAAATGATATCTTTATTTTTCTAACTTATTTTAGAAAATTTCGGCGGCATAACGGCACGATACTAGAAACGGGACAAGGCCTAGCCTTATCCCCGGACTAGTGAAGGCCCACGCCATTCACACATCAATCTAAATCAATTCATTTCACCACACCATTCAATTTCAATCAAATAATCTAACTAATTTGCAATCAAACAAACAAGTCCATGGTCTGTGGACGATTGTGTCGGGTGCTACTAAGCACCGTCTGCATCCTAGTATATATATATATAACTAGAAATAAAATTGAAGAGTGAGAAATTCTCACAAATAGCTATCCTAGCTCCACGGCACTTCTAATGCAGGAAATCTTCGCCAACTCGCCTTTTTGTCGCTTTCGCCCGTATTCTCTACATATGTAAAAATCGAATTTTTACTATGCTATTCAATATATAAAAATCATATTTTTATTTTGCTATATGGATAAAAATTCTATTTTTATCACGCTATATTCTACATAAAAATTTCGCCTTTTCAAATATAAAGATTTCGATTTTATTTCATCACTATAAAAATCACCTCTTTATTTCAATGTATATATAATAAAAATCAGATTTTTATTTCGCTACATGTACAAAGATGATATTTTTATATTCCTTATCTTATAAAGATTATATTTTTATAGTTCCTACTATGAAAAATCATTTTTTTTTATATCAAATAAAAATCATACTTCCCTTAATAACAATAAAAGAAAATATATTCTTGAAATCGAAGTAAATCTATTTTTGAAATCAAAGAAAAACTATTTCTTTTCTTCTAATGAAGGAAATCTAAATTTTCTAATAATAAAAATCTCATCTTTATGATATCAAAAATTGTATTTTTCTAACATGAAAATCTAATCTTTCTAACATTAAAAATCGAATCTTTTCTAATATAAAAATCGAATCTTTGCAAATTGAAAAATCTAATCTTTACTAACGTATAGTCTAAATAAAAATCCTATTTTTATTATCGTATTATGTAGATAAAAATCCAACCTTTTCTTTCTAAAACAATCCTAGTATATATTTTAAAACAATGCTCTTTAATTATATTAAACTAATCACTCAAAATCGATTAAAATAAAACACTCACAGCAAGGTTTTGGGGGTGGAGGAAGGTTGCAGCAGGCGGAGGGTGGTCCAGCGGCGCAGTGGGTGATTGGGTTTAATTTTGGCTGAGGGGGAGGGTTTCCAGGTCTGTGTAGGTTTCGGTGGTTTGCGGTTAGGTGGGAGACGAGGGTGCTGCGTGCTCGTGGATCGAGGAAGGGGAGGCGGCGCAGGCAACTTCGACGGTCGGCGGTGGTTCGAAGCACAGGGGGCGACGGGGTTTCGTGTAGCTCGAGCTGAGGAAGGGGGGGAAAGAAGGAGGTCGGAGGATAGCTGAGGTGGGGCGGAGTCACGCGCGCGACGGCGCGGAGGATCTCCAGGGCGGCTAGGGCATCGAGCGGGTTTTTTTTATTTTTTTATTTTTACTGATTGAAATGAACGGTGATGGGGGGGTAAAGGTAAAGAGGAGGAGAGAGTTTTATTTTAATTATTTAATTATTTTATTTCAACAAAAAGTAACTTTTAATTTCGACCTCGAAACGAGACCCACCGCCTGTCGCCCATAGCTAATTACCCCCATTCCGAACACAATGGGATATGTATCGCAAGCTGATTCGAGCGTTTCGATCAGTTTTCGTCAAAATCAACATATAACTCTATATATTGAATTTGAACGCGCATTTCAATTTACTGAGGCCACATACCAATTTGAAAATTTTCAGAAAAATATTTTCTAGCTTCGTATTGACGATACGGTCCTAATAAAACTAGTTTCGTCGAATTCTGAGATCGTTTGAAAAATGGCCATTTTCCAGTCGATTAAAATCAACTGAAACTGGTCAAACGCGTTTTCCTTTGCCACGCTCACATATTGATTCGAAAAATTACGAAATTTGGAATCTAGCAATAACTTTACATCACGGACCCAACAAAACTGGTTTCGTCGAAATCCGAGGTCGTTTGCAAAATGTCCATTTTTAAGGGCCTTATATATATAAAAATATATATAAATTCCACAGCGACTATTTCTAATTTTAAACTGGACATATCTTATCATTTCTAAGATGAAATCTCAGTTTGTTAACTTCGTTACAAAGATATTGTTATACAGATTCAAATATTTCCTGTTTCATTCAATTCTGACTTATATTGAATTCTGTATATTCATTTGAAATTAGAAATCGAATTTTCGAACTACCGCGCCATTTTCAATTCCTTTTATAATTATATATAATTATTATATATTCTAACGACGACGCGTATAATATATACGTTCGAATTATATTCAAAATAAATTTCTCGTCGTTTTTATTTTAAAATAATTCATTTTAAATAATCAAAATCCGCTAAAATTGCCAAAATAAAAATTTCAAACTGGCTCGCATTTTACGGGTTGTTACAATCTCCCCCACTTAAAACTTTTCGTCCCCGAAAAGGAACAAAGTCGAAAGTGGTTTGATTAATCAACTCTACGCTCGATCTGGCTTTCATTCTCTAACTTTTTAGTTTCTGAGAATTTTCAAAATTTCAAAAATTTGGCTAACACCCTAAATTTTCGAAAAATTTCGCCATAACCTCCCCTGCACCGGGAGCATCGGGGAATTTTAAATAGCTTCCCCGGTCCTTCAGATCTCAAAAAGAAAAAGAAAAAGCCAAGCGGCTAGCCAATAGGCTCACAAAATCATCATCACCCAAACAAAACAGGAAATTATGTAGTAAACATGTACCTATTTGTCGGGCAAACAAATTTTATTCTCTGCTCTAGCCTCCTTGCTATGACCTGTTCAATGATATACATGTATATGCAAGCAGATGCGACCAATTTTCAATACAATTCAATATTTGATTCAATTTAGGCATAATGGTTCAAAATTAGCAAACAAATAAACAAACAACACAAACATCAATCAATTAGTGAATTATCATTTGAAATTCATAATTTTAATACATATACAAAAATCATGTTTTTAATGCCAATTCACAACAATAGGCCCTATCTAATTTTTGGTTCTCACACCAGTCTAATGGAAATATATAGATATCACACCTTTGTCACACGAATATAAATTCTGACGATGAGTACTCAACCATCAGAATCATCTTCGGGCCACTAGAGTATGATTCTATATCTATCCAGTATATTAAAACTTTAAATACACGTTTGCAAGGCGTATATGCAAAATCTTTATATACTGGACTGTCCAAAGTCAATATAAATAAATAATCAAATACGAATAATTGATTTAAATTTTCAAAACAAAATTTGTTTTCATTTTAAAAATATACTCTTCACACTCGTTCTAGGATACTACTGATCCTATCTCTAACGAGTCATTCTAATTGGATATTACTAATCCAATATCTGATGAATTCTTTCGTATGGTTCTAATGTGTCTTGTTCTCTGAGCTTTGTAAACCAAAGCTCTGATACCAACTGTGACGGCAAGGAATTTCGCTCGGTCCGAACCAGTCGCTAAACCGATCCAGGCCGTTCGAAACGCCCTATCGTTTGAGAACAGGACAAAACAGAACGCATACAGAAGAACATTTCATTGTATATTACAACAATGCATCAGATTACAAGAATATACTGAGTATAAACGAATAAATATTACACAGAAATATCAGAGATTTAAATTACATTTAAATACATAGCAGCGGAAAATAATACAATACACAACTAGAATGAGATATACGGATACAAAGCTTTCCGGATATCGTTCCAGCTGTAAACCAGGATCCTGTGAATATAAATCTGCAAAACCAAAACTACTAGCTGCCCGTGTCAAAAATAAAGGGCACCCAGAGTTTAGGTTAAAACAATAAACTCCAGGTCAGTCATGGGACTGGTGTGAGAACTAAAACAGTTATTAATCTTTATTTCAAAGTTAGGTAAAACAAGGGACCACGCCGCTAACGCGGAACGGGTTTCCTCCCAAGAATACCAGTGCATAAAACAAACAGCGCAATGCTAAATAAAGAAAAATGAAGCTGTTATAAGACCCAGGTCCTATCACACAATGCAACGCAAGCCGGGGGAAAGGGTTTTCCCTTATAACAGCCAAAGAATGCTTGATACGTTTAAAACAAATCATTTGATACTATAATAAGTGCATAGTGTATAAAACAACTTCAAATCATAAGTATCAATCATAGGCGGCATGAATGCCCCATACCACTATGTCGCCATATATAGGTTATACAATCAAAATCGCAAGGTCACGTATTTGGAAATCGGATTTCCGTCTATGAACCGAGGCAAAAGATAGTCCTCAACCGATTCGAGACGCTCTAGTCCGTGTCTCAGGACCCAGACACAGGTGGGCCCTTGGATCGTCAGGGCCGGTCCACCGATGTGGATTAAAATGCCTGAACACTACGTTTCCCCACCCTATGGGGTGTAAGTCTGGCCCGTCAGCCGACCAGAAGCATCGGCCGAAACCGATATAACCGAGGCGCCTCGCAACAGCAACAACCACATAAGTCAAACTCGTCAGGGCGTGTAAAACCACTGACGCCACTTCTAACTAGAAAGAAACGCATGCCCTCCCTGAGGTCCGTCTCCCGTTTTTGGTTCATACCGGGTGTGAAACTCGCGAAGTAAACGTTACACAAAGCTACGCCACAAAGGCCTTGCTTTGATCATCACCACAAGACTTTGCTTTTCAACAGAAGCCTCGATCAACTGCCACTTAGGCATGCCACACAGGCAATTCACTCCATGCGTTTGATATCCATCAATATATAACCCCTGAGCTCGTACGTCTCAGAGAAGGGCGTTAAGCAAGAGAATAAATTCTCCGCCGCCAAACAGATATATATTTAATAGAGATCAATCACACGGACTAAAATCCAATGTCAGACACACAGTCCATTTACAAGTCCGTTCTGGGTCTGAACGAAACCGGAGGCACCTAGTACCCCGCATATCCATCGATCTCCAAGTACGTCTGGACGATCACCAACTGTTTCCATCTTCTTGGGTGTACAGCCCAATCAAGATCATCAGTTATCACCCAAACGACATGAAGACTTCTGGTCTTCGACCATCGTCTTCATCTTCGACTTATCGTCGTATCAGTTATTCAGAATGGGATAAACCCGGTCTTCCCGAATAACTCGCGTATATTATAAAAGTGTTACACAAACACAACATACGCCTCATTCCAATTCATTAGTCACTAACCGTAAATTAATCAAGAGAATAACTCCCCAAATATTAACCCCGAAGGCCGAAACCAACATCAGATCAATATCCAGAAAACCATTCTGCTTGGCTAACCGACAGTTAGTTTCTAATTTTCACATTCATAGGGAAAGGTTCCCATTAATTTTATCAAAGATAAATTCTTGAATTTATTCTTTAATCTATCTTTTGAATATCAATTCAAACTAGTCGGGATTAGCGGACCTTACCGAAGTAATCATTTGTTTTAATTTCCCAATCCCAACCTATTCATCCCATGAAGTAAAACTGGTTATACTTCATATCTAACACCACGGTGTTATCGGTAAATTCAATTACCATTTCACGTTCAAATCTAATTAAAGATTTAACTATCGCCTGGAGCAAAACTGGTGATACTCCATTTCGATTATTTCAATCTAATTAAAGATTCATTAAAACTCCACTTAGTTTTAATCTGTGACTGGGTTAAAGAATCAGTGTCATTTAAAACACGGTTCACGATAAACCCAAAATCACATCACATCACATTTCATTAATTATCGGGTTAAAGAACGAGTGTTATTTAAAACACTGTCCACGATAAACCCAAAAATCAATATCGATTCAATTCCAATTAAATATTATTTAATTGGTACACTTCATTAAATCTAAATAAAAAGATTTAATCTTTTCTCAACTGGGTTCAAGAACAGTGTTAGTGAAGACACCATTCACGACAAACCCAAATCACATTTGATATTAAATACAAGGCTCTGAATAGAAAATATCCCGGCTTATATTCAATATCAAATTCTATGATTAACAAATGTCGTATTGGAAATAACGATATAAATATATATCTTTCAAATTTCCATAACAGCATCTGTATAATCACGAATTCCAACATCGAAATATTCCGAAGACAATTTCGATTCAAATCCACTCCAATGCAACCATTGGAAATTTTGGTTATTTTTAAAACCCTTTTCAAATTCAATTTATTTATTTAAAAATAAATAGAATTATAATTCTAGTTCAAAACTAGTACATTTCGATAAAAATCTATTTTTATCTTTTCAAATATGGAGTTTTTCATCCCAAATCTTCACAAATCATTTCTTATGATTTTACACAAATTATTACTATTTTTAATAATTTTATCAAGGCCCGTACAGTCGATTTCCATCAATGGCCATCGAACTGCACTTACAGCGACCTTTTTCGAATTTGATTTGGACGTATCTCCAAATCCAACCGTTAGATTTCAAATTTCTAATATTCATTAGAAAGCTCTTTTCGATACGAACCCAACGGTTCCGGTTTTAGGAGAATCCGACGGTCAGATCTCCCGTAATGTCCGTTTGAAATAAATAGTCGAAATTCACGAACTGCCGCGGCGCGGCGCGTTCTATTCAGGCCATTATATTATATATAATATATATAATATATACTTCGTCGATTTCTATTTAAAACGAATTATATAAATAGTTTTAAAATCGTTTCAAAAGCTATTTCAACTTTCTTTTCAATTCAAATCAAAATCGAATTCTTCTTTATAAATTCGTTTTAAAATTCATCTCTATTCAATTCAAATTTCAATTCAATTTGAATTCATTTTCAATTCAATTCATTTCGAAATCGTTTTCAATTCAATTCATTTCGAAATCGTTTTCAATTCAATTCATTTCGAAATCGTTTTCAATTCAATTCATTTCGAAATCGTTTTCAATTCAATTCATTTCGAAATCGTTTTCAATTCAATTCATTTCGAAATCGTTTTCAATTCAATTCATTTCGAAATCGTTTTCAATTCAATTCATTTCGAAATCGTTTTCAATTCAATTCATTTCGAAATCGTTTTCAATTCAATTCATTTCGAAATCGTTTTCAATTCAATTCATTTCGAAATCGTTTTCAATTCAATTCATTTCGAAATCGTTTTCAATTCAATTCATTTCGAAATCGTTTTCAATTCAATTCATTTCGAAATCAATAAAATCGATATAAATATCGTTCACGTCAAAATGGCGTCAAACTAATCGACACGGCTTCATAAATCTCTATTTTCAAATATTCTATTTCAAATATTTCTTTTTCAAAATAGTTGTTATTATCAAAAATATTTCGTTCAACACATGACCAATCTCAATGAATGAGTACTGTCAACACATGAACTTTTATTTTATATCGATAAAGGTGCAAATTTTATTACTAAAATATTTCGTTCAACACATGACCAATCTCAATGAATGAGTACTGTCAACACATGAACTTTTATTTTATATCGATAAAGGTGCAAATTTTATTACTAAAATATTTCGTTCAACACATGACCAATCTCAATGAATGAGTACTGTCAACACATGAACTTTTATTTTATAATATTCTTTATTTTTCAAATTGGAATGAGGCCCAATCAATCACCATATAATTTTAATTATATGGATTTTCATACAACACATGTATATAATAGCATGGAAAAATAATCAACCATCAACCAAAGTGCACTACACTGTATAAGCATCAAATATAGATATTCCACGCTTATAACAGCCTGTCAATCAATCGATCGACATATTTAATCAATCAGGATGAGTGAACTTCAAATTTCATCCTAACACCCGTGTGGGGTTTCCAACAATCAAACACATCTTTTATTTGTGCAGTTGGGCGATGTGTGAAATTTATCGTCCCAATCAATGTCATTCAAATAAGTGTACATAAACAAACCGTCCGGTTTGTAAATGAATATTTTATTTATTCACATTCACGTTAAAAATTATATTTTTAACGATAAAACATTTTATTCCAACCTATGAATTTCTATTCAATTCATTTATTCAATAAAATGATATCTTTATTTTTCTAACTTATTTTAGAAAATTTCGGCGGCATAACGGCACGATACTAGAAACGGGACAAGGCCTAGCCTTATCCCCGGACTAGTGAAGGCCCACGCCATTCACACATCAATCTAAATCAATTCATTTCACCACACCATTCAATTTCAATCAAATAATCTAACTAATTTGCAATCAAACAAACAAGTCCATGGTCTGTGGACGATTGTGTCGGGTGCTACTAAGCACCGTCTGCATCCTAGTATATATATATATAACTAGAAATAAAATTGAAGAGTGAGAAATTCTCACAAATAGCTATCCTAGCTCCACGGCACTTCTAATGCAGGAAATCTTCGCCAACTCGCCTTTTTGTCGCTTTCGCCCGTATTCTCTACATATGTAAAAATCGAATTTTTACTATGCTATTCAATATATAAAAATCATATTTTTATTTTGCTATATGGATAAAAATTCTATTTTTATCACGCTATATTCTACATAAAAATTTCGCCTTTTCAAATATAAAGATTTCGATTTTATTTCATCACTATAAAAATCACCTCTTTATTTCAATGTATATATAATAAAAATCAGATTTTTATTTCGCTACATGTACAAAGATGATATTTTTATATTCCTTATCTTATAAAGATTATATTTTTATAGTTCCTACTATGAAAAATCATTTTTTTTTTATATCAAATAAAAATCATACTTCCCTTAATAACAATAAAAGAAAATATATTCTTGAAATCGAAGTAAATCTATTTTTGAAATCAAAGAAAAACTATTTCTTTTCTTCTAATGAAGGAAATCTAAATTTTCTAATAATAAAAATCTCATCTTTATGATATCAAAAATTGTATTTTTCTAACATGAAAATCTAATCTTTCTAACATTAAAAATCGAATCTTTTCTAATATAAAAATCGAATCTTTGCAAATTGAAAAATCTAATCTTTACTAACGTATAGTCTAAATAAAAATCCTATTTTTATTATCGTATTATGTAGATAAAAATCCAACCTTTTCTTTCTAAAACAATCCTAGTATATATTTTAAAACAATGCTCTTTAATTATATTAAACTAATCACTCAAAATCGATTAAAATAAAACACTCACAGCAAGGTTTTGGGGTGGAGGAAGGTTGCAGCAGGCGGAGGGTGGTCCAGCGGCGCAGTGGGTGATTGGGTTTAATTTTGGCTGAGGGGGAGGGTTTCCAGGTCTGTGTAGGTTTCGGTGGTTTGCGGTTAGGTGGGAGACGAGGGTGCTGCGTGCTCGTGGATCGAGGAAGGGGAGGCGGCGCAGGCAACTTCGACGGTCGGCGGTGGTTCGAAGCACAGGGGGCGACGGGGTTTCGTGTAGCTCGAGCTGAGGAAGGGGGGAAAGAAGGAGGTCGGAGGATAGCTGAGGTGGGGCGGAGTCACGCGCGCGACGGCGCGGAGGATCTCCAGGGCGGCTAGGGCATCGAGCGGGTTTTTTTTATTTTTTTATTTTTACTGATTGAAATGAACGGTGATGGGGGGGTAAAGGTAAAGAGGAGGAGAGAGTTTTATTTTAATTATTTAATTATTTTATTTCAACAAAAAGTAACTTTTAATTTCGACCTCGAAACGAGACCCACCGCCTGTCGCCCATAGCTAATTACCCCCATTCCGAACACAATGGGATATGTATCGCAAGCTGATTCGAGCGTTTCGATCAGTTTTCGTCAAAATCAACATATAACTCTATATATTGAATTTGAACGCGCATTTCAATTTACTGAGGCCACATACCAATTTGAAAATTTTCAGAAAAATATTTTCTAGCTTCGTATTGACGATACGGTCCTAATAAAACTAGTTTCGTCGAATTCTGAGATCGTTTGAAAAATGGCCATTTTCCAGTCGATTAAAATCAACTGAAACTGGTCAAACGCGTTTTCCTTTGCCACGCTCACATATTGATTCGAAAAATTACGAAATTTGGAATCTAGCAATAACTTTACATCACGGACCCAACAAAACTGGTTTCGTCGAAATCCGAGGTCGTTTGCAAAATGTCCATTTTTAAGGGCCTTATATATATAAAAATATATATAAATTCCACAGCGACTATTTCTAATTTTAAACTGGACATATCTTATCATTTCTAAGATGAAATCTCAGTTTGTTAACTTCGTTACAAAGATATTGTTATACAGATTCAAATATTTCCTGTTTCATTCAATTCTGACTTATATTGAATTCTGTATATTCATTTGAAATTAGAAATCGAATTTTCGAACTACCGTGCCATTTTCAATTCCTTTTATAATTATATATAATTATTATATATTCTAACGACGACGCGTATAATATATACGTTCGAATTATATTCAAAATAAATTTCTCGTCGTTTTTATTTTAAAATAATTCATTTTAAATAATCAAAATCCGCTAAAATTGCCAAAATAAAAATTTCAAACTGGCTCGCATTTTACGGGTTGTTACAATCTCCCCCGCTTAAAACTTTTCGTCCCCGAAAAGGAACAAAGTCGAAAGTGGTTTGATTAATCAACTCTACGCTCGATCTGGCTTTCATTCTCTAACTTTTTAGTTTCTGAGAATTTTCAAAATTTCAAAAATTTGGCTAACACCCTAAATTTTCGAAAAATTTCGCCATAACCTCCCCTGCACCGGGAGCATCGGGGAATTTTAAATAGCTTCCCCGGTCCTTCAGATCTCAAAAAGAAAAAGAAAAAGCCAAGCGGCTAGCCAATAGGCTCACAAAATCATCATCACCCAAACAAAACAGGAAATTATGTAGTAAACATGTACCTATTTGTCGGGCAAACAAATTTTATTCTCTGCTCTAGCCTCCTTGCTATGACCTGTTCAATGATATACATGTATATGCAAGCAGATGCGACCAATTTTCAATACAATTCAATATTTGATTCAATTTAGGCATAATGGTTCAAAATTAGCAAACAAATAAACAAACAACACAAACATCAATCAATTAGTGAATTATCATTTGAAATTCATAATTTTAATACATATACAAAAATCATGTTTTTAATGCCAATTCACAACAATAGGCCCTATCTAATTTTTGGTTCTCACACCAGTCTAATGGAAATATATAGATATCACACCTTTGTCACACGAATATAAATTCTGACGATGAGTACTCAACCATCAGAATCATCTTCGGGCCACTAGAGTATGATTCTATATCTATCCAGTATATTAAAACTTTAAATACACGTTTGCAAGGCGTATATGCAAAATCTTTATATACTGGACTGTCCAAAGTCAATATAAATAAATAATCAAATACGAATAATTGATTTAAATTTTCAAAACAAAATTTGTTTTCATTTTAAAAATATACTCTTCACACTCGTTCTAGGATACTACTGATCCTATCTCTAACGAGTCATTCTAATTGGATATTACTAATCCAATATCTGATGAATTCTTTCGTATGGTTCTAATGTGTCTTGTTCTCTGAGCTTTGTAAACCAAAGCTCTGATACCAACTGTGACGGCAAGGAATTTCGCTCGGTCCGAACCAGTCGCTAAACCGATCCAGGCCGTTCGAAACGCCCTATCGTTTGAGAACAGGACAAAACAGAACGCATACAGAAGAACATTTCATTGTATATTACAACAATGCATCAGATTACAAGAATATACTGAGTATAAACGAATAAATATTACACAGAAATATCAGAGATTTAAATTACATTTAAATACATAGCAGCGGAAAATAATACAATACACAACTAGAATGAGATATACGGATACAAAGCTTTCCGGATATCGTTCCAGCTGTAAACCAGGATCCTGTGAATATAAATCTGCAAAACCAAAACTACTAGCTGCCCGTGTCAAAAATAAAGGGCACCCAGAGTTTAGGTTAAAACAATAAACTCCAGGTCAGTCATGGGACTGGTGTGAGAACTAAAACAGTTATTAATCTTTATTTCAAAGTTAGGTAAAACAAGGGACCACGCCGCTAACGCGGAACGGGTTTCCTCCCAAGAATACCAGTGCATAAAACAAACAGCGCAATGCTAAATAAAGAAAAATGAAGCTGTTATAAGACCCAGGTCCTATCACACAATGCAACGCAAGCCGGGGGAAAGGGTTTTCCCTTATAACAGCCAAAGAATGCTTGATACGTTTAAAACAAATCATTTGATACTATAATAAGTGCATAGTGTATAAAACAACTTCAAATCATAAGTATCAATCATAGGCGGCATGAATGCCCCATACCACTATGTCGCCATATATAGGTTATACAATCAAAATCGCAAGGTCACGTATTTGGAAATCGGATTTCCGTCTATGAACCGAGGCAAAAGATAGTCCTCAACCGATTCGAGACGCTCTAGTCCGTGTCTCAGGACCCAGACACAGGTGGGCCCTTGGATCGTCAGGGCCGGTCCACCGATGTGGATTAAAATGCCTGAACACTACGTTTCCCCACCCTATGGGGTGTAAGTCTGGCCCGTCAGCCGACCAGAAGCATCGGCCGAAACCGATATAACCGAGGCGCCTCGCAACAGCAACAACCATATAAGTCAAACTCGTCAGGGCGTGTAAAACCACTGACGCCACTTCTAACTAGAAAGAAACGCATGCCCTCCCTGAGGTCCGTCTCCCGTTTTTGGTTCATACCGGGTGTGAAACTCGCGAAGTAAACGTTACACAAAGCTACGCCACAAAGGCCTTGCTTTGATCATCACCACAAGACTTTGCTTTTCAACAGAAGCCTCGATCAACTGCCACTTAGGCATGCCACACAGGCAATTCACTCCATGCGTTTGATATCCATCAATATATAACCCCTGAGCTCGTACGTCTCAGAGAAGGGCGTTAAGCAAGAGAATAAATTCTCCGCCGCCAAACAGATATATATTTAATAGAGATCAATCACACGGACTAAAATCCAATGTCAGACACACAGTCCATTTACAAGTCCGTTCTGGGTCTGAACGAAACCGGAGGCACCTAGTACCCCGCATATCCATCGATCTCCAAGTACGTCTGGACGATCACCAACTGTTTCCATCTTCTTGGGTGTACAGCCCAATCAAGATCATCAGTTATCACCCAAACGACATGAAGACTTCTGGTCTTCGACCATCGTCTTCATCTTCGACTTATCGTCGTATCAGTTATTCAGAATGGGATAAACCCGGTCTTCCCGAATAACTCGCGTATATTATAAAAGTGTTACACAAACACAACATACGCCTCATTCCAATTCATTAGTCACTAACCGTAAATTAATCAAGAGAATAACTCCCCAAATATTAACCCCGAAGGCCGAAACCAACATCAGATCAATATCCAGAAAACCATTCTGCTTGGCTAACCGACAGTTAGTTTCTAATTTTCACATTCATAGGGAAAGGTTCCCATTAATTTTATCAAAGATAAATTCTTGAATTTATTCTTTAATCTATCTTTTGAATATCAATTCAAACTAGTCGGGATTAGCGGACCTTACCGAAGTAATCATTTGTTTTAATTTCCCAATCCCAACCTATTCATCCCATGAAGTAAAACTGGTTATACTTCATATCTAACACCACGGTGTTATCGGTAAATTCAATTACCATTTCACGTTCAAATCTAATTAAAGATTTAACTATCGCCTGGAGCAAAACTGGTGATACTCCATTTCGATTATTTCAATCTAATTAAAGATTCATTAAAACTCCACTTAGTTTTAATCTGTGACTGGGTTAAAGAATCAGTGTCATTTAAAACACGGTTCACGATAAACCCAAAATCACATCACATCACATTTCATTAATTATCGGGTTAAAGAACGAGTGTTATTTAAAACACTGTCCACGATAAACCCAAAAATCAATATCGATTCAATTCCAATTAAATATTATTTAATTGGTACACTTCATTAAATCTAAATAAAAAGATTTAATCTTTTCTCAACTGGGTTCAAGAACAGTGTTAGTGAAGACACCATTCACGACAAACCCAAATCACATTTGATATTAAATACAAGGCTCTGAATAGAAAATATCCCGGCTTATATTCAATATCAAATTCTATGATTAACAAATGTCGTATTGGAAATAACGATATAAATATATATCTTTCAAATTTCCATAACAGCATCTGTATAATCACGAATTCCAACATCGAAATATTCCGAAGACAATTTCGATTCAAATCCACTCCAATGCAACCATTGGAAATTTTGGTTATTTTTAAAACCCTTTTCAAATTCAATTTATTTATTTAAAAATAAATAGAATTATAATTCTAGTTCAAAACTAGTACATTTCGATAAAAATCTATTTTTATCTTTTCAAATATGGAGTTTTTCATCCCAAATCTTCACAAATCATTTCTTATGATTTTACACAAATTATTACTATTTTTAATAATTTTATCAAGGCCCGTACAGTCGATTTCCATCAATGGCCATCGAACTGCACTTACAGCGACCTTTTTCGAATTTGATTTGGACGTATCTCCAAATCCAACCGTTAGATTTCAAATTTCTAATATTCATTAGAAAGCTCTTTTCGATACGAACCCAACGGTTCCGGTTTTAGGAGAATCCGACGGTCGGATCTCCCGTAATGTCCGTTTGAAATAAATAGTCGAAATTCACGAACTGCCGCGGCGCGGCGCGTTCTATTCAGGCCATTATATTATATATATATAATATATAATATATACTTCGTCGATTTCTATTTAAAACGAATTATATAAATAGTTTTAAAATCGTTTCAAAAGCTATTTCAACTTTCTTTTCAATTCAAATCAAAATCGAATTCTTCTTTATAAATTCGTTTTAAAATTCATCTCTATTCAATTCAAATTTCAATTCAATTTGAATTCATTTTCAATTCAATTCATTTCGAAATCGTTTTCAATTCAATTCATTTCGAAATCGTTTTCAATTCAATTCATTTCGAAATCGTTTTCAATTCAATTCATTTCGAAATCGTTTTCAATTCAATTCATTTCGAAATCGTTTTCAATTCAATTCATTTCGAAATCGTTTTCAATTCAATTCATTTCGAAATCGTTTTCAATTCAATTCATTTCGAAATCGTTTTCAATTCAATTCATTTCGAAATCGTTTTCAATTCAATTCATTTCGAAATCAATAAAGTCGATATAAATATCTTTCACGTCAAAATGGCGTCAAACTAATCAACACGGCTTCATAAATCTCTATTTTCAAATATTCTATTTCAAATATTTCTTTTTCAAAATAGTTGTTATTATCAAAAATATTTCGTTCAACACATGACCAATCTCAATGAATGAGTACTGTCAACACATGAACTTTTATTTTATATCGATAAAGGTGCAAATTTTATTACTAAAATATTTCGTTCAACACATGACCAATCTCAATGAATGAGTACTGTCAACACATGAACTTTTATTTTATATCGATAAAGGTGCAAATTTTATTACTAAAATATTTCGTTCAACACATGACCAATCTCAATGAATGAGTACTGTCAACACATGAACTTTTATTTTATAATATTCTTTATTTTTCAAATTGGAATGAGGCCCAATCAATCACCATATAATTTTAATTATATGGATTTTCATACAACACATGTATATAATAGCATGGAAAAATAATCAACCATCAACCAAAGTGCACTACACTGTATAAGCATCAAATATAGATATTCCACGCTTATAACAGCCTGTCAATCAATCGATCGACATATTTAATCAATCAGGATGAGTGAACTTCAAATTTCATCCTAACACCCGTGTGGGGTTTCCAACAATCAAACACATCTTTTATTTGTGCAGTCGGGCGATGTGTGAAATTTATCGTCCCAATCAATGTCATTCAAATAAGTGTACATAAACAAACCGTCCGGTTTGTAAATGAATATTTTATTTATTCACATTCACGTTAAAAATTATATTTTTAACGATAAAACATTTTATTCCAACCTATGAATTTCTATTCAATTCATTTATTCAATAAAATGATATCTTTATTTTTCTAACTTATTTTAGAAAATTTCGGCGGCATAACGGCACGATACTAGAAACGGGACAAGGCCTAGCCTTATCCCCGGACTAGTGAAGGCCCACGCCATTCACACATCAATCTAAATCAATTCATTTCACCACACCATTCAATTTCAATCAAATAATCTAACTAATTTGCAATCAAACAAACAAGTCCATGGTCTGTGGACGATTGTGTCGGGTGCTACTAAGCACCGTCTGCATCCTAGTATATATATATAACTAGAAATAAAATTGAAGAGTGAGAAATTCTCACAAATAGCTATCCTAGCTCCACGGCACTTCTAATGCAGGAAATCTTCGCCAACTCGCCTTTTTGTCGCTTTCGCCCGTATTCTCTACATATGTAAAAATCGAATTTTTACTATGCTATTCAATATATAAAAATCATATTTTTATTTTGCTATATGGATAAAAATTCTATTTTTATCACGCTATATTCTACATAAAAATTTCGCCTTTTCAAATATAAAGATTTCGATTTTATTTCATCACTATAAAAATCACCTCTTTATTTCAATGTATATATAATAAAAATCAGATTTTTATTTCGCTACATGTACAAAGATGATATTTTTATATTCCTTATCTTATAAAGATTATATTTTTATAGTTCCTGCTATGAAAAATCATTTTTTTTATATCAAATAAAAATCATACTTCCCTTAATAACAATAAAAGAAAATATATTCTTGAAATCGAAGTAAATCTATTTTTGAAATCAAAGAAAAACTATTTCTTTTCTTCTAATGAAGGAAATCTAAATTTTCTAATAATAAAAATCTCATCTTTATGATATCAAAAATTGTATTTTTCTAACATGAAAATCTAATCTTTCTAACATTAAAAATCGAATCTTTTCTAATATAAAAATCGAATCTTTGCAAATTGAAAAATCTAATCTTTACTAACGTATAGTCTAAATAAAAATCCTATTTTTATTATCGTATTATGTAGATAAAAATCCAACCTTTTCTTTCTAAAACAATCCTAGTATATATTTTAAAACAATGCTCTTTAATTATATTAAACTAATCACTCAAAATCGATTAAAATAAAACACTCACAGCAAGGGTTTGGGGTGGAGGAAGGTTGCAGCAGGCGGAGGGTGGTCCAGCGGCGCAGTGGGTGATTGGGTTTAATTTTGGCTGAGGGGGAGGGTTTCCAGGTCTGTGTAGGTTTCGGTGGTTTGCGGTTAGGTGGGAGACGAGGGTGCTGCGTGCTCGTGGATCGAGGAAGGGGAGGCGGCGCAGGCAACTTCGACGGTCGGCGGTGGTTCGAAGCACAGGGGGCGACGGGGTTTCGTGTAGCTCGAGCTGAGGAAGGGGGGGGGAAAGAAGGAGGTCGGAGGATAGCTGAGGTGGGGCGGCGTCACGCGCGCGACGGCGCGGAGGATCTCCAGGGCGGCTAGGGCATCGAGCGGGTTTTTTTTATTTTTTTATTTTTACTGAATGAAATGAACGGTGATGGAGGGGGGTTAAAGGTAAAGAGGAGGAGAGAGTTTTATTTTAATTATTTAATTATTTTATTTCAACAAAAAGTAACTTTTAATTTTGACCTCGAAACGAGACCCACCGCCTGTCGCCCATAGCTAATTACCCCCATTCCGAACACAATGGGATATGTATCGCAAGCTGATTCGAGCGTTTCGATCAGTTTTCGTCAAAATCAACATATAACTCTATATATTGAATTTGAACGCGCATTTCAATTTACTGAGGCCACATACCAATTTGAAAATTTTCAGAAAAATATTTTCTAGCTTCGTATTGACGATACGGTCCTAATAAAACTAGTTTCGTCGAATTCTGAGATCGTTTGAAAAATGGCCATTTTCCAGTCGATTAAAATCAACTGAAACTGGTCAAACGCGTTTTCCTTTGCCACGCTCACATATTGATTCGAAAAATTACGAAATTTGGAATCTAGCAATAACTTTACATCACGGACCCAACAAAACTGGTTTCGTCGAAATCCGAGGTCGTTTGCAAAATGTCCATTTTTAAGGGCCTTATATATATATAAATATATATAAATTCCACAGCGACTATTTCTAATTTTAAACTGGACATATCTTATCATTTCTAAGATGAAATCTCAGTTTGTTAACTTCGTTACAAAGATATTGTTATACAGATTCAAATATTTCCTGTTTCGTTCAATTCTGACTTATATTGAATTCTGTATATTCATTTGAAATTAGAAATCGAATTTTCGAACTACCGCGCCATTTTCAATTCCTTTTATAATTATATATAATTATTATATATTCTAACGACGACGCGTATAATATATACGTTCGAATTATATTCAAAATAAATTTCTCGTCGTTTTTATTTTAAAATAATTCATTTTAAATAATCAAAATCCGCTAAAATTGCCAAAATAAAAATTTCAAACTGGCTCGCATTTTACGGGTTGTTACAGAAGTGAAATAAAAATATGAACTTTATTTTTGTTATGAAGTAGCGAGAATAAAGATTCGATTTTTATACGAGTAGCGGACTAAAAATAGAATTTTCATATAATGAAGAATATAAAAATATGATTTTTATTTATATACCAAAATAAAAATCTGATTTTTATTATATATACACATATAATGAAATAAAAATGTGATTTTTAATGTGAACAGCGAGAAAAGATTGCATTGGAATTTTGGACAAATCTGAACCATTAAAAAATAAGGAATGGAAGAGGTAAGAACTTCTCACTTTAAATTTATTTGCTAGTTAAAATATACATTAGGATGCAGAAGATGCTTAGCAGCACCCGACACCCGTCGTCCACAGACCATGGACGACTTGTTTGTTTGATTGATTGTGCTGTGAAAATTGATTGTGTGATGTGGAATGGAATAAAATATTCTATAGTTAAAAATATATTTTTTAACGTGTATATGGATAGAATAAATATTCATAAACAAATCGGACGATTTGTTTATGTACACACATTCGATTGATATAGATTGGGACGATAAATTTTACACATCGCCCAACTGCACAAATAAATCTGTGTTTGCTGTATGAAAACCCTACACGGGTATTTGGATGATATTGGACATACACTAATCCCAATATTTAGTTGTATATCAATCGATTGGTTGACAGACTGTTATAAGCGTTAAATATATATATTTAATGCTTATACAGGGTAGAATGCACTTTGGATGATGGTTGACAGTGTTTGGTTGTTGTTGTGTATGTGTGTTGTTTAAAATCCATATAAATCACATTATATGGTAATTGACTGTGTCTGATTCCAGTTCAAAAAGAATAAATATTTTAAAATAACGAATATTTTAAAATAATGAATATTTTAGAATAATATTCAGTAAAAGATCAAAATCTAATTTTGATGTCCGATTTGGGATAGACACGAAAATATTTGAATATATAAAGCCGTGTTGATTAGATTAACGCCATTTTGATGTGAACGATATTTATATCGAGTTCATTAACTTTTATAATGAATACAGAAAAGGAATTGATTTCAAAATCTAATGTTTTGGAAATACTATCATTTATATATCGATGATATGGAATATTCAATTTTAATTTGAAATTGAATGTGAAGTTGAAATCGTTTTGAAAGCAAATTTAAAAAAATTTATAAAATACATTTTAAACGGAAATCGATGAAATATATAACACATATATTATACATACATATATATATATACATATATATATAAAAAATATAGTGGCCTGAATAGAACGCGCCGCGCTGCGGCAGTTCGCGAATTTCCACCCTTGACTTCGAACGGACATCACGGGAGATCCGACCGTCGGATTCCCCTAAAACCAAAACTTTTGGGTTCGTATCGAAAAGAGCTTTTTAACGAATATGAGAGATTTGAAATCTAATGGCTAGATTTGGAATTATGTCCAAATCAAATTAGGAAAAGGACGCTATAAGTGCAGTTCGATGACCGTTCATGGAAATCAACTGTACGGGCCTTGATAAAATTATTAAAAATATCAATAATTTGTGTAAAATGATAATAAATGATTTGGAAATAATTGGGATGAAAAATTCCATATTTGAAAGGATAAAAATACATTTTTATCAAAACGAACTAGTTATGAATTAGAATTAAAATCCAATATTTTTAAAAATAAATAAATTTGGTTTGAAATGGTTTTAAAAATAAGCAGAATTTACAACATAATTATTGGAATGGATTTGAATCGAAATTATCATCGGAATATTTTGATATTGGAATTCGTGATTATATGGATATTATGGAGGAATTTGGAAGATATATATATATATATATCGTTATTCCAACACGATATTTGTTGGTTTCAGAATTTGATATTGAGTATAAGCCGATATATTTTCTATTCAGAGCCTTGTATTTAATATCAAATGGGATTTGGGTTTGTCGTGAATGGTGTCTTCATTAACACTGTTCTAAACCCAGTTGAGAAAAGATTAAATCTTTTTATATAGATTTATTGAAGTATACCACTTAATTAATATTTAATTGGAATTGAAGTGGAATTGATTTTTGGGTTTATCGTGAACAGTGTTTAAATAACACCTTTTCTTTAACCCGATAATAAATGGAATGTGAATTGGGTTTAATGTGAATTGGGTTTATTGTGAACTGTGTTTTTAACAACATTCGTTCTTTAACCCGATTTATAGTTAAATGTGATTTGTAATTTATAAATCTTTTTATTAAGATTTATCAGAAATTTTCCAAAGCAAAGTTTTCCAATTTAATATATTAAATTGGAATTGAATGGAATTCGATTTGATAATAATCGAAATGAAATTTTGTGGAGGAAGACTGTTAATACATATGGAATTTAAAAGGCTTTGACGTTATTCAATTTATTTTAAAAGTCGGGTACGGAAATTGATATCGATTATACATTGATTTGTTTTTTTGTGAAAATTCCATAGTTAATGGAATGGATTTGGGTTCATCTTGAACTGTGTTTTAAATGACATTAGTTCTTTAACCCAGGTAAAGGCAGGGTTACATGTCTGTTATTGTATTTCGAACTATATGGTTGATCTCTGCTAAATATATATCTATTTGGTGGTGGAGAATTTATTCTCTTGCTTAACACCCTTCTTTGAGATGTACGAGCTCAGACGTTATATATCGGCAGAAATCAATAGTACCGTGTAGATTGTTGATGCGGCATGTTTGTGTTTCCAAAGTTAAATAATAATTAATATTGATTTTTGGGAAGATTAAAACTAAGTGGAGTTTTAATGAATCTTTAATTAGATTGAAAGGTGAATTGATAATTTAAATTATCAAATTTTGGAAATGATCGAGAGTGGAGTACAACTAGTTTTGCTCCAAGCGATAGTAAAATCTTTAATTAGATTTGAACGGGAAATGGTAATTAAATTACCGGTAACACCGTGGTTTTAGTTATGGGGTAATACCAATTTTGCTCCATGGGATTAATAGGTTTGTATTGAGATATTAAGTGATTACTTCGGTAAGGTTCGCTAATCCCAACTAGTTTGGAAAACCATAACATGGTTTGAATTGACATCCAAAGGAAGATTAAAGATAAAAATTTAAAGAATTTATCTTTGATAAAATTAATGGGAACAAATCCCCAAAGATTTGAATAAAATAAAAGAATACTCAGAATTGGAATGAGACATATGTTGTGTTTTTATAACACTTGTTTATTATATACCCGAGTTATTCAGAAAGGCCGGCTTTATACCCATTCTGAATAACTGATTCGACGATAAGCCGACGATGAAGATGGTGATTGAAGACCAGAGGTCTTCACATCGTTTGGATGACTACTGATGTCTTGATTGGGCTGTACACCCAAGACGAGGTAATAAGTGGTGATCGTCCAGACGTACTTGGAGATCAACGGATTTGCGAGGGCCTCTCTCCTGTATTGGACATATGGGACGAGGAATAAGGTGCCTCCGGTTTTGTTCTTCCCAGAACGAACTTGTAAATGGATGTGTATCTGACATTGGATTTTATTCTTTATTGATTGAATTCTATTAGATATATGTTTGTTTGGCGGCGGAGAATTTATTCTCTTGCTTAACGCCCTTCTCTGAGACGTACGAACTCAGAGGTTATATATCGATTGCCATCAGTTGCATGGTGTGAATTGCCAGTGTGGCATGCTGAGATGCAAATGATCAAGGCTTCTGTTGAAAAGCAGAGTCTTGTGGTTGATGATTAAAGCATGGCCTTAAATGGCATAGCTTTGTGTATAGCGTTAATTCCAAGCCTCACACCTTGGTATGAGTTAAAAATGGGATCGGACCATTGGGGGAACATGACGTTTCTTTTTAGCTATGGGTGGTGTCAGCGTTTTACTAGCCCTGACATTGTTGTTATTTTACCTATGTGGTTGTTGGATTCCGAGGCGATTCAGATATATCGGTCTCCTCAGAGCCGATGGATATACGTCTGATTGGACCGGGAAACGTGTGTTTAGAAATAACTAATCCTCAAACGTAAGGGAGGACAGGACCGGCCCAGCCGATTCCAAGGGTACTCTACGGGAGATCCTGAGGCATTTGCTAGAGTGTCTCGAAGCGGTGAGGAGCCATCCCTGGCCTTGACTCATGACGGAAATCCGATTTCCAATACATGACATTTCGGTTTTGATTGTAGAGCCTAGTATTGGCGACATGACAGATGGTACCCATGCCGCCTATGATTGATACATTTATATTTGAAGTTGTTTTGACACTATACACTTATAATAGTATCAAATAATTTGTTTTTAAACGTACGAAGCATTATTTGGTTATTATAAGGTAAAACGCTATCCTCCTGCTTGCGTTGCATTATGCGATGGGACCTGGGTCTTGTAATAGCTTCATTTTTTCCAAAAAGTATTGCGGTATCTGTTCTATGCACTACTATTCTTAGGAGGAAACCTGTTCTGTGTTATATGGCGTGGTCCCTTTATTTACTTTATTTTTAAAGTAAAGATTTAATAACTATTTTAGTTCTCACACCAGTCACATGACTGACATGGAGTTTATTGTTTTAACCTAAACTCTGGGTGCCCCTATTTTCCACATGGGCAGCTAGTAGTTTTGGTTTTGCAGATTTATATTCATAGGATCCTGGTTTACAGCTGGAATGATATTCGAAAAGCTTTGTATCTGTGTATTTCTTTTAGTTGTGTTTTGTATTATTTTTCCGCTACTATGTATTTAAACGTAATTTGAATCTCTGATACTTGTCGAATGCGTAATATTAATATTAATTCATACTCTGTTATATTCTTATATTCTGATGGAATTGTTGTAATAAGCAATGAAATGTTCTTCTGTTTTTGTTCTGATTCGTCTTGTCCTCAAAGCAATCCGGGCTTTCCTTAACGGGGAAGTTCGGGTCGTTATATTTGGTATCAGAGCTTTGGTTTACAAAGCTCGAGAACAAGACACATTAGAACCAAACAAAAGGATTCATCAGAGATTGGAGTAGTAATATCCAATGGGAATGATCGTTAGAGATGGGATCATTAATATCCTAGAACGAGTGTGAAGAGTGATGTTTTAGAATAAAAGTGAAAACAAATTTTGTTTTGAAAATTTAAACCAATTTATACATATTTGAATATTTATTTGTATTGAATTTGGACAATCCAATATATAAAGATTTTGCATATACGCCTTGCAAACGTGTATTCGAAGTTTTAATATGCTGGATATATATAAAATCATACTCTAGTCGCCCAAGGATGATTCCGTTAATGTGGCCACATCATCAGCATCTGTGCTCGAGTTTTGAAAAGTGGGATGTCTATATATTTCCAATTGACTGGTGTGAGAACCAAAACTAGATTGGATTACTTGTTCTGAATTTGCATCAAAAACATGATTTTCTGTATATATATCAACGTTATGCATTTGAGAAAGTTAATGCACTTATTGATTGACGATTGTGTTGTTTGATTATTGGTTAGATTGATTAAATTTTGAACCATTGGGCAAATTGTATCAAACTTTGAACTGAATTGAAAATTGTTTGAAATTGCATGCATATACATGTATATACATTAAACGGGTCATTGCAAGGAGGCTATAGAAGAGGAATGAAATTGTATGCCCGAAAATAGGTACATGTTTACTAATTTCTTGGGTTTGGATGATTTTATGAGCCGATTGGCTAGCCTCTTGGCTTTTTCTTTTTCTTTTTGAGACGAGAGGGCCTGTGTGGCGGTTTGGGGATTTTCCCGGTGCTCCCGTACAAAGTAGGTTATGGCGAAATTTTTCAAAAATTTAGGGTGTTAGCCAAATTTCTGAAGAATTAGAAAATTCTTAGAAACTGAAAAATTGAAGAATGAAAGCCAAATTGAAAATTGAGTTGATTAGTAAAACAACTTTCAGTTATATTCCTTTTCGAGGATGAAAATATTTTATGTGGGGGAGATTATAACAAACGGGAAAATCATAACCAATTTAAAATTTTTATTTTGGCAATTTTAATGAATTTTGAATATTTAAAATGATTTATTTTAAATAGTAAAGACAAGAAATTTCTTTTGAATAGAATTAAAACGCACATATTTATTTGAATCGACATTAGAATATAAATATTTATTTTAATTATAAAAGAAATTGGAAATGGCGCGGTAGTTTGAAAAATCGATTTCAAATTTCAAATGAATGTACAAGATTCAAAATAAACAGGATTTTAGCGAAACCAAAGATATTAGAATCTATTTGAGAATATCTTTCCAATGAATCTGAAAAATCAAAATTTCATAGCGGGAATAAAAATTTGGGTCCAATTGAAAATTCAGAATAGTCGCTATGGAATTTTGGCCCTTAAAAATGGAAATTTTGCTAACGACCTCCGTTTTCGCCGAAACCACTTTTGTTGGATCCGGGATGTCAATTTATTGGTAGATTCCTAAATTCATAATTTTTGAAGTTCATATGTGAGCGTGGCAAAAGAAAACGAGTTTTGACAGTTTCAGTCAATTTGGATCGACCAGAAAATGGCCATTTTTCAAACGATCTTCAAATTTGACGAAATTAGTTTTGTTAGGACTGTAACATCAAAACATAGCCAGATTTGTCTATTTGGAGTTTTTATGTCTGTATGTGGCCCCGGTATAATGAAATGTACGTTTAAAATTGAATATATGGATTTAAATTTTTAATTTAAATGAAAACTGATCAAAACAGTTGAATCAGCTCATGGGACATATCCCATTGTGTTCGGAATAGGGGTAATTAGCTAGGGATGATAGTCGGTGGGTTCAATTTCGAGTTCGAAATAAAAAGTTGCTTTTTGGAATTTAAATATAATAAAATAATTATATATAAACCCTTTAGTCAACCCCCTATCTTATCTTCTCTCCTCCCGTAGAAATCAGTTTTAAATAAAAAAAGGAAGAAAAAGCTCCTGGAACCCGTCGCTCTCCCCCCTTTCCCCATCGCGACCGCGGCCCGGCGCGAGCGCACCTCCCCTCCGTCAGCACCCCCCCTCCCCCGACGCTCTCCCTTCTCTCCTCATCAATTTGAAACCGCCACTTCAAAAACACACAAAACTCCACAATGCCGATCGCTGGAGACTCTCCCTCCACCGTTAATCGAACCCCACGCCTGACCATCGCACCTTCATATAGCAACGCCTCCACCCGCGAAGGATGCTCCAGTAAATTCACAAGGACAAGGTAATAGTTTTTATTTAAATTAACATAGTTTAAAATATGGTTCTTTTTTAGTATGGCTACATTAAAAATCAGAACTTCTATATATTGGCATACATTAAAAATCAGATTTTTATTAAGGTAAAGTTTAGATTTTTATTAAGGTAAAGATACGATTTTTAGTCGTATAAAAATCTAATGTTTGGTTATAGGAAAAGATGTGATTAAAATGAGATTTTTTTAATGTGATAAAAAAAGGATTGAATTTTTATATGATAAAGGATTGAATTTTTATACGATAAAGGATTGAGTTTTTATACGATAAAGGATAGAATTTTATAAGTAGAAAGAATATATTTTGTTAAGTAGAAAGAATATATTTTTATAATTAGAAAGGTTAGATTTTTAATATGCAAAAAGACTAGATATTTTTTTACAATGAAAAGAAAAGATTTGATTTTTAATTTAGAAAAGTTATGATTTTTATTTTTTATTTTAAATAAAGCTATGATTTCTATTTTATATAAAGCTATACTTTTAAACGTATTTAAAGGAAGTTTAGATAACATGAAGACGCGATTATTATACATGGAGTGAAATAAAAATATGAACTTTACTTTTATTATGAAGTAGTTAGAATAAAGATTCGATTATTATATGAGTAGCGGATTTAAAATAGAATTTTTATATAATGAAGAATATAAAAATGTGATTTTTACTTATGTAGCGAAATAAAAATCTGATTTTTATTATATTTATATATAATGAAATAAAAATGTGATTTTTAATGTGAACAGCGGGAAAAGATCGCATTGGAATTTCGGACAAATCTAAACCGCTCCGACATAAGGAATGGAGGAGTGGAACCCATGGTGAGAACTTCTCACTTTAAATTTATTAGCTAGTTAAAATATACACTAGGATGCAGACAGTGCTTAGCAGCACCCAACACCCGTCGTGCACAGACCGTGGACGACTGGTTTGTTTGATTGATTGTGCTGTGAAAATTGATTGTGTGATGTGGAATGGAATAAAATATTCTATAGTTAAAATTATAATTTTTAACGTGTATATGGATAGAATAAATATTCATAAACAAATCGGATGATTTGTTTATGTGCACTGATTTGACTGATATTGATTGGGACGATAAATTTTACACATCGCCCAACTGCACAAATAAATTTGCGTTTTTTGTTTAAAAACTCCATACGGGTATTGGGATGATATTGGACATACACTAATCCCAATATTTAGTTGTATGTTAATTGATTGGTTGACCGACTGTTATAAGCGTAAAATATTTATATCTAATGCTTATACCGGGTAGAATGCACATTGGATGATGGTTGACTGTGTTTGGTTGTTGTTGTGTACGTGTGTTGTATGAAATCCATATAAATCACATTATATGGTAATTGACTGTGCCTGATTCCAATTCAGAAAGAATAAATATTTTAAAGTAACGAATATTTTAAAATAATGAATATTCTTAAATAATATTCAGTGAAAGATCAAAATCTAATTTTGATGTCCAATTTGGGATGGACACGAAAAATATTTAAATATATAAAGCCATGTTGATTAGATTAACGCCATTTTGACGTGAACGATATTTATATCGATTTTATTCATTTTTATAATGAATATAGAAAAGGAATTGATTTCAAAATCTGAAAATACTATCATTTATATATCGATGATATGGAATATTCAATTTTAATTTGAAATTGAATATGAAGTTGAAATCATTTTGAAACCGAATTTAAAATGATTTATAAAATACATTTTAAATGGAAATCAATGAAATATATATATATAATATATATATATATATAATGGCCTGAATACAACGATCCGCGCCGTGGTAGTTCGCGAATTTCAACCATTGACTTCGAACGGACATTACGGGAGATACGGCCGTCGGATTCTCCAAAAACCGGAACCTTGGGTTCGTATCGAAAAGAGCTTTCTAAAGAATATGAGAGATTTGAAATCTAACAGTTGAATTTGGAATTATGTCCAAATCAAATTTGGAAAAGGTCACTATAAGTGCAGTTCGATGACCGTTTATCGAAATCAACTGTACGGACCTTGATAAAATTATTAAAAATATCAATAATTTTTGTAAAATCATAGTAAATGATTTGGAAAGAATTGGGATGAAAAATTCCAAATTTTAAACGATAAAAATATGTTTTTATCGAAATGAACTAGTTATGAACTAGAATTAAAATCCAATATTTTTAAAAATAAATAAACTGGGTTTGAAATGGTTTTAAAAATAACCATAATTTCCAATATAATTATTAGAATGGATTTGAATCGAAATTATCTTCAGAATATTTCGATATTGGATTTCGTGATTATACTGATATTGTTGATGAATTTGGAAGATATATATATATATATATATATATATATCATTATTCCAATCAGATATTTGTTGGTTTTTGAATTTGATATTGAGTATAAGCCGATATATTTTCTATTCAGAGCCTTGTATTTAATATCAAATGGGATTTGGATTTATCATGAATGGTGTCTTCATTAACATTGTTCTTAAACCCAGTTGAGAATAGATTAAATCTTTTTATATAGATTTAATGAAGTATACCAATTAATTAATATTTAATTGGAATTCAAGTGGAATTGATTTTTGGGTTTATCGTGAACGGTGTTTTAAATAACACCTGTTCTTTAACCCGATAATAAATGGAATGTGAATTGGGTTTATTGTGAACTGTGTTTTTAACGACATTCGTTCTTTAACCCGATTTACAGTGGAATATGATTTGAAATTTATAAATCTTTTTATTAAGATTTAACAGGAATTTTCCAAAGTAAAGTTTTCCAATTTAATATATTAAATTGGAATTGAATGGAATTCGATTTGATAATAAGCGAAATGAAATTCTGTTGTGGAAGACTTTTAATACGTTTGGAATTTAAAAGGCTTTACCGTTATTCCATTTATATTATTAGTCGGATACGAAAATTGATATCGATTATATATTGATTTGTTTTTTTTTTGTGAAAATTCCATAATTAATGGAATGCATTAGCGTTTATTGTGAACTGTGTTTTAAATGACATTAGTTCTGTAACCCAGTTAAAGGCAGGATTACATGTCTGCCATTGTATTTCGAACTGTATGGTTGATCTCTGCTAAATATATATCTGTTTGGTGGCGGAGAATTTATTCTCTTGATTAACACCCTTCTCTGAGACGTACGAGCTTAGACATTATATATCGGCAGAAATCAATAGTACGGCGTAGATTGTCGATGCGGCATGTTTGTGTTTCCAAAGTTAAATAATCATTAATATTGATTTTTGGGAAGATCAAAACTAAGTGGAATTTTAATGAATCTTTAATTAGATTGAAAGGTGAATTGATAATTTAAATTATCAAATTTGGGAAATGTTCAAGAGTGGAGTGTCACAAGTTTTGCTCCAAGCGATAGTTAAATCATTAATTAGATTTGAACATGAAATGGTAATTAAATTTACCGATAACACCATGGTGTTAGTTATGTGGTAACACCAGTTTTTCTCCATAGGATGAATTGGTTGGGATTGGGAAATTGAATAAATGATTACTTCGGTAAGGTTCGCTAATCCCTACTAGTTTGGAAAACCATAACATGGTTTAAATTGACATCCAAAGGAAGATTAAAGATTAAATTTTAAAGAATTTATCTTTGATAAAATTAATGGGAACAAATTCCTAAATATGTGAATATTTAAATAAAAGAATATTCATAATTGGAATGAGGTGTATGTTGTGTTTTATAGCACTTGTTTATTATATACGCGAGTTATTCAGAAAGGCCAAGTTTATACCCATTCTGAATAACTAATTCGACGATAAGTCGACGATGAAGATAGTGGTTGAAGACCGGAGGTCTTCGCATCGTTTGGATGATTACTGATGTCTTGATTGGACTGTACACCCAAGACGATGTAATAAGTGGTGATCGTCCAGACATACTTGGAGATCGACGGATTTGCAAGGGCCTCTCTCCTGTATTGGACATACGGGACGAGGAGTATGGTGCCTACGGTTTCGTTCAGACCTAGAACGAACTTGTAAATGGATGTGTGTCTGACATTGGATTTTATTCTATGTTGATTGATTTTTATTAAATATATATCAGTTTGGCGGCAGAGAATTTATTCTCTTGCTTAACGCCCTTCTTTGAGACGTACGAGCTTAGAGGTTATATATCGATAGACATCAGTTGCTTGGCGTGAATTGACAGTGTGCCATGCTGAGATGCAAATGATCAAGGCTTCTTTTGAAAATCATAATCTTGTAGTTAATGATCAAAGCACGACCTTAAATGGCATAGCTTTGTGTATAGCGTTAATTCGCGAGCCTCACACCTTTGTATGAGTTAAAAACGGGATCGAACTGTTGGGAGAACATCACGTTTCTTTCTAGCTTTGGATGGTGTCAGCGTTTTACTTGCCCTGACATTGTTGTTATTTTACCTATGTGGTTGTTGGATTCCGAGGCGCCTCAGATATATCGGTCTCTTTAGAGCCGATGGATATAGGTCCGATAGGACCGAGAAACGTGTGTTCAGGAATAACTAATCCTCAAACGTAAGGGAGCACCGGCCCAGCTGATTCCAAGGGTCTTCTGTGGGAGGTCCTGAGGCATTTGCTAGAGTGTCTTGAAGTGGTGAGGAGTCGTCCCTGGCCTCGACTCGTGACGGAAATCCAATTTCCGGTACGTGACATTTCGGTTTTGATTATAGAGCCTAGTATTGGGGATATGATAGATGGTGCCCATGCCGCCTATGATTGATACATTTATATTTGAAGTTGTTTTGATAGTATACACTGATAATAGTATCAAATGATTTGTTTTTAAATGTACGAAACATTATTTGGCTATTATAAGGTAAAACCCTATCCTCCGGCTTGCGTTGCATTGTGTGATGGGACTTAAGTCTTATCATAGCTTCATTTTTCCAAAAAGCATTATGTTGTCTGTTCTATGCACTAGTATTCTTCGGAGGAAACCCGTTCCGTGTTATACGGTGTGGTCCCTTGACTTACTTTTTTTTAAAGTAAAGATTTAATAACTGGTTTAGTTCTCACACCAGTCACATGACTGACCTGGAGTTTATTGTTTTAACCTAAATTCTGGGTGCCCCTGTTTTCCTCATGGGGAGCTAGTAGTTTTGGTTTTGCAGATTTATATTCACAGGATCCTGGTTTACAGCTGGAATGATATTCAGAAAGCTCTGTATCCATGTATTTCTTTCAGTTGTGTTTTGTATTATTTTTCTGCTGCTATGTATTTAAATGTAATTTGAGTCTCTGATACTTGTCGGATGTGTAATATTAATATTAATTCATGCTCTGTTATATTCCTGTATTCCGATGGAATTGTTTTAATAATCAATGAAATGTTCTTCTGTTTATGTTCTGATTCGTCTTGTCCTCAAAGAAATCCAGGCTTTCCTTAACGGGGAAGTTCGGGTCGTCATATATGATGTGTTAGAAAACCTGTGATTGATAACTGGGTGTTTTAGATGTCTAAATACCACTAGCCCTAAATATAGACATATAAAAATATCGTGAAAAGAAATTTTGAGATTTAAAAGTGAAAATCTATTTTTCTAAAATAGAATTTGAATTTCAAACGGGCTAGGAAATATTAACTTGTTATAAATAATAAAAATAAGCAGTTCATTTATAAACGATGTTTATAAATGAAGTAAAATAAATTTTCATTGGATAATTTAGGGAATTTAAATTCATATGTGAATTTAAAAGGGGAACTAAAATTAGTTTCAAAAAGAAATAATGAAATCTATTTTGATGTTCGGAATGTTAATTGAATTAAGATAATACAAATTTATGATTGGAATTCGACAATGTGGAATTTATAAAAATAAATTATTTCCAGAAAGCGTATTTATATTATATTAGATAGAAACTGAAATTTAATATGAAAATAGATTCTATATTTATATATAAGTTGTAATAATAAAATTTTCCAAAGAAGGAATTGGTTTGCAAATAGATTTTGAAATGGAACTTGTTTTATTGTACAAAACAAGGAAATTGAATTTATAAATGATGTTTATAAATCTAGTGAAATAAATTATCATTAGGTAATATGGGAATTTAAATTCAAATATGAATTTAAAAGTGAATTGGAAATCGTTTCCAAAAGGGAACGAAGGATTTTATTTTGGAATTCGGAATATAAAATGAATTGAGATAAATCTAAGAAATTATAATTGGAACTCGATTTCATCAAATTTTATAAAATAATTTATTTCTAATGAAATTGGAAATTAATAATAGAAATGGAGTTGTGATTGAATTGATAATCGAGTACCGAATTAATCGACAATTTGGGTAATCGAAAATATTAAATTGGATTTGGAAAACTTGGTTAATATATATTAAAATATATATAAGAACAAGATTGAAATTTAAATTAAACTAAGTTTAAATGTTTATATTTAATTATAATTAAAACGAACTCGCCGCATTGCGGTAGTTCGTAATTTGACGTTTTCAACTTCAATTGGGTGTATAGAACTCATATAAGTCGGAGTTTTTGAAACAAGAATTGTTCGTTCCTATTGAGTGATAGTTTTCTAACAGAAGAGAAAATTCTAGATTTCTTCTTGCAGATTTTAAGTTATGTCAAAATCAAATTTCCACAAATACAACTATATAATCATTTATAAATTATAATGGTCAAATAAATAAAATTAAAGGATTTTAAGTTAATCAAATTTGGATTTCCATTAGAAAAACGTAGACTTGAGTTATAACATAAATATGAACTCAAGAAGAATAAGCGAACTGATTTTTCAAACAAAAATCAGATTTTTAATTATTGAATAGAATTAACTAATTTAAAGAAATTAGTTAATGGAGTTTTGGATCGAAATTGGACTTTGAAAGGTGAATTGGATTTGTGAATTCATATTTGAAATCGAATATGAAACCTGAACTGAAAATGGAATTCAATTAGTTTATAAGCAATAAAAATATATTTGAACATCTTATGTTCAAATAAAAAATGAAATAGGAAAAAAGCTAATTAAAGAATAAATTAGCGAATTGAATTCAAATGATTGGATCGAGTTGGAATAAATTGGGAATGGTTATATATATGTTAAACATGTATGGAATGAGGTGTAAGAAGGGATGTAAATTGAGTGCCCGACAAAAATGTACATGTTTAAATTCCATATGAGATTCTATGAGCCTACTGGGCAACCTGGTTGGCTTTTTGATTTTCTTTCTGAATGGAAAGGGCCTAGAGAGGCGAGTTGTAGTTGTACTGATTGAGCCGCACAAAGGAGACGCTGACGATGTTTCTAGAAATTTAAGGAGTTAGAATATTTTTAAGAAAATTTGATAACTACACATCAATATATATATAATTTGATAAGGAAACGAACTTAAAATTGAATATTATAAATAAATAAAAAATCTATAAATTTAAATCTGGTAAGAATAGAAAGAGAAACGTATACAAGTTTAAAAAAAATAGATAATTGGTTTTTTATGATGTTGATTATTCGAGATAAGTAGTCTTGTCCATTTTGAAGTTAAGAATGTTATTCAGTCAAGGTCTGAGAGGTAGTTATACCCTAACTTGATTGATTTCATTATTAGTCAATAAATAAAAAGATTTAGTTAAATGAAGTATTTTGGTTTATTGTAACGATATTTTACACAATATTCGTTTTAACCCAAGTAAAAGGAATTTTGGAAATATAATAATAATAAATATTTCCTAAGTATAGAAATAAATGAGTTCGGGAAAGAGATAAGTAATTGGAACGATTTCCAATTATAAATAGAAGATATTTTCTAACTATAGAAAATAAAAGAAAGTGATATATGAAATTGTTTTTCAAATAGCGTAAGAGGCCAAATGATTGCTGAAAATATTGGGTTAACAAATATTGATAAGGAAATAGAGAAGTGGTTTGGTTAACGAAATACTAATTAAGGGACCTAGTGATTGTTTGATGCTTTGGATGAAATGCTTGTTTTTACTTAGATAGTTAAATAACAGACTATCAAAGCATTAGCCAATATCATTGCCAATATGGAGACACTGGTTGGATTATTATCCGAGAAACACTATGTGTTGGCAGTAGCATTGCGAATCAGCTTATATGAAGACAATCAAAGACGGAGTAAAGTGTAAGGGCTTTTCCTATTAATCCTAGGTAAAAATTGCCTAATATGGATTAACAGAAATTGTGCCTTCAGTTTCATTCAGTCCCAGAGCGAACTTGTATGGACGAATGTCTGATAGACTATTTCCAATGATCGCATATGTTGGTCTATACAAATATACAAATGGTGGATGGGAATAATTCTCTTAGCATAATATCTAGAATATATTTGTGCAAATCAATTAATGAGTAATGGATTTGACAATTTGACATTCAAAGTGAATGAAGATGTGGCATGTCATAAGATAAGCGTGGCCTTAAGCCTCACAACCGGGAAATAGTTTAAAATCCGATTGGTCGCATGGCTTAGTGGGTAGCTCGCAATTAGGGTGTATTTCCACCTGGTCTAGAGAAACTCCATTTTCTTTTTAATGTGTCGATCCTGGCCATGTCGGGAAACTGTTGTTGATCCCAACCGTTGGTAATAATACATTCAGAACACTCAAACGAAGTGAGTGGTCGATCATGTTTAGCCTGGGTTGCAAGATGTTCTTGTTGAACCCAGTGTAATCCTCTCTAGAGATACACTGTCGGAAGGTGGTCCCATACCTTGCCAGTTGGAATCCATTCTCCAATAAGCGCCCGCGGTTTTTAATTGTATATTATGTATATGGAGCATGAGATGCAAGCGTTCTGTTAGATTTCTATTTACTTGATTTAGACATTATTATAATATCAGAATAAATTGATTTGAAAGAATGTTTTGGGTTCTCGTAAGGTAAAAACCATTAGTGCTTATGTGTAGATCGATCCTATGATTATCTTTTCCATCGAAAGTAATTTTTAAAGTTTAAACCAAGTGGTAGGAACTTACTCACACCAGTCCCATGACTAACCCGGAGTTTATTTTGTTTTGTTTTAACCTAAACTCTTGGTGCCCAAATTTGTATGGGATATCAAGTAGTTCAGGGGTTTATAGGTATACTTGGAGTAGATAGTTATCAAGTGTTATTTTTCGCTGTTTTGCATATGTAATGATAAAGGTATGTATATGCAATAAAATTTTGTATTCCAATAATTGTTGTATATATTATATTTTATTCTGCTGCGATGTGAGATTTTGTATTGTTGTTCTGTTCTTCTTCTATCCTTCTCTTTTTTAACCCATAATGATTCATATTTCTGTGCAATTTGGGTTGGACATGTGTTGTATTTAGTTAAATCAAATAGTATGGATTTGCGGGTTATTACAACTAGGCTTAGCGGCGAACAAAGTTGACCACTTTGCTTTAGGTAACATTGGGACTAATGGATTAATTGAGGAGGAGGAGGTTGTGTATTCAAGGTAGGAGAAGGAGTTTTAGGTGAAGACGAGATCGGCACAAGATGAGGACTAGGTTGTGGCAGGGAAGGATGGGGCGAAGATGAGGAAGAACGTGGAAATTTTTGAGATGAGGGAAATTTAGAGGAGGCCATTTTTAAGGAGGAATTTTATGCTGACACTGAAATTCACTTATTCTACATATATGTGAGGCATGAGTACGTTCAATAGTTGGTAAACTAAATTAATTATTTCACTTTAAAATTATATTTAGGTGTCTTCAATCAATGTTGGAACTTAAAGATGGATTTAGGAATAACTGAGGACTTAGCGACAAGGAAACCTAATCAAAGAAATTTTTAATGAGGAAGATTGGAACACCTCGTAAAATTCATAATTATCAATAATGATTGAATAATAAAAAAATAAGAATTTAAATAATATGATTAGAAAATGAAAATTTTCACCTTTAAGAATTTGGCTACGAAATTCGTTTATTTGGATTCGTGGTGAAATTCTACATCGTTTTCATATATAATATGCTATAAACGGTTAATGTATGGAGAAGTTATGAACGAATGAACTTGGACCATAAATGCAATATATATATATATATATAGTTAAATAGATAATATATATATATGTGTGTGTTTTTGTGTGTGTGTCCAAGATAAATTCAAAATAAAGTGGGAAATTCAAATTTTGAATTGAAGATAATATCAGTGGGACAAAATATATTTCATATATGGAATATGATTAAGAGATTAAGGAATGTATTAAATAAAATAAACAACTCAGCAACGCAACCTTATTGGATGTTCCAGCCCCGAAGGGGTCGACCCCCCCTTAAATCGCTAGGGGTCGACCGTTGACAACTGGATAGCCCAGTAAAGCTAGATAGTTAGGGGTTTTCTATGAGCATACATATAAATCAAAGGTTTGGATTAATTCTAAGTAATCCAATAGTTTATGCTCACATGGGCAACTATATATACCCCTCCTATCACACTAAGAAAACCCTAATCACTCTCCAACTCTGCCTCCATGTTGGCTCCCCCACCATTGTTAAATTCCAGAGAAAAATAAAAGAATAGGTTAAGGTTTTCTTCTAACTCTCAAACTCTATTCTTAATCTATCTCTATTCTAATTTATATAAGTTTGATATTCTGAAATTTAGCATAAACATATATGTATAAGATTCTAATGTATGTCTCTTATATGTATATTAATAGGAAGATTATTGGAGCACGCTTGAACGTAAAGAATTATTGCAGATCTAGATCTACCATAGGTTTCTCTCTATTCTGCCTAGATCAGCGAGTGGAATATGGTTTACTTAAGGCATATTCATGTTTTTAATAGATATCCATGTGAACAGATATGCCCAGGAGGATTTGGAAATTTCGATAATGTAAACGTTAAAACCCCCAAATCTTCTATCTTGTAATTGTGTATGAATTGTCATGATTAATTAGGTTTTGTGGATTTTTGGTTTTTGTATTGGATTAAAAATGAATATGGCTGTTGCTAATATTATTCCTATTTTATGTAATTAACTTTTATTTACCATTGAGTGTAACCTAAAAAGGTTTAGATTTGATTATTTCATGATTTGGTTTAGGTTTGGATCCTGTTTTGAATCCAAACACGTCCAAAATTGAAATAGGTCAAATGTAAGCATTTTTATATGCATAATGCTCAAAAGGGTGAATTAGGTGAAAAAGGGATTATAAACATACAAGCATAAGTGTATGTAATACTCTATTTTCAATCTAATATTGAAATCATTCCAACAAGCCTAGGATTCAAGTTGAAATTGTTATGTTTGTATATTATCCATTCACTGCTATTTGTTATATTGTCATTATGCCATCATGCCTAAGTTGTAGCGGTAAAAGTATTGAAAATCTAACTTGTATGCCCTGATTTGGACAAATCGACAATTGCCACCGTGTTAAAACGTTTCCCCTACGAATATTTACGTTAATTAGGTGTTATTATTACTATACTTATATATAAACGTAATCAACGTAATTAACGTTGCATTAACGTAATAAATGCGATTATTATAGAATTCGAATTTGAAATGTCCCCTTAACAAATATATATTTGTTTGCTTGTGTGTGCATATATTGAATGTCTTTAATTATATATAAATATATATAAATAGTGACACATAGACATGGGGTTAGTTTCCATTTGTGGTAGAAGCCTACCCGGAACCGACTGGAAAATCCAGCAACCACAAGTAGGCCCAACTAATATGAGATTTCTAGGTGCCATGGGTCTTCAAAAATTTAGTACACTAGACACGAGGTTAAACCAACTTGTAGTAGAAGTCTATCGGAGACAACCGGCATAACCAGCATCTACAGATGTACGGTTTAATGTGATAGGTCAGGTGCGTGTGTATATATATAAGTCTATTGTATGTGAAATAAGGAGGTTTACTATGCCTTGAGAAGGTCTTAAGTGGCTGACTCTCTTTTTATCTAGTTTGGGTCTTATGTGGTTAGGACTAGGATCCCTCTGGAGGTTTATTCCTTAGAGAGGAACAAAATTCGTGTGATCCACCCTTATTAGATTTGAAGTAGGTCTTTGTGTCCTCCCTCTCTAAAAGTGGTTAGGCATAAAACGACAACGGAGTAGGGTAGTTCATGGGGATGTCCACTTCCTCTAGAAGCTGGTAAGGGCTCCACAAGGGACAAATTGGTAATTGAAGGATATATGGCCATTGCATGCTCACCAACTGTCTAAGGGAAGTCTTAAACGTCATAGGTGTCCTACCGGGTAATATCAGTTAAGTAGTATCGTTCGCAATACAACTTCTCATATTACAAGTGAAAGAATAGACTTAAGAATGCTAACATACTAGGATGGGATCTTGTAGGCGTAGGGGTCCGCCTCAGGATTATAAGAGATCATAAGAATCCACCTTTAATAGGGCCATAAGTAACCGAGAATGCCACCTCGTTGGGTCTTTACCCTAAAAACACTAATGTGCGATTGACTTGGATATCCACCCCATTAGTTAGATACTTATGTTTCTGTGAATCTTGTGTGCTGCGTAGACAAACCTTGACATATGTAACCTGCTAAAAATATAGGGTATGGACATTAAGTAACACTTTATTTCAGTCACACGGAACTTTATGTTCTGACCCTCTCCTTAACATCCAATATGTCAGTAGATGGGTAAAAGCCATGGATGAAGTTAAGATTTAAGCCGATGAAGAAGACGAAGGTTTTATGTTATTATTAGCAGTTATTGCTTTACTTCTTTTGGAATATTATGAGAATGAACTATTTGATGTACCCATTGAACAAATGTAACTATTGTATTTATGAGATTTTGAAATAAGTGTTACATCTTATTTTCAGTATTATATTTTTCTATTTCCACTGTGTGAGATTTCCATTCGATGTATATATTATTATTATCTATGCAAATGTAATCCTATATGAACCAATGGCCCGTTTAGAGTGGCTCTAAGTTTCGATGGGTTTTTTTGGGTCGAAATTTCAGCCCATTCCGGGCGGGTTGTCAAAATTATAGACCCGATGGAGTGGGAATTTCAAAAAAGATTTAAAACTATTTATATTTCAAAATATAATGTCTCGAGAGTGGTTATAGTGATGATCGCACTCATTCTAGGGTAATACTACCCCATCTCTAATGAGTTTAAATCCCAAAAGCTAAAGTTTTTTTATCAAACCAAAGCTCTGATACCAATTATAATGACATGCTATTTCTAACCATTCTAATCGATAATAAAACTAACTCGAATCATTTGAAACAAAAATTGTTATTGCTATGGGGTTTAATAGAATCAAATCACAGATATAGAAAAAATACATCATCTCACAGTGTAAAATAATATAATAAATCAAAGTTTAAATTTATATACAATGGAAGTTTAATACATGGAATTTCGTTAATACATAATCATAAAACTTAAATCTAATTAATAGAAAGGAAGTCTTCAATCAGTCACTGGCTCCGAAAGATGTAATCTCAAGTTGTCTAACTCGGTCTGACCCGAGCATAATGCAAGAAAAAAACAATATACTAGATTGAGAACTAACTTTCTTTTTCTAGTAAATCAATTTCAATTGAAATGCTCAAATAAATGCATCAGTAACTTAAAGATGTTTGAGATTTCCATCCACTACGGATCCGAGGAACTAATACATATAATATAATACACTATTATAATAGTGCATATTCAGTAAAGTAAATATAATAAAAATAACGTAAGAGGCAATAATTTTTTACCTTATGTCATTTATAGACATTTTCATACACATTGCATATAAAATACCGGTACGTCGGTAGCTAGGGATGCACCGCGATACGACAACGTTAAATTAAAATCATAGGGGGCTCGATAAGGACAAATATGAAAAGGCACACATGGAAATACCCAGGGTAGGATTCTATCAGTTGCACCCCTAGACAGGTGGTAATGCATAGTCGCAACTACTGCCTACCACGAAACACACTCCCATGCCCGATCGAAGGTGCAACCTCACTAAGTAATAGTATAGTTCATGTTTTAGTCATTTTAATTATGACCCGAAGATCAAGGCTATCCATCATCTTTCTTTCTCTTAAAGTCCAGTAATCATCACTAAATCCATCGTACTTCGTTTTGGATTCTCCACCGAGTGCATAGTTGTTAAAGTGGTATCGGTATTGGTAGAGAGTATGAAAATATTGACTCCGGTCACTTTAACAACCCAAACACATATTTTACACCATGGTCATTAAATTTGAAATTACATTCCAAATGTCGTTAATCAATAACATCTCAAAACGATGCAGTTTATTTGATATCGTTCAAATCTCAAGTTTGATACTCACAAACTGATACATTGTCACAATTTCATATTCGATTTTGAATTTCGAGTCACAAATATCGTTATTCAGCTGCATTTACATTCAATCATTTAGGACATATAAGCTTGGATTAGACATATATTTAATAATTAAGTTCGGTGAAATAATTATATATATATATATATATATATTAGTTAATTTTTTATATAAAACAGTTTGGTTTTATAATTATAAAATATATGTAAAAACTAAATTTAGTTTATAAAATTTGATTAACATAATATAAGATATACACTAGTTAAATGAAATATTTATAAATTAGTTTTATTAAAAATTAGTTGTAGAATAGATTTTTAGATATTGACAATTTATATAATAAAAGAGAAGTTGGTTTAAATAAAATAGTTTAATATTAAGTAGCTATTTTGAATAAATAGTCCAATGTAATAACCCGGAAATTCTGAGCCAGTTTAAAATTTTTATTTTGGCAAGTTTAATGAATTTTGAATATTTAAAATGAATTATTTTAAATAATATCGACGAGAAATTTATTTTGAATAGAATTCGATGTATATATTTATACGCGTCGTCGTTAGAATATAAATAATTATATATAATTATAAATAGAATTGAAAATGGCGCGGTAGTTCGATATTTCGATTTCAAACTTCAATTGAATGTACCGGGTGCAAAACAATCCGGATTCTAGTGAAACCAAAAACAATAGGATCTAATTGATAATATCTTTCCAACGTATCCGAAAAATCAAAATTTCATTGCGGGAATAAAAAGATATGTCCAGATGAAAATTCTCAATAGTCGCTATGGAATTCAGGCCCTTAAAAATAGACATTTTGCAAATGACCTCGGATTTCGACGAAACCACTTTTGTTGGGTCCGTGATGTCGAATTATTGCTAGGTTTCAAATTTCATAATTTTTCGAATCAATATGTGAGCGTGGCAAAGGAAAACGTGTTTGACCATTTCAGTTGAATTTAATCGACTGGAAAATGGTCATTTTTCCAACGGTCTCAGAATTCGACGAAACTAGTTTTGTTAGGACCGTATTGTCAATACGAAGCTAGAAAATATTTTTCAGGAATTTTTAGAATTAGTATGTGACCCCGGTAATTTGAAATGTACGTTTAAAATTCAATATAACGATTTGAATGTAAATTCAACGGAAACTGATTGTAACTATCGAATCAGCTTGCGATGCATATCCCATTGTGTTCGGAATGGGGGTAAAACGCTATAGACAACAGGCGGTGGGCCTCGTTTCGAGGTCGTATGTAAAAGTCAACTTTTTAGAAAATAAAATAAATAAATAAAACCCTTTCTTCCCCCTTAATCTCGTTCTGGCCCCCCCGATTAAAGTCATTCAACAGAAGAAAAAAAAAAAGAGAATCGAGGCCCCCCCCAATCGACCATCGCGACGCCGCCAGGGGGGAGTAGCCGCCGCCGCCCCCTCTTCTTCTCCCTCCGCCTGCCTCGCCCTCGCTCGACGCCCTCCGCCAGATGCGACAGCGCCTCCACCCAAAGACCCACCCCCAATCCGACGCTCCAGTCCCCCTTCCGCCGCCTGGACCACCGCCTCATCCCCACCGCACCTCCCTCCCTCCTGAAACCCTAGCCGACAACCCACCGCACCTCCTCCACCCCGCTGGCCCCCGCCGACAACCCCGACAGCCCTCCACCGAACGCAAAGACCCCTCCTCTCCGTTTGAAAACGATGTAAGTTTTAAATTCAAGTTTTATTTTATTTTTCTTAATTTAAAAACTGAATTTTATTCGATAGGAAAATTTAAAAGCTGAATTTTATTCGATAGAAAAATTAAAGATAGAATTTTTATTCGATAGGAAAGTTAAAGATATGATTTTTATATGATAAGGAAGTTAAAAATATAATTTTTATCGTATGTAAAGGTTGAAAATATAATTTTCATATTATATAGATAATAAAAATATAATCTTTTATATTGTAGAAGAGGAAAAATGTGATTTTTATAAAGTAGCAATATAAAAATATATAATCTTTATATGGTTATGATGATAAAAATTCAATATTTATTTTTATAAAGGCGAGAACTTTATTTTTATAAAGGCGAGAACTTTATTTTTATAAAGGCGAAAACTTTATTTTTATAAAGGCGAAAACTTTATTTATGAAAGGGCGAAATCTTTATATAGGGAATAGCGTTATAAAAATAGAATTTTTATCTATATATTAGCGGTATGGAAATGCGATTTTTATCCATATGGATTTGAAGTAAAAATTCGATTTTTATATATTGAATAGCATAGTAAAAATATGATTTTTATATATTGAACATCGTAGAAAAAAATTCGATTTTTAATATTTGAAGTGATTATAAAAATATGACTTTTAAATTGAAAGTGAATAAATAAAAATGTGATTTTTATTTTAAAGACATCAGTATATAAAAATGTGATTTTTACATATGTAGTGAAAGCGGACAACGAAAGCGACAAAAGGCGAGAATGGCGAAGATTTCTATAAAAGAAGAGTCGTGGTATTGGATAGCTTTTGGTGAGAATTTCTCACTCTTTAATTTCTTTTCTAGCTATATATATATACTAGGATGCAGACGGTGCTTAGTAGCACCCGACACAACCGTCCACAGACCATGGACTTGTTTGTTTGGTTGCATAAATTAGTTAGATGATTTGATTTGAATTTGGTTGTTTGGTGAATTTGATTGATGTGTGAACGGCGTGGGCCTTCACTAGACCGGGGATAAGGCTAGGCCTTGTCCCGTTTCTAGTATCGTGCCGTTATGCCGCCGAAATTTTCTAAAATAAATTAGAAAAATAAAAATATCATTTTATTTGATAAATGAAATGAATAGAAATTCATGTGTTAAAATAAAATATTTTATCGTTAAAAATATAAATTTTAACGTGAAAGTGAATAAATAAATATTTATAAACAAATCGGCCGATTTGTTTATATACACTGATTTGACTGATATTGATTGGGTCGATAAATTTTACACATCGCCCAACTGCACAAATAAAATCTGTGTTGGATTGTTTGAAACCCCACACGGGTGTTGGGATGAAATTTGAAGTTCACTCATCTTGATTGATTAAATATGTCGATCGATTGATTGACAGGTTGTTATAAACGTAAGATATCTATATTTGATGCTTATACAGTGTAGTGCACTTTGGTTGATGGTTGATTATTTTTCGATGCTATTATATACATGTGTTGTATGGAATCCATATAATTAACATTATATGGTGATTGATTGGGCCTCATTCCAATTGGGAAAATAATGAATATTATAAAAGAAAATTCATGTGTTGAATATAAAAATAGTCATGTGTTGACGATGTTCATGTGTTGAGTGAAATATTTTATACAATGAAATTTACATCTTTATCATATTTAAAATTAGAACTACTTCACGGTGGAGTCTAATTGAAAATCAAACGATAGATACCATAGTTTTATAAAATATTTTACATAACAAAAATAGTGATGTGTTGATAGCACTCATGTGTTGAGATTAGTCAGGTGTTGGAAGAAATATAGATTCATGTGTTGAATGGAATAAATATTCATTTGTTGAATAGAATAACGGATTTATTGGAATATATAAAGCCGTGTTGATTAGAGTTGCGCTATTTTGACGTGAACGATATTTATATCGATTATATTCGTTTTTATAATGAATATAGAAAAGAAGTGATTTCAAAATATAACATTTTGAAAATATTATCATTTATATAGTAATGATATGAAATATTCAGTTTTGATTAGAAATTGAAATAGTGTTGAAATGGTTTTGAAACGAAGTTAAAACAATTTATAAAATACGTTTTAAAAGGAAATCGACGAAATATATATAATATATATATATTATATATATATAATGGCCTGAATAGAATGCGCCGCGCCGCGGCAGTTCGTGAATTTCGACCATTAACTTCGAATTGACGTTGCGGGAGATCCGACCGTCGGATTCTCCTAAAACCGGAACCATTGGGTTCGTATCGAAAAGAGCTTTCCAATGAATATTAGAAATTTGAAATCTAACGGTTGAATTTGGAATTATGTCCAAATCAATTTCAGAAAAGGTCGCTGTACGTGCAGTTCGATGGCCGTAGATGGAAATCGACTGTACGGGCCTTGATAAAATTATTAAAAATATCTATAATTTGTGTAAAATCATAATATACGATTTGGGAAAAATTAAGCTGAAGAATTCCACATTTGAAAGGATAAAAATAGATTTTTATCGAAATGAACTAGTTTTGAATTAAAATCAATTTATTTTTGAAATAAATAAATTGAATTTGAAAGTGATTTTAAAAGTAATCAATATTACCAATACGTGGATTGGACTGCAGTTGAATCGAAATTATCTTCGGGATATTTCGATGTTGGATTTCGTGACTATACAAATATTGCTATGGGGATTTGAAAGATATATTTTATATCGTTATTTCCAATACGATATTTGTTGGTTTCAGAATTTGATATTGAATATAAGCCGATATATTTTCTATTCAGAGCCTTGTATTTAATATCAAATGTGATTTGGGTTTATCGTGAATCGTGTTTTAGATGACATTGGTTCTTTAACCCAGTTAAAGGCAAGATGTTGATTTTGCAAGAATTAAGACTAAGTGTAGTTTTAATGAATCTTTAATTAGATTAAAATGTGAATTGATAATTTAAATTATCAAATCTGAAAAGTGATCGAGAGTGGAGTATCACCAGTTTTGCTCCAAAGCGATAGTTAAATCTTTAATTAGATTTGAACGTGAAATGGTAATTAATTTTACCGATAACACCGTGGTGTTAGATGTGGAGTATTACCAGTTTTCTCCATGGGATATATAGGTTGGGATTGGGAAACAAAATAAATAATTACTTCGGTGTGGTTCGTTAATCCCGACTAGTTTGAAATGATATCCAAAGGAAGATTATAGGATAAATTTAGAAGAATTTATCTTGGATAAAATTAATGGGAACCTTTCCCTAAGAATGTGGTTTTGTGAATAAAAGAATATTCTGAATTGGAATGAGGCATTCGTTGTGTTTGTGTAACATTTGTTTATTATATACGTGGGTTATTCAGAAAGGCCGGGTTATACCCATTCTGAATAACCGATTCGACGAGATGTCGAAGATGAAGACGGTGGTTGAAGACCGGAAGTCTTCACATCGTTTGGGTGATTACTGATAATCTTGATTGGGCTGTACACCCAAGATGAGGGAAAACAATTGGTGATCGTCCAGACGTACCTGGAGATGGATGGATATGCGAGGAAAGTGCCTCCGGTTTCGTTCAGACCCAGAACGAACTTGTAAATGGATTGTGTGTCTGACATTGGATTTTATTCTGTGTTGATTGATATTTATTAAATAAACATCTGTTTGGCGGCGGAGAATTTATTCTCTTGTTTAACGCCCTTCTCTGAGACGTACGAGCTCAGAGGTTGTATATCGATGGACATCAGTCGCATGGAGTGAATTGCCAATGTGGCACGCGTAAGTGGCAATTGATCAAGGCTTCTGTTGAAAAGCAAAGTCTTGTGGTTGATGATCAAAGCATGGCCTGTGTGGCGTAGCTTTGTGTATAACGTGAATTCGCGAGCCTCACACCTCGGTATGAGTCAAAAACGGGAGATGGACCGCTGGGAGAGCACGACGTTTCTTTCTAGCTAGGGTGGTGTCAGTGACCTACCAGCCCTGACATTTATATACTTTTCACCTGTGTGGTTGTTGGATACGAGGCGCCTCGGATATAGTTCTGTAAGGACCGGGAAACGTGTGTTCAGGAATAACCAATCCTCAAAAGTAAGAGAGGACCGGCCCAGCCGATTCCAAGGATCATAGTGGGGTCCTGGGACATTTGCTAGAGTGTCTCGAACGCGGAGAGGAGCTTGCCCCTTGCCTCGACTCATGATGGAATCCAATTTCCAATACGTGTATTTCGGTTTTATTTGTAGAGCCTAGTATGGCGACATAGTAGATGGTAGCTATGCCGCCTATGATTGATACTTATGATTGAAATTGTTTTGACACTATACACTTATAATAGTATCAAATAATGTGTTTTAAACGTATCAAGCATGCTTTGGCTGTTATAACGGATAACCCTATCCTCCGGCTTGCGTTGCATTGTGTGATGGGACCTGGGTCTTATAACAGCTTCATTTTTCTTTATTTAGCATTGCGCTGTTTGTTCTATGCACTGGTATTCTTGGGAGGAAACCCGTTCCGTGTTATACGGCGTGGTCCCTTGATTTACCAAACCTTAAAACCAATATAAATAATTGTTTTAGTTCTCACACCAGTCACATGACTGACCTGGAGATTATTGTTTTAACCTAAACTCTGGGTGCCCCTATTTTCCGCATGGGCAGCTAGTAGTTTTGGTTTTGCAGATTTATATTCACTGGAACCTGGTTTACAGCTGGAACGATGCTCGGAAAGCTCTGTATCCGTGTATCACTTTCAGTTGTGTTTTGTATATTTTTCCGCTGCTATGTAATTTATTGTAATCTCTGATATTTATCGAATGTAATTTATTCATTTATACTTTGTATATTCTTGTATCTGATGGAATTGTTGTAATAACAATGAAATGTTCTTCTGTTTGCGTTCTATTTTGTCTTGTACTCAATTCTATCCGTGCTTTCCTTCACGGGGAAGTTCGGGTCGTCTCAGTTTGGTATCAGAGCTTTGGTTTACAGAGCTCGAGAACAAGACACATTAGAACCATACGAAAGAATTCATCAGATATTGGATTAGTAATATCCAATTAGAATGACTCGTTAGAGATAGGATCAGTAGTATCCTAGAACGGGTGTGAAGAGTATATTTTTCAAATGAAAACAATTTTGTTTTAAAATTTAAATCGCTTTATACGTATTTGATTATTGATTTATTTTGAATTTGGACAATCGAGTATATATAGATTTCGCGTATACGCGTCATGAACGTATATTCGAAGTTTTAATATACTGGATAGATATAGAATCACATTCTAGACACCCGGGGATAATTCTGATGATGTGGCCACATCATCAGTATTTGTGTTCGTGTTTCGAAGGTGTGATTTCTATATATTTCCATTAGACTGGTGTGAGAACCAAACTTATATAGATAGATTTATTGTTGTGAATTGGCATCAAAAACTTGATTTTGTATACATGTATCAAAATTATGAATTTGAAACTCTAATCCACTAATTGATTGATGTTTGTGTTGTTTGTTTATTTGATTGATAATTTTGAACCATTTATGCCTAATTAAACCAAATATTGAATTGTATTGAAAATTGGTCGCATTTGCTTGCATATACATATACTTACATTGAACAGGTCATAGCAAGGAGGCTAGAGCAGAGAATAAAATTTGTTTGCCCGACAAATAGGTACATGTTTACTACATAATTTACTGTTTTGTTTGGGTGATGATGATTTTATGAGCCTATTGGCTAGCCGCTTGGCTTTTTCTTTTTCTTTTTGAGATCAGAAGGCCTATATGGCAATTTCGGGATTTTCCCGTGGCTCCCGGTGCAGGGGAGGTTATGGCGAAATTTTTCGAAAATTTAGGGTGTTAGCCAAATTTTTGGACAATTTGAAAATTCTCAGAAACTGAAAAGTTGGAGAATGCAAGCCAGATCGAACGTAGAGTTGATTAGTCAAATAATTTTCGACTTTGTTCCTTTTCGGGGACGAAAAGTTTTAAGTGGGAGAGATTGTAATAACCCGGAAATTCTGAGCCAGTTTAAAATTTTTATTTTGGCAAGTTTAATGAATTTTGAATATTTAAAATGAATTATTTTAAATAATATCGACGAGAAATTTATTTTGAATAGAATTCGATGTATTTATTTATACGCGTCGTCGTTAGAATATAAATAATTATATATAATTATAAATAGAATTGAAAATGGCGCGGTAGTTCGATAATTCGATTTCAAACTTCAATTGAATGTACCGGGTGCACAACAATCCGGATTCTAGTGAAACCAAAAACAATAGGATCTAATTGATAATATCTTTCCAACAAATCCGAAAAATCAAAATTTCATAGTGGGAATAAAAAGATATGTCCAGATGAAAATTCTGAATAGTCGCTATGGAATTCAGGCCCTTAAAAATAGACATTTTGCAAATGACCTCGGATTTCGACGAAACCACTTTTGTTGGGTCCATGATGTCGAATTATTGCTAGGTTTCAAATTTCATAATTTTTCGAATCAATATGTGAGCGTGGCAAAGGAAAACGTGTTTGACCATTTCAATTGAATTTAATCGACTGGAAAATGGTCATTTTTCCAACGGTCTCAGAATTCGACGAAACTAGTTTTGTTAGGACCGTATTGTCAATACGAAGCTAGAAAATATTTTTCAGGAATTTTTAGAATTAGTATGTGACCCCGGTAATTTGAAATGTACGTTTAAAATTCAATATAATGATTTGAATGTAAATTCAACGGAAACTGATTGTAACTATCGAATCAGCTTGCGATGCATATCCCATTGTGTTCGGAATGGGGGTAAAACGCTATAGACGACAGGCGGTGGGCCTCGTTTCGAGGTCGTATGTAAAAGTCAACTTTTTAGAAAATAAAATAATTAAATAATAAAATAAAATAAAATAAAAAAACCCCTTTCTTCCCCCTTAATCTCGTTCTGCCCCCCCCGATTAAATTCATTCAACAGAAAAAAAAAAAGAGAATCGACGCCCCCCCCCCCCCCAATCGACCATCGCGACGCCGCCAGGGGGGGAGTAGCCGCCGCCGCCCCCTCTTCTTCTCCCTCCGCCTGCCTCGCCCTCGCTCGACGCCCTCCGCCAGACGCGACAGCGCCTCCACCCGAAGACCCACCCCCAATCCGACGCTCCAGTCCCCCTTCCGCCGCCTGGACCACCGCCTCATCCCCACCGCACCTCCCTCCCTCCTGAAACCCTAGCCGACAACCCACCGCACCTCCTCCACCCCGCTGGCCCCCGCCGACAACCCCGACAGCCCTCCACCGAACGCAAAGACCCCTCCTCTCCGTTTGAAAACGATGTAAGTTTTAAATTAAAGTTTTATTTTATTTTTCTTAATTTAAAAACTGAATTTTATTCGATAGGAAAATTTAAAAACTGAATTTTATTCGATAGAAAAATTAAAGATAGAATTTTTATTCGATAGGAAAGTTAAAGATATGATTTTTATATGATAAGGAAGTTAAAAATATAATTTTTATCGTATGTAAAGGTTGAAAATATAATTTTCATATTATATAGATAATAAAAATATAATCTTTTATATTGTAGAAGAGGAAAAATGTGATTTTTATAAAGTAACAATATAAAAATATATAATCTTTATATGGTTATGATGATAAAAATTCAATATTTATTTTTATAAAGGCGAGAACTTTATTTTTATAAAGGCGAGAACTTTATTTTTATAAAGGCGAAAACTTTATTTTTATAAAGGCGAAATATTTATTTTTATAAAGGCGAAAACTTTATTTATGAAAGGGCGAAATCTTTATATAGGGAATAGCGTTATAAAAATAGAATTTTTATCTATATATTAGCGGTATGGAAATGCGATTTTTATCCATATGGATTTGAAGTAAAAATTCGATTTTTATATGTTGAATAGCATAGTAAAAATATGATTTTTATATATTGAACATCGTAGAAAAAAATTCGATTTTTAATATTTGAAGTGATTATAAAAATATGACTTTTAAATTGAAAGTGAATAAATAAAAATGTGATTTTTATTTTAAAGACATCAGTATATAAAAATGTGATTTTTACATATGTAGTGAAAGCGGACAACGAAAGCGACAAAAGGCGAGAATGGCGAAGATTTCTATAAAAGAAGAGTCGTGGTATTGGATAGCTTTTGGTGAGAATTTCTCACTCTTTAATTTCTTTTCTAGCTATATATATATACTAGGATGCAGACGGTGCTTGGTAGCACCCGACACAACCGTCCACAGACCATGGACTTGTTTGTTTGGTTGCATAAATTAGTTAGATGATTTGATTTGAATTTGGTTGTTTGGTGAATTTGATTGATGTGTGAACGGCGTGGGCCTTCACTAGACCGGGGATAAGGCTAGGCCTTGTCCCGTTTCTAGTATCGTGCCGTTATGCCGCCGAAATTTTCTAAAATAAATTAGAAAAATAAAAATATCATTTTATTTGATAAATGAAATGAATAGAAATTCATGTGTTAAAATAAAATATTTTATCATTAAAAATATAAATTTTAACGTGAAAGTGAATAAATAAATATTTATAAACAAATCGGCCGATTTGTTTATATACACTGATTTGACTGATATTGATTGGGTCGATAAATTTTACACATCGCCCAACTGCACAAATAAAATCTGTGTTGGATTGTTTGAAACCCCACACGGGTGTTGGGATGAAATTTGAAGTTCACTCATCCTGATTGATTAAATATGTCGATCGATTGATTGACAGGCTGTTATAAGCGTAAGATATCTATATTTGATGCTTATACAGTGTAGTGCACTTTGGTTGATGGTTGATTATTTTTCGATGCTATTATATACATGTGTTGTATGGAATCCATATAATTAACATTATATGGTGATTGATTGGGCCTCATTCCAATTGGGAAAATAATGAATATTATAAAAGAAAATTCATGTGTTGAATATAAAAATAGTCATGTGTTGACGATGTTCATGTGTTGAGTGAAATATTTTATACAATGAAATTTACATCTTTATCATATTTAAAATTAGAACTACTTCACGGTGGAGTCTAATTGAAAATCAAACGATAGATACCATAGTTTTATAAAATATTTTACATAACAAAAATAGTGATGTGTTGACAGCACTCATGTGTTGAGATTAGTCAGGTGTTGGAAGAAATATAGATTCATGTGTTGAATGGAATAAATATTCATTTGTTGAATAGAATAACGGATTTATTGGAATATATAAACCCGTGTTGATTAGAGTTGCGCTATTTTGACGTGAACGATATTTATATCGATTATATTCGTTTTTATAATGAATATAGAAAAGAAGTGATTTCAAAATATAACATTTTGAAAATATTATCATTTATATAGTAATGATATGAAATATTCAGTTTTGATTAGAAATTGAAATAGTGTTGAAATGGTTTTGAAACGAAGTTAAAACGATTTATAAAATACGTTTTAAAAGGAAATCAACGAAATATATATAATATATATATATTATATATATATAATGGCCTGAATAGAACGCGCCGCGCCGCGGCAGTTCGTGAATTTCGACCATTAACTTCGAATTGACGTTGCGGGAGATCCGACCGTCGGATTCTCCTAAAACCGGAACCGTTGGGTTCGTATCGAAAAGAGCTTTCCAATGAATATTAGAAATTTGAAATCTAACGGTTGAATTTGGAATTATGTCCAAATCAATTTCAGAAAAGGTCGCTGTAAGTGCAGTTCGATGGCCGTAGATGGAAATCGACTGTACGGGCCTTAATAAAATTATTAAAAATATCTATAATTTGTGTAAAATCATAATATACGATTTGGGAAAAATTAAGCTGAAGAATTCCACATTTGAAAGGATAAAAATAGATTTTTATCGAAATGAACTAGTTTTGAATTAAAATCAATTTATTTTTGAAATAAATAAATTGAATTTGAAAGTGATTTTAAAAGTAATCAATATTACCAATACGTGGATTGGACTGGAGTTGAATCGAAATTATCTTCGGGATATTTTGATGTTGGATTTCGTGACTATACAAATATTGCTATGGGGATTTGAAAGATATATTTTATATCGTTATTTCCAATACGATATTTGTTGGTTTCCGAATTTGATATTGAATATAAGCCGATATATTTTCTATTCAAAGCCTTGTATTTAATATCAAATGTGATTTGGGTTTATCGTGAATCGTGTTTTAGATGACATTGGTTCTTTAACCCAGTTAAAGGCAAGATGTTGATTTTGCAAGAATTAAGACTAAGTGTAGTTTTAATGAATCTTTAATTAGATTAAAATGTGAATTGATAATTTAAATTATCAAATCTGAAAAGTGATCGAGAGTGGAGTATCACCAGTTTTGCTCCAAAGCGATAGTTAAATCTTTAATTAGATTTGAACGTGAAATGGTAATTAATTTTACCGATAACACCGTGGTGTTAGATGTGGAGTATTACCAGTTTTCTCCATGGGATATATAGGTTGGGATTGGGAAATAAAATAAATAATTACTTCGGTGTGGTTCGTTAATCCCGACTAGTTTGAAATGATATCCAAAGGAAGATTATAGGATAAATTTAGAAGAATTTATCTTGGATAAAATTAATGGGAACCTTTCCCTAAGAATGTGGTTTGGTGAATAAAAGAATATTCTGAATTGGAATGAGGCGTTCGTTGTGTTTGTGTAACATTTGTTTATTATATACGTGGGTTATTCAGAAAGGCCGGGTTATACCCATTCTGAATAACCGATTCGACGAGATGTCGAAGATGAAGACGGTGGTTGAAGACCGGAAGTCTTCACATCGTTTGGGTGATTACTGATAATCTTGATTGGGCTGTACACCCAAGATGAGGGAAAACAATTGGTGATCGTCCAGACGTACCTGGAGATGGATGGATATGCGAGGAAAGTGCCTCCGGTTTCGTTCAGACCCAGAACGAACTTGTAAATGGATTGTGTGTCTGACATTGGATTTTATTCTGTGTTGATTGATCTTTATTAAATATACATCTGTTTGGCGGCGGAGAATTTATTCTCTTGCTTAACGCCCTTCTCTGAGACGTACGAGCTCAGAGGTTGTATATCAATGGACATCAGTCGCATGGAGTGAATTGCCAATGTGGCACGCGTAAGTGGCAATTGATCAAGGCTTCTGTTGAAAAGCAAAGTCTTGTGGTTGATGATCAAAGCATGGCCTGTGTGGCGTAGCTTTGTGTATAACGTGAATTCGCGAGCCTCACACCTCGGTATGAGTCAAAAACGGGAGATGGACCGCTGGGAGAGCACGACGTTTCTTTCTAGCTAGGGTGGTGTCAGTGACCTACCAGCCCTGACATTTATATACTTTTCACCTGTGTGGTTGTTGGATACGAGGCGCCTCGGATATAGGTCTGTAAGGACCGGGAAACGTGTGTTCAGGAATAACCAATCCTCAAAAGTAAGAGAGGACCGGCCCAGCCGATTCCAAGGATCATAGTGGGGTCCTGGGACATTTGCTAGAGTGTCTCGAACGCGGAGAGGAGCTTGCCCCTTGCCTCGACTCATGATGGAATCCAATTTCCAATACGTGTATTTCGGTTTTATTTGTAGAGCCTAGTATGGCGACATAGTAGATGGTAGCTATGCCGCCTATGATTGATACTTATGATTGAAATTGTTTTGACACTATACACTTATAATAGTATCAAATAATGTGTTTTAAACGTATCAAGCATGCTTTGGCTGTTATAAGGGAAAACCCTATCCTCCGGCTTGCGTTGCATTGTGTGATGGGACCTGGGTCTTATAACAGCTTCATTTTTCTTTATTTAGCATTGCGCTGTTTGTTCTATGCACTGGTATTCTTGGGAGGAAACCCGTTCCGTGTTATACGGCGTGGTCCCTTGATTTACCAAACCTTAAAACCAATATAAATAACTGTTTTAGTTCTCACACCAGTCACATGACTGACCTGGAGTTTATTGTTTTAACCTAAACTCTGGGTGCCCCTATTTTCCGCACGGGCAGCTAGTAGTTTTGGTTTTGCAGATTTATATTCACAGGAACCTGGTTTACAGCTGGAACGATGCTCGGAAAGCTCTGTATCCGTGTATCACTTTCAGTTGTGTTTTGTATATTTTTCCGCTGCTATGTAATTTATTGTAATCTCTGATATTTATCGAATGTAATTTATTCATTTATACTCTGTATATTCTTGTATCTGATGGAATTGTTGTAATAACAATGAAATGTTCTTCCGTATGCGTTCTATTTTGTTTTGTCCTCAATTCTATCCGTGCTTTCCTTCACGGGGAAGTTCGGGTCGTCTCATCCAATCCGACCCAAAAATTTACAATTTCAAAATTGGACTTATCTTTAATTCAGATTTGAATTTCAATTCAACTTAACTTAAAACCTAGTGGTATAAATTTCAAATTTAAACCAAGTGTTTAAGTTATATTACAGCTTGAATTCAAATTTTTAGCTATTAACTTCAAATTTAGTTTAAAATTCACCATATTCATTTTATTTCATTTGTCTAAACTAATATTCAAATTCAAGTATCCTGTTCTTATGCTTATATCAATTCCTTACAAGTTCAAAATTCAACATTTAATCAACTAAACACTTAAAATTTAACAAAAATCATATGTCAATTGACTTAAATCCTTTCACTCTATTAGTTTAAACAATTTAAGTTTGTAAACTTCTCAAAAATCTTTATCAAATATATATATATATATATATATAAACTTTTAAATGAACAACTCTAACTTTTAAGTTTAATTAAAATAATTTAGTAAATTTGTTGAATTAAACTTATAAATTCAAGTTCAAATATTCGATAAATTAATATAAAATTAAAACATAAATTAGTATCAAAATCAATCTGATAGATCAAAATGTACTCATAAATTTATGAAAACAATATTATCTTCAAACAACAGATCCAATTTAGAAAAACTTACAATAAATGCTTTCATTAAAACAATTTCTATAAATTAATACATTCAATTTAAAATGTTCCAAATCTTTAATTAAATAAAAATATTCAAAATAAATTTCAAATAGATACACTTATAAAATTGTTTTATTTATTGACTATGGCGTCCGTATATTATTTTATGTCTTATGATCAAGTAGTGCAGATATATATCATTCCAATTCATTCTTGAAAATTTGAATGTAAGGTATATTATTTCAACCCACATTCCAAATTGATTTGAATTTAATTTTATAAATCTGTACAATCATTAGGGTATGTATCATTTCAACCGATAATTATTTTCCTAAATCTACGGGAACATGCAGTGTGATTCACAAGGTGATACAAAAATAACAAACAATTCACACAACAAACAATCATAGCAACCATCATCTAGTTATGCATCAACAATATGTAATTGATTTAGACACCAATTAATACTGCATGAATATCTACTTAATGATTCATGCAAGCTATTTGAACATTTCAAAAGACATCGAAAAACTTACAAAATGAATTAAGTTGTGAGTGAAGGGAAAACCCACCTTGTGTGGTTTAGTTGAATACAAGCTATGAAACACAAATAAGCATACGACACTCAAACGCTCTGATATGATTACAACATCTCCACCTAACCTCTTTCCAAAATTCAAGCACAAACCAACCTATGAACACAACTTCCTAATTCTAACAGCAATCTGATCTTCATCTCATACATAAGCCATCACTGCCCAAAATTATCAAATCCAGAGTTGTGTCAACATCTCTCTTCTACATCTTTCATCAACAAAAAGAAAGATTTCAAAACCTGACCATCTATGGAAACTTTATCGTCACCCAATCCAAACTCTAAACCTAATTTAATCGAACAATCACCCCAAACTCGTACTTCACCAATCATCTGATATCAAATCCAATAGGTTGCAACCTTGTAACACCCCGTAATTTTTAAGCATGACATAAGGGATAATAAAAGAATAATTAATTTCTAATGAAGAATTAAGTGAAATAGGTTATGGCATTGTGTTCGTCTTCGAATTTTGCTTGAGATAGAGTCCGAGTTTGCGTAAAATAGATACAGAATGAAGGAGTTATGGACGATGGAAGTTAGGTAGAACAATCAGAAAATGGGTCAGAACAACTGGCGCACTTGTGAAGTGCGCCAGAACAAAAATGCACTGGCACACCTGGGAAGTGCGCCCAGGCCGAGCCAGGTCTGCAGAATTCAGGAGAGTTCTATGATGACATGTCTTTCAGGGATTGGCCAGATGACGTGTTTTTCTAGTCTGTATGGTTCAAATAGTTCCTATTCTAATCTAAATGTCCTAATTTACCTAATACATCTATAAATAAACACCTAAACCTAACCCTAATCTCATTGTTATCATCCATGGCGCCTCCGTGCTGCTCTAATCTAAATTAAAACAAGCCTTTCTTCTACATCAAGTCAAATTAGAAGATCAAATTCTACAACAACGTTTTAGCTAATCAAATTCAGAATTCATATCTATTCTCTCTCAAATTTCTAAACCTATTGATGTGAATTTCTAGATTACTTTTAGGTTTAGATAAACAAAAGTATGCTTTTATAGACAATTAAATGGGTATGTTGTAAAGTATGATTCCGTGTTGATATAAAACTTTATGCTATGTCGTGACAAAATCTAATTCCCTAGATCTGATATAATTGTGGTGATTCGATTATGATGATTATATGGATCTTGACTTGTAATCATGTTATGATGGAAGTACATCTATTAATTTAGATAATTGTGACATCACTTGGATCTTGACTTTAATGCTAATCACCTTTCACTTGTCATATTGTGATACATTGATATATGTTGTAAACTTGACTTGTGAATCTACCTTTTGATCTAAACATGTTGCCATGGCTATGCTAGATCTTGGTAATTGGACACCTAATGTTAGATCTAGATCATATTATGCTTGCTTAAACATCATAGTAATTGCCACAAGTTATTAATTATGCCTACTTAGTTATGATGTTAATCACATGTCCATTCACTTTGTTACTATGCAAGTTTATGATCATGTTTATGTCACGACATGTTGAAACTATCACCCTCGTCATATTCCCTTTTAATTATTATAGCTAGGCTACTTTATAGCCAAGATGCTGCCAAAATACATATGACTACGTTAGAGAGAAAATGGGGGAAAAGGGAATTAAAATTGGTATGATTTATGTAATGTTTAATAGGAAACGGGACATGTAAATCAAATGGGGAAAAAATTGAAATAGTTACCTGTAATGACATAGGTAGATTTGAATTAATTTGGAATGTTTAGTAATTTACAATAAGGAATCATAAATTGTACTTATGACACAAGGTTAGGTTACATTATTGCGGAATTCTGCCCGGACCCGACCGACATATCCAACAGCCACTAGTTGAACCTAATGTGGGAGGTCTAAGTACGCAAATATGAATTGGGCTAAGACTCTAGATTAGGCCCAATTGTGGAATAAGACTGCCCGGACTCGACCGGCATATCCAGCATCCACACGTTGTAGGCCTAATGTAGGAGGTCTAGCCCATTATAACCGTAATTTGACATGGTAAAGAAATGGAGCACTTAACCTAATTTAATATGACTATGGACTTAAGTGTTAATTAAAATAAGATGGGTAGTGGGTAGTCAAGTAAGATAGAGGGGATGGGTAATATATATATATATATAGGCCCAAATACTTATCCCAATAAGGTTATATAATTAAAGACACCTAGTGGTATACATAAGCAGTAGATAGTGTAATAGGGTTATGTAATTAAAGACACCTAAGTGGTATACATAACCGGTAGATGATGTAAGAAAGTTATGTAATTAAGGACACCCTTTAGGGTAAGCATAACTAGTACAGGGCTATGTAATAAAAGGCAAGTAAGGGTATACATAGTTAGTAGAAAAACCTAGTGGGGATATAAGACAAGGGGGAGAGCTTGTATCATATCGAGAGGGACCCATTTCAGTCAGTAACCCAAAGTGGTATCAAGTAAAGACCCCCGTACTAGGCGGAGAATGGGCACGCTTACTGATTGATTGTAAGAGATCCAAACGAGGTGTATGGTGTGGGCGGCGCAAACCGACTGGGGACGTGTGCGTGCATGGGCCGGGCCGAGGGGGCTAAGACGACCGTGACACCAGTAGATATAGTTGTGCACACCATGGGTTGCCACTTTGGGAAGTGATACCTCCTACTGTGGGGCTAGCGCAGGATATCTACAAGGTAGGGAGCCGATCGATTAGGGTATTGGTTAGGGTTTACTTGGACGTATGACCTAAGCCTACCAGATTATAGTGGAAGGGATCATTTCATTTCAGTTATACTAGTAATAATGCAAAGTTATCATTAGTAAGACACATATACCTTTAACTTGCTTACCTTGTCACACCTTCCATTTATGTAGTGATTTCTCTCGTATTCACTTTATATGCCTATCATGTTGCTTTTAATTATCTACTGGCTAAAAGTAAGTAGACTTGCCAGACTTCATGTTTGACCCTGTTGTTTCTCCTTCTTTGTTCCGTCTCGCCCCCCCATGGTTCTCAGGGAGGAAATAATTAGACTTAATCTGGAATCGAATATCATCTTGCTATGAAGTATGGCTCAAGTTCTTGACTCTACTATGGCTTAACTCTTTTTATTGGGAATTTGATGCTTTTTATTTACTTATGTACTTTGATGGTGCAAGACAAAAGTATTTTTATTGTAATGGTTTTGGTGACTTATGAAATTGTGGCCACAGAGTTATGACTTATGTTTGAAATAAAAGTTTAAATTTTCTGCTGCTGCCATATTTATCTCTGTTATTCTGTGTCTATTTACCTATAGCACTTCATGAAACTTAATGCATTCCCTTAGTGAGTGACATTAACAGACGTGGGGTGTTTCACTTGGTATCAGAGCTAAAGGTTACCAGATTAGATAAAAGTTTTTGAAAAAAATTCAAAAAAAAGGTTTTAAAGAAAGCATTCTCAAAAATGAAAAGTCTGTTTTGAAAAACATTCCCCAAAGAGCCATATAGTATCCTTCGGTCCTCTATCTAAATTTCTTCCTTTTCCTTTTTTTTAGCATGTCTGGGGAACAAAACTTCCCTAATATCCCAGGGGACGTCACTATACCTGGATGGTTCCATGGGTATTTGAAGGCCACGGCGCCGGCGGAAAACCAAAGAGATGTTCCTCCCACCAGCTGCACCAGTCATTCCTCCTGCCCCTCCAAAAGCAGATAACTTCGCCAAGATCTGTAAGGTCTTCCGTACTATGGGAGGGAAGCCATTCCATGGGGACGAGGCATTCATAGAAGCTCGGAACTGGCTCAAGGAGAACGAGGAGTAATACATAATCTTTGAAGTGGAGGACCAAAGAAAAATCCAATTAGCTGCTTGGCTGTTAAAGGACGAAGCTTCATTTTGGTGGGAAGTTACCCAAGCTGGATGTCCGGTAGAGACTTGGGACAACTTTAGATAGAGGTTCGAAATAAAATTTCATTCCCAAGCGGAACAAAGCATACAAATGGAGAGGTTCTTAGCTCTCGAACAAGGAAATTTGACGGTGAAGGAATATGTGAACAAGTTTAACCACCTGGCAAGGTTCGATTTAGAGTTGGTGGATACATCGTATAAATGGGCTTTGCAATTTGCTAAAGGGCTGAATGAGCCTCTACATGGGCTAGCAATGTCCCATATTCCAATGGGGGCCACGTTTGAAACCCTAATGCATGAGGAGGACAAAGGAGAAAACAAAGGAGTGAAAGCTGAGGGGACATCGCAGAATAAGAAGCTATGGCCCAAGAAGGGGCACCAATAGCAACAGCAACATCAACAGCAACAACAACAGAAGAAAGGGGGAAAAGATGTTAAAGGCAAGGATAAGAGAAAATGTCATAATTTTGGAAAGGAGCGCCACGTGACCAAAGATTGCAAGAGAAGGAAGGCCAGTTGCTTTAATTATGGAGAGGTCGGACACTTCTCAAAGGAGTTCCCGAAGAAACAAGGATCGCAGGGACAAGAGCAAAGAGAAGAGACTTCTGGAGGTCAGGTGCATTCTCTCGCAATCATTGCTCCTGAAAGAGGTAGAAAAATTTCATATAAAATTTAGTTCCTCTTTCAAACTTTCCAGTTAGAACATTTTTTTGATTAAGGTGCTTCACACTCGTTTATATCTAGTTTTGTGGTTGAATATCTGCATTTAATTACTAGTATGGTAGTAGATTCCATAGTTGTTTAAAACCCCATTGGTGGTTTGGCTCATTTGTCGATGGTTTGTCGGGGTTTGAAAATATCTATGATGGGCGTTGAATTTGAATGCAAAGAGTTTGTGCTGGGGTTTATGGCCTATGGGTTGATTCTAGGAATGGATTGGCTTACCACGTATGAACTATTCTGGATTGTGAGAAGAGGGCTATTAGACTCCTGACTCGTTATGGAAAGACCCTCGAAGTTTCTTGTGACCCTCAAGGGTCTGTTATGCTTAGTTTCCTAGAGTCTCTAGACGCATCCATAGATGATTTACAAACTGTTCCAGTGGTTTGAGATTATCCCAATGTTTTTGATGAGGTACGGGGTTTACCTACAAGACATGAGATCGACTTCCACATATATCTGGTGGACAATGCAAAGCCAGTTGCATTACCAGTGCGCCACATGGCTCCAAGAGAAAGGAGGGAGTTGAGTAAGCAAGTCGTGGAGCTACTTGAAAAAGGGTTTATTAGACGTAGCATATCTAAGTGGGGTGCTCCGATAGTATCCGCAACTAAAGAGGATGGTTTGCTTCGTTTGTGTGTTGACAATAGAGAGTTAGATAAGCTCACTAAGAAGAATAGGCACCCGCTTCCGAGGAATGATGATTTATTTGACCAGCTTGTTGGTGCCTCGGTATTTTCTCAATTGGACTTGGCTACGGAGTTCCATCTGCTAAGGGTGGCTAAGGACAGCATAGATAAGACTGTTTTCAGAACTCCAGACGATTTCTTTGAATTGCTAGTTATGCCTTTTATATTGACAAATGAACCCGACTATTTTGTCGATCTGATGAGTAGGGTGTTTCGGAAGTTCCTAAATAAGTTTGTGGTTGTCTTTGTTGATGATATTCTAGTCTTCTCTAGTAGCGAAGAAGACCATTCCAAGCATTTGAGAGAAGTTTTGGAAACTCTCCGTGACCATCAGCTTAAAGCAATGTTCTCCAAATGCCATTTTTGGAGAAAAGGGGTGAGATTCTTAGGGCATGTGGTCTCCAAAGAAGGGATAGATGTAAATCCCACGGAGGTGGTTGCAGTGTAAGATTGGCAGGTTCCTAAAAATGCAACTGAGGTGAGAAGCTTTCTTGGGTTGGCAAGCTACTATAGGAAGTTCATTAAGGACTTGGCAAAGATATTAGCCCCACTCACCAGGCTGACGAAGAAGAATTTGGCATTCTCATGGGATATAGACTATGACATTGCTTTCCAACGACTGAAGAGGGCTTTGACGACAGCCTCAGTCTTGACCTTACCTGACGGGAATAAAGTGTTTACCGTTTACACTGATGCATGCGGTACAAGGCTTGGTGCGGTCCTAATGCATTACAACCAAACTAGTCTTTAACGAGGCAAAAGGGTGTTTCTTTTACGACGCTTACGCGGCGCTATTTTTAATAGCGTGGCCTAAGCATCATAAAAGACATACCCTTTTGCGTCGTTAAACATTAATTTTGTTGTAGTGATGCAAGAAGGGAAAGTAGTGTGTTATGAGGGTATGCAGCTGAGAGTTCATGAAAAGAACTACCCCACCCATGATCTTGAGCTAGCTTCCATAATGTCTGCATTAAAGACATGGCTCCATTATTTACTTGGAGAGAAGTTCGACTTATACATTGATCCTAAATCTCTCAAGTATCTATTCCCCCAAAAGGATCTAAACCTATGGCAATAACGATGGATGGAGTTCTTAGCCTAATATGATTTTGAGATTGCTTATACCCCTGGCAAGGGTAATGTGGTGGCAGACGCACTAAGTAGGAAAAGGGTAGCCCTAAGTCCTCTGTTTGTGGAAAGAAAGAACTTGAAGTTCATATTAGCTTTTTATTTTAGACCCTCCACCGAAGTTTTTCCTGATTTATTTGCATTCTTAGAGATACGACCGACTCTTGTGGAGCAGATAAGAGCTTCGCAACAAGGTAACCCACAGATTTTAGGCATCATTGATAAGCTCAGAAGAGGGGAGACTTCTAGTCACCTCAGTAGGTATGCCATAAATGAAAAGGGGTGGTTGCGGTGAGATGGAAGGCTTTGTGTTCCTCAAACTAAAAGGTTGATAAAGGTAGTCCTAGAAGAAGCCCACTATTCTAAGATGACCATAAATTCAGGCGGTGACAAGATGTACAGAGACATGAAGAGGGATTTCTTTTGGGCTAAGATGAAGAGGGACATGGATGAATTTGTTTCTCAATGTTTGGTTTGCCAGCAAGTCAAAGATGAGCAAAAGAAGCCCGGTGGATTACTTCACCTGTTGAAGGTTCCGCAGTGGAAATGGGAGAGCCTCTCTATGGATTTCATTGATGGTTTGCCTAGATCGAAGAAAGGTAATACCAGTATTTGGGTGATAGTGGACAGATTCACCCAGAGTGCTTACTTTATTCCAGTTACAAGTAAAAGGATGGCACTATGGTTGGCAGCAATTTATGTTCGTGGGATAGTTCGTCTCCACGGAGTTCTTTCCAACATCGTGAGTGATCGTGACCCCATCTTTACCAGCGAATTTTGAAGGAGCTTGTAAGAAGCATTGGGTACACAGTTGTTTTTTAGCGCCGCTTATCTTCCTCAAACCGATGGGAAGACGGAGAGGGTGAACAGAATTCTAGAAGATCATTTAAGGCTGTGTATCCTCGACTTCGGAGGGACTTGGGAAGAGCATCTCCCTTTAGTAGAGTTTGCCTATAATAACAGCTATCAGGCTAGTATCGGTATGGCACCCTTCGAAGCATTGTACGGACGACCCTGTAGATCGCTAACTTGTTGGTGGGAATCTATAGAAAGATTATTGCTTGGACCAGATATGGTTAGGGAAACATCCAAAATGATTGGCCTTATTCGACGACAGATGAAGACAGCTCAAGATAGGCAGAAATCCTATGCAGACAAGAGATGGAGTGACATCGAATTCAAAGTAGGAGACCTAGTTTTTGTTAAAGTATCACCTTTGAGGAATGTGGTTCGCTTCAGATCAGTAGGGAAGTTGGCACCTAGTTTTGTGGGACCATTTCCCCATAATCGAGAGGATTGGCCAAATGACCTACAAAGTAAAGCTCACAAAAAATTTATTCGGTGTTCATGAAGTTTTCCATGTCTCTCATCTACAGAAGTACCTACATGACACCGTGGAAGTTGTTGAGCCGAGCATGTTGGAAGAATTCAAAGTGGAACGGGAGGCGACAGTCAGACGGGTCCCCACCCGTATTCTTGGGTCAGAGATTAAGAAGCTGCACAATAAGGAAATCAAGTTGCTAAAGGTTCAATGGGGAGATAACTCAGAAGATGCGACTTGGGAAACTGAAGATAAGATTCGTGCTTCGTACCCTTTTCTTTTCGAGGGTATGTTCTTAACTCCTTTTTCCTAAATCTTACCGGTACTTGTTTCTATCAATATCGTATGTCTTATCCATGGCATTTTAGACCATTAGATAGGAATCCTATGGATGTAAACATGTGTTTGAAACATGTTATGTTTGATGGATGCAAATGGTTGCTAGTGGTTTCCTGTGGATGCATATAGACACACATTAGGCATTAAGATCAGCTCAATCACGCTCATATTGCATATAAATGTGTGTGCATTTTCTTTTCTTTTATGGATAAAAATGGATGAACTAGGATATGGATGTCGCATTTGGATGAATGGTTGTGCACTCATATATAAATGATATGTATCACTAGGATTCTTTTGCATACATAATCGACTCATGGCACTATCATGATTTACATTAAGGAGGTCGACTGAATAAGTAGATCACCAGATTTTGCATTAGGATAAGGACATATACACACACATTGCATATTATAACACCCCGTAATTTTATAACATTAAAATTCACAAATTAAAGTATACTTAATTTTTAGAAAAGAATTAAGTGAAATGGGATGCACAGAGAAATATATATATTGATATATATATATATATATATAAATTAAAAAATAAATAAATAAATATGCGAAAAAGTTCAAAACAGCGAATTGGGAGGGGGAATAACCGAACCGGCCCATTTTTGAGGTCGACCCAAGCCCTGTTGGGTCGACTAGGGGTTAATCCAGGGTGTTTGGCTGTCAACCCGTGGGCCGATTCGCTCAAATGCAGATTTTGCATTTGATTGGTTCTCATGGTTCAGGTTTAATCTAATGGTCCTAAATAACTTCCTACACCTATAAATACATCCTAATGCTAACCCTAAACCTAATTAAAATAGAATAGTTACCGTCGCCATGGAAATCAATGGAGCCGCCGCCAACTAAGAAAGAAGAAAAGCAAATTCAATTCTAATTCTCTCAACCCTAAAGCAAAGCAAAACTCTCTCTTTTCTTCTCTAAATTGTGAGTATGATGATCTTAACAAGATTATTATTATTTTAATTAGGTTGAGTCATGAATGGATTATGAGTAGATGATGTGAATTATCATATATGTTGTTGTAAACACCTTTTGCTATCATGTATATTGTAAATCCAATGTTATGTGATGATGATATCTTATATGTTGTGAATCATGCTATGATGATGTTATGTATGTTGAAAGTTTCTATGCTAAGTTGTGATGAATCATACATGTTAAAAAGGCCATGATGTTACCATCTATGCTAGTTAGTTCATATTAATTAAATCATCATGTTTGGGTTATGTTGATCTATATGACAAGTCACATATGCAAGTTAGATTGATTAGAAAAGTTATGAACATATGCCAAGACATCTATTATGACATCTAGAATTATGCTATGACATATGTGATATCCTACGCTAGTTCACACCATCATTATGTTGCCTAAAAACCCCATATACAAGTTTATGTATAGATTTGGGCTATGATCATATCATGTAAATTGAGACATTTAACAAGTTGACACCTTTTGATCCTTAACATGTGTAGTTTATGCAAGTTTCACCCCTATTATGATTAGATTTATTTTAATTGTCTATATGTTGTGAAAATTTATCTTTGTGCTAGGTGTTAGACTATACAAGTCTAGCCTATATTATGCGTTGAATAAGCAAACGTATAAACGTGGGGTAGGGGTAATATTAAGGATTTAATATTAAAAAGTTGGGGTGCAATTGATATGATTTTGCATGCCATAAGTGGATGGCCATAATTGAGTCAATTATGGACATCATTAAAAGTTGACTTAATTAATAATTTGAATAGGGAATTATCAAAACTGGGGTAAAAGATTTTAAGTGTTAATCAATGCTTAGGTCACGAGGTTGGACTCGTTTGTGACGTAAACCTTCCCGGACCCGCCCGGCAAATCCAGTGGTCACAAATGTCAGCCCAATGTGAGAGGTCCTAGGCCTAAACTAAAGCATAACGGTTGTAAAGACACGAGGTTAGACTCTTTTATGATGTAAGACTGCCCGGACCCGCCCGGCAAATCCAGCTGCCATAAATGCCAGTCTAATGTGAGAGGTCTTTATGAGGTTATGGCCTGAATGAATTAAGAAATACTTAACCAGATAAACATGTAAGGTGGGACATGGGGGTTAAGTAGGTGCCTTGGGTGGCATGAGGAATCTAGGGGGTGCCCTTAGTAGCATGTGAAATACGATTAGTAAGACTTAACCAAACACACATGTAAATGAACATGACTAAGAGGGTTAAGTGGGATATACTAGTGACAAGCTTAGGTGGGTAGCTTGTGGGGGCCCATTTCGACCAGTATCCCAAACGTATCTTTGTGGGCTCGACCCAAGTCGAGGACGGGACACGCATGCTGGGTTTGACTGTAAGAGGCCAAAACGGGGAGCGGTGGCAACGCAAGTCCAACGGGTTTCATATGCGTGTGTGGACCCGGGCTGGTAGGTAAGACGTTGTTGCATCGTGTAGGTATAAGCCGTGCATTCTCAAGTTGTATCGGGTTGCCACTTTAGGGGAGTGATACACCCCACTGTGGGGCCAGCACGGGTATCTACGAGTAGGGAGCCGATCGAAAGTGGGTAGTGGGTTACACCTAGTGGAGATAGGAGCAGACGGCACCTTTGTAGTCAGCTAGGGGTACGTAAGGCTATTTATAAAGTTTCTGTGTGAAGCAAGTGGGATCAAACAATAGGGTGACTGGTGCGGTGCAGTGTAGTAATGTGCGGTGCGGTGTAGTAATCATTCGTTAGTAATTAGGTGTGCCTTTACCGTTATCTTTAACGTTATCTTAAACGCTATCTTTATCTTCCTAGGAGTTCATAGACATTTACTTGTCTTCCAACTTATGCCTTAGTCTAGTTATTTTGATAATAGTATTGTTAGAATTATCATACTCGCCATACTTTATGTCTGACCCCCTCCATTTCTATCCTTTTTCCCCTTCCAGGTCCTCAGGTTGGACCCAGCTCTAGTGGAGTTTGATTGGATTGCTTCATCTCTTTGGAAAGCTTGGACCCTTGAAATAAAGTCCAGCTTGTTATCTTCTTTAACGGCTATTTTTGTAATGGGATTATGTATTTTGTTTTTATGAAGATGGATATTGTACTTGGTTATGATATATGGTTTTTTGATGTAACAAACATGTTTAATTTCCGCTGCAATAAAATGAAGTTTTAGATTTCCAAGTACTATTTACTATCTGTCTTGTTGTAATTTTTCTGTTCTATATTCACTTATAACCTCCATAGAAGTTAATGCATTCCCTTCGTGAGTGACATTAATGGATGTGGGGTGTTACACGTGGTATCATAGCTTAAGGTTACCAGAACAGATAAAAATACTTTAGAAAAATAGTTATTTTTGGAAGAAGTGTTTTCAAAAACATGTTTTAATGAGAAATTTAAAGAGAAAAGTTTTTAAGAAAAACATAATCCCCAATAACCACATATCTTTATCTTTCGAATTCTCCATTTTGAATCTTTCCTTTTTCGTTTCAGCATGGCTGAAGATCTTAATCTACCCGACGGTGTAACGATACCAGGATGGTATAGGAGGTTATTAGAGGCTAGGGCCGCTGCAGGTCCAGCCAATGTTCCTCCACCACCAGTTGCACCCGTTCCTCCTCCTCCTCCTCGCGTAGACACTTTTGCAAAGACGTGCAAGGAATTCAAGGCTATGGGTGGAAAACCATTTCAAGGGTCAGAAACGTTTGTGGAAGCTAGAGATTGGCTTAAGGAGGTGGAAGAATTGCTAGAAATCATTGAAGTAGAAGAAGGGAGGAGAGTTCGTTTAGCAACTTTGTTGATGAAGGGAGAGGCCTCGTTTTGGTGGGAGGTCACTAATGGGGAGCGTCCTGTTGACTCTTGGGCGGATTTCAGACGTAGGTTCGAGGCGAAGTTTCTCTCAAAGGCGGAAGAAAATCTATATATGGAAAGGTTCTTGACATTGAAGCAAGGAAGCTCATCAGTGAAAGAATATGTCAATAAATTTAATCATTAGCAAGGTTTGGCTTGGACTTAGTAAACACGCCGGAGAAGAAGGCTCTAAGGTTCGTGAATGGCTTGAATGAACCATTGCAAGGGTTGGCTATGACCCATATCCTGATGGGGGCCACCTTTGAGAAGTTAGTAGAAATGGCGCTCATGCATGAGGAGAAAAGCGCTAAAGCTGATAAGGCACCCGAGAAGAAGGGGGATCAGAAGAAACCACAACAGCAAAACAAGAAGGGTGGAAAAGACAATAATGGCGAGGGAAAGAAGAAATGTTTTAACTGTGGGACACCAGGCCATCTCAGCAAGGATTTCCGAAAGAAAAAGAAGACAGGCTGTTTTCATTGTGGCGATGCGGGACATTTAGTGAAGGACTGCCTAAAGAAGGGGCAGAGGGCAGGAGCTACCTCGGGAGGACAGGTGCAGGCTCTTATGGCACTAGGGCAGGCAAGGGGACAAGTTCATGCTCTCGCGGTCCCACCGCTGCAAGAACGAGGTAGAACCATTTCTGTTGAAAGCTTAGTTTTTCTGTTTGATCATCCTGTCCGTACCTTATTCGATTTAGGCGCATCACATTCGTTTATCTCTACATCATTAGTTGAATCACTGCACTTAAACACCAGTCTAGTAGAGGATCCCTTAGTTGTTTCGAATCCAATAGGGGGCTCAGCTTATTTGTCTATGATGTGTTTGGATTTGAAAATTTCCATACTTAGCGTTGAATTTAGATGTGATGCTTATGTGTTGGGCTTCACGGGCTATGGGCTAATTTTAGGAATGGATTGGTTATCCAGAAATGGGGCCGTTCTTGATTTGAAAGGAGAGTAGTTAGGCTCGTGACTCGCCTTGGCAACACTCTCGAAATCTTCTGTAATCCCATAAATTCGGTTATGCTAAGTTATTTAGAATCGCTTGACGCGTCTGAGGAAAATCTACGATCTGTTAGAGTGATCCGAGAATATTCGGATGTGTTTGAGGAGGTGAAGGGCTTGCCTCCGAAGCGGGAGATAGATTTTCGAATATATCTTGTGGATAATGCGAAACCAGTATCTTTGCCAGTACGCCACATGGCTCCACGTGAAAGGAGGGAACTCGGTAAGCAAGTGAAGGAGTTGCTTGAGAAGGGGTTCATAAGACGAAGTATATCGGAGTGGGGTGCTCCAGTAGTATTTGCCATGAAGGCGGATGGGTCCCTTAGACTTTGTGTGGACTATAGAGAACTTAATAAGCTTACTAAGAAGAACAGACACCCACTGCTGAGGATTGACGATCTCTTCGATCAGTTAGTTGGCGCCTCAGTGTTTTCGCAGTTGGACTTAGCCACTGGTTTCCATCAGTTGAGAGTGGCTGAGGATAGCATTGACAAGACTGCCTTTAGGACTCCGGACGGTTTCTATGAATGGCTAGTGATGCCCTTCGGTTTGACAAACGCCCCCACATACTTTGTTGATTTGATGAGTAGGGTGTTTAGGGAGTACCTTAACAAATTCGTGGTCGTCTTTGTAGATGACATCTTGATCTTTTCTAAGGATGAAGAAGAGCATGCCCTACATCTTAGGGAAGTGTTGGAGACCCTCCGAGCGCATAGACTTAAAGCTAAATTTTCTAAGTGTCACTTTTGGAGGAAGGAAGTACGGTTCTTAGGACACGTGGTTTCCAAAGAAGGAATAGCTGTAGATCCCGCGAAGGTAGTGGCCATCCGAGATTGGAAGGTTCCTAAAAATGCTACCGAAGTGAGAAGTTTCTTGGGGTTGGCTGGCTACTATAGGAAGTTTATCAAAGACTTCGCAAAGATATCAGCTCCATTGACACGCTTGACGAAGAAGAACCTAGTTTTCACATGGGACGTAGATTGTGATGATGCGTTCCAACGTTTGAAGAGAGCTTTGACTTCAGCCCCAGTCTTAGTTTTGTCAGACGGGAGTAAGCCGTTTACCGTTTATACTGGTGCTTGTGGGACAGGACTAGGCGCAGTCTTAATGCAAGAGGGTAGGGTAATAGCCTATGTGGAAGGCAGTTGAGAGCGCATGAGAAAAATTATCCTACACATGACCTAGAATTGACCGCTATTGTTTTCGCGCTTAAGTCTTGGCGTCATCATCTTCTTGGCGAGAAATTCGAATTATTCACTGACCACAAGTCTTTAAAATACCTATTCTCTCAAAAGGACTTGAACTTAAGGCAGCAAAGGTGGATGGAGTTCTTAGCGTCCTACGACTTCGAAATAGCCTATACCCCTGGCAAGGGTAACGTGGTGGCAGACGCCTTAAGTAGAAAAAGATTATCCTTAAGTCCTTTGTTTGTTGAGCGGCGAAGTTTAGAATTCATTTCGATGTTTGACTTTAGACCTTCCGTTGACTTCGTACCCGGTTTGCTAGCATCCTTGGAGGTCAGAACTACGCTTTTAGGACGGATTGGCGAGGCTCAGCGAGACGACCCGCAGTTGGTTGAGTTAGTAGAAAAACTCAAAGGAGGGGAGTCATCAAGCCATCTCCGTAGGTATACCCTAGACGATAAGGGTTGGTTACGTAGGGACGGTAGACTATGTGTACCAAAAGACGATGACCTAAGAAAGACTATTCTTGACGAAGCACATCGTTCGAAGATGACCATTCATCCCGGCGGGGACAAGATGTACAAAGACATGAAGAGAGTTTACTTTTGGGCCGGCATGAAGAAAGACGTGGCCGAGTATGTCGTTAGATTCTTGGTGTGCCAACAAGTAAAAGCGGAGCAAAAGAAACCCGGTGGGTTGCTTCACCCATTGGAGGTTCCACTATGGAAATGGGAAAGCATCTCGATGGATTTTGTGGATGGATTACTGCGATCGAGTAAGGGTAATACGGTGATTTGGGTTGTAGTATATAGACTTACTTAGAACGCCCATTTCATTCCGTGAAGAGTAAGAGGACTGCTCCATGGTTAGCTTCTGTATATGTCCGAGAAATAGATCGTTTGCACGGTGTTCCTTCTAGCATAGTGAGCGACCGCGATCCTATTTTCACTAGCGAATTTTGGAGAAGCTTACAAGAGGCGGTAGGGACTCAGTTATGTTTGAGCACCGCATATCATCCTCAGACGGACGGCCAGACCGAGAGGGTGAATCGCATTCTAGAGGATCTGTTGAGGCTATGTATCCTAGACTTTGGGGGTACGTGGGAAGAGCATCTTCCATTGGTGGAGTTCGCATATAATAACAGCTTTCAGTCCAGCATTGGTATGGCACCATTCGAAGCTCTTTATGGACGATCTTGTCGTTCACCTACATGTTGGTGGGAATCTACGGATAAGATCTTACTTGGGCCCGATATGATTAGGGAGACTTCGGAGAAGATCGACTTGATTGGAAGGAGGATGAAAGCAGCACAGGATAGGCAGAAATCTTATGCGGATAAGAGGAGGACAGATCTCGAGTTTGAAGTTGGGGACATGGTCTTTGTCAAAGTGTCTCCATTACGGAACGTTGTTCGCTTTGGGTCCGTTGGGAAATTAGCACCAAGGTTTGTAGGGTCGTTTCCTATTAAGGAGAGGATTGGACGGATGGCGTATAGAGTGGAGTTGCCCGAGAGACTTAGTGGTGTACATGACGTATTCCATGTGTCACATTTGAGGAAGTGCTTGCACGAGACCGCGGAAGTGGTAGAGCCGAGCTTGCTTAGAGAGGTGGAGATAGAGCGTGATGCGACAATTCGACGAGCTCCTACGTGCATTCTTGGGTCGGAGATCAAGAGGTTGAGGAATCGAGAGGTCAGACTAGTCAAAGTGCAATGGGGAGATGATGAGAGCAACGCTACTTGGGAGACGGAAGAGAAGATGCGTTCACGATACCCTTTTCTTTTTGAGGGTATGTCCTTTAATTTCTCCTTTATCGCTTAGCTTTTACTTATCTTATCTTTAGTATATCCTCTCGCTAGTATCTTTGACCTTTAGTTAGGATAATCCTATGGTTGAAACATGTGTTTGAGACATGTTATGTATGGTGGATGCAAAGTGGATGCAAGTGTTTACTAGTGGTTGCTCGTGGATGCATATAAACACACTATTAGGCACCAGATCGGCTCAGTCACTTCATATTGCATATTGCATATATATGGATGTATTTAGTAAAATGGATGTATAATGGTTGTATTATCATATAGTTGCTGCATTCGGGTGGATGGTTGTGCACGCATATAGAATTAATATGTATCATTAGGAATCTTTTGCATACATATTGGACGCATGGCACTATCATGAATTGCACTAAGGAGGTCGACTGAATCAGTAGACCGCCTAATTTTGCATTAGATATGGACATATACACACACTGTGTGAAACACCCCACCTCCGTTAGGGTCACTCTCAAAGGGAATGCCCTAATTTTGGTGGAGGTTTATAAGTATAAGTCACAGATATACAAGACAGATATAAGAACACATATTTTTGAACAGCGGAAAATAACAACAACTTTTATTTCATTAAAATACGTGTCACACAAATCATGCCATAATTGTCTTACAATTCTTCCAAAAACATAACATCTTCATAACTGTCTTGATTACATTATTTAAAGAAGCATAAAGAAAACATAAATAAACTGCAAAAGTCCCATAATTGCTGTCCAAAGCCATAGCCCAAAACGGAAAAGATCCAAGCAATACATTCTTTCTCTTCAAGCTGGATGCGAAAACTGGTCAAGCTGCGGTATTCCGTCCCTGTGGACCTGGGGGGAAACGAAAGAAAAGAAGGCGAAAGAAAAGTAGAGTCAGACATAAAGCCTGAGTAAGTCTAGGACTATTCAGTCTATGAATAAAGAACTGGGCATGATAAGCATAAACTGGAAATGGGAAAGCATCATAAACTAAGTTAAGTTGTCTAGGGTCGAATACTATCGTACCCCATATTAATCTCTGTACCCATATAAACTAGTTCCCAACAGGCACCCCATAATCATGGTGAAGTGATACATTTTCTGATGATCGGCTCCTACTCGCATAGTTACATGTGTCTTATGGCCCCCGATGTTGTAGTTACCTATGCTGGTCCCACCATGGGGTGTATCAAGTCCCATGGTGGCGGCCCGACACAATCCTAGAATGCACAGCTATGCTACTGGTGCCCAGTGCCTTATTTTTCTGCGCCGGAGTGTGTGCACGCCCGCACCCCGTTAGAACCTACACTGCTGCACCACCGCCGTCGATTTGACCTCTTACAGTCAGCCCAGTAATCGTACCCCACCCTGCCTAGTTCAGGGTATCCTGATACACCTTGTAGGGTTACTGCTGAAAAGGGTCCCCCGCTACTAGGTTTTCTATTTCTAGCCAACATGCTAAGTTGGTTAAGTGTTTAATAAACCTAACCCCCAATGAGTCTGTTTAGTTTAGCATGTTCCATTTTGATTAAGTATTAATTTAATTTACTTAATCCTATCAATCCTGACTCAGCCTTAATTGTCTTATTAAAGCCTTGACCTCTCACATTAGACAGGTATTGTTGTGGCTGCCTGTTGCCGGTTGGGTCCGGGCAGTCTTACGCCACATCTCAGTCTAACCTCGGGTCCTTCTTGGGCTCCGTGTTTAACCACCCACATTGGATAGGTATTGTTGTGACTACTGGACAGCCGGGCGGTTCCGGGCAGGTTTACATCACAACTAAATCCAACCTCGGGTTAAACACATCGTATTTTCTACATGTACATATTTTGTCTCTTTTCTTTTTATATGTAAATATTTGCGGCCCATTATTCAAATTTATCTTTATTGGTTAACATTTATTTATGCCACTTAATTGTTTTTTTCAAGGTTGTTGGCATGCGTCAAACATGCCAACACATATGTTCTATATTTTAACCCAAACGTCATTACCCCCGTTTTACACGTTCGCTACAATATAAGATGTGTTGGGTTTAATATTTAAACCCAACTTAGCCATATGAAAAAGGGGAGGCTTGTAACATGGTGTTTATGAGCTAACATAAAAAGGGGAGTGTGAACGCATGAACTTGCAACATAACGATTCAATTAACATAAAGTAGGCACATGTGAACTTGCAATTGTAACAGCATATAATCATGGCATAAACAATACTTAAACATGAATCATGGCATAAACAATACTGAAACATAAATCATGGCATAAACAATACTTAAGCATGAATCATTCTATTCATATGATTATGGCATAAACAATACTTAAACATGAATCATTCTATTCATATAATCATGGCATGAATAACACTTAAACATGAATCATTCTATTCATGTAAACTTGCAATTTGGAATGTAAATCTAACTTAATTGTGTCACATATATCACCATATGGTTTTGATAACAACTTAGGCCTAAAACATGTTTCAACTAAGCATAATACCAAACATAGTTTAGTCATGTTCATAAAGGTGCTTACTTTTATTTCTAATACAAAAGTATGATTTGCTAATTCCAACATAGATTCATATAAACTATAGTACTTAGTCGTATCCAATTACACACTAAAAGTGATCATAAAAGTATGTACATCATATTGGCATAATAGTGAATCACATACTTGCATGAATCCCAAATAAAATACCACAACATATGGTTGTCAACATAAATCATATACTTGTATGAATCCAATCGTATACCATAACATTTCCAAATCGTTTAGAATCAAAATAACATACAAGTATGGATTATTATCTCCACAATTCCATTTCGTTGTTAACTTCCAACGCAAATCACATACTTGCAAATATCCAATCATATACCATAACATTCCCAAATCGCTTAGAATCAAAATAACATACAAATATAGATTATTATCGCCACAATTCCATTTCGCATTTTACACAAATCAAACGCAATTAATTATTCACATCGTAATAGCACTCTACTTACAATGTATGACGAATCTTCAATTCAGGAATCTGAATTCTGAATTTGGAGATGCTATCCTTTGTTGTAGGCGTTGTTTTGATTTGATTGACGTTGCTTTAAGCTTTGAATTATCTCCTAATTGTCTCTTAATTTATGATGACTATCCTTAGTCTCTCCTCAGCAACATGACGGTCTCATCTCCATTTTAGTTTGTGTGAATTAGGGTTAGTCTTAGGTCCTTTTTATAGAGTTTGTGAGTTGATTTAGACCGTCGATGGAGCTTGGTTTAATAATAGCTGTTCGTTCAAAGGAGAGAACAACCAGGAGCTGACACCTAGCCCTAGTGACAAGGTAAGGCTCAGAAAATCGACCAAACACAGACCAGGCCAGCCAGGGTGGGCTGGGTTCGACCTGGCTCAGGGGCCAGGTCGACACCCCAGTCGACACCGTGTCGACTTGGCAGTCGACACGGGTTACCCAGGTCGACTGCCCAGTCGACCTGGCTAGCCCCAGGTCGACTGCCAAGTCGACCTGGGTGCCTTGGGCGGGAATTTTCCCGCCCTGGCCATTCCGGCTGGATTTTGAATTTTGAATTAGTTTTTCTGAGCTGTTTTGGTCTATTTGAATTTTAAACTGAATTCTGAAACTTCCGGAGGCCATAACTTCTTCATACGGAGTCCGTTTTACGTAAACTCGGACTCTATTTCAAGCAGAATTCCGAGACGAACGCAATGGCGTATCCCGTTTCCCTTAATTCTTTGATTTGAAATTAGTTATACTTTAATTTGTGAATTTCACTGTTATAGAATACACGGGGTGTTACACTGTGCATATAAACATTAAAGCATTAGAAGTCTTTTAAGGACAATGGATGCTGGTGTTTGATGGTTGAGTAGATGGACGATTAGATGGTAGGATATACATTCTTCTTGACTTGGAGATTTCGGGGACGAAATCCTTTAAGGAGGGGAGAATGTAACACCCCGTAATTTTATAACATTAAAATTCACAAATTAAAGTATACTTAATTTTTAGAAAAGAATTAAGTGAAATGGGTTGCGCAGAGAAATATATATATTGATATATATATATATATATATATATTAAAAATTAAATAAATAAATATGCTAAAAAGTTCAAAACAGCGAATTGGGAGGGGGAATAACCGAACCGGCCCATTTTTTAGGTCGACCCGAGCCTCGCTGGGTCGACTAGGGGTTAATCCAGGGTGTTTGGCTGTCAACCCGTGGGCCGATTCGCTCAAATGCAGATTTTGCATTTGATTGGTTCTCATGGTTCAGGGTTAATCTAATGGTCCTAAATAACTTCCTACACCTATAAATACATCCTAATGCTAACCCTAAACCTAATTAAAATAGAATAGTTACCGTCGCCATGGAAATCAATGGAGCCGCCGCCAACTAAGAAAGAAGAAAAGCAAATTCAATTCTAATTCTCTCAACCCTAAAGCAAAGCAAAACTCTCTCTTTTCTTCTCTAAATTGTGAGTATGATGATCTTAACAAGATTATTATTATTTTAATTAGGTTGAGTTATGAATGGATTATGAGCAGATGATGTGAATTATCGTATATGTTGTTGTAAACCCCTTTTGCTATCATGTATATTGTAAATCCAATGTTATGTGATGATGATATCTTATATGTTGTGAATCATGCTATGATGATGTTATGTATGTTGAAAGTTTATATGCTAAGTTGTGATGAATCATACATGTTAAAAAGGCCATGATGTTACCATCTATGCTAGTTAGTTCATATTAATTAAATCATCATGTTTGGGTTATGTTGATCTATATGACAAGTCACATATGCAAGTTAGATTGATTAGAAAAGTTATGAACATATGACAAGACATCTAGAATTATGCTATGATATATGTGATATCCTATGCTAGTTCACACCATCATTATGCTGCCTAAAAACCCCATATGCAAGTTTATGTATAGATTTGGGCTATGATCATATCATGTAAATTGAGACATTTAACAAGTTGACACCTTTTGATCCTTAACATGTGTAGTTTATGCAAGTTTCACCCCTATTATGATTAGATTTATTTTAATTGTCTATATGTTGTGATAATTTATCTTTGTGCTAGGTGTTAGACTATACAAGTCTAGCCTATATTATGCGTTGAATAAGCGAACGTATAAACGTGGGGTAGGGGTAATATTAAGGATTTAATATTAAAAAGTTGGGGTGCAATTGATATGATTTTGCATGCCATAAGTGGATGGCCATAATTGAGTCAATTATGGACATCATTAAAAGTTGACTTAATTAATAATTTGAATAGGGAATTAATAAAACTGGGGTAAAAGATTTTAAGTGTTAATCAATGCTTAGGACACAAGGTTGGACTCGTTTGTGACGTAAACCTGCCCGGACCCGCCCGGTAAATCCAGTGGTCACAAATGTCAGCCCAATGTGAGAGGTCCTAGGCCTAAACTAAAGCATAACGGTTGTAAAGACACGAGGTTAGACTCTTTTATGGTGTAAGACTGCCCGGACCCGCCCGGCAAATCCAGCTGCCATAAATGCCAGTCTAATGTGAGAGGCCTTTATTAGGTTATGGCCTGAATGAATTAAGAAATACTTAACCAGATAAACATGTAAGGTGGGACATAGGAGTTAAGTAGGTGCCTTGGGTGGCATGATGAATCTAGGGGGTGCCCTTAGTGGCATGTGAAATACGATTAGTAAGACTTAACCAAACACACATGTAAATGAACATGACTAAGAGGGTTAAGTGGGATATACTAGTGGCAAGCTTAGGTGGGTAGCTTGTGGGGGCCCATTTCGACCAGTATCCCAAAGGTATCTTTGTGGGCTCGACCCAAGTCGAGGATGGGACACGCATGCTGGGTTTGATTGTAAGAGGCCAAAACGGGGAGCGGTGGCAACGCAAGTCCAATGGGTTTCATATGCGTGTGTGGACCCGGGCTGGTAGGTAAGACGTTGTTGCATCGTGTAGGTATAAGCCGTGCATTCTCAAGTTGTATCGGGTTGCCACTTTAGGGGAGTGATACAGCCCACTGTGGGGCTAGCATGGGTATCTACGAGTAGGGAGCCGATCAAAAGTGGGTAGTGGGGTACACCTAGTGGAGATAGAAGCAGACGGCACCTATGTAGTCATCAAGGGGTACGTAAGCCTGTTTATAAAGTTTCCGTGTGAAGCAAGTGGGATCAAACAATAGGGTGACTGGTGCGGTGCAGTGTAGTAATGTGCGGTGCAGTGTAGTAATCATTCGCTAGTAATTAGGTGTGCCTTTACCGTTATCTTTAACGTTATCTTAAACGCTATCTTTATCTTCCTAGGAGTTCATAGACATTTACTTGTCTTCCAGCTTATGCCTTAGTCTAGTTATTTTGATAATAGTATTGTTAGAATTATCATACTCACCAGACTTTATGTCTGACCCCCTCCATTTCTATCCTTTTTCCCCCTCCAGGTCCTCAGGTTGGACCTAGCTCTAGTGGAGTTTGATTGGATTGCTTCATCTCTTTGGAAAGCTTGGACCCTTGAAATAAAGTCCAGCTTGTTATCTTCTTTAATGGCTATTTGTGTAATGGGATTATGTATTTTGTTTTTATGAAGATGGATATTGTACTTGGTTATGATCTATGGTTTTATGATGTAACAAACATGTTTAATTTCCGCTGCAATAAAATGAAGTTTTAGATTTCCAAGTACTATTTACTATCCGTCTTATTGTAATTTTTCTGTTCTATATTCACTTATAACCTCCATGGAAGTTAATGCATTCCCTTCGTGAGTGACATTAATGGACCTGGGGTGTTACACATATGTTCATTAAAGCATTCAAAATCTTTTTAAGGACAATGGATGCTCGTGATTGATGGATGAGTAGATGATGATGGATGGTAGGACATACATTCCTTTCAGCTCAGAGATTTCAGTGACGAAATCCTTTAAGTAGAAGGGAATGTAACACCCGTAATTTTAAAGCATGAGATAGGGGATTATTAAAGAATAATTAATTTTTAAATGAAGAATTAAGTGAAAGAGGTTACGCCATTGCGTTCATCTCGGAATTCTGCTTGAGATAGAGTCTGAGTTTGCATAAAAGGATATAGAATGAATGAGTTATGGACGATGGAAGTTAGGCAGAACAATCAGAAATGTGTCAGAACAACTGGCACACTTGTGAAGTGCGCCAGAACAAAAATGCACTGGCGCACCTGGGAAGTGAGCCCAGGCCGAGCCAGGTCTGCAGAATTCAGGAGAGTTCCATAATGACGTGTCTTTCACGGATTGGCTGGATGACATGTTTTCTGGTCTGTATGGTTCAGATAGTTCCTAATCTAATCTAAAGGTGCTAACTCACCTAACACATCTATAAATAACAACCTAGACCTAAACCGAATCTCATAGTTATCATCCATGGAGACTCCATGCTGCTCTAATCTAAATTAAAACAAGCCTTTCTTCTCCATCAAGTCAAATTAGAAGATCAAAATCAACAACAACGTTTTAGCTAATCAAATCCAGAATTCATAATTCAGATCCACTCTCCCTCAAATCTCTAAACCTAACACTGTGAGTTTCTAGAATACTTTTAGGTTTAGATAAACAAAAGTATGCTTTGATAGACAATGACTTGGATATGTTGTAAAGTATGATTCCGTGTTGATATGAAACTTTATCCTATGTCATGACAAGATCTAATTCCCTAGATCAAATATAATTGTGGTGATTCGATTATGATGATTATATGGATCTTGACTTGTAAACATGTTATGATGGAAGTACATCTATTAATTTAGATAATTTTGACATCACTTGGATGTAGACATTTATGCTAATCACCTTTCACTTGTCATATTGTGATACATTGATATATGTTGTAAACTTGATATGTGAATCTACCTTTTGATCTAAACATGTTTCCATGACTATGCTAGATCTAGGTAATTGGACACCTAATGTTAGGTATAGATCTCATTATGCTTGCTTAAACATCATAGTAATTGCCACAAGTTATTAACTTTGCCTACTTAGTTATGATGTTAATCACATGTCCATTCAATTTGTTACTATGCCAGTTTATGATCATGTTTATTTCATGACATGTTGAAACTATCACCCTCGTCATATTCCCTTTTAATTATTATAGCTAGGCTACTTTATAGCCTAGACACCGCCAAAATATGTACAAATATGTTAGAGGGAAAACGAGGAAAAAGGGAATTAAAATTGGCATGATTTATGTAATGTTTAATAGGAAATGGGACATGTAAATCAAATAGGGAAAACATTGAAATAGTAACCTATAATGACATATGTAGATTTGAATTAATTTGGAATGTTTAGTAATTTACAATTAGGAATCATAAATTGTACTTATGACACGAGCATAGGTTCCATTAGTTGCGGAAGTCTGCCCGGACCCGACCGACATATCCAGCAGCCACTTATGTTGAACCTAATGTGGGAGGTCTAAGTATGCAAATACGAATCAGGATAAGACACTAGGTTAGGCCCAACTGTGGAAAAAGACTGCCCGGACCCGACCGGCATATCCAGCATCCACACGTTGTAGGCCTAATGTGGGAGGTCTAGCCCATTATAACCATAATTGGACGTGGTAAAGAAATGGACTACTTAACCTAATTTAATATGACTATGGACTTAAGTTAGGGTTAAGCAAAATAAGATGGGTAGTGGGGGTTAAGTAAGAATGAGGGAATGGGTAATATATTTATAAATATATATATATAGGCCCACATACTTAACCCAATAAGGTTATTTAATTAAAGATGCATAGTGGTATACATGACCAGTAGATAGTGTAACAGGGTTATGTAATTAAAGACACCTAAGTGGTATACATAACCAGTAGACGATTTAAGAAAGTTATGTAATTAAAGACACCCTTTAGGGTAAGCATAATTAGTATAGGGCTATGTAATTAAAGGCACCTAAGGGTAAACATAGTTAGTAGAAAAACCTAGTGGGGATACAAGACAAGGTGGGAAGCTTGTATCATATTGAGAGGGACACATTTCAGTCAGTGACCCGAAGACTTATCAAGTAAAGACCTCTGTACTAGGCGGAGAAGGGGCACGCTTACTGATTGATTGTAAGAGATCCAAATGAGGCGGATAGTGTGGGCGGCGCAAATCGGCCGGGGACATGTGCGTGCATGGGCCAGGAAGAGGGGGCTAAGACAACCGTGACACCAGTAGATATAGTTGTGCACACCATTGGTTGCCACTTTCGGAAGTGATAACTCCTACTGTGGTACCAGCATATGATATCTATAAGGTAATAAGCCGATCGATTAGGGTAGTGGTTAGGGTATACTTGGACGTATGACCTAAGCCTACTTGCTTATAGTGGAAGGGATCATTTCATTTCAGTTATACTAGTAATAATGCAGAGTTATCATTAGTAAGGCACATATACCTTAACTTGCTTATCTTGTCACACCTGCCATTTATGTAGTGATTTCTCTCGTATCCACTTTATATGCCTATCATGTTGCTTTTAATTATCTACTGGCTAAAAGTAACTAGACTCGCCAGACTTTATGTCTGACCCTGTTGTTTCTCCATCTTTCTTCCATTCCCTCCCCAGGTTCTCAAGGAGGAAATAATCAGACTTAATCTGGAATCAGATATCATCTTGCTAGGAGTTACTTCTGAAGTATGGCTCAAGTTCTTGACTCCACTATATCTTATCTCTTTTTATTGGGGGAAATGATTCTTTTTATTTACTTACGTACTCTGATGGTGTGAGACAAAAGTATTTTTATTGTAATGGTTTTTGTGACTTATGAAATTGTGGACCACGGAGTTATGACTTATGTTTGAAATAAAAGTTTAAATTTTCCACTGCTGCCTTATTTATCTCTATCTTATAATTATTCTGTGTTTGTCTACATATAGCGCTTCACAAAACTAATGCATTCCCTTAGTGAGTGAGATTAACGGACGTGGGGTGTTTCAGACCTTCACCAAACAACATTACAACCTCCTGGCCGAACTTCATATCTCAAATCTTGACATTGCAATCACTAAAATTTTAAAGCCGTAGGAAAAGAATAAGAAAAAGGAGAAGGTGGAGTGTCTTATGGTAGAGGAAGTGTTGAAGGAGTTGGGATTTTGCGGGTTAGATGGTTAAGCACAATACAGGCTATAGGTTCATCAAGTGGCGGCGGCATGCGAGACATGGATGAGTTTTGTTCTCAGGTATAGGATTTTTGCACAATGGGAAAAAGGGAGAAAGCGACTTTAGGCTTTAACCAAGAAAGGATATGGATGCTGCGATGGAAAGGAAAGAGGCGTTGTAGTTGCGGTTGCTCTTTTGGGTTGTAGGTGATGCCACTGATGACAGTTCAGAGGCTAGTAGAGAAGGGCTTGCGAGACGCGGATGAAGGCGTGGTGCTGATGGCGGCTACGATAAACATGGGGAAGATGATTTGGAAATTTTGGTTTTTTCTAATTCAGACTAGATTTGAGAATGGTATAAGAAGAAGGGAAAGAGGGAATGAGGAAGAATGAAAGGATGAGAAGTTACAAGTATAAACAAAGATATCAAAAGAAAAAGGAGGACGTGTTTTATTTTGTCTGACATTCAAACGAGTGTAAATTTTCCTTTCTTTTTTTATTTAATTTAGTTTTTTCCTTTCTTTCTTCTTTTCATTTCTTATTAACTTAAATGTTCCATTGAATGTTTCAATTTCGCATGATCATGTTGATCGTCCCATTGGCGCAAAATTTTAGATCTTATAACAATTCACCATTCCGGATGCGATGAAATAGGCTTCGTTGAATTCCGAGATTGTTTTTTATTGTTTGTAAATCTACAAAATCGATTTAAGATTGGATAATAATTTATTAAACGACGTCAATTGAGATTATTGAATCAACTTTACATTGATATTAAATTGCCAATTCACGTTTTTAAGTTAAAGTTCAATTAACTATATCAATGTAATATGTTTGAATTTACGAGTCGTTACAAGATGATCTTAAGGAAGTATTGATTAGCCACTTGTTGGGAGGGCTATTTTGGACAGTGAGACGAGCGTTATTAAGCTATACATGCAGCAGATGAAACCTTGAGATTTCTTGTGACCCTACAGATTCAGTCATGTTGAATTTCCTTAATTCTTTTGATGTATCTCTAAGCGATATTGATTTCTCTAAGCGATATTGATTTAGTTCCCACTGTGAGAGAACTCCCGGGTGTATTGTGACAGCCCACCTCTGCTAGGGTCACTCACGAAGGGAATGCACTAGTTTTGGAGGAGCGTTATCGAGGTAAACAAACACAGAAATATTACAAGACAGAACACAAATAAAACAGCGGAAGAATCAAAAGATAAATATCATTACTTTCAAAAAGAGTCCAAACCTTTTACATCCAAAGTACCAAATAGCCAAAGTCATTATTTTCCATTACAACAAATTCTGTCTTGCATAAATAAAGAAGCATAATCTTAAAACAACAAAAGTAGCTTAATTCCCCAAAGGTAGCAGAAATGTAGCCATAGCATAGCTCAAGATCAAACCGTACATGAGCTGAACCGAAAGCAAGCGAAATCCAAGCTAAATGCTAGAGTTTCCTCCTTGAGAACCTAGGGGGGACGAAAGAAAAAGAGGCAAAAGAAAACAGGTCAGTCTTAAAGACTGGTAAGTCCTAGAGACTTTCAGCATAAAAACATGTAAAGGTAACGTGACATGTATAAACTGAAAGTAAACATAAGGATGATGAGAAGATGGGCAAGATAGACTAAGATAGCATGATAATTCAAGTATAAATCAAGTATATCATCGCATGTTCAAGGATCGCTGCACCAACTGTACTAGTATCCCAAACCCATGTCATGTATTAACCATGAAATGATCCCTTGGCCCAATATCATGAATGACCCGTTATTAGGTCCAATGGAACGATCCATTAATCGATCGGCTCCCTACAAGTTCTAGCTCGTCATGTGTCTGTGTCATACGGCCCTATCATGAATGTAGTCGCCTGTGCTAGGTCCACCATAGGGTGTATCAAGCCCTAGGGTGCCAACCATCGACATGAATTAAGCATGCACAGTGTAAATCTACTGATGCCCAATACCTGCTTTTTCAACTCCAGACTACGTGCACGACCATAGTACGCCTGAACCTACACTGGTGCACCAACTCATCCATCGTTTTGGTCGCTTATAATCAGCCCACTATTTGTGCCCCACCCTGCCTAGTTCCAGGGTACCATGATACATCTAAGTGGGTTACTGCTGAAATGGACCGCGTAACTAGGGTTTCGTTCAGCAGGTTAATTGTTGTCATTTAAATTCGTGACTTAACCCTTATCAGTCTAGCATGTCAAGTTGGTTAAGTGTTGTCGTTCAAATTCATGACTTAACCCTATCATGTGGCATTAATTCATTAACGCACCCCGACTTCTCACATCAGACTTGTTGTTGTGGTCATTGGATATGCTAGGCAGTTCCGGGCAGATTTACACCACAACTCAGTCTGACCTCGGGTTTTGAAGCGCGATATGACCAACTACCCACATTGGATCCTATTGTTTGCAGTAACTGGATTTGCCGGGCGGTTCCGGGCAGAATTACACCGCAAACTCAACCCAACCTCGAGTTGGCCATTTTCAAGTTCATTCTAGTGTCATGTCCATATTCAGTTTCATGTCAAGTTCGTGTCAAGTTTCATGGCAAGTTTCAACTTATGCCTATTATCAAGTTCATGATTCATGTTCACAACCAATTCATGTTTTGCCTAATCTACCCAAATCGTATTCCCATCGCACGTAAATGTGAATCAATCTAAATTACAAGTAAATCTAGATCCAGAAATAAAGGGAATAACATCAAAACTATGATAGGCAAAAGAACGAGCACAAGGTGATAAATCTAGCATGATATAACTTGAGATAATTGGTTATAACATCACTGGCATATAGAATAATAGTCCCAAAACAGATCTAGCATAATAAGGTGATAGTCATGATAAAGGTGATAGTCCCAAACTTGTAAATAACAGACTGATTCAACATCACAGGCATGATAATGTTATGGAAATGAAAGAGTTTGATTTACAACATGAATAGGTCCAAACTGATTTCATAGCAATATTCCCAAAAGTCAAGATTCAAGATGGAAACTAGAATAGATGGGAATCTATTATCATACTTAAGCCCAATTTCACTTTATCTAATGTCCAAATCACAATTAACAAGTTTAAATCTCAAAGTAACTAGAACTTACAGATCGTGGAATAAAAAATTGAGATGCAGAAGTCAAGTCTAGAAACTAGTCGTCGAATTGTTGAATCGGTGAATCTTGATTTGATTATAGAAGAAAATATCCAATATACAATTCCTAGCCGTAGTCTTCAAGAAACAGTCTTCGTGTTTTATTTTAATTTTAATTTAATTTAGAAGAAGCCATGTCCATCAAGAATTTGTGCAGCATAAGGTTAGAGAAGAATGGTGTAAAGAGAATGGGGCTAGGAGGCTGTTTATATAGGATTAGGCGGACGAACCTAGACTGAAAACGAGACCAGATACATCAGATTGAACCTAGGCTCAAAACTGGGCTTCAGCACAAGGTCGACCCCCGCCTAGCCTGCACTGGGGTTTGAATTTGAATTTTGAATTCAAATTCGAGCTGTTTTTCTGTTCTGAAAATTCCTGAAACTTCGGAGGGTCATATCTCCCTCATACGGACTCCGTTTCTCGAAAACTCGAACTCGTTTCCAAGCAGAATTTCGAGACGAATGCAATGGCGTAACCCGTTTCCCTTGATTCTTATTTTTAAATTTAATTCTGCCTTGATTTATGGTTTTAACATGTTATTAAAAATACGGGTTGTTACATTCTCCCCTCCTTAAAGGATTTCGTCCCTGAAATCTTCAAGTTAAGAAGAATGAATCCTATCATCCAATCATCCATCTACTCAACCATCATCCACAAGCAACCATTGTCCTTAAAAGATTTCTAATGCTATATGAACTTATGCAAGAGTGTGCATATATATATGTACTTATCTACTGCAAAAGATCAGGCAGTTACTGATTTAGTAGACCTCCTTAATACAAAATATGTTAGTGTAATGAGTCCAACATGTATGCAAATTCCTAACATATTTTATAATCTCTACATGAGTGCATAAACATTCGTTTATATGCAACATCAAAATGATAGCATATCAAGTTTCGATCCATATACAAGTATGAGCACCCATGCATATGCAATATGAGATATGTGACTGAGCTGATCTAGTGCCTAATGTGTGTTATGCAACCACGAGCAACCACTAGCAACCACTTGCAACCACTTGCAATCATCAACCATAAAATGTTTCAATTACATGTTTACATCCAAAAGGGTTCTACCTTAGGTTCTTAAGATAGGATCAAGAAGATAACAAGACAAACATGGATAGCAAAAGCATGCCCAAGATACGAAGGTATGTAAACTTATAGGAAAAAGAGATTGAGAAAGTACACTAAAAAAGAAATGGGCATAGGGAGCGTATCTTCTCTTCGGTTTCCCAAGTTGCGTCTTCTTGGGCTTCACTCCACTGTACTTTAACTAGCTTGACTTCTCGATTCCTTAGCTTCTTGATCTCCATTCCCAAGATACGAATCGGAACTCGCCTCAATGTTGTTTCCTTCTCCACTTCTACGCCTTCAAGGATGCTTGGCTCAACCACTTCGACAGACTCATGTAAGCACTTCCGGAGATGCGAAATGTGAAAGACATTGTGTACTCCGGCCAGCCTCTCGGGTAATTTTACCTTATAGGCCATCTATCCAATCCTCTCGATGATAGGGAACGGTCCTACGAACCACGGTGCTAACTTTCTAATCGCTCCAAAGCGAACCACAATGCGTAAAGGAGAAACTTTTATAAAGACCATATCTCCGACTTCGAACTTAAGGTCTGTCCTTCTCTTGTCCGCGTAGGATATCTGTCTATCTTGGGCCGTTTTCATCCGTCTTCGTATCAACTCAACCTTCTCGGAAGTGTCCATTATCATGTCGGGTCCAAATATGAGCTTGTCTGTCAACTCTCACCAACAAGTTGGTGACTTGCACGGTCTTCCGTATAAAGCTTCGAATGGTGCCATCCCTATGCTAGCTTGGTAACTATTATTATACGCGAATTCAATGAGAGGTAGGTGATCTTCACAAGTACCACCAAAGTCAAGAATGCATAGTCTCAAAAGATCCTCTAGTACCCTATTTACCCTTTCGGTTTGTCAATCCGTCTGTGGGTGATAGGCCGTGCTTAAACTTAGTCGTGTACCCATTGCTTCTTGCAAACTTTTCCAAAATTCGCTAGTGAAAATCGGGTCACGATCGCTAACTATACTAGAAGGAACTCCATGCAATCGTACTATTTCTCGAAGGTATATAGACGCTAGCCATGATGCAGTCCTCTTGCTCTTCACAGGAATGAAGTGAGCGCTCTTCGTGAGTCTATCTACTATAACCCATATGCTAGTATTGCCCTTCCTTGACCTAGGCAATCCATCCACGAAATCCATCGAGATACTCTCCCATTTTAGCAGCGGGACCTATAAAGGATGCAATAGCCCACCCGGCTTTTTCGACTCGGCCTTTACTTGTTGGCACACCATGCACTTAGAAACGAATTCCGCCACGTCCTTTTTTATCCTGTTCCAAAAGAAAATGCGCTTCATATCCTTGTACATTTTATCCCGTCCGGGATGTATAGTTATCTTCGAGTGATGCGCCTCTTCGAAAACTCTCTTTGCTAAGTCTCCAACTTATGGGACACATAGTCTACCATCACGCCTTAGCCATCGCGTGTCATATATGGCATACCTACTGAGGTGACTTGCCATCTCACCTCTAATCAACTTGTCTATGATCTCGACTATTTGTGGGTCTTCCTTCTGTGAAGTCCCTACTTGGTCTAGAAGCTTAGGCCTTAACTCAAGAGATGCTAACGTGCTAGCTAACGACTCAACAACAGGTGTGAAATCAAAGGTTGCTATAAACTCTAGACTTTTCCTTTCAACAAACAAAGGACTCAAAGTCAACCTTTTCCTACTTAGCGCATCCGCCACCACGTTACCCTTGCCAGGGGTATAAGCTATATCAAAGTCATACGATGCCAAGAATTCCATCCACCTCTGTTGCCTTAGATTCAAATCTTTTTGCGAGAAGAGATACTTAAGCGATTTGTGATCGGTATACAACTCGAACTTCTCACCTAGAAGATAGTGGCGCCAAGACTTAAGTGCAAAAACAATCATGGCCAATTCCAAGTCATATGTGGGATAGTTTTTCTCATGAACTTTAAGTTGTCTACCCCCGTAGCATATCACTTTCCCTTCTTGCATTAGGATAACGCCTAATCCCGTGCCGCACGCATATGTGTACACCGTAAACATCTTACCTCCGTCGGGTAATGCCAAAACTGGAGCTGTGGTAAGGGCTCTCTTAAGCCTTTGAAAAGCAACGTCACACTCTATGTCCCATGCAAAAGCTAGGTTCTTCTTTGTTAACCTAATAAGAAGGGGTGAAATTTTAGCAAAGTCCTTAATGAACTTCCTATAGTAACCCACCAAAACGAGAAAGCTTCTCACTTCCGTTGCGTTTTTAGGAACTTTACGGTCTTGCACCGCAGATACCATTGTGGGGTCCACGGCTATACCTTGCTTAGAAACTACATGTCCAAGAAACCGAACTTCTTTTCTCCAAAAATGACACTTGGAGAACTTAGCCTTTAACTCATGTGCTCTAAGCGTATCCATGACTTCCTCGAGATTTCTAGCATGTTCTTCCTCATTTTTTGAGAAGACCAAAATATCATCCACGAAGACCACCACAAACTTGTTAAGGAACTCTTGGAATACCCTGCTCATTAAATCAACGAAGTATGTGGGTGCATTCGTCAAACCAAACAGCATGACGAGCCATTCGAAGAAACCATCTGAAGTCCTAAACGCGGTCTTGTCAATGTTATCCTTAGCCACTCTAAGCTGATGAAATCCTGTAGCTAGATCGAGTTGAGAGAAAACAGACGCTCCTATAAGCTGGTCGAACAAGTCGTCGATTCTTGGTAGTGGGTGCCTATTCTTCTTAGTCAGCTTGTTTAACTCACGATAATCTACGCATAGACGAAGCGAACCATCCGCCTTAGTAGCGAATACCACCGGAGCACCCCATTCAGAAATGCTTCGCCTAATGAAATTTTTCTCAAGCAACTCCTTAACTTGCTTACTAAGCTCTTTTCTCTCTCGCGGGGCCATGTGTCAAACGGGAAATGCAAGTGGCTTAGCATTATCAACAAGATATATACGAAAATCTATCTCGCGTTTAGGGGGTAACCCCTTAACCTCATCAAAGACATCGGGATAATCTCGGACTACCCTTACTGATTGCAAATCATCAATAAGCGAGTCAAGAGATTCTAGATAACATAACATGACAGGACCCATAGGGTTACAAGAAATTTCAAGAGTATTACCAAGGCGAGTCACGAGCCTAACAACCCTTCATTCACAATCGAGAATGGCTCCATTATTGGACAACCAATCCATGCCTAGAATCAAACCGTATCCCATAAATCTGAGAACATAAGCATTACATGTGAATTCTACGCTTAAGATAGAAATCCTCAAATCCACACAAATAATAGATAAATGAGCGGAGCCACCAATTGGATTTGAAACAACAACGGGATCCTCAACTAGACTAGTACTTAGGTGCAGAGTTTCAACAATATCAGAAGAAATAAAAGTGTACGATGCGCCAGAATCAAACAAGGTTCGAACAGGATGATCAAAAAGATAGACTAAACTTTCGATAGAAATATTTCTACTTCGTTCTTGCGGAGGTACCGTGAGAGCGTGGACTTGTCCTCTAGAAGAAGGTCCAGCTCCCTGCCCTTGCTTCCTTGGGCAGGCCTTATCCATGTGTCCTGTCTCATCACAGTGGAAATAGCCACCCATCTTCCTTTTCTTCTTCCGGCAGTCTTTGACCAGATGTCCAGGAATGTCACATAAATTACACTTTCTCTTCTCATGGGGTTTGTTGTTTTTCCCGCCATTTATTGGATCATCTTTCTTGTTCTTTGACCCTTCCCCCTTCTTATCTTGTGGCCCTTCTGCTTTTGCCTCATTCTTGCCCTTGTCTTCCACACTTAAGAATGCCATGTCTACCAACCTTTCGTAAGTAACCCCCATAGGTATGTGGGTCATAGCCAAGCTGTGAAGTGGCTCATTCAATCCCTTGACAAAATGGAGAGCCTGACGTACTCCTTGACCGTCATACTTCCTTTCTTAAGAGATAAGAACATTTCCAGCTGTAGACTTTGATTAACTTGTGAGAGGAATTTCATCTCAAACCTTATCCTGAAATCAATCCATGTTTCAACCGGCCTCTCAGCGTTAGTGACTTCCCACCAATAGGAAGCTTCGTCTTTGAGCAACCATACTGCCAACTGTACCTTCTTCCTATCGTCCACCTCGAAGATAACGAACAGATCCTCAGTTTCTTTGAGCCAGTTCCTCGCCTCTACGAATGATTCAGTTCCTTTGAAATCCTTTCCACCCATGGCCCTAAAATCTCTACAGATCTTTGAGAAAGCATTTGCACGAGGAGGGGGCAGAGGAGGAGGAACCGCTGCAGCTGGAGGAGGAATATCTGCTGGTCTGCATCGTTGGTCCTAGCCTCTAAGTACCTCCTGAACCAGCCAGGTATTAGCATGCCCTCTGGAAGGTTAAGATTCCCAGACATGATGAAATGAAAAAGAAGAAGAGATTCAAATGAGGAAATAAAGGATAGTGCTAATGGCTTTTGGGGAATAGCCTTGTAACACCCCACGTCCATTAATGTCACTCACAAAGGGAATGCATTAACTTCCATGGAGGTTTTAAGTGAATATAGAACAGAAAAATTACAACAAGACAAATAATAAGTAGTACTTGGAAATCTAAAACTTTATTTCATTGCAGCGGAAATTAAACATGTTTGTTACATCATAAAACCATAAATCAGAGTCAAGTACAATATCCATCTTGATAAAACAAAATACATAATCCCATTACATAAATAGCCATTTAAGAAGATAACAAGCTGGACTTTACTTCAGCGGTCCAAGCTTTCCAAAAGAGAGAATAAGAAATTCAATCAGACTCCACTAGAGCTGGGTCCACCCTGAGGACCTGGAGGGGGAAAAAGATAGGAATAGAGGGGGCCAGACATAAAGTCTGGCGAGTATGATAATTCTAACAATACTATTATCAAAATAACTAGACTAAGGCATAAGCTAGAAAACAAGGAAATGTCTATGAACTATTGGGTATGAAAGAGCAGATAAAGATAACTTTAAAGGCACACCTAATTACTAACGAATAATTACTACACTGCACAACACCAGTCACCCTAAAGGTTGATCCCACTCACCGAACTTGGAAATTATATAAATAGCTTTTTGTACCCCTTGCTGACTACATAGGTGCCGCCTGCCCCTATCTCCGCTAGGTGTACCCCACTACCCACTTGCGATCGGCTCCCTACTCGTAGATACCCGTGCTGGCCCCACAGTGGGGTGTATCACTCCCCTAAAGTGGCAACCCAATACAACTTGAGGATGCACGGATTATACCTACACGATGCAACAACGTCTTACCTACCAGCCCGGGTCCACACACGCATATGAAACCCGTTGGACTTGCGTTGCCACCGCTAACCCGTTTGGCCTCTTATAGTCAAGCCCAGTAAGCGTGTCCCGTCCTCGACTTGGGTCGAGCCCACAAAGATATGTTTGGGTTACTTGTTGAAATGGGCCCCCAATAACTTACCACAAGCTATCCACCTAAGCTTGTCCCCATTAGTATATCCCCCTTAACCCTCTTCTTAGTCATGTTCATTTACATGTGTGTTTGGTTAAGTCTTACTAATCGTATTTCAAATGCCACTAAAGGCACCCACTAGATTCCTCATGCCACTCAAGGCACCTACTTAACCCCCATGTCCCACCTCACATGTTTATCTGGTTAAGTATTTCTTAATTCATTTAGGCCATAACCTTATAAAGACCTTTCATATTAGACTGACATTTATGGCAGCTGGATTCGCCGGGCGGGTCCGGGCAGTCTTATACCATAAAAGAGTCTAACCTCGTGTCTTTACAACTTTTATGCTTTAGTTTGGGCCTAGGACCTCTCACATTGGGCTGACATTTGTGACTACTGGATTTGCCGGGCGGGTCCGGGCAGTTTTACATCACAAACGAGTCCAACCTCGTGTCCTAAGCATTGATTAACACTTATAATCTTTTACCCCGTTTTAAATTTATCCCTATTCAAATCATTAATTAATTCCAATTTTAATGATGTCCATAATTGACTTAATTATGGCCATCCACTTATGGTATGCAAAATCATATCAATTGCATCCAATTTTCTCAATATTAAATCCTTAATATTACCCCTACCCCACGTTATACGTTCGCATACTCAACGCAAAATAAACGTTAGACTCGAATAGTCTAACTCATAGCACAAAGATAAATTATCACAACATATAGACAAATAAAATAGATCTAATCATAATAGGGGTGAAACTTGCATAAAACTACACATGTCATGGATCTAAAGGTGTCAACTTGTTTGGTTAAATGTCACAACTTACATAATATGATCATAACCCAAGTTCATGTATAAACTTGCATATGTTGTTTATGCAACATAATGATGGTGTGAACTAGCATCTAACACATAGAACTCACACATGTCATAGCATAATTCTAGATCTAAATAGATGTCATAATTCTAGATCTAAATAGATGTCATAGAATATGTGAGATTATACAAACTAATCAATCTAAACTGGCATAGGTACATGTGATTTACCATGTGAATCATCATATCCCAAATATATATAATCAACATCATGATTTGATCAGGCATAAGCTAACTACAACATAGATAATAACATCATGACTTTGTAGCATCGCAACTTAGCATAGAAAATTACAACATATATATGATATCACCATTACATAACATAGGATTTACAACATACATGATAGCATAAGATTTACAACAACATATATGACAATTCACATCATTTTCTTATGATCCATATCACAACTTAATCTAATTAGTTTGCTAATAATCTTATTAAAATCATCATACTCACAATTAGAAAAGAAAGAGAGTCTTGATTTGCTTTAGAGTTGAGTAGAATTAGAGTTTTGATTACCTTTCTTCCTTCTTAGTTGGCAGCGGCTACACTGAGTTCCATGGTGTCGGCATGACGGCGGCTATTCTATCTTTCATGTGAATTTAGAGTGAGAGACTACCTAGGTATATATAGAATTTAGGATTTATTTAGACCGTCAGATCAACTCAAAACTAACCTAAACCGTTAAATTAGCCAACTCAGCCCTAAAGACACATCAGCAGCTCAAAATTGGGCTCTGCCAAAACCTGGCCGACTGGACCAGGTCGACACCCAAGTCGACTACGCAGTCGACTTGGTCCTGGGGGTGTCAACTGCCCAGTCGACTCCCCAGTCGACCTGGGTGCTGGGCGGGAAATTTCCCGCCTGGCCTGTTTGACTTCGAATTTTGAATTTTGATTTTTCTGAAACTTCTGATGGCCATATCTCCTTCATACGAAGTCCAAATCACGCAAACTCGGACTCTATTTCAACCAGAATTCCGAGATGAACACAATGGCGCAACCCGTTTCCCACAATTCTCACGTCTGAGATTAGTTATTCTTTAAGTCGTGAATATTTATATTAACAGAATTACGGGGTGTTACAAGCCTTAAAATAAAACAAGACTTTTCTTGAAAAATGCTTCTTTGTAAACGATTTTGAAAATAGTTTTAGAAGGTTTTAAAAACTTTTGCCCAATCTGGTAACCTTCTGCTCTGATACCAGGTGTAACACCCTACCTCTGCTAGGGTCACTCACAAAGGGAATGCACTAGTTTTGGAGGAGCGTTATCGAGGTAAACAAACACAGAAATATTACAAGACAGAACATAAATAAAACAACGGAAGAATCAAAAGATAAATTTCATTACTTTCAAAAAGAGTCAAAACCTTTTACATCCAAAGTACCAAATAGCCAAAGTCATTATTTTCCATTACAACAAATTCTGTCTTGCATAAATAAAGAAGCATAATCTTAAAACAACAAAAGTAGCTTAATTCCCCTAAGGTAGCAGAAATGCAGCCATAGCATAGCTCAAGATCAAACCGTACATGAGCCGAACTGAAAGCAAGCGAAATCCAAGCTAAGTGCTAGAGTTTCCTCCCGGAGAACCTGGGGGGAAATGAAAGAAAAAGAGGCGAAAGAAAACGGGTCTGTCATAAAGACTAGTAAGTCCTAGTGACTTTCAGCATAAAAACAGGTAAAGGTAACATGATATGTATTAATTGGAAGTAAACATAAGGATGATGACAAGATGGGCAAGATAGACTAAGATAGCATGATAATTCAAGTATAAATCAAGTATAACATCGCATGTTCAAGGTTCGCTGCACCAACTGTACTAGTATCCCAAACCCATATCATATATTAACGATGAAATGATCCGTTGGCCCAATATCATGAATGACCCATTACTAGGTCCAACGGAATGATCCATTAATCGATCGGCTCCCTACAAGTTCTAGCTCGTCATGTGTATGTGTCATACGGCCCTATCACGAATGTAGTCACCTGTGCTAGGTCCACCATAGGGTGTATCAAGCCTAGGGTGCCAACCATCGACACGAATCAAGCATGCACAGTGTAAACCTACTGATGCCCAATGCCTGCTTTTTCAACTCCGGACTACGTGCACGACCATAGTCCGCCTGAACCTACACTGGCGCACCAACTCAACCATCGTTTTTGTCGCTTAAAATCAGCCCAGGAATCGTGCCCCACCCTGCCTAGTTCCAGGGTACCATGATACATCTAAGTGGGTTACTGCTGAATTGGACCGCGTAACTAGGGTTTTCTGCAGGTTAAGTGTTGTCATTTAAATTCGTGACTTAACCCTTATCAGTCTAGCATGTCAAGTTGGTTAAGTGTTGTCGTTCAAATTCATGACTTAACCCTATCATGTGGCATTAATTCATTAATGCACCCCAACCGCTCACATTAGACCTGTTGTTGTGGTCACTGGATATGCCGGGCGGTTCCGGGCAGATTTACACCAAAACTCAGTCTGACCTCGGGTTTTCAAGTGCGATATGACCAACTACCCACATTGGATCCTATTGTTTGCAGTAACAGGATTTGCCAGGCAGTTCCGGGCAGAATTACACTGCAAACTCAACCCAACCTCGAGTTGACCATTTTCAAGTTCATTCTAATGTCATGTCCATGTTCAGTTTCATGTCAAGTTCGTGTCAAGTTTCATGGCAAGTTTCATGTCAAGTTTCAACTTATGCCTATTATCAAGTTCATGATTCATGTTCATAACCAATTTATGTTTTGCCTAATCTACCCAAATAGTAATCCCATCGCACGTAAATGTGAATCGATATAAATTACAAGTAAATCTAGATCCAGAATTAAAGGGAATAACATCAAAACTATGATAGGCAAAAGAACGAGCACAAGGTGATAAATCTAGCATGATATAACTTGAGATAATTGGTTATAACATCACTGGCATATAGAATAATAGTCCCAAAACAGATCTAGCATAATAAGGTGATAGTCATGATAAAGGTGATAGTCCCAAACTTGTAAATAATAGACTGGTTCAACATCACAGGCATGATAATGTTATGGACATGAAAGAGTTTGATTTACAACATAAATAGGTCCAAACTGATTTTATAGCAATATTCCCAAAAGTCAAGATTCAAGATGGAAACAAGAATAGATGTGAATCGATTATCATACTTAAGTCCAATTTCACTTTATCTCATGTCCAAATCACAATTAACAAGTTTAAATCTCAAAGTAACTAGAACTTACAGATCGTGGAATAAGAACTTGAGATGCAGAAGTCAAGTCTAGAAACTAGTCGTCGAATTGTTGAATCATTGAATCTTGATTAGATTGTAGAAGCAAATCTCCAATATGCAATTCCTAGCCGTAGTCTTCAAGAAACAGTCTTCGTGTTTTATTTTAATTTTAATTTAATTTAGAAGAAGCCATGTTCATCAAGAATTTGTGCAGCATAAGGTTAGAGAAGAATGGTGTAAAGAGAATGGGGCTAGGAGGCTATTTATATAGGATTAGGCGGATGAACCTAGACTGAAAACGAGACCAGATACATCAGAATGAACCCAGGCGCAAAACTGGGCTTTAGCACAAGGTCGACCCCTAGGTCGACCATAGGGTCGACCTGGTCCCTGGGAGGTCGACCATAGTGTCGACCCCCAGGTCGATCTGGTCCTAGGCAGGAAAATTCCCGCCCAGCCTGCACTGGGGTTTGAATTTGAATTTTGAATTCAAATTCGAGCTGTTTTTCTATTCTGAAAATTCCTGAAACTTCGGAGGGTCATATCTCCCTCATACGGACTCGGTTTCTCGAAAACTCGGACTCATTTCCAAGCAGAATTTCGAGAGGAACGCAATGGCCAACCTGTTTCCCTTTATTCTTATTTTAAAATTTAATTCTGCCTTGATTTATGGTTTTAACATGTTATTAAAAATACGGGTTGTTACATGTATTGAAAGAGTTTAAAAGGCTATCTCCTAGAAGAGAGATCAATTTTCGGATTTATATTTGTGATGATTTAAATGCATAACATTTCCTATGATGCACATGCTCTAAGGGAAAGAGAATCAAGTCTCATACTATGGCTAGAACCTTTCTATATATGGAGTGATATGGGTTGATTTTCCATTCAGACTGGTTAGCTATAAGCTACCTCAAATTTTGGAAAGTAGGATGGTTATTTAGGCGCACATAGTGGACGCACCCTAGGGTTTGCACATAAAAGATCAGTTAAGAAGAACTATTTTTTCTTTAGACCTATCTTTTAGTAGATTGGATTCCATTCCTATCAGTGGGAGATTTCTAGTTATATTTTGAGGTCTTTGGACTTCAGCCTTAATAGAGGTTTTGGAGAAACAGATTAAGGAACTTTTGAAAAAAGGATTAGTAAGAGTAAGCATTTTTGGATTAGAGGTACCTTTCATCTTTACTACAAGGATGGATGGTTTGTTTAGCTCTGTAATAATCATAAGTAAGTAGTCTAAGAATAACTATTATCCTTTTCCACATATAAATGGTCCTTTTGATTAATAGGAATCAAGATTTTTCCCGTAGACATATTTCTTTGTTAGTTGTTTCTACCGGTCTTGAGTAATGGAAGAAATTATAAACAAAACCCTACTAGAACAACCAATGGAATTTAAGAATAGTTTACCGTAGCTCTGCACTAGTTTATGCTTAAGACTAATTGTCGATTCGATGGTTAGTGTGTTTTATGAAGTTTTGGAATAAGTTGGTAGGAATTTATGTAGATGACATGTTGATCTAATAATGTAACATCCCACATCTTACGTATCCAAATATCGTAAAATATTTTTATTTTATTCCCCGAGGGTTGGATGATTCTCATATTTTAATATGTTGTTTATGATGATGTGAGACATGTCCATAATTTTTACCAATTTTATTTGTTACCATTTTTCCCCTGTTAGTCTTGTACAGTGCATAACTTTTGACTTGGATCGAATCAGGTGTTGAAACCTATCACATTGGAAAGGAAATGATGTCTTCCATTCTGTAGAGTGGCCACATTAAAGATTTGGCTCAGCGCTTTGGGAGGAATTGCTGCTTTAAGGTTTTACAATTGGCTGTTCAGGTTTTTTAACCATTAGTGGGTTGATTTGTAGAGGCCCATTAGTGGGCTGTGGGAGGCTATAAATAAGGGGTTAGAGTCATGGAGAATAATTTAATTTCTTCAATACCTCATTTGGTTGAGCTCTTGATTCTCCTTGCTCAATTAAATACATCTTTCCACTATTAAAATTTTAGATCTACATGTGAAGATTGAAGATCTACATCGTTTGAAGCTTGATCTACTTTAATCGAAGAAATTTCATCAAATTAAAGATTTTGAAGCTAATTCTCTGCTGTCCGGATTTAGATCCAAGTGCTTTTGTGTTGTTATGAAGATTTAGTGGGTGATATGCATCTCACACGCGGATTCAATCAAGTATATGAGTTCTATGATCTTACTTTCATCATTTTCAAGTCATTTTTCTTAAATCTACATCATGTTATGCGTATTTTCATATGAATCACTATAGGATTAATCTAAAAACTTATAAAAGGTAATTTCATGTGTTAATTCTATGTCTAGATCGATATATATTGGTTTAATCATTTGTTGAATCGTTATTTTGACGTTGATGATTTGTTGATGAAATTGATTGATTTTGATTTGAGATGGATTGGGGAGTTTGGGAGTGTTTGGCAACATGTTTGGTAAGTTGAAAAATTATGGTTCGTCAAGAAAAATCAAGCGGATCAATTTTGAAGAATCGGGCCAGAATCCAAGTTCTGGAAATTTAGAGCATTTGATAACATTGGAAAAACGCAATGGAAAGTAAAAACGCCATCAAAATTCCTGGTACAAGAATGTCGCATGTCGTGTATTGCATGTCGCATGTCATATGTCGCATATCGGTTGTATGGTCGAGTACCCTGGATATCGTTGAAAGGCGTATAGAGTTTTTGCTAGAATCGGGGTTACCATTAGCCCTTGACGGATGGTAGTATGATATGACCAGTCGTATGATTAGTGATGGTTTCAAGAAGGATTGGCGGTGATAGCCAGAGTCTGTCATGTATGATTGGTTGTTTTGCTTGTATCATCTCACCTGGATTGTCTAACGTCGAGGGAGATGTTTCTTGGGTACTTGTCTGATATTGGTTTAGACATCTGGGGCTTGTGCTTGAGGGATGTTGAGCTCGATTAGAATGGTTTACGTGAGATATATAATCGATTATTATGATTGATATTGTGGGTTACTTCTGATTGCCATCAATGATTCTTTGTCTGATTGCCATGTATATATGGTTGAAATGCTTGTTTTGTAAAGGATATTTTTGACGGCCCGCTAATCTGTACAACTTGAGTTGACTAAAACAACACACATCCAACCCAAACAATGCAGAAATACGAGTCATTTGAGTTAAAGAATAAAAATAGATAGAAGATAGAATAAAGAAAACATCAGAATCTCATAGCAGACTGAACAAAATATAATAGCATATATCATAACTTTGAAATAAAAAAATTTGTATCATACATACATACCATTATAAGAGATCAACATATATACAACACAACAGAAATAACTTTAAATAACTAACGGTGAAGCCTCATACTTTAGGCTCCTCCAAGTGTATCTGCAAAAGCCTGAAACAGTTGACTGCCCGAACAAATTTGGGCACCCAAGATTTTATAAAAACAAACAAATAAACTTTGGGTCAGTTATGGGACTGGTGTGAGTAAACTCCAACCATATTGTTTAACTTTGAAAATCCTTTTAAAACAAAGGGTAATTGGAAGACCAACCAACACATAAACATGGAAGGTTTTTACCTCACTATAACCTAAAACATTTTGATATCAAAAATTAGGTGATATTATAATAATGTCTAATCAAATAAAAAACTAAATAGTAGAACACTTGCAAATCATGCTCTACATACAGATTATAAAATCAAAAATCGCAGGGCGCTTATTGGAGAATGGATTCCAACTATGACAAGGTATGAGACCATCACCCGATCAGTGTGCCCTAAAGGGGATACACTAGGGTTTAGAAAGAACATCTTGTAACTGGACCACACATGACCACCCACTCATTTAGCTTGAGTGTTGCGAATATATTGTCACCCATAGTTGTTAGCCATCCAACCGTAATCCGTAAGGTACAGAATCGAAAGAAGAGTGAATATTAGTTTTTCTCTCGATCGGTGACAAATATACCCTGCTTGGATATGGCCCAACTAGCCATGCTGCCTGCCTAATTTTTGTCATTTTCCGGTTGTGAGGCTTGGGGCTACGTTTACTTTTTAGAACATCTGGCCACCATTCACTTTGAATGTCACATTGTTAAACACGTCAAATCACTAGTTCATCTTCCTAAAATATTGCGGGTATAGAAGGCTAAGAGAAATGGATTCCTCCGCCACAAAACGTAATACCTCGAAAAGATTATCTTATGTGAACTGTTAGGAGTACTCTGTCATACATTCATTCATACAAGTTGTCCTGGGGCTGGACAACCAGAAAACCCTTGCACTTTACTCCGTCATCAATTTATCTTCAGCATGGTCTAATTCGCAGCCTTATGCTATATGAAGTGGTTTTCGGACATTAAATCCAACCAGTCTCTTCGTATTGACAACAATGGTCAAAAATCTTTGATTGCTGGTGATTTAACTAAAAAAGGAAAACAAACATCCATCAAACAATCACTGGCCCTTTCTCATATTTATTTATACATTCGTTTCCTTATTGAATTCTATATATATCGATATATCGATTTATGGTTATCAAAACTTCTTAAAATTATTCTAACTCCTTAAATTTTCGTAAAATTTGGCCAGCAACTCCTTTGTACTGGTCAATAGCTTAAACCTCAACTCAACTCTCTAGGCCCTTTCCATTGAAAATGAAAATCAAAAAGCCAAGCGGCTTTACCAATAAGCTAATAAAATCTAATATGGAAATGTAAACATGTACTTTGCTATCAGTAAATTAAATTATAATCTTCATACTCTCTTCATAATCTTTATCCCATACCTGTTTACATATATATGTCCATTTCCAACTCATTTCAATCAACCTATTCATTTTTAACAAAATCCGCTACATGCCTCTTTAATTCGCTCTTTTGCCTAATGTACTATTGATTTGAACATATCATATTCGAACATATTTTAATTCTTTTATACACAAATCAAATTCCATTTCTAGCTTGAGTTTCATATTCGAGTTTACAATTTCAATTACAATTTATATTCCCTCAAACCAAGATAAGTTTGATACAAACTCCATTAATTAACTTCTTTTATTATTTAATTAAGGGAAAATCTATTTGAACACAACAAATAGATACAAATAAGGGGACACAAAATCTACACCATTGGATCTCCCCCTGAATTCCACCTCTCCACATAAAGACAAAAAGATCCAATGGTCAAGATTTTGTGTCTATATGTTTATGTCTAGTTTTGTGTCCCAATAGCCGCCCCCTTTAATTAATATCACTCCATAATTCAAAATCTGATTCTTATATCAAAATCACTTCATTCAAATTGCTTGAGTTCAAATTTATTTTATAAATCAAGTCTGGATTTTTCTAATGGAAATTCGGATTTTTATTCACTCAAAATCCTTTTTTCTATTTAATAAACCATTATGGTTCATAAACGATTATGGCGCTACTTTTCTGAAAATATGATTTTGACATATCTCAAAATCTATACGACGAAATCAATATTTTTCTCTTTCATTAGAAATTATTCAATAGGTCCAAACATTTCTGTTTTCATCAAATTTCGACTTATATTGAGTTCTACGAACTCAACTGAAGTTCGTAATGCCAAATTACGAACTACCACACCGCGGCATGTTCGTTTTTAATTATAAACGTTTAAAAACTTCATTTATAATTAAATTCCATATTCCCTAATATTTAAATATACATTAAATCAGTTTTCCTAATCTAATTTAATTATCTCGATTTTCCCAAATCATTGATTACTTCATCCAAATTTCATAACTCGGCTAATAATTATTCATAACTCAACTTCTATCTGAAATTTCCGTTCCAATAAATTATTTTATTAAAATTCGCTATAATCGAATCCCAATTATAAATTCTTTTATGGGAATAATAAATTAATTCAATATTCTTTACCATTACAAACTAATATCTGCCTCGATAATAGTGAAGTCGCTCAAGTTGGGGTATTTTATTTACCTCTCAGACCTTGACGGACAACGTTATTATCTTGAGATCGATAAAATATTGTAACACAAAAACTCAATTAAAATATCACCTTCTAATCCAATAAAAATATGGTTTTATAAACCATACTTATTTTGGAAAAATCTATTTCCAAATTATCTGATGGAAATGACTTCATCACATTTATAAATGTAGTTTATAAATTAGCTTCTTTATTAAATCAACTTCCATGTTAAAAATCTATTGAAACTCGATTTCCATTTGGAATATTTTATTTGTATGATTTATATATATGTATTAACATGGCATCTATTTTCATATTTATATCTGAAATTTTAGCTTCAATCCAGTAAAATCACTATATCTTATCTGTAACTAATTTATTTGTTTCATAAATTCGACATGATCGAAGTTTAATCATAAATCCGTATGGAGTTATTTCAATTCATTTTACATTCTGAAAATCGGAATATATTTCATCTTTTCTTTCCCTGAAACGATTTCAAATAATAAATCCTTTTTTAATTCATACTTATATTTAAATTATAAATTATATAATAAAATTTTCCCTCTTTTATTTTAAAATATCATTTATAAATTTCACTTTTCGTTTTAGATATTTAAAACAAGTTTCCTATTTCAAATCCAATTCGGATTCTGGAAAATAATTTTTCCTTTTTAAATTCAGACATGAATTTAAAACCTAATATTATCAAACTATAATTTCCTTTCTATTTGAAACATTGTTTACAAATCCTGCTACTTGTTTTTATTGCTGAAAACAAGCTAATCTTTCTCGACCCATTCGAAATTCCATTTACATTTTAAAAGTAAATTTCTCTTTTTAAATCCAAAAATCTCTTTTTGATATTTTTAGATACAAATATCTAGGGCCAGTGATATTCTAATATCGAACAAACAAATTAAGACGACACAAAGTCGCCCTTACAGGAAAGCCCGAATTGAGTTGAGAACACGGCAAATCAGAACACACAAAAAAATTCATTGTTGTTACAACTATTTACATCAGAGTACAAGAACATACCATAGTACGAATAAATATTACATATTGGAAAATATCAGAGATTTAAAAATTACAATGTGTTAACCCATAAAATATGTTTTGGAAAAATAATAAGCATATTTGAGTCGTTCTATGATTCTAAGACGATAGGTTCTTTAGGTCGTTATGGCTTCACTAGCAAATTGAGCTCTTTGACTCGCTTAAATGCCCTAGGTCGTTGCAGTATTTTTGGTCGATTTAGAAAATACAGGGTGTTCAGGGAATTAGGCTCATTGGGGCATATTAGATCATTGTGACATCTTAGCTCGTGCGAGATCTTTGAGCCGCTAAGCTCCTTTAGGGTGTTAGGTCCTTTGGCACTCTAAAATACTTCTAGCCTGCAAGGTTCTTGGGTCGCCAGCTCTTCAAATTGCTAGCCCACTAGAAGATTTAGATCACCCCATCAAGGTTTAAACCGCTTCATTCTGGTTTAACCCGTACCAAGTATACATAGCTCATTCTGTTTCATATTAGCTCATACCACCATAATACATGTGGTCCTAGCTTGTTCCACACTCCTTAGCTCGTCGCCGCCCTGCATCGGTTAGCTCTGGACCGTCCCACATCCTTTAGCCCATTTTGCCTTTATAGCTCGTGCCGCAGAAGATTTAGGTCATTCCGCATTATGTGGGTCGTGCCGCTGTACTTCAGAAGCCTTTAGCCCGCCCGACGGCCTAAAAATGAGTTCAGGGAAATTACAGGACTGCCATCTAGTCCGAAAATCACCTATAAATACCCCTTCATTTCTTCATTGGGGGAGACTGTTTCCATTCCCACGAAGTGCTGCTGAAATCTTTCTTCAACCATTTCAAAGGATTCTAACACTCGTCATCATCTTCAAGTGAAGACCAAATCATCAATTAATCATGATTTCCAACGAATCCATCTAAGGGACCTAAGATTCGAAGATTCATCGTCTAAGCTCAAGCATCAAGAGAATACCTTCTAATTCTTCACTAACCACCCCACATCTCCACTGGTCTTGCTATTCCTTCAACATTTTTGGAGAATTCAAATGAGATCTTTAAGTGAGAGAGTGATTGGATTCATTGTAAGAGTGAAGCTTATCTTGTAATCAACATATTGATAATGGAATCTCTTATGAAAGTGGACGTAGATCCTCATTGGATCGAACCACTATAAAAACTTTGTGTTCTTACTTTTATGTTTTTAGTACATCTTTGATTGCGGCCTCACTTTATTTTTCCTTACTAGATTGGTGAAATGCATTTCATTCACCTTTGGTGTTGAAGACAAATTTCGGCTTCAACATTTGGCACCCACCACAGGGTCGATTCAATCTTCTATTCGCTCGCACTCTTTCACATGGATCAAGGCCTTGCATTAAGAGTCTAATCCCATCTCACTGCGATTTAATTCAAGTTTTTTCCTTAAACTATAGGTAAACTAGGAAGACCACCGAAGAGGGTCATAAGTTCGAATGTCGAGCCTGATAACAATGCCGCCGACAAAGAGAACACTCCTCCCACCAACCAATTTGAGCATGGAGAAACTTTTAAGGCTGTAGAAGCGGTGATTAGGAGGGAGCTTGATGAAGTGGCGGCCGGGTTACAAGTCAAACGGACGTTGCAAATAAAGCTATGATGAAGAGGCTTGGAGCAATGTTCGCCGAGCAAGCTGCTACGGCCAAAGTCACCTTGGGAACCGCACGTGCTAAATTTGCCCAAATCAGTCACACGGAAGACGCGTCTTCCTCTTCCTCTAGTCTGAACGAGGAAATTCCAACCAAGAGATCGCAGATCCTAATGGTTGTAATAAAATCAGATTCCGACAGACCAATTTTTTTTTTCAAAAATCCATTCCTCCGAAACCCGAGTTGGTTGCTCTGGTATCCTGTAGAAAAAGACAGAGAAAAGAGATATGTCAGAGTACGGAAAAACACCTCACAGCGGAAGGAATAAAATATAATATATTTTAAAACATAGCTTTTCCTTAATCACAATACTGCTAAATCAGTATTCCCAAAGCTATAAGTCTATGTCTAACCTACGAATGTTATGAGGAGGGGGTCAGAACATAAGTTCTGTGTGAATGAATTTAAACTACACTTCTTGAATAATCCTACATATACCGTTCAATTACACTTTCTTATTTATTAGGTTATACGTGTTATTAGCACTCAAATCTTACACACACGTCACACCCATATACCCCCTAGTAGATTAACCTAATATAGTGCATATGTTGCTACCCCAAAACTGAGGTACACCCTGTGATGCTCCACTTGCATGGTCTCCTCCGTATTGCCATAGTAATATGCGCGGTCCCTCATCCTATGCCGTACAACGCTACATCCGCATAAAACCACTATCGCTATGCTATGTAAGCGTACTGACTGCTATCTCGAACTATTCGATCGAGTTTGGTTCAAATCAATGAATAATGCCCCCTTGTCTACGATACACCACCCAGAGCAAACACGGTTGTACCTAGACTTTCCCACGTACGTATCATCAATCGTACTCGATGTTTCTACTGCACATAACCTCTACTTGTGCACCCAAGTTCCGTGGCTGGGCTACACCAGAAAACACGGAACTCAATCAGGAGCTTTCCTATATTTGTACAGGCACGCCTCTAAGAGTGTCCAATGTACAGATATCCCTTGGGTCTGGTTTTTCTATGGTGGCTATGGCCCCACCTCAGCCCCTCCCTCAACTAGTAAAGATCACACGAGTTAAGCAACCACCCCTAACAAGCAAACAATCTAAACATCCATGTAGGGTCTCCCCGCACCCGTCCCTTGATAGCAATGGTTAACGATCTCTAGGGGTTAGCTCATGTCTTTTCGCATTCCTTAGGCTGCTGGTGACAGGCGTCCGACGATCTTGCTATCGTTTGGTCTTGACCCTCCACCTCCGCCTGAGGCAATCGCCGAACCACCCTTAATGCCACTACGTACATCATTCTGACTGCCCCCTACTTGTGCAATCAAGGCCCACCCACCTGGTAGTTCCGCGTAGATCCAACCTCTGTAATCCTAGTCCGAAGCTAAACCACTACAGTGGACAACCAGGAGCACCTTTAACGTCTCAGGAAGCTGCGTGCTTCCCCTTCCAGTTCGTTAGAGCTACCAAAATAGCGAATGTGCGCTCTCCTTGTGCCTTATGATATAATCATGGTCTACCTCGTTGGGTTATTCAACTACACTGAATGGACTGCTTCAAGCGCCTTAGTTTTATATGTCATTAGACCCTAAATCTAACCATTTATTTCACGCTTGTGCCACCTTGTCAACTTTCTCTTTTAACTTGGTTATTCACAATAGATTCTTTTTTTCGTATTCACTAAGTTACCCTTGCTTATTAATTCAATTTATACTTAACCCACTTAAGTCCATTAATAAGCCCACAATATGTTATTTTCCAATCTCATAAATTATTCCCTTTTTGGGTTACAACAACATGTTTTATTTAATTCATAGTTAAGTATGCCTTATCCCACATACATACTGAGTAGGAGAATAACCCTCTAAACACCAGCCCCGAAGACCGAAATCAACATCAGACTAGCACCCAGAGAATTACTCAACCCAACCAACACGTATGATTCTAATTTACTTCTTTTCCACTCGTATAACTTATATCATTTTTAATTTCACATTTCTCCTTTCCAAACCACTTAATTTAAGTATATCTTTACATATATGTTATCTTGTCTTCCTTATCGTTTCCTATAACTTATCTTGTCCCATAAGTTATAATTTCCACATATTATCCTTTCTTTCTTTATTCAAGTTTATTTATAATAGGCTATTTATCATTCCCCATTTCTTGTCATTAATTTTAGATTTGACTTATTTAATAGTATAAGTCATCCCATCCTTCAAGTCTTGTATTACATCTTAAGTCATAACCCTCCCTTGTCCCTATGACAAATTTGCCTATTATTTAATTTTACATCACCGCAACTCAAGTTTATAATAGGTTATTATCATTCCCCCATTACTGTGTCATTAATTTTAGATTTGACTTAACCCTTCCTTTTACTTAACCCGTTACTTAAACTTTTCCCAATTCAATTAATTTTTGATACCGTTACGGGTCCCATTTGGTTAAGCATATCTAAATTCTGTTTCACATGTCACACATGTCCCACTTAACCCCCCTTTTATTACAGTTTCCATGTCTTACACATGTTTTACTACGGTTAAGCCTACCTTGGTTATGTTTTACATCACATGTCTTACAACGGTTAAGTCCACATTAGTCATGCTTTACGTGTCATTTATATCACCCACTTAACCCTCAAACCATACCCATGTCACCCACATGTCTTTTTATGGTTAGTATTTCTTAATTTATTTAAAATGCCGTAACGATGTATGACCTCTCACATTAGACGTCCGTTCGTGGCTGCTGGATTTGCTGGGCGGCTCCGGGCAGTCTTACACCACAAACGCACCTAACCTCGTGTCATAAAACGTTACGCCTCTAGTTCTTGCCGTTGACCTCTCACATTATATGTCTGCTTGTGGTTGCTGGATTTGCCGGGCGGTTCCGAGCCGTTTTACACCACAAACGCCTCTAACCTCGTGTCATAGGCGTTCATTAACAATCGTCTTTCACCCAAACCCCAAATTCATGTCATATGTTCCAAATTCAACTTAATTACATTTCATTTTTATGCCTACTTCCAATTTTCCATTCACTACACCAATTACATAATAGTTAGCCAATTTTCATGTTACCCAAATTATCCAATTATAGCCAAATTCACTAATTCCAAATTATTTATATCCAAACATGTCAACTTCCAATATCCAATTATGCCCAATTTCATATAATCAATATTTTCCCAATAAATATCCCAAAATTCCCACGTTCATACATATAATCTAATTCACCCTCTAGGCTTACTTTTCAAGTCACAAATAAATTTCACCAATCCATGTTATCCAATTACATGTTGTTAATATTGAATTATACCAATTCCTTATCCAATAGTTCCAATTAAAATTTACACAATTTCATGTTAACATCATAAATCAAAATTCATAATTGCGCACTATTCAGCATAGATTATTATCCTCGACTGCATAAAATAGATTATGCCCAATATATGCAATAACAATTGTTATGCCACAAACCCCAAAATTTCAGATTATATTCCAATATCCCCATATTCCAATCGTGCGTATTGTATAATAAGATTTTGTCTAGGTTCAAAATAACCTAGATCCAAAAATAAAAAGCGGAAAGGATAAAAAGGAGAGAACTCAAACGTAGGCATATATAAAATGACATATCTTATTAAATTAACATCATATTCATTATGGGGAATGGTAAGCGATAGAAGCAACATTATACAACAAATATAGTTCAAATCCATTCACATTGACTGGATTAGAGAAATATGATTTCTCGTTGATGTAGAACGCTGATTTAATCTTCTTATTTGATTATTGGTGAAGAGCATGAATTGTTGATGAAGAACTTTGCTACTTGCTTTGATTAAACTCCAAAGTTGATGAAGAACTTGCAAACGAATTTAGGGTTTTGAGGCGGCGGCTATGTTTGGTTGAAGTTTAGCGACATGGAAGCATCAGAAGGAATTGTTTATGAATTAGGTTAGGTCTAGGCACAATTTTATAGCTGCAGAGAGTGTTTTAGAGCCATTAGATCGCCCTAGAAGGCATCCAGTCCGTCCAGCACACCAAAAATCGTCACTGCCCAGATCTTGAAAAATCAGGGGGGAGGTCGATACTAAGGTCGACCCCTAGGTCGACCTCCATGGGTAGGTCAACCCCCAAGTCGACTTGCCTGGGTATTTTTCTAAATTTTTGTTGTATCTTCCGTAGCCCATAACTCTTTCATATGGAGTCCGATTTTCGAAAACTTGGACTCTATTCCAAGAAGAATTTCGAGACGAACGTAATAGTGATATCCGTTTTACTTTATTACTGATATTTAAATTAAGTACACTTATTTTACTATCTTCCCTGTTACGTACACTGCCATTGAATTAATCTTTCCTTCTCTGTCAAGTTAAGTAATTTTCATTGCACATCATCATTATTAACCTATCTATGCATATATATACATTTTTAATTATATTAAAAATGCGGGGTGTTACATTCTCCCACCCTTATAGAATTTCGTCCGCGAAATTCGATAAGAGTAAAATAGATAATCCCTTGCAACATCCATCCATCAAGTGTGCATCCAATTATTGCAAACATTGTGCATATGTGCAAAGTGAGATGCATCATAGTAAAGTATGTATGCCTAATTTGGATCCACCTATATGTATGAAAATCTTATAAACTCTTTCAAAACATGATGCTCACATCCTAAATATACTTGCAGTTCTATATGAATGCAATATTTTTGAAAAATCAAAACGTTTTTCATCCACATTTTCCTACACTCTTACAGAGTAAGAGCATAGTTCATCCAATTTTCGCATCCAAAATCCTACCAATCATCATTAAATTCAAAATTTAGAAAAATCTAATTTTCCAAATTCGATTTCTTATGTTACGAAAAGGTGTAAAATGGAAAAATTCACATCCTCTGTTTTTCTTTTCTACTCGTACTTGGATTTTTATATGACTATTCTATGAAGATTTCCTATTTTCCTGTCATAGTACAATCACATAAGAAAATTTCTTCTCTTTTTCCACTTGTCTTGGAAAAATTTAATATTTATTCATCTTTTTCTTAAGATTTCCATTTTCTTTTTCCGTCTCATTTTGTTGCTTGATTGATTCTGTTGTTTTTCTTTTTAGTTAGGCTAGTTTCTTTCTTAGCTTATTTGACTTAATCAAATTACTTAAATTTATTATTTTCAAATAAGCCTTTTCGTTTTCAACTCAAACAGCATCCTACACAGCTACTAATATGGGCCAAGAATCTTAGGACTTATGTCACGAGTCCACTCAATAGGATCTATACACTTGCTTGCCCTTCACTACCTAGTAGTCACTACTAGTCCATGCTGTGTATTACTAGCCTATACTTCTCTTTCAAGCAACAATCCTAGACTCATATGGCTTATGCATTCAATGGGAAAATTTTCCATTAGTTTAATACTGGCTAATCCCTGACTGTAAATTGGCAAGAAAATAACTCTCTAAGTATCAACCCGAAGACCGAAATCAACATCAGATTGATACTCAGAGAATTTCTCATCTGAACCAATTCCCAGTTGGTTCTAATAGCTTTAACTTTATCTCGATCTTTCTAGGCCTTAATCCTTACCTACCCCATTCTTTTAAAAGTAAGGATTGGCCTCCTTCTTTGCATTGTATATTTCTTCCAAAACTAAAAGTGGTAAAACTTTTATCTTTTTCTCAAAAACTTGCCTTTGCCAATTCATAAAAACATGTTACTAAATAAAAATGCAAAAGATTTTCCTTTTTTTCAAATCACAAAAACTGGAGTAGACAAGGACAACTAATGGGTTACATTGTTCCTATTTACAATGTTAACTTTGGCTGCTAAGGTGCAAATATCTATCCTATTCTTACACTCTACCGCTTATTTGGTTCACCCAACAAAAATTTCTTTTTAAAACAATAATCAAATTTCATTGTTAACAGAATAGAACTTTTTTTACAAAACGCAACACTTTCTTTTCAATCCTTTCATATACTAAAATGCGAAAAATAGCGAGCTATGTATGCTCTATATTATGCACCTTTTTAAATGAGAGAATTCTTTTAAAACAAGAAATCATTGTTTTACAAAATATACCCCACTTTACTTTAAAAACCCAACATGCATTTATCGTAATATTTTTAAGATTAAATCTTGGAAAATACCACAAATACTTTTACAAATCCAAGTTCTTAAAAGTTTATCATTGGGTTAGACTCAAAGCGGGTCTTCAACTTAATTAGGCTTTCCTGGGCACTTTCACGAATTCAATTCTCTTAATTATATGTATTCCTAATCCATTTTTCATATTTCAACCTTTTCTAGTTTCTAAGGTTTCACTTCTGAACCCACTACTCTGAAATAACATTCTAGTATTAATTCTATGGGATACTTTCTTTCTCAAATATCAAATCATATTGTACAATTTCCAACCAAACCACCTAAGGGTCTCTAAAATTTCTATGTTTATTACTTTAGTGTACAAACTAAAATATCCCAACTCTTTCCATACCTAGTGGGCTACTTTATGGATTTAGGTTTATATATATAATATACTTATATTTTAGAAAATACAAATACGTTCACTCAATATCTCCCTAAGATCACTAAACTGAAGCTCTGATACCAGATGTAACAACCCAGATTCCGACGAACCGATTTTTTTTCCAAAAAACTAATCCTACGAAACCCGAGTTGGTTGCTCTGGTATCCTGCATAAAAAGACAGAGAAAAGAGATATGTCAGAGTACGGAAAAACACCTCACAACAGAAGGAATAAAATATAATATAATTTAAAACATAGCTTTACCTTAATCACAATACTGCTAAATCAGTATTCCCAAAGCTATAAGTCTCTATCTAACTTGCGAAAGTTATGAGGAGGGGTCAGAACATAAGTTCTGTGTGAATGAATTTAAACTACACTTCTTGAATAATCCTACATATACCGTTCAATTACACTTTCTTATTTATTAGGTTATATGTGTTATTAGCACTCAAAGCTTATACACACGTCACACGCGTCTAGCCCCTAGTAGACTAACCTAATATAGTGTATATGTAACTACCCCCAAACTGGGGTACACCCCGTGATAACCCACTCGCACGGTCTCCTCCGTATCGCTACAGTACTATGCGTAGTCCCTCATCCTATGCCGTACAACGCTACATCCGCATAGAACCACTATTGTTGTGCTACGTAAGCGTACTGACTGCTATCTCGATCTATTCGATCGACTTTGGTTCCGTCACCGAATAATGCCCTCTAGTCTACGATACACCATCCAGAGCAGACATGGTTGTACCTAGACTTTCCCACGTACGTATCATCAATCGTACTCGATGTTTCAACTTCACATAACCTCTACTTATGCACCCAAGTTCCGTGGCAGGGCTACACGAGAAAACACGGAACTCGGTCGGGAGCTTTTCTATATCTGTACGGGTCCGCCTCTAAGAGTGACCAATATACAGATATCCCTCAGGTCTGGGTTTTCTATGGTGGCTATGGCCCCACCTCAGCCCTCCCTCAACTAGTAAAGACCACATGAGCAAAGCGACCACCCCAAATAAGCAAACAATCTAAACATCCATATGGGGTCTCCCTGCACCCGTCCCTTGATAGCAAAGGTAAACGATCTCTAGGGGTTAGCTCTTGTCTTTTCGCATTCCTTAGGTTGCTGGTGACAGGCGTCCGACGATCTTGCTATCATTTGGTCTTGACCCTCCACATCCGCCTGAGGCAATCGCCAAACCACCCATAATGCCACCGCGTACAACATTCTGATTGCCCCCTACTTGTGCAGTCAAGGCCCACCCACCTGGTAGTTCCGCGAAGACCCAACCTCTGTAATCCTAGCCTGAAACTAAACCACTACATAGGACTACCTGGAGCACCTTTAACGTCTCAGGAAGCTGCGTGCTTCCCCTTCCAGTCCGTTGGAGCCGCCAAAATAGCGAACGTGCGCTCTCCTCGTGTCTTATGACACCATCATGGTCTACCTCGTAGGGTTATTCAACCTACAACGTACGGACTGCTTCAAGCGCCTTAGTTTTATATGTCATTAGATCCTAAGTCTAACCATTTATTTCACGCTTGTGCCACCTCGTCAACTTTCTCATTTAACTTGGTTATTCACATTAGCTTTTTTTCGTATTCACCAAGTTATCCTTGCTTATTAATTCAATTTATACTTAACCCACTTAAGCCCATTAATAAGCCCACAACATGTTATTTTCCAATCTCATAAATTATTCCCCTTTTGGGTTACAACAACATGTTATACTTAATTCATAGTTAAGTATGCCATATCGCACATACATACTGAGTAGGAGAATAACCCTCTAAACACCAGCCCCGAAGACCGAAATCAACATCAAACTGGCACCCAGAGAATTACTCAACCCAACCAACACATATGATTCTAATTTACTTCTTTTCCACTCGTATAACTTATATCATATTTAATTTCACATTTCTCCTTTCCAAACCACTTAATTTAAGTATATCTTTACATATAAGTTATCTTGTCTTCGTTATCGTTTCCTATAACTTGTCTTGTCCCATAAGTTATAATTTCCACCTATTATCCTTTCTTGTCTTATTCAAGTTTATTCATAATAGGTTATTTATCATTCCCCATTTCTTGTCATTAATTTTAGATTTGACTTATTTCATAGTATAAGTCGTCCCACCCTTCAAGTCTTGTATTACATCTTAAGTCATAACCTTCCTTTGTCCCTATGACAAGTTTGCCTATTATTTAATTTTACATCACCGCAACTCAAGTTTATAATAGGTAATTATCATTCCCCCATTACTGTGTCATTAATTTTAGATTTGACTTAACCCTTCCTTTTACTTAACCCGTTACATAAACTTTTCCCAATTCAATTAATTTTTGATACCGTTACGGGTCCCATTTGGTTAAGCATATCTAAATTCTGTTTCACATGTCACACGCGTCCAACTTAACCCCCTTTTTATTATAGTTTCCATGTCTTACACATGTTTTACTACGGTTAAGCCTACCTTGGTTATGTTTTACATCACATGTCTTACAACGATTAAGTCCACATTAGTCATGCTTGACATGTCATTTATATCACCCACTTAACCCTCTAACCATACCCATGTCACCCACATGTCTTATTATGGTTTGTATTTCTTAATTTATTTATAATGTTGTAACGATGTATGACCTAACACATTAGATGTTTGTTCGTGGCTGCTGGATTTGCCAGGTGGTTCCGGGCTGTCTTACACCACAAACGCGCCTAACCTCCTGTCATAAACTGTTAAAACTCTAGTTCTTGCCGTTGACCGCTCACGTTAGATGTCCGCTGGTGGTTGCTGGATTTGCCGGGCGGTTCCGGGCAGTCTTGCACCACAAACGTGTCTAACCTCGTGTCATAAGCGTTCATTAACAATTGTCTTTCACCCAAACCCCAAATTCATGTCATATGTTCCAAATTCAGCTTAATTACATTTCGTTTTTATGCCTATTTCCAATTTTCCATTCACTACACCAATTACATAATAGTTAACCAATTTTCATGTTACCCAAATTATCCAATTATAGCCAAATTCACTAATTCCAAGTTATTCATACCCAAACATGTCAACTTCCAATATCCAATTATACCCAATTTCATATAATCAATAATTTCCAAATAAATATCCCAACATTCCCACGTTCCTATTTATATTCTAATTCACCCTCTAGGCTTACTTTTCAAATCACAAATAAATTTCACCAATCCATGTTATCCAATTACACGTTAATATTGAATTATACCAATTCCATATCCAATAGTTCCAATTAAAATTTACACAATTTCATGTTAACATCATAAATCAAAATTCATAATTGCGCACTATTCAGCATAGATTATATTCCTCGACTGCACAAAATAGATTATGCCCAATATATGCAACAACAGTTGTTATGCCACAAACCCCAAAATTTCAGATTATATTCCAATATCCCCATATTCCAATCGTGCGTATTGTATAATAAGATTTCGTCTAGGTTCGAGATAACCTAGATCCAAAAATAAAAAGGGGAAAGGATAAAAAGGAGAGAACTCAAACGTAGGCATAAATAAAATGACAGATTTTATTAAATTAACATCATATTCATTATGGGGAATGGTAAACGATAGAAGCAACATTATACAACAAATATAGTTCAAATCCACTCACATTGACTGGATTAGAGAAATAAGTGATTTGTCATTGATGTAGAACGCTGATTTAATCTTCTTATTTGATTATTGGTGAAGAGCATGAATTGTTGATGAAGAATTTGCTACTTGATTTGATTAAACTCCAAAGTTGACGAAGAACTTGCAAATGAATTTAGGGTTTTGAGGCGGCGACCATGTTTGGTTGATGTTTAGTGGCATGGAAGCGTCAGAAGGAATTGTTTATGAATTAGGTTAGGTATAGGCACTATTTTATAGCTGTAGAGAGTGTTTTAGAGCTATTAGATCGCCCTAGAAGCCATCTGGTCCGTCCAGCACACCAAAAATCGTCACTGCCCAGATCAGGAAAAATAAGGGGGAGGTCGGCACTAAGGTCGACCCCAGGTCGACCTGCCTGGGTATATTTTTGAATTTTTGTTGAATCTTCCGCAGGCCATAACTCTTTCATACAGAGTCCGATTTTCGAAAACTTGGTATTATTCCAAGTAGAATTTTGAGACGAACGCAATGGTGATGTCCGTTTTACTTAATTCCTGATATTTAAATTAAATATACTTATTTTAATATCTTCTCTGTTACGTACACTGCCATTGAATTAATCTTTCCTTCTCTTTCATGTTAAGTAATTTTCATTGTACATCAACATTATTAACCTATCTATGCATATATATATATATACACATTTTTATCTATATTAAAAATGCGGGGTGTTACAATGGTCCTCGAAAGGAAGCAAAACCTCAAATGCGCAACAGCTACAATAAGGCGACTTCTCGACAGGTGCCCGGTGCCCCCAAAGGAGCACCTTCCCAAGAGGGAGGCGAAGGGCCCTGGATTCCAAGCCATGACTGTTTGCATAGGCAGATATTCGGCAGGGAGGAAAGTGTTCGCTTCGTGGCCTGGCTCAACGAAGAAGAACGCTTAACGGACGTGGTGCGAAGGATTATGGAAAAGAGCTCGAAGAAGCCGAATGATGATAAAGATTGGTGATTCGCTCCAACTAAAACCCCACTTACAGAGAGAATAAAGATGGCGCCATATCCAAACAAATTCAATCCAGCAGCAATCCAAATCTACAATGGAACAAGTGACCCCAGCATATTTCTGTTCAAATATGACCAGCATATGGACGGGGCACGGGCCACTGATGAGTTGAGGTGTTTGTACTTTCCAACCTATCTCGAAGACGTGGAGTTGCTTTGGTTCACAAAACTACCGCCTAGATCTATAGATGACTTTGCTACCCTAGCCAAGTTATTTTGAAAGAAATTCAGGCTCTAGGTAATGAAGGTGCGAGATATCACGGAGTTGAATGAGCTTGAGCAAATGCTAGGAGAACCAATCAGAGCCTTTCTCACTTGCTTCAAGGTTGCCGCTGCCGAGGCAGGCAACTATGAGCCTAGCCTAGCCTTAATGGCCTTAAAGGGGGCTATAAGTAAAAAGACCAAGCTAGGGCAGTGGATCAAAAAGAAGAAAACCAGTACACTTGAGGAATTGTTTGATAAAGCAGAAGAATATATAGGAGCGGACGAAGATCCAGCCTATACCATGGACATCCCGTAAAGTGGCATTCAACCTAAAAAGAAGAATAATGACGCAGAAAACGGCCAGAAAAACCATGGGAATCAGAAAAGGAGTAATGAAGGGAAAAACAACCGAATTAACAAAAGTTCTGTTTCTACGAAAACTCAGAGTTGACTCCGTTGAATGATACGGTGGGTAACATTTTCATGGCCACCAAAGAGACTAAGGAATACCCAGTCCCAAAGCAGATAAGGGTTAGTGATGCGCCAATCAAATCCAGGAAATTTTGTCAATTTCATAACTAGCCAGAGCATAGCACAAATGATTGTAGGCATCTGAAGAGCCTAATCGAGGAACTGATAAGAAAGAACAGACTCCAGCAGTACACAAACAATCCTCAAAATACTCAAACTCCGCAAAGCTGGGGAATGTCCACCGAACAACCGAGGCAGAGTGAGAATGCTGCAAATGCTGTCATCCCAAGTTTGATCATTAACACCATCTCAGGGTTCCACACCCGGTCGGAAGACGTTGGGGGGATATTGTAAAATATGATAATGAGATAAAGAACCTCCCAAAAGGAGAAGAGTTCATGATTATGGATAAAGCTTTTTCGTTTAAAACACCAAGATCTCTCTGGGATGATATTGTTTTCAAAGATCGAGACTCAGAATGTCTAATAACTGCAACTGTGGATCCAATGGTGATAACCATAGGCCTGGGTCCTGCTATCGTTAGAAGGGTTTTGGTTGACAGCGGAGCTTCCATCAATGTCCTCGTCATTAAAGCCTTTCATAGAATGAAGCTTTCTATGGAAGATGTGAAAGCATGCCAAACAAAATCCATGGATTCACGGGGCAAGCGGTTCAGCCAATTGGAGTCATCAACTTGCTCGTTGCGCTCGGAGAAAGGGAGCAGAAAGATGCGCAAAAGCAGGATTTTGTTATAATCGATGAGTTTTCCGCTTATAACGCCTCCCTTGGAAGACCAACCCTCACGACATTCAGGATAATCATGGCATTGTGCTGCCTAACAAAGAAATTTCCTACCGAAAACGAAGTTGGTGTGGTAAAGGGCGACCAACGAGCAGCAAGAGAATGTTACTTGGCTGAACTTGCAGAGGCAAGAAGGAAAGAAGTGAAAAAGGATGTTGGGCAACTGCCCCGCATCCAAGAATCCCCTTTATAGCAATTAAGGCGGGGCCTCGATACTGGTGAGCACAGCAGAGCCCAGAAGGAAATTGATCCAAGAAAGACTAGTATGGAGGAAAACAAAGCGGCGCCGGCTGAGGACACTTCCTCTGTTCCAGTACACGATAAGGATCCTGACGAGTCCTCAAGATAAGTTCTCAGTTGGGCTCGAAATTGAAGAATGATTTAAGGTTTTTAAAGAAAACTTAGACGTATTTGCATGGACGCAATCTTACATGTGCGGAATATCACTAGATGTAATCGTGCACAAGTTGAATATCAATCCCAGTTTAACTCCTGTAAAACAAAAAAGATGAATGCAAGGACCTGAAAGATCTATAGCACTAAAGGAAGAAATTGACAGATTGTTTAAAAACAATTTCATATGAGAGTCAACGTATGCTAATTGGGTCTCCAATTTAGTCTTTGTTAAAAAGTCCAACGGTAAATGGAGAGTGTGCATTAATTACTCGGACCTTAACAAAGCATGTCCCAAGGACAGTTTTCTGTTACCGAGAATTGACCAGCTTGTCGACGCGACAGCGGGACACGAGTTGTTGTCATTCATGGATGCATATTCTGGGTATAATCAGATCATGATGCATAAACCAGATGAATAAAACACGAGTTTCATAACTGACAAAGGTTTATATTGCTACATAGTTATGTCGTTTGGATTGAAGAATGCAGGAGCGACATACCAGCGCCCGGTAAATTCCATGTTTAAATCCCAAATCAGGAACACTATGGAGGTCTATGTAGATGATATGCTGGTAAAGTCCAGAAAGGCAGAGAATCACCTTGAGAATTTAGCTGAGATGTTTCATAAAACTAGAAAATAAGGTATGAAGTTGAATCCTCTGAAGTGTTCATTTGGAGTCTTGTCGGGGAAATTTCTCGGATTTATAATCAATGCTAAGGGCATTGAAGCGAACCCTTCACAAATCACGACATTACGGGAAATACGAGCTCCAAGGACGAAGAAAGAGCTTCAAAGTCGAGCTCCAAGGACGAAGAAAGAGCTTCAAAGTCTGAATGGGAAAGTTGATGTCCTTAATCGTTTCATCTCCAAAGTGACCAATCGGTGTATTCTGCTTTTCGATGCTTTGAAAAAGGGAAGAAAAGACTTCCAGTGGACCTCAGAATGTTAAACGGCCTTTGAGGAATTGATTAAGCACATGGAGTCACCTCCGGTGCTTTCTAAGCGCAGGGATGGGGAAGAACTTTTCCTATATCTAGCTGCCTAATCACACGCCTTAAGCAGAGTACTCATTCGAGAAGATGCCAAAGTCCAGTGGCCAGTTTATTATATTAGCAAGCGGCTCGCTAGAGCGGAGTTAAACTATCTAAAGTTGGAGAAACTTTCATATTGTCTACTCATTATATCTAAGAAGTTGAGAACATACTTCCAGTCTCACCCAGTAAGAGTTCTCACCAATCAACCGCTAAGGCAAGTTCTATTTCGCCCAGAGACTTCGGGAAGCTTACTGAAATGGAACATTTAGCTCAGCCAATACGATATCCCATGTCACCCCCGAAGAGCTATTAATGTGCAAGCCTTAGCGGATTTCATCGCAGAGTTCATAGACAGGGGAGAGGAGGTTGAAGAACAAGCAGAAACAGTGACAAACTGGAAGCTGTACTTCGATGAATCCAGGAATGATTATTGCTCAGGGTCCGAAATTGTCTTAGAAACCCCAGATGGCCATTCTCTATGTTATGCTGTGAGATTGGAGTTCCCATTGACATACAATAAGGTCGAATACTAAGCATTAATAACAGGGCTGAAGTTAGCAAAGGAACTGGGTCTGAAAACTTTTCAAATCTTCAGTGATTCACAACTAGTGGTATGTCAGGTTATAGCAGAATTCTAAACTAAACTCGGAAACCTCCCTTCGTATCTCATCAAGGCTATGGAACTTCTCAACAAACTTGACCACTAAACTATATCTCACATCCTGGGGGAAGAAAATTCAAACGCAGTGTAACAACCCGCACCTCCGTTCACGCAAGATATTGTCCCCAACTTAGCCACCGTATAGGTGTGGGGTTTTGTTCCTCAAATGGCCTCGGCTAAGTTTCGAGATCCGCCAACACATGGCGTTGCCACACAAACTGAGCCAACCTCCCTACTAACACCGATATTGTCCCTACTTTGCCACCTCTCAGGTGTAGGGTTTTCCATCACTAGGCCTCGGCGTTAGTAAAAGATGAGATCTACTATAAGTACCCATTTCACACAGGCTTCCACGATGTGGGACTTAGGGGTGCTACATTCTTCCCTCCAACAGAGCCCAACGTCCCGTTGGCTCACAAACACCTTACCCAGGAGTTGTGGTCCACACAGGAGCCACAATTCCGTCTGGGTATTGGCTCTGAAACCACTGTAACAACCCGCACCTCCGTTTACGCAAGATATTGTCCGCAACTTAACCACCGTATAGGTGTGGGGTTTTGTTCCTCAAATGGCCTCGGCTAAGTTTCGAGATCCGTCAACACATGGCGTTGTCACATAGATTGATCCAACCTCCCTACTAACACCGATATTGTACCTACTTTTCCACCTCTCAGGTGTAGGGTTTTCCATCACTAGGCCTCGGCGTTAGTAAGAGATGATCTCTACTATAAGTACCCATTCCACACAGGCTTCCACGATGTGGGGCTTAGGGGTGTTACACAGACTCTCTTGCCAAGTATGCTAGCTCTTTAGATACATAGTTGTTGGGTCTTATTCCTATAGAAGTCCTTTCATCCCCCCGCCATCGACGAAGCAGACGTTGACTGGATTATGGAAATGGACGAAGAACCCACATCGTGGATGACCCCAATCAAGGAATACGTCCTTAAGAAGACACTCCCTGAAGAGTCAAAAAACAAAAGGAAAATATTACGCAAGGCTCCATTATATCTCATTCAGGATAGAAGATTATACAGACGAGGATTTTCTATGCCATTGCTCCGATGTGTAATGAAGGAGGAATCAAAAGCGATCTTAGCAGAGTTACATGAAGGAGATTGTGGAGGTCACATAGGCGGTCAAACACTAGCCAAGAAAATTCTGCGATACGACTATTTTTGGCCTGATGTGAACCTAGATGCGATGACCTATGTTAAGAAATGCGATAGATGCCAGAGGTTCGTAAAAATTCCAAGAGCACCTCCTATTGAATTAACTCAAATGGTTAGTCCGTGGCCATTCGCCGTCTGGGGCATAGATTTGATTGGAGCATTACCTACAGCTAAATCAAATATGAAGTATGCAATAGTGGCAGTTGATTATTTGATTAAATGGGCTGAAGCTGAACCACTAGCTACCATTACTTCAAAAAAGTTATCAATTTTGTCATGAAGAATATCATCTGCAGGTTTGGAGTTCCACAGAAAATAATCATCGACAATGGAACACAATTCGAAAGTAGAGAATTTCTAGATTTCTGTGCTAGATACAAGATTAAGAAGAGTTTTGCAGCTGTTGCCCATCCGCAGGCCAACAGGCAGGTTGAAGCAATCAACAAAATCTTGAAGTCAACTATTAAGAAACGACTAGAAAAAGCTAAGGGCGCCCGGGTAGACGAACTTCCGCTTGCACTGTGGGCATACCGTACAACTCAAAAAACTGCAACAAGACATACTCCATTACCACTTGCATTTGGATCTGAGGCCATGATTTTAGAGGAACTAGAGGTTCCGACTCACAGAAGAATCCACGTTAACCAAGAAGAGAATGAGAAACTGCAACTCGAAGCACTAGACTTTCTCGAGGAAAAGAGAAGAGAAGCGGAACTCAAAGTCCTAGTACATCAGAGAAGAATAGCGCGTTATTTTAATGCTAAAGTAAAAAAGAAAAACCTTCCAAGTTGGGGACCTTGTCCTGAAAAGTATTATGACAAGAACTGGAGTATTTGAACCTAACTGGGAGGGGCCATATGTGATTAGCCAGAAATTCTCTGATGGTACTTTTAAACTAAAAACGACGGATGAGCTCCAGCTTCCGAGGGCGTGAAATGCCATACACCTCCGTCACTAGTTCATTTGATCATTCATTCATATGATTTGACAGAGTTGTAAATATTATGCGTAGTAAATGGCATGCAACATCATTTCAAGTTTTGTACATACAAATGAAAGAAATTACTTTACTTGCTTAAATCGTATGGTGTGCAAACCGTTTGCTAAAATTCGATTTTGATCACAGGTCCATTAAAAGAGCATTAGCGAATTTTTGGCCAAGTGATTGCCAAAGCACATCCAGACCGGGATAGTTCAAACGCCCATTGCTTGATGCTTAAAACATCATTTGCAAAAAAATCAATGATGAGTGGCAAGAAAGCAACAACAGAGACTGAATGGTTAAACGACGTGGTGTTCAAAGATACAAACAAATTTGTAAGTTTCACCAAAGGGGCACCTTCTTAATTGCAAGGTCCTTGGCCCTAGTTCTAACAAATCGAAGTAAATCCCGATGATTGAACTAGCATATGCCTCGTGAAACGATGTAGCCTAAAACCAAAGACCTCCCCGAGGGCACCTGGTTCATCATCGATTCCATTCATACATGGCTGGATAGCGATATAAACACTAGGTTTTAAAACCAAAGACCTCCCCGAGGGGCACCTGGTTCATCACCGATGCTTTTCATATATGGTTGGATAGCGATATAAACATCGGGTTTTAAAACCAAAGACCTCCCCGAGTGGCACCTGGTTCATCGCTGATGCCATTCATACATGGTTGGATAGTGATATATACACCGGGTTTTGAAACCAAAAACCTCCCTGAGGGGCACCGGGTTCAACGCCGATGCCATTCATACATGGTTGGATAACGATATAAATACAGGGTTTTAAAACCAAAGACCTCCCCAAGGGGCACCTGGTTCATCGTCGATGCCATTCATACATGGCTAGATAGCGATTTAAACACCGGGTTTTAAAACCAAATACCTCCCCGAGGGGCACCCGGTTGATCGTCAGTACCATGATTACATGGTCCGACTACGACAAACACTAGACTTTTAAACTCAAGACCTCCCCGAGGGGTACTCGATTAATCGTCGACGCCAATGATACATGGCCGGATAACGATATAAACACTGAGTTCTGAAAGACCTTTAATGAGGCATCCAATCATATGCCGGGTCTTCCAAATTCGGTTAGTGACAGACCCAAATACCTCCTCGGAGGCACCCTACAAATTCGACAAGTGACTGAATCATTCAGCCACAACGAATAACAGGTTTACAAAAACCTCTTTAGAAGAATAAAATAAGACCTCTCGAGCTGAGGACGAAAATGGAAGTACATCTTTGTAAAAGATGTAAAGCTCAACCGACCATATTAGAGTCTTCTAGCCACGATCATGCCAAAAGCTCAACAGTAGCAAGAACAAATAGCCAAAGGATCCCAAACGAAGCCGATCTCAAAATGTAAATTTTAACCTTTAAAGCATATGGAAATTTTTTGCTATGTGGGCATTACAGCCACGTTAAAGAGATTTAATAAAGCTCGCCTCCAAAAACATACTACAAGTAAGTCACAACCTTAGAATGGCCATAACAAACTGGAAGCTTAGATATTATGGAAAACCCATAGGCGATTGTTCACCGAAAAAGAGGTACCGAGAATTGCCTTATCCTAAATCAAGGAAATTTGACAATAAAACTGGTGAAGTAAACCCAATCAACAATGATTCGTGACTAGAGTAAAAACCTGGTTTATAAAGAGGCAACATGAAGATATAAACATTGCAAAACAAAAAAAGACTCGCGATATAAAGAGTTTGTGATGTAAACATGAAAGGAAAACAAGTGTGAAATGTGGAACAAAAAAGTCTGATCAGGTAGCATAGGGTGTACATAGCCAAAAACTACTTCATCCACGAAGCAGATCAAACACAGAGTCGAGTACATAAGCTAGAATCATAAGCAAGGACTGACACTCGCATAGAACAATCCATTCTAATAATTTATATACATAAGATTATAGACCAAAAAGTAGAACAAAAAAGTCATGATTTCTACACAAGGACACTTGCTAAGTGGAATAAGAGGAAGGCGGTCCCATCTTTCCCTTCAGACCCAGAAGTTCGGCAGTGAGCCTATTTCAAGACTTCAAAGCCTAAATAAGCATGGTTTTTTCATCCTCCAAAATAGAAATTCGTTTAAGATGTTCCTTGTTCAATCTCTGGAGGTCACGGGCAAGCCTGCTCAAACCGGTCATCTTCTTCGTAGTATAATTCTCGAGGAGATTGGTATGCTTTTCAAACCAGTCCCTGGTATTGTCGAGATGAGCAAGTGTGCTGCGCTGAATGGCATCTATGTCATCAGGAATGGTCTGTTGGTCGAATGGATAAATGTCCATCTCAATACTCGCCCCCTGCAAACACCACCTTTCGAATCAACTAGCAAGCTCAGGGTGGCATGGTTTAGAAAAATAATGAGGTCTATCCATGATAACCCGAAGGTCGTCAAGAGATGGAGCACTAAAAGCAAGAGGGTTAGATATAGAGTAAGCATCAGTTACAGGTGACTCATTTGATTTGCGATGCTTCCGGGAATCATTTTCCTTCGAAGGACTTTTTATTTTGTTATGACTAGTAGACATACTGCATAAGCAACCTCGTTCATAAGTAAAAGAAAAGAGAAGGGAGCGTGTGCAAAAATGTTCAACAAGATCAAGATTTTAGATCGTTAAAATCAATTAGATATTTGGGTCGTTAAGATCAATCAAAGATTTAGGCCGTTCTTAACTTTTCCAAGTTCTGAGTGGTTCCATTCAAACTTTAGATTGCCAAAGTATGTCGATACTTTAGAATCTTCAAGTTACAAGTAACCAGAGGTTATAAACTGGAAGCGACCCAAAACTGAAGGCCAAAATAACGACCTAAGGCCTTGAGTTATTATAGCGACCTAGAGTAGTGGTGCGATTTAAAACACAAAAGTTGTAGTGACGACCTAATCTAAGATGAGCTGTTACTTGATTGCAATCTTAGACAAACAACTAACTAAGGCACCTCAATTTTTAAAAACGGCAAGGCATAGTGACACAAATTAAGATCATTAACAATCGCTTAGCAGAAAACCATGATTGAATCACAAGAATTCGCACACGGAGGTTGAACCAAGACCATATCTAATAAGTGAATTTGGAGCCACAAAAGAAGCAAGTACAAAAGTCGACATCATTATCAAGTGCATGTTAAAAATCATGGAAAATAGCAAACTCGCAAAATTCAAAAGCATCAAGTTTAACCTTAAGTGTATGAGCAGCAGGTAGAAGACTTAGGATCAAACCTGATTCTTGGCGTTGAAGAGTTATGGATTTGATCGAAACGCTAAGCTCCTTTAGGGTATTTGGTCCTTTGGCTCTCTAAAAGACTTCTAGCCCGCAAGATTCTTGGGTCGCCAGCTCTTCAAGTTGCTAGCCCACTAGAAGATTCAGATCACCCTATCAAGGTTTAAACCGTTGCATCCTGGTTTAAACCGCTGCGTCCTGGTTTAACCCGTTCCAAGTATATATAGTTCGTTCTGCTTCATATTAGCTCGTGAGACCATAATACATGTGGTCCTAGCTCGTTCCATGCTCCTTAGCTCGTCGTCGCCTTGCATCGGTTAGCTCTAGACCGTCCCACATCCTTTAGCCCGTTTCGCCTTTATAGCTCATGCCGTAGAAGATTTAGGTCATTCCGCTTCATATGGGTCGCGCCGTTGTACTTCAAAAGCCTTTAACCCGCCCGATGGCATAAAATGGAGTTCAAGGAAATTACAGGATTGCCATATGGTCCAAAAATCACTTATAAATACTCCCTCATTTCTTCATTGGGGGGGGGGGGGGGGAGGGACGGTTTCCATGGCCACGAAGTGCTCCTGAAATCTTTCTTCAACCATTTCAAAGGATTCTAACACTCATCATCATCTTCAAGTGAAAATCAAATCATCAATTAATCATGATTTCTAGCGAATCCGTCTAAGGGACCTAAGATTCGAAGATTCATCATCTAAGCTCAAGCATCTAGAGAAAACCATCTGATTCTTCCCTAATCACCCCACATCTCCGCTGGTCATGCTATTCCTTCATCATTTTTGGAGAATTCAAATGAGATCTTTAAGTGAGAGAGTGATTGGATTCATTGTAAGGGTGAAGTTTATCTTGTAATCAGCATATTGATAATGGAATCTTTTATGAAAGTGGACGTAGATCCTCATAGGATCGAACCACTATAAAAACTTTATGTTCTTACTTTTATGTTTTTAGTACATCTTTGATTGCGGCCTCACTTTAATTTTCCTTACCGGATTGGTGAAGTGCATTTCATGCACCTTTGGTTTTGAAGACAAATTTCGGCTTCAACACAATGCAGCAGAAAAATATTACATAACACATCTGAAAGAAATATAAGGATACAGAGCTTTCTGAATATAGCTCCAGTTTTAAATCCAGGATCATGTGAATATAATATCTGCAAAACCAGAACTCCTACCTGCTCATGTGTAAAATAGGGGCACCCAGAGTTTAGGTTAAAACAATAAACTCCAGGTCAATCATGTGACTTGTGTGAGAACTAAAAACAGTTATTTAAAACTTTTCTTTAAAAGTAGAGTAAATCAAGGGACCATACCTATAACACAGAACATGTTTTCTCCCAAGAATACCAGTGCATATAACAAACAGAGCAATGCTTTTTGGAAAAATGAAGCTATTATAAGACCGAGGTCCCATCACACAATGAAACGCAAGATGGAGGATAGAGCTTTACCTTGTAATAGCCAAACATGCTTGGTGCGTTTAAAACAAATCACTTTGATACTATTATAAGTGCATAGTGTTTAAAAACAACTTCAAATATAAATGTATCAATCATAGACGGCATGGGTACCATATATCATGTCTCCATACTAGTTATACAGTTAAAACCACACAATGTCATACTGGAAGTTGGATTTCCATCATGAACCAAGACAAGGGATCATCCTTACCGAATTCGAGATTCTCTAGCCCGAGCCTCGGGGCAAGTACTCAGTCAATCCCTTAGGAGCGCCAGGGTCGGTCCACACATACGTTAGTGGATTGGTTATTCCTGAAAAATGTGTTTCCCCGCCATATGGGCGTAAATCTGGTCAGTATGTCGACCATATCATCCATCAGCCCCGTAGTAACCGATACATTTGAGGCACCTCGCATTCCATCATCCACATAAGTAAAAATGTCTGGGCTCCATAACATGACACCACTCCTAACTAGAAAGAAACGTATGTCCTCTCTGGGGTCCTTCTCCCGTTTCTAGTTCACACCGAGTGTGAGGCTCACGTTTTAACGCTATACACAAAGCTATGCTATTTAAATCCGTGCTTTGATCATCAACCACAGGACTCTGCTTTTCAGCAGAAGCCTTGATCATTTGCATCTCATCATGCCACACTGACGATTCACGCCATGCAACAGATGTCTATCGATATATAACCTATGAGCTCATACATCTCAGAAAAGGGTATTAAGTAAGAGAATAAATTCTCCGTCACCAAATAGATATATATTTAATAGAGATCAATCAACACAGAATAATGTCCACTGTCAGATACACATCCATTTACAATTTCGTTTTGGTCAGAACGAAACCAGAGGCACCTTATTCCTCGTCCCATATGTCCAATACATGAGAGAGGCCCTCGCATATCCGATCAATCACCAAGTACGCCTAGACGATCACCACTTATTACCTTATCTTGGGTGTACAACCCAATCAAGACATCAGTAATCATCCTAACGATGTGAAGACCTCCGGTCTTCAACCACCATCTTCACTGTCGACTTATCGTCGTATCAATTATTCGGAATGGGTATAAACCCAGCCATTCCAAATAATTCGCGTATCTTATAATCATGTGCTATGAAAACACAACATATGCCTCATTCCAATCCGGAATATTCTTGTATTCAAATATTCATATCTTTTGGGAAAGGTTACCATTAATTTTATAAAAGATAAATTCTTTAAATTTATTCTTTGATCTTCCTTTGGATATCAATTCAAACCAAATTAAGGTTTATCCAAACTAGTCGGGATTAACGAACCTTACCGAAGTAATCATTTGTTATATTTCCCAATCCCAACCTATTCATCCCATGGAGCAAAACTGGTAATACTCCATATCTAACACCACGGTGTTATTGGTAAAGTTAATTACCGTTTTACGATCAAATATATTTAAAGATTTAACTATCGCTTGGAGCAAAACTGGTGATACCCCACTCTCGATCATTCCCCAAATTTGATCATTTAAATTATCATGTTCTCATTTCAATCTAATTAAAGATTCATTAAAACTCCACTTAGTTTTAATCTTCCCAAAAATCAATATTAATGATTGTTTAACTTTGGGAAATCAAACATGTCGCATTGACAATCTACACCGTACCACTGATTTCTGCCGATATATAACCTCTAAGCTCGTGTGTCTTAGAGAAGGGTGTTAAGTAAGAGAATAAATTCTCCACCACCAAATAGTTATATATTTAATAGAGATCAATAATATAGTTCGAAATACAATGTCAGACACGTAACCCTGTCTTTAACTGAGTTAAAGAACCAATGTCATTGAAAATACAGTTCACGATAAACCCAAAATCACATTGCATTAATTTTGGAATCTTCATAGAAAACATATCAGTATATAAATCGATATCAATTTTCTTATCCGACCAATAATATAAATGGAATAACGGCAAAGCCTTATAAATTCCATATATATTGACAGTCTTCCGCCACAGAAGCTCACTTCGATTATTACCGAATCGAATTCCATTCCAATTTATTTTATTAAATTGGAAAAAAAAACTTTACTGTGGAAAATTTCCATTAAATCTTAGTAAAAAGATTTATAAATTCCAAATCACATTTCACTGTTAATCGGGTTAAAGAACAAGTGTTGTTTAAAACACCGTTCACAATAAACCCAAAAGTCCAATTCTTTCATTCAATTCCAATTAAATATTAATTAGTTGGAAAACTTCACTAAATCTTAATTAAAAGGTTTATTCTTTTCTCAACTAGGTTTAAGAACAGTGTTATTTAAGATACCGTTCATGACAAACCCAAAATCCAATTCTTTTATTCGATTCCAATTAAATATTATTTAATTGGAAAACTTCACTAAATCTAAATTTGAAGATTTATTCTTTTCTCAACTGGGTTTAAGAACAGTGTTATTTAAGACATCGTTCACAACAAACCGAAAATCCAATTTGATATCAAATACAAGGTTCTGAATAGAAATTATATTAGCTTATATTCAGTATCAAATTCTAAAACCAACAAATATCGTTTTGGGAATAACGATATATATATATATATCTTCCAAGTTCCTCAACAATATCCGTATAATCATGTAATCCAACATCGAAATATTCCATAGATGATTTCCATTCAAATCCACTCCAATTCATATATTGTAAATTCTGGTTATATTAAAACCCATTCTCAATCCAATTTATTTATTTAAAAATAATTGGTTTCTAATTCTAGTTAACAACTAGTTCATTTCGATAAAAACATATTTTTATCTTTTCAAATATGTATTTTTCATCCCAATTCTTTCCAAATCATTTATTATGATTTTACACAAATTATTAATATTTTTTTAAAATTTTTATTAAGGCCCTTTCTGCCGATTTCCATAAACGGTCATCGAACAGCACTTACAACGACCTTTTCCAAATTTGATTTGGACATCCAAATCTTACCATTAGATTTCAAATCTCTTATATTCGTTGGAAAGCTCTTTTCGATACGAACCCAACGGTTCTGGTTTTAGGAGAATCCAATGATCGGATCTCCCGTAATATCAATTCAAAGTCAATGGTCGAAATTCGTGAAAGCTCACGGCGCGACCATTCTATTCAAGCCATTAAATATGTATAATATATATTATATATATTTCGTCGATTTCCATTTAAAATGTACTTTATAAATCATTTATAAATTCGTTTTAAAACGATTCTAACTTCATTTTCAATTTTAAATCAAAATTGAACATTCCATATCATTATAATATTTAAATTATAATAATTTGAAAATATCAGATTTGAAATCATTTCCTTTTCGACATTAATTATAAAAATGAATAAAATTGATATAAATCGTTCGCGTCAAAATAGCGTAATTCTAAACAATACAGCTTCACATATTTTAATATTCTCGTGTCCATCCAAGATCGGACATCAAAATCATACTTTAATCCTTTACAGAATATTATTTTAAATTATTCGTTATTTTAAAATATTTGTTATTCCTGAATTAGAATCAGACACAGCCAATTATCGTATAATGTTATTTATATGGATTTCATAGACACATGTACACAACAATAATGATATACAATCAACCATCATCTAGAGTGCATTACAAAACTGCATAAGCGTTAAGTACAAATAATTAACGCTTACAACAATCTGTCAACCTATCGATTGACACACAACTAATTATTGGGACTAGTGTATGTCAAACATCATCCCAATACCCATGTGGGGTTTCAACCAACAAATACTGAATATTATTTGTGCAGTTAGGCAATGTGTAAAATTTATCGACCCAATCGATATCACAAAAATAGGCGAACATAAACAAGTCGTCTGACTTGTAAATGGATGTGTAAATTTATTTATTTGACTATACAATAATTATTTTATTTATTGCTGTTATACGCTAAAAATAATATTTTCAACTAATTAAATTTTTCTAACACTTTTTAGAGAATTTCGGCAGCATAACAATCCGATACAGGAACCTGAATAAGGCCTAGCCTTATCCCTCGCCTAATACTGGCTCGCGTCGTACACAAATCAATTTCAATCAATTCACAATTAATCTACAACCAATTTTACAATCATAGTCAAATCACGCAGAAAATCCAAAAAAATAAATACTCAACTACCCCAAATGCCATTTATGGCGCCATAGATGGTTATTCGCGGAGTATGAAATCTATGTGTCGATAATATCCATACATCACTTTCAATTATGTGATTGTGCGAATTCGAGTGTTGAACTCCATATAATTCAAATCAAATAATATGTTTGTATAATAAATAGTGTCGGGGGCTTCTAATCCCCGTATGCAAACTAAAATATTTTTAACTGTAAAATAAATTAAGTGAGAAGAAGTTCTCACCTTTGGTTTCCACTCCGCCATTCTTTATTTGAACAATTTGGTTTTGGATGTGTTACAGCGCGTTGTGTCCTTCACCGTGTTTCCAACGAGATCTATTTCATGCGATTTATAATAAAAATCATATTTTTAACAACACTATATATATTTAAAAATCACATTTTTATAACGCTATCTATATAATAAAAATTATATTTTTATAAAGCTCTTCATATAATAAAAACCATATTTTTATTACGTTGTCTACATAAAAATTATATTTTTATCTTGTTGTCTACATAAAAATTATATTTTTATTTCAAAATTAAATTATAAAAATCATATTTTTATTTCAAACCTAAATTATAAAAATCATATTTTTATTTCAAATCTAAATTATAAAAATCATATTTTTATTTCAAATCTAAGTTATAAAAATCATATTTTTATTTCAAATCTAAATTATAAAAATCATATTTTTATTTCAAATCTAAGTTATAAAAATCATATTTTTATTTCAATTCTAAATTACAAAAATCATATTTTTATTTCAAATCTAAATTATTAAAATCATATTGTTATTTCAAATCTAAATTATAAAAATCATATTTTTATTTCAAAAGTATACATATATAAAAATCATATTTTTATATTCTTATTTCAAAAACTATATGTTATTTATATTAAAATCCGATTTCTAAACAATGTAATACAATTAGCATTTACTAATATTTAAAACTCTCACTTATAAAACCACGCTATTTAATTTAAAAAATCACATTTTTATTATCATGTTATTTACATTCAAGACAATGCTATTTTAAAACAAATGAAAATAATTTTATTATTCAAAATTTCAGATTTTTAAAACAATGTTTTTTTAAAAAAAACTGTGCTTAATTTATTTATATAAATATAACATTAAAAAACAATGCTAGGTATTACATGAAAATAACAACATTTAATTACGTTTTACCAAACGCTACTGTAATCCCTCTTCATCTTATCCATGCTGCTCGAACCACCCTCGTGCCCTAGGGTTTAGGACCGCCACCAACACAAGCTGCTGGAGTCGGATCTGGACCCACCATGTTGACCGTCAGGATGGCGTCTCCCTCCACCTAGAACGGGGCTCACCTCGGTTGCACTAATGGCCGTGAAACCCTCCTCGAATGCGTCGCTTTTCCAGCCAAAATTCATCTTCCACAACACGATAAATCTTTTAACTGGTACGTATTTGAAGTGCGAAAAGAGTATTACAATTTTGCCCTAAGAAGCTCCTGAAATCATTGAGTGGATTTGCGGGAAATTGAGGAAGAATTGAACTGTTTTCTGTCGTTCATCATAGCTGGAGGCGGCTCGATTTTTTTTGAATGAATGAAATTAGGGTTTTAAGGAAAATAATTATTATATATATATATTTATAATATTATTTTATTACAATAATCTTTGTTTATCGTTACAAACTCCAAATCAAACCCAACGAGTGTCCGCCCTAGTCAAATACCCCCATTACGGACATAATAGGATAGTTTCGTAAGCCAATTCGAATTTTTTTGATCTATTTTTATCAAAATTAAAATATACATCAATATAAATTGAATTTAAATGCACATTTTAACTTACCAGGGCCGCATACTGACACAAAAAATTACTGAAAAATAAATCTAGCTATGTTTTGACGATACGGTCCTGGCCGTTTTTCAAATAGTCTCCGAATTCAACGAAATTAGTTTTGTTCCAGATCCAACAAAATTGGTTTCACCGAAAATGGAGGTCGTTTGCAAAACGGCTATTTTTAAGGGTTATATAGTGTATAATATATATATATATATATATATATATATATATATATATTCCATAGCGACTATTTTCAATTTTAAACAGGTCATAACTTTTTTTTCCATTATAAAATGTGGATTTTTCACATTCGTTAGAAAGATATAATTAAACATATTCAAATATTTCTTGTTTTACTGAAATCCGATTTATTTTGAATTCTGTATATTCATTTGAATTTTAAAATCAATTTTTCAAACTGCCACGCCATTTCAGGCTCGTTATATAACTAAAATAAATTTATTTGTTCTAACTTCAATAAAAATAAATTTTTAGTTGTTATTATTTAAAATAAATCATTTTAAATATTCAAAATCCATTAAAATAGCTAAAATAAAAAAATTAAATTGGTTCTGAAATTCCAGGTTGTTACACAAATCAACCATTTAATTCACACATCACACACATATATAAATATGTAAACAACAGTAAATAAATTTTTGGAACCCAGTTGGATTCCTTCGACCTATTTCCCTGCATCCACTGATGTCAAACAACTTAAATAATATCGATCTTGCTTCAAGGCAGGATGTCGCGGTATAGAAGGTCATCCACTCATATATCGTGGGGCGATAGGGTCATCAGCTAATGATACCACGGGCATCCACTAATGGTACTGCGGGAAATATCGAACACACACACATATAATAATAATAATAATAATAATAATAATAATAATAATAATAATAATAACCAACAAGCCTAAAATAACTAATATATATAAGCACAATAATTCAATAATTCATGCATGCATCCAAGCAACCAACAATATATTTTTAACGATTAAAAATAATTTAAATATAAAACTCTGAGTGAGATTTACTCACCCTGATTTTTCACTATCGAAATAATTCAATAATTCATGCATGCATCCAAGCAACCAACAATATATTTTTAACGATTAAAAATAATTTAAATATAAAACTCTGAGTGAGATTTACTCACCTTGATTTTTCACTATCGAATATCTTGTTTAATTCCATATTGTCAGCTAGAATCTATTCGAATGAATTTTAATTACGTCTATAATTAATTAAATCCTAATTCATTAATTTGCGCTACTTATTTAAACTACTTGAACAAATTATATTAAACAAACTAACAAACTATATAATATAAAATTAAACATTTCTAATTAACTTAACGTTTATATAACTAAATTCCGCTTAGTATTTTAAATTACTTAAAAACGTTTACCTTCTTGACCTGTAAACTACTCGACAAATCCCAAAGCCAGTCCCCGAACATCCCCAAAACTGCATCAGCCTAAATTACTGCACCATCCCACTCCGGCATTTCGTCAAACAAATCGCAGACAATGCTCCATTCTCATCTCTAACACCCAATTTACCTACTGCTGCTATTGTTACTCTACTGGGTCAACTCAACACCACTATAAAACTTGTTCCATCAGCCTTCATTGACCAGACCCACTTCCCTCCTACCGAGAGCAATTTTCCTACATCCTCCAACGTGGCAGTGACCCCCAAATCCACAGTTCGAACCTCAATATTCCTTTACATCCTTCATCGATACGTTCGAACTTCACGAGAACCCTTCCAATACAAATCGTGACTCTCGGTTAAAGCTCAAAATTGGAGCGACATAAATCAGCATGAAATACCACCACCGTGTTGAAAGCTAGACCATTATGAACTCACCTTTTGTAATCGCAACCTAAAACACTACTGTGCGGAACCATAAAATCATATTTCGCTATGATTGATTGAATATGTTAACAATCTGAGGAGAGGAGTATTTTGCGGATCTAAATACAATGAGGACCTCCATTTCAACCATCTCCACCTTATTTGAGCACCAGATCAAACCCTAGGCGATGCTCGAAATGACGGATCCTTGAAACAAATTCCAGTGGCACCTCTATGTTTGTCTTGATTGCTTAAGAAATGGGTATGCTCTGATTTTTATTCAAATGATTTGAAAGGAGCGATTTTCGTTTTCTTTTCTGGCTAAAGTAAATGAACGGAGCAAGTGTGATTTATAGAAGAGCAAGGCATACAATATGTAAAAGATATTTAAGTTTGGCCAGAGAACGTACATAAGAAATATTTAAGGTATTTAAAAAGATTTGATTTTGATTTGATAATTTACTTCGATTTGATTTCATTCTTATCTGTTATAAGCTTTAAAATATTAAATTTCAGGGTTCCGAACCTCGATTTTGATTGTATTAAAAAGATTCAATTTAAATTGGTGACTTTATATTAAATTCAATTTAATTATTGTCAGTTTCCATATTACGATAATTTAATATATCCGAAATTAAATTGTATATCAATTATTAAATTGACAAATTAAATATTAAAATCCATTTATTCCCAGTTCAACATTTAAAATAAATTTAAATGTTCATTATAAAACAGTTAAAAATCCGGGTCATTACATTCCTTTCCCTTTAAAAGCATTTAGTCCCCGAAATTACTAAGGTAGAAGAAATTCTACAGACCCGTTAACTTTTCAAAAGCCCATTTTTTAAAATAAACATTCCATATTTTATACTCAAGTCTCATACAACGTTTCCATGGAAATATTAAATTTTCTACTTCCCATTCATAAACCCTTAAATTGAATTCAATTTGAAAATCACCTCTTTTTATCTTTACAAAAATTTCAAAACTTTTGATTTTTTTCTTTCTAATTCTCTAAATTTTGGAAAAATTTTGGCAGATTCCCCCCTTGCGGAGGAGCTTTTGCAATATATCAAAAGAGATGAAAAAGTATACGTCGACCCATACTTTCGGAAAATAGTTCATATATCCTAATTTTTTATTTTTGCATAGGCGAACCTCAAATAAGCATTTATTAAGAGCATTCGCTTAGCGTTTATGCCATCTACTCCCCCAAAACTAAGCAAGGTAGCTCCATTTACCTGTACTTACTCAATTTAAACTTATCAGCCTCATAATATTAAGGTTTCAATAACTCTCATTCGTTTAGATGATTAAACACATGAATTCCGTACCAAACTAATCATATCATGTATATTTAGCATGTATATGCTAATACCAACATTTAGTTTATACCTCATTTCATTCATATTTCACATCTAATATGCTAATATTCATTCAATTCAAATGATTTACAACCAATAAATTTACATTTGACTTATATTCCATGTATATGCATTCCAATTTATCTAAATTGATTCTAACCAGTTTATTTATTTCGTTTATGACAAATGAATTTTTTTAATGCATATTTGGTATTTTTCGGTTAATACAATAACCACTTATTATTTTCTACCAATCTTAAATTGATTCTAAATCATTTTATCTATTTCGATTCACTTTCACCAATTCAATGTATTTAACTTGCATAAGTTAAATTCTAAATTCCAGAATTCAAATACCCAGGTTTTTATGTCAAATCCTTTTTGAAATCATTTAAATATTAATACATGTATTTATAACCATTTCAAATTCAAAATGTTTGAATTTTCCAAAACAACTTATTTGCTAAAATAAATTAGCATTGGAAATCTTACTATGGTAGCAATCCATCACTCAAAAACTCGAAAATGAATACCGATGATGTCGCGATCATCATCAGAATTATTTTCCAGTGAGCGAAGTGAATTCAATGCTTTATCACTTTCAAAATTTATACGAAACGATTTTTATTCAAAATCCTTCCAAAACAATGCTATATTACTTTAATATACTTTGGAAAAATATTTTCTAACCTTCCAGGATATAAATTCCAATTATGGTTTGAATTCAATTCAATTTCATCTCATTTGTATATTTCATTTTTATACGAATTCTATTTGATTATATATACCATTTTAATTTTATAATCTAATTATAGCAACCAACTCATCCATATATAAATAATCCAAGAAAATTATTCATTTTTATACCAAAATATAAATTTAGGCAAAAAAAATTCATTTACCCACTTTAAAACAATATTATGTCAATTCCTCTGTTCAAGTATTTAGAAACTCCTATTGATGTCGTGGCATCCCACGGTTCGACCAGAATTCATAAATAGCTCAACAAACAAGCCAACACAACATAAAACAATTTTTATATCAACTTACAAATATGCTCTCATATATATACACTCAACTCATTCTAGGGTACTACTGACCTTATCTCTAATGAGTAAACCCCCACCAAAGCCTGGGTGTTCACTCAACCTAAGCTCTAATGTCAAATATAATGGCCCACAAATATGTACTATTTGAGTTGACTAAAATAACACACGTCCAACCCGAACAATACAGAAATATGAGTCATTAGGGTAAAAGAAATAGAAATAGATATAAGATAGAACAAAGAAATCATCGGAATCTCATAGTGGACTGAACAAAATATGATTTAATATACCATAATTTTGAAATACAAAATTTTGTATCATATATAAATACCATTATCAGAGATCAATTATATACAACACAACAGAAATTACTCTAAATAACTAACGGTGAAGCCTCCTGCTTCAAGCTCCTCTAAGTGTATCTGTGAAAGCCTGAAACACTTGACTGCCCATACAAATTTGGGCACCTAAGAGTTTAGGTAAAAACAAACAAATAAACTCTGGGTCAATCATGGGACTGGTATGAGTAACTCCAACCATATTGTTTAACTTTGAAAATCCTTTTAAAACAAAGGGTAATAGGAAGACTTGCCCACACATAAACATGGACGGTTTTTACCTTACTATAACCCATAACATTTTGATATCAAAAATCCGGTGATATTATAATAATGTCTAATAAAATAAATAACCAAATAGTAGAACGCTTGCATCTCACGTTCTACATACATATTATAAAATCAAAAACCGCAGGGCGCTTATTGGAAATTGGATTCCAACTATGACAAGGTATGAGACCACCTCCCAATCAGTGTATCCTAGATGGGATACACTGGGGTTCAGCAAAAACATCTTGCAACCCGGCCACACCTGACCGCCCACTAATTTACCTTGAGTGTAGCGAATATATTGCCACCCACGGTTGCCTGTCATCCAATCATGATCCCTAAGACACAGAATCAAAAGAAAAATGAATATTTAATTTTCTCTAGATCGATGACAAATATACCCTACTTGGGTTTGACCCAACTAACCATGTTGCCTTACCATTTTTGTCATTTCCCGGTTGTGAGGCTTGAGGCTACGTTTACTTTTTAGAACATCTGGCCACCATTTACTTTGAATGTCACAACGTCAAACCCGTCAAATCACTAGTCGATCTTCCTAAAATATTATGGGTATAAAAAGCTAATAGAAACAAATTCCTCTGCCACCAAACGTAATACCTTGAAAAGATCATCTATGTGATTTGTTAGGAGTACTCTGTTAGACATTCGCCAATACAAGTTATTCTGGGACTGAAAAAACAGAAAACCCTTGCATTTTACTCCGTCATCAATTTATCTTCAGCATAATCTAATTCGCAACTCCTATGCCCATACGGAGTGGTTTTCGAACATAATATCCAACCGGACTCTCCGCATTGACAATAATGGTCAAAATCTTTGATAGCCTGTGATTTAACTATAAAAGGAAAACAAACATCCATCAAACAATCAAACAATCACCGACCCTTTTTAATTTTCATTTATATGTTCATTTCCTTATAGATGTCTATATATATATATATATATGTATATATATTGGTATATTGATTTATGTTTATCAAAACTTCTTAAAGATATTCTAGCTCCTTAAATTTTCATAAAATTTCGCCAACACCTCCTTTGTACCGGTCAATAGCTCAAACCTTAACTCTCCTTTCTAATCCCTTTCTATTCAAACAGAAAACCAAAAAGCCAAGCGGCTTGCCCAATAGGCTCACAAAATCTCATATTGAAATTTAAACATGTACCTTGTTGTCGGACACTTAAAATTATAATCTTCATACTCTTCATCCCATACATGTTTACATATATATGTCCATTTCCAACTCATTTCAATCAACCCATTCCTTTTTAACAAAATCTGCTAACCGCCTCTTTAATTTGCTCCTTTGCCTAATGCACTTTCGATTTGAGCATACCATATTCCAATATATTTCAATTCTCTTATAGACAAATTGAGTTCCATTTCTAACTCAAGTTTCATATTCGATTTTCCAATTCCAATTACAGTTTATATTCCTTCAAACCAAGTTAAGTTCGATTCAAACTCGATAAATAACTTCTTCTATTATTTAATTAATATCATTCCATAATTCAAAATCTAATTCTTATATCAAAATCACTTCATTCAACTTGCTTAGGTTCATATTTATTTTATAACTCAAGTCTGGATTTTTCTAATGGAAATTCAGATTTTTATTCACACAAAATCCTTTATTCTATTTAATAAACCATTATAGTTCATAAACGATTATGGTGCTGCTTGAAAATTAGATTTTGACATAATTCAAAATCTATACGATGAAATCAAGATTTTTCTCTTTCATTAGAAATTTAATATTCAATAGGTCCAAACGTTTCCTGTTTCATCAAATTCTGACTTATATTGAGTTTTGTAAACTCAATTGAAGTTTGAAACGCAAAATTACGAACTACCATGCCGTTGCGAGTTTGTTTTTAATTATAAACGTTTGAAAACTTCGTTTATAATTAAATTCTATACTCCCTAATATTTAAATATACATTAAATCAATTTTCCAAATCTAACTTAAATATCCCGATTTCCAAAATCATTGATTACATCATCCAAATTTCATATCCCGGTTAATAATTATTCATAACTCAACTTCTATTTTAAAATCCCATTCCCAAAAATTATTTTACCAAAATTCGGTATAATCGAATCCCAATTATAAATTTCTTTTATGGGAATAACAAATTAATTCAACATTCTTTATTATTACAAACTAATATCTGCCTCGATAATAGTGAAGTCGTTCAAGTTGGATATTTTATTTACCTCTCAGACCTCGACCGACAACATTCTTATCTTGAGATCGATAAAAGCTTGTAACACAAAAAATCGATTAAAATATGACCTTCTAGTCCAATAAAAATATGGTTTTATAAACCATACTTATTTTGGAAAAAAATATTTCCAAATTATCTGATGGAAATGACTTCATCACATTTATAAATGTTGTTTATAAATTAGCTTCTTTATTAAATCAACTTATATTTTGTTTTAATAGCTTACATATATATACATATATATAACATGGCATTTATTTTCATATTTATATTTGAAATTTTAGTTTCTATCCAATAAAATCGCCATATCTTATCTATAACTAGTTTATTTATTTCATAAATTCAACATGGTCTAATTTTAATCATAAATCCGTATAGATTTATTTAATTCATTTTACACTCCGAACATCAGAATATATTTCATCGTTTCTTTCCCCAAAACGATTTCAAATTATAAATCCATTTTTTAAATTCATACTTGAATTTAAATTATAAATTATCCAATAAAATTTCCCCTCTTTTATTTAAAAAATATCATTTATAAATTTCACTTCTTGTTTTAGATATTTAAAACAAGTTTCTTATTTCAAATCTTATTTGAAATTCAATTCCCATTGTGGAAAATAAATTTTCCTTTTTAAATTTATACTTGAATTTAAAACCTTATATTATCAAACAATAATTTCCTTTCTATTTAAAACACCGTTTACAAATCCAGCTATTTGTTTTTATTATTAAAAACAAGCTAATTTTTCTCAATCCAACATTTCGAAAAGTAAATTTCCCTTTTTAAAACCAAAAATCCCTTTTGGTATTTTTAAATATAAATATCTAGGGCCACTGATATTCTTATATCCAACACACAAATCATCCATTTAATTCACACATCACACACATATATAAATATGTAAACATCAATAAATAAATTTGAGGAACCCAGTTGGATTCCTCCAACCTGTTTCCCTGTATCCACAAATGTCAAACAACTTAAATAATACCCACCCTGCTTTAAGGCAGGATATCGCGGTATAGAAGGTCATCCACTCATATATCGTGGGACGATATGGTCATCCGCTAATGATACTGCGGTTATCTGCTAATAGTACCGCGAGAAATATCCAACACATATATATATAATAACCACAACCACCAAGCCTAAAATAAAACACACACACACACACACATATATATATATATATAAACACAATATTTCAATAATCATGCATGCATCCAAGCAACCAACAATTTATTTTTAATAATTAAAAATAATTTAAATACAAAAATCTAAGTGAGCTTTATTGAACTTGATTTTTCACTATCGAATAACATGTTTAATTCCATATTGTCTGCTCGAATATATTCGAATGAATTTTTTTTTGCACCTATAATTAACCAAATCCTTATTCATCAATTTGCACTATTTATTTAAAGTACTTAAATAAATTATCACAGATGAATTAACAATCCATATTATATAAAATTAAACATTTCTAATTAACTTAACATTTAAATAAAATCCGCTTAGTATTTTATATTACTTAAAAATGTTTACCTTCTTAGCCTGTAACCTACTCGACAAATCTGAAAGCCAATCCCCGAACATCCTCAAAACTGCATCAGCCCAAATTGTAGCACCATCCCACTCTGGCATTTCATCAAACAACTCTTAGACACTGCTTGATTCCCATCACTAACACCCAATTTCCCTACTGCTGCTATTGTTACTCTTACGGGTCAACTCAACACCACTACAAAATTTCACCCATCAGCCTTCATTGACCAGACCAACTTCCCTCCTACACAGTGATTTTCCTGCATCCTCCAACATTGCAGTGACCACTAAATCCATAGTTTGAACCTCAATCTTCCTTTCCGTCCTTCATCGATACGTTCAAACTTCACCAGAACCCTTTAAATACAAATCGCGAATCTTGGCTTCTGCTTGAAATTGGAGCGACATAAATCAGCCTGAAATACCACCATCGTGTTGAACGCCAGACCACTGCGAACTCACCTTTGGTCATTGCGACCTGAAATACTGCTGTGCAGAACAATAAAATCGTACTTCGCTATGATTGATTGAATGTGCTAAAAATTTGAGGAGAGGAGTATTTTGCGGAGCTAAATGCAATGGAAACCTCCATGACAACCATCTCCACCTTATTTGAGCTCCACCTAGGCGATGCTAGAAATGTCAGACCCGTGAAATAAATGCCAGTGATGCCCTAGTGTTTGTCTTGATCGCGTAAGAAATGGGTATGCTCCGATTTTTATTCGACGAATTGAAAGGAGCGATTTTGTTAGCTTTTCTCGGTGAAGGAAATGAACAGAGTGAGTGTGATTTATAGAAGAGGAAGGCAGACATTACATACAAGATATTTAAGTTTGGCCGGGGAATGTACATAGCAAATATTTAAGGTTTTTAAAAAGATTTGATTTTGATTTGAAAATTTACTTCGATTTAATTCCATTCTTATCCATTTTAAATTTTAAAATAATATATTTTAGGGTTCCGAACCTCTATTTTGATTGTATTAAGAAGATACAATTTAAATTGACGAATTCAAATTAAATTTAATTTAATTATTGCCAGTTTTCATATTTGATAATTTAATATATTCGAAATTAAACTGTATATCGATTTTTAAATCGATGAATTCAATATTAAAATTCATTTATTTCCAATTCAACATTTAAAATAAATTTAAATGTTCATTATAAAACAGTTAAATATCCAGGTTGTTACACTATCATTGTCTGATGTAGGGAAGATGTGGTTGAGTTTCTTATCTAGCAAAGTAGGTAGATTAGTTTTGTTTTCTTCCTATTCTCGTATACTTTATTGATGATGTTAGTTAACTGTTTTATCACTTACTAAGCTTATTGTCTGACTCAAGGTTTTATGTTTCCTTTTATTGCATTGGGCTGCTCATTTGATTTTTGGATGAACGGACTAAGTGGCATGTGACAGGTGATAGCTTAGTGAGGATGATGTTGCAGTTCGGAGGCGAGAAGGAGGCTGGCGTATTATCTTTCCTACTACATATTATTTGTATGTTCACTGTTTTTTATTCTTCTCAAAGTGTTGTAGTGAGGCAAAATTTGTAGGGATTTATGTTGTAATCTTGGAGTTTGTATATACTTTCTAGTTGATATGGAAGTTTGGTGTCTGCCTTTCAAATATGCTTCACTAATATTACCTATTGTATATGTTCTATTATATTTTATCTTTGCGTTGTGAGTTGTACGACAAGTTCCACTTTTCTTATCTTATCTCAATGATCGTTCACAGCTACCTGGCATATCATTCAGCGCTTTGTTCCTATTGTTTAAGTGCAGGGGTTATCGACGTTCGTCACATTTGGTATCAGAGCTCTCTTGTTGTCAATTTTAGCCACAGTTCGAAGACGTAATCATGTATGAGAGACATATTTGTTGATTTCAGTAGGATGTATACTATATAATAGTGTATAGTATAATGGCAGTTGAACTATATTACAGTTATTTCATACGTAGACTAATCATTTTATTTTTAGATTTAGAATGAGTCATTAAATTTCAGAAAACACTTCTAGGGATGAGCCTGCGACTGGAAGGGTAGGCAATGGCAACCAGCTGGGAGCTTCAGCTGTTATGCCAGAATGTTTGGTTTTGTTCGGAGCCATGATGACAGCAATCCAAGTCATACTGAGGATGCCCATTCCAGAAGCGGCAGTAGAACGTGGTATTCTTGTGCATGTACCTAGGGATGATTCCGCTAAGCGACAAATGGATTATACTCCTACAGATGAACAAGATGAGTTAAGAAGAAACAGGGCTTTGGAGCAACTTCTGCGCCGAGTTAGGGACCAAGAAGAAAGAACCAGTGTCGCTTGGGACGAGGCTTTTAGAAGTAGGCATGATCCTCACAGAGAAACTTTTACTGGACCAATTAGAACAAGGAAGTTGAATAAGAAAAAGAAGAAACCCAAGAAGAATGACATTTTCTTTAACTGTCAGCTAGAGGGCCATTATGCCAAGGATTGTAAGAAGCCAAGAGCCGAAACGAGCTTTAAATGCAGCAAGCCTGGGCATAAGAAGGGAGATTTCCTAGATTTTCTGAAGGATAAGCAACCCTGGAAGCTATCCCGATTTCCTATTGATTTCCTAATGAGAATTAGGAGAAGTTGTTGTTAGTTTAGAGAAGCTTTCTGCTAGTGGAGTTTATTTGATTTCTATCCATACTAGAGAATCGTCTTATTTTACCTATAATAAGATTTTATGCTGAATGGGTTCGGGAATGGAAGTCGTAATAGACCTTTGATTTTATATAATCCAATGTGGGGTTTATCTACTTTTTGTAGTGTTTGTCGTGGTCTAGTTTAATTAGTCATGGTTTCTCTTTTATAAATGATTGTTTTGCTGTGACTTTCGCTGGGTTTAAAATTATTTCGGTATATGGATTGGCACAAGGGGTATAAGGCAAAAGTGGATTGCAAAAAGCGGTAGGTGGCGGTCGAAAATATGGAAGGACAAATGGCTATGATTCGATGTAGGTCAAAGATGGTGTCTTCGCAATTTATTTACATTCGCTTAAGATTCCATGGGAAGACTTGTCATTAGTTTTGATCATAAGTGAGTTTAATGATGCCTTTGGAGAAGTCAAAGGGTTACCGCCGCATCGTGAGATTGAGTTTAGAATTGATTTGGTCGAGGGTGCTAGATCTATTGTTATGCCTCCTAGACGGATGGCGCCTAAGGAATAGCGAGAGTTAAAGGTGCAAGTCATGACCTTTAAGAGAAGGATTCGTTTGGAGAAGAGTATCCGAATAGGGTGCACCGCTTGTGTTTGCAACCAAGGCTAATGGCTTGTTGAGATTGTGAGTTGACTATCGTGAACTGAATAAGGTGACCAAGAAGAATACGCATCCATTGCCAAGGATTGATGACTTGTTCAATCCTCTTCATGAGGCCAAAGTGTTTTCTCATATGGATTTGACAACGGGATTTCACCAGTGAGAGTGGCAAAGGATAAGGTTACGGCCTATGCAAGTCGACAATCGAAGCCGCAAAAAAGGAACGACCCAACTCATGATTTGGAGTTGGTAGCAATTGTTTTTTCTCTGAAGATGTGGAGACATTACCTGTTGGGAGTTCGATTTGAGTTGTTTACAGATCACAAGTTGTTGAAGTATCTTTTCCCCTAAAAGGATTTGAACCTTAAATAGCAAGGTGGTTAGAGTTTCTAACATCATATAATTTAGGTATAGCCTATACTCCTGGTAAAGATAATGCAGTTGCGGATGCGTTAAGTAGAAGGCACACAAGTTTGGGAGCTACGTTTTCAGAATGGAAAACCTCGTGTACTTGGCAAGATTTGATTTTGATCCAAGGTGTGAGTTGGAACTTGAAATTTTGGCAAGCTTATCGATAAAACCTACTCTCATTGAAAAGATCAGCGAGACCCAAAAGTGTGATTAAAAGATTGTCGAAGTTATCCAGAAGCTGGAACTAGAGAATGAAGAGTTCGAGATCAATCGAGAAGGTTGGCTTCGAAAGCAAGGACGACTAGTTGTTCCTGATATCGACGGATTGAGAGATCTGGTTCTGAGGGAATGTCATCACTCGAAGTTGACAATTCATCCCGGTGGTAATAAGATGTATCAGGACATGAAGATAGTCTACTATTGGGAGGGGATGAAGCGAGATATTGAAAGTTCATTTCCAAGTGCATGAACCGTCAGTTAGTGAAAGCCGAACAGAAAAGGCCAAGTGGGTTGCTTCAGTCATTGGAAGTTCCTACGTGGAAGTGGAAGCATATATCAATGGATTTTGTCGATGGAATACCTAGAACCAAGGAAGGAAAGGAAGGAATTTGGGTCATCGTGGATCGCTTGACCAAAAGTGCAAGGTTCATTCCTGTCAAATCGACCAGGACAACATCTAAGTTGGCTGAGCTTTATATAAAGTGGATAGTTTGATTCTATGGTACCCTAAAAAGCATAGTCAGTAATCTAGATCCATTATTCACAAGGGTATTTTGGAAGAGTTTGCAAGAAACTTTGGGAACTGAGTTGTGTTAGAGTATGGATTATCATCCCCAAACCGATGGTCAAACCGAGAGGGTTAACCGAGCTTTGGAAGATCTCCTAAGAGCTTGTGTATTGGACTTTGGGGGATCATGGGATGACCATCTACATCTAGTTGAGTTTGCATATAATAATAACTACCATTCGAGCATTGGGATGGCAACATATGAGGAATTATATAGTAGACTATGTAATTCTCCGACATGTTGGTTAGAAACTGGAGTTAAGTTGATACTTGGGCCAGAGATGATCAGAAAGGCATCGGATTGCATCGAGATCATTCGACAATGAATGAAGGCAGCCCAAGATCATCAGAAGAGTTATGCGGATAAGTGTTAAAAGATTTAGAATTCGAAATTGGTGATATGGTATTCTTGAAGATTTCGCCGTTGAAGCATGTTGTTCTGTTCGGAAGAAAAAGAAAGTTAACCACTAGGTTCGTTGGACCATTTCCGATAGTTCAACGGAATGGAAAACTCACATATATTGGAGTTACCTAAGAAGATGTCGGAAGTGCATAATGTTTTCTATGTGTCGTTTCTATGGAAGTGCGTGCATGGTTCGAATGTGGTGGCATCCCCAGAGCAGTACGAAGACCAAGAAGTCGAGCCCGTTGTTACAAGACCTCGTAAGCCGTGTTGGCGGGAATGACACGAAATAGTTTTGGAGGAAGACGGTTAAGTCAAGGTACAATGGAGTGAGATTTCGACGATTGTACGTGGAAAACTGAAGAAAACCTAAAGGAAACCCATCCAAAACTCATCGTTGGTACGATCCATTAGTATCGTATCAACTTGCATCAATGTAACTTGTACTATTTTGTTTTTTTCTTAGAATTATGCATGCTAGGGTAAGGCTATGGATGCATGGCTTGATGGCTGCTAGTTTGGGGTGATAGAATTGGCTACTTATGGATGATAGGCATGCAGAATTGTTTTGGTTGCTTGTGTCTGTTGGGATTTCAGGGGCGAAATTCATAAAGGGGGGAGAATGTAACAGCCCACATTTTACGTATCAGAAGATTGTAAAATATTTTTATTTTATTCCCTGAGTGTTGGATCATTCTCATATTTTAATATGTTGCTTATGGGGATGTGAGACATGTCCATAATTTTTACCAATTTTATTTGTAACCATTTTTCCCCTGTCAGTCTTATACAAGGAATAACTTTTGACTTGGATCGAATCATGTAACACCCCACGTCCGTTAGTGTCACTCACAAAGGGAATGCACTAAGTCCTGTGGAGCATTTAAGGTAAAAGATGCAGATAAATTACAAGACAGACAAAATTAAAACAGCGGGAAATAAAACTTTACTTTATTGATAAAATAGTTTGTACAACAATTGCTTTCCAATACCAGAGTATCATCTGTCTTACAAAATAAAGAAGCATAAAAATAACGTTTGTATTCCCCAATGTAGCATAAACCATAGCAGCGGAAAAGAGAGTCTGAAGCGATATATCCAAGAGTCTTCAAGCTCGGGAAGAGAACTGAGCCTAAGTAATAACATTCCCTCCCTACAGACCTAGGAGGGGGGAAGACGGAAGACAAGAAAGCGAAAGAAAACAGAGTCAGACATTAAGTCTGGCAAGTTCAGTAACTTTCAGCATGTGAACAAGAAAAAGCAACACGACATGAATTAACTGAATATAAGATAATACCATAATGATAGGGTTAACAAGATAACATAAGGTTTATGCAAGATGCTAAGGCAAGATGAGATATGCTTCCCTATTTTCTCTGCATCGCTGTTACCCTGTTATTCTGGATTCTATATCCCTACACCACCTAACTAGTGTCCCAACTAAAAATCTGTATAAAATGATAACGTGGTCCCAATCCCCTAAGTTGTGGTTGTTTCAGGTGTACATCTATTATTTATTACCTAGATCTAATCTAGGGTTTTTCTATCGAGTGCTCCCTAGATTCAACTAGGATTTACGCGACTTATCTAATGCTTTACAGATTCAGGGTTTATGCCACCTAGGTCCACTAGGGATTACGCTACCTGTCGAACGATGCCCCTAGTCTAGGACACACTACCTAGAGTGGTATATGTTCCTAGACTTTCCCCACGTATGCGTCGCGAATCGTTTATCGCTGTCTAGATGCACATGTCCTGAAATGTGCGACCCGAGTCCCGTGGCAGGGCTACTCTAGAAACACGGAACTCGGTCGGGAGCTTTTCAGATATCTGCTGGTGCAGATGCTAAGGTCTGTTTTTCTACCAGTGGTTATGGTCCCACGTGACCCCTCCCTCAACTAATGAAAGGCAATCCAAGAAAATCAAGCGCGAGAACTGTACTCTTGCCACCCTATGCCCTACTTTCCAATTGGCCAACCTCACCCATAAATAGATAGAAAGTATATGGTCTGTTGGGAGTCCTCTGCCTTTCCGCATACGTACAACAATTGACTAAAGATGGTAGGTAGACGACGAGTTGCTATCACAGGGCTACTGGTCTCGCCGAATCACGCTTGTCCATCCTAGTCTTTAGGTTGCCTTATATTGCAACCAAGGCACACCCTTGGTTCTTCTAACGCAGACCTTAACCTCTGTGAGCCCAGGAGGATCATCTGCCACCTCACAGAGGGATACCAAGAGTATCCTCACGTCCCCTCGATGCCTCAGGTTTCGTAACCCAATTCGTTGGAGCCCTCTCTAAGATCAGATGGACGTTCGCTCCTACTTGTGATATACTAAGGATTACTACTTAGTTTTCTAACTAAGGTTTACAACTTAGTTTGTTGAATCATCGTTTTCTTAACTAAGGTTTACGACTTAGTTCATATTAACTAAGGTTTACTACTTAGTTCTTGTTCTTGTCAAGCTGGGTTGGTTAAGTGTCATTAGTCAATTCGAGTCAACTTAACCCCTTTCGTTTGTCATATTAAACTGGTTAAGTGTTATCAGTAGTTCATGTTGACTTAACCCCTACCACAAACCGTGTTATATTGGTTAAGTATTTTCTTATTACTTAACCCTACCCATTTATCTTGTATTGGTTAAATGTTCCCTTTAACCTAACCTTGCCCATCTGTTTTAACTGTCATGTTATAGTGGATAAATGTTCCCTTAGCTAACTTAATCCTAACATCTGTTTAATTAACATGTTCTAATGGTTAAGTATTGTCCCTTCATGTTTTTAACTTAACCCTGTTCATTTATCCTGCTATGATGGCTAAGTGTTCCAAGTTTACTTAACCCCACCTTCTAGTCTTAGTTAACATGTTAAATTGGCTAAGTGTATTAAACTTACTTAACCCCTACAAGTCTTGTCTTGTTAACATGTTAAGTGGTTAAGTGTCCAGATTAGCCTAACCCCACTCATCGGATTTAGTTAACATGTTGAGTTGGTTAAGTGTTTTAGTTAACTTAACTCTACCATCCTCATCTAGTCTTAATTTATTCATTGAAGCACCGACCACTCACATTAGACAGGTATTGTTGTGGTTACTGGACAGCCGGTTGGTTCCGGGCAGGTTTACACCGCAACTCAGTCTAACCTCGGGTCCTTATTGGGCTTAATGCCTTAACCTCTCACATTGGATAGGTATTGTTGTGATTATTGGACAGCCAGTTGGTTCCGGGCAGGTTTACATCACAACTCAATCCAACCTCGGGTTAGGCATATTCGTCTTTCCTAGATTTACATATTTATCCTCTTTGTCTATATGTAAATTGCTAACAAATTTGGCCTGTATCATAATCATATGTCGTGCCCGTTAATATACTCATATTCTAGGCCCAAGTCTTGATTTATCTATCACCTAACCCAACTTGCAGTTTTAAGCCAACTTGGAACTAGTATTCCTATTTACAGTACATATTAAAACTAGATTTTATATTCTAGTTCATCATTTATGCCCAAACTAGATTTATTATTCTAGTTTACCATTTTTACCTAAAACATAGTTTACTAGCCAATACTAGATTCAATGTATAAATTTACATATTCTCTAATTCATATTGAATTAGCCCAATTTGCATTTTAATAGTCATGTTATAATACATGTTCTAAATTATGTCAATCATAATCATGTTCATGTTCCTAACTATGCAAATTTCCAAGTTTACAACCACGTTTAAGTCAATCCCATGTTTTGCCCAAATCGTAATCCCCTCGTTTGTGTAATCGTGATTCATCCTAGATTATAGATAAATCTAGATTCGTAGATAAAAGGGAATGAACCAGAATGATAGACATAATAATTGGCAAAAGATGATGATCCCAAATTCTCTAATTACAGATCTAACACATTACACTGAATAAATTGATTAAAGCATCGCAGGCCTATGAATCTGGTATTATTATGACATGAAAAAGGTTGAATAATAATATGGGTTCAAGAATATGGGTAGACCTAACTTAATAGGTAAATTCCCAAAATCAAGATCCAAAGATAATTAAGAACAGGCTGAATAGATAATCAAGTCTAGATCCACTTTTATAGTCATAATCCTAGGCAATACTTTCCTAGTCATGAATCATAGGCGTTTAGCCACAATTGTCCTCGTTATGGTCATAAGCAATAGGTTCTTAGTCATGGTTTTCAATGTCCTTATTATAGGCATAGGCGTCTTCTTATGTTCAAGAGTCATAGACAATAATTCTCATAGTCAATGAATCATAGTCATGAGTCACAGTTATTAATCACAATGGTTCTCAACCAGGTCCAAAGATATAAGCACCGATTCAAATAGAAAGATTGGTATGTTCCTTTATTCAATTAATTTCGTGTCACAAATAGGAAAAAGGCATTCAGATCTGAAAAGTAACCAACTTACAGAGATTAGATTCATAGAAAAATAATCGTTGAAGCCGTTTGAATCTTTACTTGAATCCTAACATGATTTGAATCTCCTCTTGAAAGATTTGAGCAGCATATCGTCGCCTTAGATTTATGTATTATTTTATTTATATTTATTTTAATTAGAATCAGAGCAAAGTATAGGCGTAGAGAAGTTGTGAGGAGAAAATATGAAGTCTAGGGGTGTTTAAATAGGAGAATAGGAGTGTTTAGAGCCATCAGATCGGTCCATAAGTCATCTGGTTCGTCAAAAAGGGTTAAAATCGTCACAGCCCCGATCTGTAGAAATGTGCCCAGGATGACCCCCAGGTCGACTGCGCAGTCGACCTGGTCGGGGGGGGGGGTCGACTACCCAGTCGACCTGGGCCTGGGCGGGAAATTTCCCGCCCAGCCTGCTTCTGGGTTTGAATTCGAATTTCGAGCTGTTTCCGATTCTGAAATTTCCTGAAACTTCGGAGGGTCATATCTCCCTCATACGGACTCCGATTCTCGCAAACTCGGACTCGTTTCCAAGATGAACGCAATGGCGCAGTCCTTTTCCCTTGATTTTGATTTTAAGATTTAATTCTGCCTTGATTTGTGAATCTTAGTGTTACAAAATTACGGGGTGTTACATTCTCCCCCTCTTAAAAGGATTTCGTCCCTGAAATCTTTAAGTTAGGAAGAATGTGTCCTACCATCCCATCATCCATCTAATCAACCATTCAATCACAGGCATTCATTGTCCTTATAAGATTTCTAATGCTTTCATGTTCATATGCATAGTGTGTGTATATGCCTTTATCTAATGCAAAATCAGGCGGTCTACTGATTCAGTTGACCTCCTTAATGCGAATTATGTATGTGCCATGCATCCAATCATGTATGCAAACATCCCTAGTTATGTAAATACTACATGTGTGCATAGTCATTCATCCATATGCAACATCCATATGATAACATACCAAGTTAAATCCGTTAAGCAAATACATATATGCGAATGCAATATGAAAGTGACTAAGTCGTTCTAGCGTATATGGTGTGTATATGCATCCACGAGCAACCACTTGCAACCATCAATCATAACATGTTTCAAATACATGTTTCCATCCATTGGCGTCTTCCTAAGGATCGATGATATGTCCTAGAGGATATACCTAAAAAGCTAGAAACAAGTAGGCCTAAAACTCCTAGAGAAAGGATATACCCTTAAGAAAAAGGGTATGATGCATGTATCTAGTCTACAATCTCTTAAGTCGTGTCTTCTGGAGCTTAACTCCACTGTACCTTAACCAATTGTTGATCGGATAACTAGCCTTCCAAATTCAACTGGATACATCTGCGTACTCATAGACTATTCTAACGGATTACAAGTCGTCGATAAATGCATTAAGCGATTCTAGGTAGCTAAGCCTAACTGATCCTTTTAGGATCACTTGAAATCTCGAGGGTATTTCCAAGGCAAGTCAAAAAGTATAACTTTCAGAATTACTAGCCAACCAGCCCATGCCTAGGATCAATTTATAGCTTATGGAACCAAAACATAAGCATTACGCTTAAACTCGACACTTATTGTGGCTGTTCTCAAATCCCTATAAACCAAAGTAAAACGGGCCGAACCACCAATTTGGATCTGAGACTATTTGGGACCTTCTACTATACTAAGTTGTAGAGATTCAACTATGGAAGCAGACATGAACAAATGCGAGGCGCTAAAACCAAAAGAAAGAGTTCGAACGGAAAAACTAGACTCCTCCAACAGAACTTTACTGCCTTTCTCTTAGGTACGCTTAGTGGTGAAAGCATGTACTTGCCCTTTTGAAAACCTTGTCCTTTGTCCTTAATTATGTGCCCTATTATACCCTAGTAAAAGTACTTCCTCTTGTCTTAGGTTTTATAATTCCTTCCTCCTTCGTAAGCCAAGTCCATATCCATGAATTCCTCATCCTTGGTTGTGCTCCTTTGCTAAACTCCTTATCTTCTTACTCGTGTAATCATGTTGACAAATCTCTCGAAAGCTGCCTCCATCGTACAGAAAACCCTAAAAAACTTGAAAGAAAACTGGCCTCAAGTGAAACTACTACGGCTATAGATGGAAGTCGGGCACTACTTTGCCCTACGATGAGGTTACCCCCCAGAGAGCTAGGAGCCCCAGAGACTCAAGAAAGAAGGAACAAGGAATCAAACAAAGAATAAAAAGATAGTGCATATGGCATTGGGGAATATGCCATTTAAAACAAAAAATTTCTTTTGAAAATGCTTCTTTTAAAACCATTTTGAAAATAATTTTTCAAATCTTTTATCTGATCTGGTAACCTTCAGCTCTGATACCAAGTGTAACACCCCACGTCCGTTAGTGTCACTCACAAAGGGAATGCACTAAGTTCTATGGAGCATTTAAGGTAAAAGATGCAGATAAATTACAATACAGACAAAATTAAAACAGCGGGAAATAAAACTTTACTTTATTGATAAAATAGTTTGTACAACAATTGCTTTCCAATACCAGAGTATCATCTGTCTTACAAAATAAAGAAGCATAAAAATAACATTTGTATTCCCCAATGTAGCATAAACCATACCAGCGGAAAAGAGAGTCTGAAGCGATATATCCAAGAGTCTTCAAGCTTGGGAAGAGAACTGAGCCTAAGTAATAACATTCCCTCCCTACGGACCTGGGGGGGGGGGGAGACGGAAGACAAGAAAGCGAAAGAAAACAGAGTCAGACATTAAGTCTGGTAAGTTCAGTAACTTTCAGCATGTGAACAGAAAAAAGAAACACGACATGAATTAACTGAATATAAGATAATACCATAATGATAGGGTTAACAAGATAACATAAGGTTTATGCAAGATGCTAAGGCAAGATGAGATATGATTCCCTATTTTCTCTGCTTCGCTATTACCCTGTTATTCTGGATTCTATATCCCTGAACCACCTAACTAGTGTCCCAACTAAAAATATGTATAAAATGATAACGTGGTCCCAATCCCCTAAGTTGTGGTTGTTTCAGGTGTACATCTATTATTTATTACCTAGATCTAATCTAGGGTTTTTCTATCGAGTGCTCCCTAGATTCAACTAGGATTTACGCGACTTATCTAATGCTTCACAGATTCAGGGTTTATGCCACCTAGGTCCACTAGGGATTACGCTACCTGTCGAACGATGCCCCTAGTCTAGGACACACTACCTAGAGTGGTATATGTTCCTAGACTTTCGCCACGTATGCGTCGCGAATCGTTTATCGCTGTCTAGATGCACATGTCCTGAAATGTGCGACCCGAGTCCCGTGGCAGGGCTACTCTAGAAACACGAAACTCGGTCGGGAGCTTTTCAGATATCTGCCGGTGCATATGCTAAGGTCTGTTTTTCTACCAGTGGTTATGGTCCCATGTGACCCCTCCCTCAACTAATGAAAGGAAATCCAAGAAAATCAAGCACAAGAACTGTACTCTTGCCACCCTATGCCCGACTTTCCTATTGGCCAGCCTCACCCATAACTAGATAGCAAGTATATGGTCTGTTGGGAGTTCTCTGCCTTTCCGCATACGTACAACGATTGACTAAAGATGGTACGTAGACGACGAGTTGCTATCACAGGGCTACTGGTCTCGCCGAATCACGCTGGTCTATCCTAGTCTTTAGTTTGCCTTATATTGCAACCAAGGCACACCCTTGGTTCTTCTAACGCATACCTTAAGCTCTGTGATCCCAGGAGGATCATCTGCCACCTCACAGAGGGATACCAAGAGTATCCTCACGTCCCCTCGAAGCCTCAGGTTTTGTAACCCAATTCGTTGGAGCCCTCTCTAAGATCAGACGGACGTTCACTCCTACTTGTGATATACTAAGGATTACTACTTAGTTTTCTAACTAAGGTTTACCATTTAGTTTGTTGAATCATCGTTTTCTTAACTAAGGTTTACGACTTAGTTCATATTAACTAAGTTTTACTACTTAGTTCTTGTTCTTGTCAAGTTGGGTTGGTTAAGAGTCATTAGTCAATTCGAGTCAACTTAACCCCTTTCGTTTGTCATATTAAACTGGTTAAGTGTTATTAGTAGTTCATGTTGACTTAACCCCTACCACAAACCGAGTTATATTGGTTAAGTATTTTCTTATTACTTAACCCTACCCATTTATCTTGTATTGGTTAAACGTTCCCTTTAACCTAACCTTGCCCATCTGTTTTAACTGTCATGTTATAGTGGTTAAGTGTTCCCTTAGCTAACTTAATCCTAACATCTGTTTAATTAACATGTTATAATGGTTAAGTATTGTCCCTTCATGTTTTTAACTTAACCCTGTTCATTTATCCTGCTATGATGGCTAAGTGTTCCAAGTTTACATAACCCCACCTTCTAGTCTTAGGTAACATGTTAAATCGGCTAAGTGTATTAAACTTACTTAACCCCTACAAATCTTGTCTTGTTAACATGTTAAGTGGTTAAGTGTCCAGATTAGCCTAACCCCACTCATCGGATTTAGTTAACATGTTCAGTTGGTTAAGTGTTTTAGTTAACTTAACCCTACCATCCTCATCTAGTCTTAATTTATTCATTGAAGCACCGACCACTCACATTAGACAGGTATTGTTGCGGTTACTGGACAACCGGTTGGTTCCGGGCAGGTTTACACCGCAACTCAGTCTAACCTCGGGTCCTTATTGGGCTTAATGCCTTAAACTCTCACATTGGATAGGTATTGTTGTGATTACTAGACAGCCGTTTGGTTCCGGGCAGGTTTACATCACAACTCAATCCAACCTCGGGTTAGGCATATTTGTCTTTCCTAGATTTACATATTTATCCTCTTTGTCTATATGTAAATTGCTAACAAATTTGGCCTATATCATAATCATATGTCGTGCCCGTTAATATACTCATATTCTAGGCCAAAGTCTTGATTTATCTATCACCTAACCCAACTTGCAGTTTTATGCCAACTTGGAACTAGTATTCCTATTTACAGTACATATTAAAACTAGATTTTATATTCTAGTTCATCATTTATGCCCAAACTAGATTTATTATTCTAGTTTACCATTTTTACCTAAAACATAGTTTACTAGCCAATACTAGATTCAATGTATAAATTTACATATTCTCTAATTCATATTGAATTAGCCCAATTTGCATTTTAATAGTCATGTTATAATACATGTTCTAAATTATGTCAATCATAATCATGTTCATGTTCCAAACTATGCAAATTTCCATGTTTACAACCACGTTTAAGTCAATCCCATGTTTTTCCCAAATCGTATTCCCCTCGTTTGTGTAATCGTGATTCATCCTAGACTATAAATAAATCTAGATTCGTAGATAAAAGGGAATGAACCAGAATGATAGACATAATAATTGGCAAAATATGATGACCCCAAATTCACTAATTACAGATCTAACACATTACACTGAATAAATTGATTAAAGCATCGCAGGCCTATGAATCTGGTATTATTATGACATGAAAAAGGTTGAATAATAATATGGGTTCAAGAATATGGGTAGACCTAACTTAATAGGTAAATTCCCAAAATCAAGATCCAAAGATAATTAAGAACAGGCTGAATAGATAATCAAGTCTAGATCCACTTTTATAGTTATAATCCTAGGCAATACTTTCCTAGTCATGAATCATAGGCGTTTAGCCACAATTGTACTCGTTATGGTCATAGGCAATAGGTTCTTAGTCATGGTTTTCAAAGTCCTTATTATAGGCATAGGCGTCTTCTTATGTTCAAGAGTCATAGACAATAATTCTCATAGTCAATGAATCATAGTCATGAGTCACAGTTATTAATCACAATGGTTCTCAACCAGGTCCAAAGATATAAGCACCGATTCAAATAGAAAGATTGGTATGTTCCTTTATTCAATTAATTTCATGTCACAAATAGGAAAAAGGAATACAGATCTGAAAAGTAACCAACTTACAGAGATTAGATTCGTAGAAAAATAATCGTTGAAGCCGTTTGAATCTTTACTTGAATCCTAACTTGATTTGAATCTCCTCTTGAAAGATTTGAGCAGCATATCCTCGCCTTAGATTTATGTATTATTTTATTTGTATTTATTTTAATTAGAATCAGAGCAGAGTATAGGCGTAGAGAAGTTGTGAGGAGAAAATATGAAGTCTAGGGGTGTTTAAATAGGAGAATAGGAGTGTTTAGAGCCATCAGATCGGTCCAGAAGTCATCCGGTTCGTCAAAAAGGGGTAAAAATCATCACAGCCGTGATCTGCAGAAATGTGCCCAGGTCGACCCACAGGTCGACTGCGCAGTCGACCTGGTCAGGGGGGGTCGACTACCCAATCGACCTAGGCCTGGGCGGGAAATTTCCCGCCCAGCCTGCTTCTGGGTTTGAATTCGAATTTTGAATTCGAATTTCGAGCTGTTTTCGATTCTGAAATTTCCTGAAACTTCGGAGGGTCATATCTCCCTCATACGGACTCCGATTCTCGCAAACTCAGACTCGTTTCCAAGCAGAATTCCGAGATGAACGCAATGGCGCAGCCCTTTTCCCTTGATTTTGAATTTAAGATTTAATTCTGCCTTGATTTGTGAATCTTAGTGTTACAAAATTACGGGGTGTTACAAATCATGTGTTGAAACCCATGCCATTAGAAAGGAAATGTTGTTTCCTGTTTCGTAGAGTTGTCACGTTAAATATTTGGCTCGGCGATTTGGGAGGAGTCGTTGTTTTAGGGTTTTATAATTGGCTACTCAGAAATTTGAACCATTAGTGGGCTGATTTGGAGAGGCCCATTAGTGGGCTAGTGGGAGGCTATAAATATGGGGTTAGAGGCATGGAGAATAGTTTACTTTCTTCGCTCTCTCATTTGGTTAAGCTCATGATTCTCCTTGCTCAATCAAATACTTCATTCCTCCATTAAAATTCTAGATCTACATGTGAATATTGAAGATCTACATCGTTTGAAGCTAGATTTACATTAATCGAAGAGAGATTTCATCAAATTGAAGAGTTTGAAGTTAATTCTCCGATGTACAGATTTAGATACAAGTGTTTTTATGTTGTTATGAAGATTTGGTGAGTGATGTGCATCTCTCACGCGGATTCAATCAAGTATATGAGTTATATGATCATAATTTCATCATTTTCAAGTCATTTTTCTTATATCTACGTCATGGTAAGTGTATTTTAATATGAATCACCATAGGGTCTAATCTAGAAACTTATAAAAGGAAATTCCTTGTGTTAAATCTATGTTTAGATCCATATATATTCATTTAATCATTTGTTGAATCATTGTTTTGATGTTGATGATTCGTTGATGAAATTGAATGATTTTGAGTTGAGATGGATTAAAGAGTTTGGGAGTGTTAGGCAACATGTTTGGCAAGTTGAAAAATCATGGTTCGTCAAGAAAAATCAAGTGAATCGTGTGAATTTTCAAGAATCGAGCCAGAAACCAAGTTCTAGAAATTTATAGCAATTGATAGCGTTGGAAAAACGCCATGGAAAGTCCTGGAACAAGAATAAGCTAAAGTTGCATGTCGCATGTCACATCTCGTAGGTCAGATGAGATTTAACAGCGTTTGGAAAACGCTATGGAAAGTAAAAATGCCATGGAAAGTCCTGGAACAAGAATGTCGCATGTCGCATTCCGTATGTTGTACGTCGCACCTGAGCTATAATAGCATTTCATATTGCTACAAAAAGGCAGAGACACTATGAAAGCCAATTTTGATGTTTTGTTTAGTTTTCACACCAGATTTTGGCCGAATTGAACCAGGAGATATAGTAGCACTTCTGAAACGCAGTAAAGGAAGTTTTGACATTTTGGCCAGTTTTTCATAGCAAAAGAGCTGGAAATGCTATAAAATGCAGTATCGACCAAACGAAGCCTGTTTTTGAGTCGATAATGATTCTAGCTTTGACATGAGTTCAAGGGGGAATGTTTGAACCGGTGTGAGACGTTCGTTGATTGTTGAAAAGCAATGAATGTAAAGACAACTAAAGGGTGTTTTAAGTTAGTGGATAATGGTTGCTCAAGCGTGTTTTGAGCTTGTGAATAGTCGCAGGGGTTGACGACTAGAGGTGTTGAAGGCCCAGAGATTATCATTGTCATAGGTTCTAGCGAGCTAAGAGTAGGGGTACAATAGAGACATCTGAAAGACTGGTTGTATGGTCGAGTACCCTGGGTATCATTGAAAGGCCTAGGTACATATCGTTGAAAGGCATTTTGCTAGAACTGGGGTTACCATTAGCACTTGATCGATGGTAGAATGATATGGCCTATTGTATGATTAGCGATGGTTTCAAAGCAGGACTAACTGTGATAGCCAGAGTCTATCATGTATGATTGGTTGTTTTTCTTGTACCGTATCACGTGGATTATTTGACGTCGAGGGAGAAGTTTTTTGGGTGCTTTTTTGATATTGGTTTAGGCCTCTAGGGCTTTTTCTTAAGGGATGTTGAGCTCGATTAAGATGGTTTACGTGAGATATATAATTGGTTGTTATGATTGATATTGTGGGTTACTTCTGATTGCCATGAATGAGTGGTTGTCTGATTGCCGTGGATGTATGGTTGAAATGCTTGTTTTGTAAAGGCTATACTGTCTGATGTCGGGAAGATGAGGTTGAGTTTCTTCTCTGGTGAAGTAGGTAGATTAGTTTTTTTATCTTCCTACTCTCATATACTTTATTGATGATGTTAGTTAGTTGTTTTATCGCTCACTAAGACTGTTGTCTAACTCAAGGTTTTACGTTTCCTCATATTACCTTGGGTTATTCATTCGATTTTTAGATGGGCAGACTAAGTGGCAGGTGACAAGTGATAGCTTAGTGAGGACGTTGTTGCAGTTCGAAGGCGAGGAGGAGGTGGTGTGTTATCTTTCCTACTATTTAGTGTTTGGATTCCCGATGGTTGTTATTCTTCTCTAAGTGTTGTAATGAGGCAAAATTTGTACGGATTTATATTGTAATCCTGGTGTTTGGATATACTTTCTAGTTGATATGTAAGTTTGGTGTTTTCCATTCTAATATGTGCACTAATATTACCTGTTGTATATGTTCTATTATATTTTATCTTTGCGTTGTGAGTTGTACGACATGTTCTGCTTTTGTTATCTTATCTCGATGATCGTTCATAGTTACCCGACACGTCTTTCAGCACTTTATTCCTCTTGTTTAAGTGTAGGGGTTATGGGCGGTCCTCACAAATCAAAATATACCAAGGAATAGTTTGGTATTTAGTAAAGGAATTCACTAAACATTGAGCACGTATACCTTAGACACAGTTCTATAAAAATCACATTTGTGAAGATATAGAATTTTATTGGATTTGTGAGTTATTGCGGAGAAATTATAGGAAATTTTTCTAAAATGAATGTTCTCTTAACTTACCAAGGAAAGTTTAGATTTTATTGGCACTAAGTGTGAAGCTACCTTTAAAGAGTTTAAAAGGAGTTTTAGGAAACACTTTAGTACCAAATCTACTAAGTAGCATTAAGTACAAGGGCCAATAGGAAGAGTTACCTTGTGATGATTGTCATTAGTTCTTTAGTTATGTCGTGGAGGCGTTACCTATAATGAGAAAGGTTTGAAATGTCAATGACCATAAATCATTGATTTATTGGTCCTCTACAAAGGGATTGGAATTTAAGACAACAGAGACTAATAAAATTAAAAAATCCAATAATTTTTTGTTTTCACAAGCTATGGAATGGAGTAAATGTTGTTGACATTAAATTCTTGATTTTTGGTAATATGGATTTTAGAGTGGAAACACAGGAAGCGAATGTAGCTTCTATGGAAATACTCTGTAATGTTACAAGGGAAGTGTTTCTATGGATTTTTGGCTTACCATGTTTGAGAAAAGAATATAAAAGAAATCAAATTTTGAGCTAACCAAACACAAATAGTAGCATTAATAGCAATCCCGTGTTTGAAGAGGGACATGTGACTTTATATGATTCTTGTTAGCATTGTTAGTAATTTGAACCCATCTTGCCTTCATATGTTTTGGCAAAATCTCTAAAAAGTTATAGGAACCGAGACTGAATAAATAAGGCCTTAAAGGATTTACCTTGGAAGTATACCTTAGATTATGGTGGGACATTAAGATGAATCTTACTTATAGTAATGATTGATATTAAGAGTTTGGTGTTCATCGAGGTTTTTTCATTTAGGCATGAAATGAGAATCCTTGGAATTCCATTTCTTTAGTGATAACTCATGAGGATAAGCCGGTACTTAATTGTCAAGACCGAATTAATAAAACCCAATGATGTTAGATCTTTATATGATCACCGATTTGAAAGAGGAAATAAGTTAGTTGTTAAGAAACTGGTTGAATATTTATATTCTTTAGGTGAAATGAAAATAAAAATTTTAGTTAAATTAATGACAAGGTAAATATTCGTGTTCCTCGAAAAAAAACTTGAAGGAAAGGATTTTTTATCAAGGAAAAGGGAAATTCGGGATTCCACTTTAAGTCTAATCCCACACATATATACGGACCTAGAAATGGACATTTTTGAAAGATATTATTCTTTGATATGAAATTTTGTATTTTTTGATAGAAGTTAACAATATGTTTCAAAAAGAATTTTTTGTAACTCTATAAATAATAAGTTTGCTGACAAATATTTTTCAATGAGATTTTAAAGGATAAATCGAGTTTCGAAAAATATAAAGAATTTAAAAAAGAATTGAGTTCTTATAGGGTTGGACAATATAAGTGAAAATGATGGAGGAATGCAAGATTAGAAAGGTGAAGATGTGAATTTGGAATATGAATACGATAAAAATTAAGTAGGTTATGAGAACTCTACTTTCAGGGTTGAATAGACTCTAGAATTTTAAGCCAAGATGTAATGACAACTGAGCTTTATAAAACTAATTAAGAATAAATTCAAAAAAAGGAAAGACGATAGGAAGTAGAAGGAAAATTGTTAGAGGTAGATTAGTTAAATTGCTTAAAAAAAATTCTTTCTAGAGTAACTAGAGTAGGTAAGACGATAAAGCTCTCCAATGGACTTGGTTAGAATGACTCAACAATTACAAGAGTAACCATTCAGCTGGGAGAAATGGAGAGGAGGTATGAGTCACTAGTTAGTCATCATGTGATAGGGCTTTAACCAATTCTGCAATTAGATCTATCATCTCATAGGGGTAATTTTAGACATAGAGACTTGGGTATCTTAGGAGAATCCAATTTTCTTACTCGCATTCTTTTGACAAATATTCCTTATATATTATATCATTAGCCTTTCCTTTAATTATGGTCTTTTTCTTTAGTATTATTGAGAAAAGCAGATCTTAGGGTTGAGTTTAATGGATGGTATGATTTTATGCAAACATTTTATATTCAATGGATGCAAATGGTTGCAAGTGTTTATTAGTGGATGCCAATGGATGCATATACACACACTGGGGACTATTAGAGATCGACAAACTAGGTCACCAAGCATATGCATATGGGTATGTACTACATTTTTATTACTTATTCCATGGTTTCTATATATAGGTGATTATCATATGGTTTTTACATACAAATGATGATTATTGTATACGTATAGAATTATCAGTTATCATTAGGATCTTTGCATGCATTTGGATTTATGGCATAAGCATATTTGCATAGAAATGGGGTAGACTAGATCATTAGGCCATATTTTTCATTATACAAAAATATACACAACACTATTGCGTAATAACATAGACTGCATTAGAAAACGTATGGACAATGGACGCAATAAATGGTGTTTAAGTAGATGGGTGTAGACACTGGTTGTGATTGCTTACTTCATTCTTCTGTCTTTGGAGATTTTGGGGAGAAATCCTTTAAGGAGGAAAGAACGTAAAAAACCCAAAATTTAAGTAACAATAATCAATTAAATAATTCAAATGATAAATAAGTTTATGAAATTGTCAGGATTTAGCCGAAGGGTTATATCATTAAGTCCATTGCAATTTTTTGAGCAATTTACATATATAACTTTTAAAAATAAGAGTGTATATGAGAGTGTCATTAAAGAAATAAGAATTCAGAAATTAAACAGCATAAGGAAATTATCTGTGGGCAAAGGTCACGCAACCTTGCCCATGGTCAGCTTATTGATCGACCCCTTAAAGCGGCAGGTCGACCCGCCATATATCCTAGATATGAAAATGTTTGGGCACTAGCCGAAGTTTGTAAAAACTTAAATCGTGAGAATCGGAGTGTTATTCATTTGATCAGATGGTTAAATTTAGTTCCATAATTTAGCGCACCATATTTAATCAGCAAATCCTACAATCTGAGATCCCCAAGCTCCACTGAACCCTAGACCTAGCTATTCTCTCACACTCAAATCTTTTCTCTCTGGGTTCCTTTTGTTTAAGGAAAAGTCCTAAATCTAAATATTTTCAGCAACAAATTTTAAAATATAAAATTTATAAGCAACCTGTTGCAGGATGTTAGAAGACGTGGATTAAAGCTAAGAATGACAGGTGAGTGTCAATAATTATTTTAAATTTTTAAGTAACTTAAGATAATACGATTTTAATAGTTGTTGTTTTCTTAAAATTCTTAAGTTATTTTTCATTGAGTATTTCCTGTCTTTTCTTACAGTTTTTTGATAATTTCTGCAAAATTGATTTTTTTCTAGTCGTTTTCTTACAGTTAATTTATTTCCTTTAATTATTTACAGTTTTCCATAGTTATTTACATTTATTCTTAACGATTGACAAAATTGAAAATTTTACTTTTAAAAATGTAGATTTAATCCCTTTTTTGACGTGAAAAATAATGTAAAGAGACTGAATTTTAGGAATTATGGATTAGATATTAGAACCTTAAATTTACAGAAACATTATATAACTTGTAGATATACGATAAAATAAATTAGGCAAATTATAGGAATCTAAGTAAATTATGACACTTGTTACAATCTAAAAGGAAGAAAAAAAATCTTAGTATGATACTGAAAACTATCTTGGGAATTCAGAACATTGTAATAAAATGAATTCGAAAGAAAAGAATAAAACCTATTAGGATAAAAGTATAATATCATAGGCCCGGGCCAGGGACTGAGTCAGTGCGTTGGGCTTGGATTTGGGATTGAGCCGAAAAAAGAAACTTAGATCATGGATTAAATTAATAAATAAAACTTAGATCATGAATTGAGTTAAAATAATACTCAAGTTAAGAACTGAATATGAGAGGAAACACAACTAAAATATTATTGGTATGACTCATACCACCAGTATTCCCATTCAGGTCCGTGATGATCTAAAATCTACGATTGAGATCGAACTGCCATGCTGAAGCAGGTAAGTAAGTAGTCAAAAGATTGGGTTAACAACAATGGGGAAAGGGGCGCAATTAGAATATTGGTTGATAGGGCTTATTCTTAGTAGCATTCCTATTCAAGTTAAGGACTTATGATCTCAAATTACGATTAAGTTCGAGCATGCTATGCCAAAATCGGAAAATAGGAGGTCAAAGAGGTGGTGTGAAAGGTTAGTGGTGCTTGCAATACCATGCGTGCAGAATCAAAGGTGGTAAATATTGTGCTACTGCGTTTATGTGTTAATTTGTGTCTTTCGGTAGTAGGTCGACAGAAGGTGATTCATGTTGATACGGTTTCACGACCTGTAGGTTCACAGTGACATGCTACCATGATAAGAGGTGGTAGGCTGGGAAAGCTGATCATTGAGTAGAATTAGTGAAGCTTATCCTAATAAGATTTTTGATAATAGTAGAAAGAATGCAAATAATCAAACAATCAGCTTGAACTAAATAAACAACTTATGTAACTCATAAACCATTTTAAATCATGCATGAACACACTGCCTTATAATACTAGAACTATAGCTAAGTCTATTATCTTTACATTGATTAGAAATGCTAGTAATTACTTTCACTCACTAGACTTTATGTTTGAAAGACTACGCTTTCTTCCTCCATTAGGATCGTAGGACAAAGGTTGATTTATACTGGCAGCTTGGGAGATTCAGTTGCGGAGATTTACTTTCCTTACTAGTGATGTACTCTCTTCTATTTTATGTCGTTTCATTTGTCATGGTTTTGATTTTTACTTTTGAGGGTAAGTGTTTCATTTTATACTCCGATTTGGCAGTTCTAGGATGAGATTATGTAAGCAAACAGTTCGTTATTAAAACTCATTTTGAATAAAGTATTCTTTTGAATAATCAGCTATTCCTGTTCCGTTGTATTTATATTTATGTCTTTTGAGTCTTGGTTTCTAGGATTGTTTCTTTATACCTAAAATGCTCCACATTTCTTAACAAGGTTCGACTATAGGAAATGCTAGGGGTTGGGTTTTACACAATGGTTAATGCCTTTTATCATTGGGAAAAATACAACAACAGACATTGTCAATTATAGCAGAATTATGTTACAATGGGCTGGATAAGTCATAGCATAAATTTTACTAAAGAAATTATTAAATATCCACAATAGATTATAACAGTTGTTAAAAATGTTATAGCAGCGACCATAAAACATTATTGAAAATTATACTACATTGAGTCTTCATAATAACTAAAGCCCGTTGGAACTTTGTTACAACATCGCATATTTAGATAAGCGCTGGCCCATTCTGAATTTACTTTTACAACGGTTATTGCTCACAGTAAAATGGTCGTTTTGTTGTAGTAAAGCCTCTCGATAAAGGCCAATTCCTCTTTACGGGCTTTTCATATTGTAGAAGTCATCATCATTTTTCCAAAACTTCTCACCATCGATGTTATTTCCTGTGAAACTACCACTTGAATTCTAAACTAATATCCAATAAACAGTACATGTTGTTGCAACAGAGTAAGTTTTACTTGCTTCTTCCTTACCTAATTTCTTCTGTTTCATTTTCACCATTTTTAACTTTAACCATTTCAATTTTAGCTTCAATTCTAATTGAAGGTGAATGCTAATGAATTACGTCTAACATATCATTCAAATATTTTCACTTTTTTTTCATTTTGTTGTATTCTGGGCTTGAAGATCTTATATTTCTTCGTCACTTTTAGCAATGCCTTCTTCAACATTTTATTCCCCTATTTTTGCTTTTTCTTATCCTTAAAACTACGTCCAACTTCAGGATTAATGATTTTGAAGGTGTTACGACCATAAAGAAAAATATCATGCTATCTTTTGCAAACAACATCATTGCAAATATCTAGTTGTTGTGCATTAAGATGTATTGTTGTTAATCACTTGCATCATCAATGTCAATTAGAACGAATGGTCTCCATGTGTTATAAGTTGATGAGTCGTGGGCCAATTGTGGTATGACAAATTGATAGTAAGGATATAGATGGTGATGGATGCTTGGTATAACTGAGGGAGGATGAAGTTGAGTGTCGTGCAAGTTTTGGTATGGCGTGTAAACATACTCATGTTGTGATATAGATATTTGTTATAGGTTTTTAGGAATGATATTGTTTTTTTTAGTTAGTTGTTTTTTAACTAGAAGAAGACACGATCTATAGTATTGAGCAATGATATAAAAAGCATGGTGTGGAAGATAGAACAAGGGATGATATGTATGAGGTAGTTAAAGAAATAATGTCGTTGGAAAACAACCAATGAGATGAACTTTAGGGGGAATTAACCTTACAAAGACACTATCATTTTAACCATCATTCCCCATTCAGTTCACAAATATCAAAACAAAAAAACCAGCCATGGATAAATGAACAAGTTATACCTAATTGCATGGTGGTTAGCCTAGTTCACTTTTTTGACAAAACAAGCCATTGCTGGTTGTGTACTAATATATCTTAGTTTAATGAAAAAGTAAATTTACCCTCTTGTTAAGTATGAGTATGACGTATAGTATCAAAATTCCATTATTTGGTAGACAAACTACCAAATATCATTTAATTTTATTAATAAAATTAGTTTATTGCAAAATTACTTAAAAGAATGGGCTAAAACATAAAGTATAAAGGGAAAAATGAGGTGAGTTTTACAAATAACCAAGATATTTTCAAATGCAGGCACTCTATTTCAAAAGTAGAGTACAATGATACAATGTATTAGGAATTTAGTTTTTATTGTTTTATGTGATCAATATTTTGTTATTGAATAAAAAATTAATTTTACCATTCTAGTTGATACAATGATGTTATACATAATGAAATTGTCATTATTTAGTACTTAGTAGAAATGCTAATAAGTATTAGTTAACTGAACTCATTTAGATAGTTTGAATTCTCAACTACTAATATGTGAAATTAAATATGAATCTTAAGTATAAATTTTTATTTTCAAATAATTTATATAACTTTAATTGCATATATTAAAAGTGTAAAACGAAGGACGGGTATTAGTAAATAATGGTAAAACATTAAACTAAAAGGTTTAAAAATAAACATTAAGTGAAAAGAATAGAGAAAACGGTTGAAACTAGGTTAAGGGGATTAGAAAATTTTCCTGTTTTGTATATTTTAACAAGCGCAATAGAATTAGGGTGCTACTATTCATACCCCAATTTACACTTCTGGCCACCAAAACTGAAAGCACCCCAAAACTTTCAAATTCCTCTATTGGCCACCGTCTAAATTAATAACCTAAAAATGGAGAGGCCACCAACACCTTCCTCTACACGAACATTTCTTTCCTCACTTACATCATGCATTATGTCTTTTGAGTCATTTGATCGAACATCTTGCATCATATTATCACAACCATCATGTATACCGTCTAATTTATCATCATTCAAAAACTCCATCTATCAAACGACCAAAATAAGTTAACGCAACAATTTGTAATAGAAGATACGTAAGTTATATGAATAAAAACCCTACAAGTCAAAACGTACATTGTCATTCTCTATTACAACGTCGTCAAATTTAATGTCCTCCAAACTTGAAACTTCTGATGGAGCGGAAAAAATATCCTTAAATGCAATGAAAAACCCTAACCATTAAAAAAACCCTAACAACATGTTTATGACATAATAGAAAACAATAAAAATGAAGCAATTCTAACCACTTTTTTAGCTTCATCTTCCATCTATATTAGGCACAAAAGAATATCTACTTTTGTTAGGTTTTTGGATTTGAAATTGTAGAGAAGTTGTAACAACCCGGAAAATCAAAGCCAATATAAAATTTTTATTTTGGCAATTTTAAAGAATTTTGAACATTTAAAATGAATTATTTTAAATAATAACGATGAGAAATTTATTTTTGAATGGAATTAGAACGTGTATATATATATATTTGAATTGATGTTGGAATATAAATATTTATTTTAATTTTAAAAGGAGTTAGAAATAGCGCGACAGTTCGAAAATTCAACTTTGAACTTTGATTGAATGTACATGATTCAAATTAAACCGTATTTTAGTGAAATCAGAAATATTTAAATCTGTTTAAAAATATCTTTCTAAGATGCTAAAAAATTGAAATTTCATAGCGGGAATCAAAGGTTATGGCCAGTTGAATATTCATAATGGTCGCTATGGAATAAATATAGCCAGTAATAATAGGCATTTTGCAAACGGGATCTGTTTTCGAAGAAACTACTTTGGTTGGATCCGAAATGTCAAATTATTGCTTGGTTTCAAATTCCGTAATTTTTGGAATTAATATATGAGCATGGAAAAGGAAAATGCGTTTGGTAATTTCAGTTTGAATTGGATCAACCAGAAAAAGTCCATTTTTCAAACGGTCTCCAAATTCGACGAAATCAGCTTTGTTGGGACCGTATCATCCCAACATAGCTAGATTTATTTTTCTGGAATTTTTAGAATCCGTATGTGGCCCCGGCAAATTAAAATGTATGTTAAAATCTAAAATTGAATGTTTTATATTTTAATTTGAAGAATAACTGACTGAAACAGTCGAATAGGCTTACGATACATATTTCATTGTGTCCAGAATAGGGGTATTCAGATAGGGTAGATAGTCATTGGGTTTGATTTGGAGTTCGCATGGAGCGAGGGGTATTTTCGGATTTAAAGAAATTAAATAATAAATTATAAAACCCTAGCCCGATCAGAATTCGTCGTTCACAAACCAAAATCTGTAACCTCCCTCCCTATGAATGGCGGCTCTCGTTCCTGCCTTCTCTTCTCTTTTTCTCCTAAATCATTCAACGAAATCACATGCCCAAGTTATGGTTTTTGTAGATCAGCCCTCGATTTTCAAATCCATATAACCCATTCCCAATACCATGGTGTATTTTTTGAGATCTGCTCCTCCGAAGGCGCGCCATTTGAAGCTCCGCCCAGATCGCTTGACGCCGTCGAACTGAAGGTGGGTCCCAGCGCCGTGAAGCCTGTTCCGAGAACTTCGACGTGGTATCGTCTGATTTTGGTCTCGAGCAACGGACTTAGCGTGAAATCGAAACCAAGATTTGAACATGTTGCTGAGGTACACGGCTATTTAATTTTAAAACTGTTTTAACACTTTAAAGCGTTGCGAAGTTTGATTTTCAAAAAAAAATCATAACGTTTTCGTTTGTGGTCAAAATCCAGTGAAACGAGAGACACCAGGGCCGTGAGGACTTCTTCTACATTCTAGAAGAGACAGAATTTTTTTAGAGCTCGCTAAAATTTTTGGCAAAGCGAAAAGCATTGTGAGATTTGTAAATTCAATTTAACTTTAGAAACAAAATATATTAGGTTGTAGATAGAGTTTAGAAACTCCCGGCTCCTGTTGTCCACAAACCATGGATGGCTTGATTTTGGTTGACGCGAAATTTGGTTGATAAATGCGAATGGTTGATGTGGTTGTTGGAATGAAACAAAATTAGAATTGTTTGTGGGAAAATATTCAATATGATATGGAAGTGATCGAAATATTTAGATCATAGGAATAAGCCCCTTAGGGAACGCCGCGAGGCCTAAGGTATTGTGAGGAGCCGTACTCGGGACGGTGCCGGTTTTAAAACCCCCTAACGTTATGCTGCCGAAATTTTCTATAATATTCATGTGTTTGATTTATATTCATGTGTTGAAATATATTCATGTGTTGATAAAATATTCATATGTTGAATAAAATATTCGAACGACAAAAAAACACATTTTTATCATGTATATGAAGTATATAATATATTCATATGTTAAATAAAATATTCGAACGATAAATATCACATTTTTATCATGTATATAAAGTATACAAAATATTCATATGTTGAATAAAATATTAGAAAGATAAAAATCACATTTTTATCAAATATATGAAGTATATAAAATATTCATATGTTGAATCAAGGATTAGAACCATAAAATTTACCTTTTTATTGTATGTGTGAAGTTAAAATTATTGATGTGTTGAATAAAAAGGTTTGAACAATAAAATTAACATTTTTATGGTGGATATGAATCACTAAAAATATTCATGTGTTGAAATAAACATTTGTTGGTTAAAAATATAATTTTTAACCTGTATGTGGAGTAAAAATGGTTTAGGAATCGACGAAAGAATTATATTTGTGTGTGTGTGTATATATATTAAATTAAAACGGATCGAGCCCCCTACAGTTCGCGTTTTGGAATCGAAATTTTAAACGATAATACCGAGAAATCCGACCATCAGATATGGGTAAATCAAATCTGAATAAAAACAGCGCCAGAATGAATTATATATATATATATATTAAAATAAAATGAATAACGATGCTATGGTTCGCGTTTTGAAATCGTAACTTTAAACGATGATATCGGAAGATCAGACACCATCGGATTTTCCCAAAACTGGAACCATTGGGTCCGCTTTGAAAAGATCTTTCCAACGATATAAAGTCTGTAAAGATCCAATGGTTAGATTTTCAAATATATGTAAATCAAATCCAAAGAAAAACAGCACCATGGCCGCGTTATGGCTTGAAGCGTCTTTTAAATAAAATGGGCGATTTTTAAATAAATAAAAATAGTGATATATCGTTATAAAATATTATAAACGATATGGAACGGAAATAAACCGATTTTACTTAGTTTGTTTGATATTTTGATGGTTGGATGTGTTTGACATGAAAATTACATTAATGAACTGAAATATAAATGTCAAATAATTTAACCATGAAATGAATTGATTTGAATTCTAAATATACGTGAATTATTTGAAAAGGCTGAGGTAAATCTCATTTCAAATAATTGATCGACGATGAAGACGGTGGTTGAAGACTGGAGATCTTCACATTGTTTGGATGATTACTGATGTCTTGATTGGGAGGCATCCCCAGGCAAGGTAATAAGTGGTGGTCCTCCATATGTACTTGGAGATCGACCGGGTATGCGCGGGCCTCTCTCATGTATTGGACATATGGGACGAGGAATAAGGTGCCTCCGATTTCGTTCAGACCCAGAATGGACTTGTAAATGGACTGTGTGTCTTACATAGGATTTTATTATGTGCTAATCGATTTCTATTAAATATACATCTTCCTGGTGAAGGAGAATTTATTCTCTTACTTCATCCTGCTTTAAGACGTACAGGATCGGAGGTTGTATATCGATAGACATCAGTCGCATGGAATGAATTGCCTGTGTGGCATGCCTAAGTGGAAAATGATCAAGGCTTTTGTTGAAAGGCAGAGCCTTGTGGTTGATGATCAAATCATAGCTTTAATATAGCACCACTTTGTGTATAGCGTTAATTCTCAAGCCTCACACCCCATTGTGAACCAGAAACGGGGAAGGATCCCGGGAGGACATGTGTCTCTTTCTAGCTGGAGGTGGTGCCAGGGTTTTACATATCCTGACATTTATATATTTTTACCTATGTGGTTGTTGGAATGCGAGGCGCATCGGATGTATCGGTCACTATGGTGTTGATGGTTTTACGCCCCATAGGGCAGGGAAATGTATTGTTCAGGGATTTTTAATCCACTACATGTGGACCGGCCCTGTGGCTCCTAGGTGCAGTTGCAGCTGTTCCTGAGACATGGGATAGATTGTCTCGAAGCGGTGAGAACGATCCTTTGCCTTGGTTCATGATGGAAATCCAACTTCCAATACGACACTGTGCGATTTTGATTGTAGAGCCTATATATGGCGACATAGTTGTATGGGGCACTTATTTTGTCTATGATTGATACATTATGATAGAAATTGTTTTTGAAACATATAAACACTAGTAATAATATCAATTGGTTTTGTTTTATACGTACTAAGCATATTTTGACCATTATAAGGTATAACTCTATCCTCCGGTTTGCGTTGCATTGTGTGATGGGACTTGAGTCTTATAATGGCTTCATTTTTTTTAAAAGCATCGCGTTTTTTAAATACTTCACTTTATTCATGCACTTGCTATCACTGGAGTAAACCCATTTCGCGTTAGCAGTGTGGTCCTATGATTTGCCTTATTATTATTGTTTAACCAGTTAATTAGATTTCTCATGTCGGTCCCATGACTGACTCGAAGTTTGTTTCACTTTGCAAACTCAGGTGCCCTTATTTCTACATGGGCAACCTTGTATTCAAGTTTTAGCAGACTCATTCTGGATAGCTATGGAGTTGGAGATGGATTATGTCATTTCTATTTTACTGTTTCAGACACTGTTATGTATATTATGTTTGATTCCGCTGCAGACATTTTATATTGAACTAAAACTGTATTTTGTGCTAAGTATGAACCTATTATGCTGTGTAACTCTGATGATTATTATTTCCAGTGTAATTTGATGTACATTAGCAGGTGTAATTCTATATTTCTGTTCTACTATTATTTGTTTATGTGTTATATTCCACTGATTATCCTTGCCACCGTCGCACGGGGGTTTGGGTTGTCTCAGTTGGTATCAGAGCTTTGGTTAATCTTAGCCCCGGAATATAACATATTAACGAACTCGTCAGAAATAGAACCAGTAGTGTTGTAGGGAGAATAACCCGTTACAGATAGGATCGGTAAGGTCCTAGAACCAGAAGGTATAACCCTATGACTCAGCAATTTAATGAGCCAGTTATGCTTCCTCAACCAGAACCAGATCCAGACGCTCTAGTAAAGAAATATCGAAATGTGGGTAGAGTACAGTTCTCGGGCAAAGAATCTGTTATTCAAACACAGGCGTGGATGAGTTCTTCAGAGAGAATTTTTCGAGGCTTAAAGTTGAGAGATGATCAGAAAGTATTACTGGCATCTTGGGCACTCAAAGAAGAAGCTTTAATCTGGTGGGATTTGATCAAGATGGGAAATCCAGAAGGTAATATTACCTACGATAAATTTAAAGAACTTTTCAAAGAAAGATTTATTCCCGAACAAGATGTTGAGCAGCTATATGATGAGTTTTACAATCTGGAACAAGGAGATATGACCATTCGAGAGTATCAGAATAAATTCGATAAACTTTCTCGTTTCGGCCTACATCTAATTCAAGATCCTAAGGGGAAGAATCCGAGATTTATTATTGGTCTTCAAAGAAAATACCAGAGTAGTGTAATGGCACATCTGAAGCTTCCTTTCTTGGAAGTGATAGAAATGGCTTGTCGCTATGAGGATCTCGATAAGCAAGGTCTTTTATACGATGAAGAGGAAGGCAGTTCTAGTAGCAAAAGGAAATTTAAAACTGATAGCCCTGAGGCGATTACAAAGCCTGAGGTCAGTAAGAAGCTCAGAGTTAATAAGAAAGGGATCAAGTCTAAGAAAGAACCATTAACGACTGCCATATGCAATAACTGAAATAAGCAAGGGAATTTGCTAAGGAATTGCAAATCTTCAAAGAAGCGAAAGAATGTTGGATCTAAATCCAATAAGGAGTTTCAAGAGATCAGAAAATGCAATCTTTGCCATTAGGCTGGCCATGTAAAGCAAGATTGCAGGCTTTTGAAAGTGGCCAAAGAGGCTCAAATCAATAGCACAACAGAAGTTCCAACATCCTCACCTAGTCAGGAAAGGTCAGTTGTTTTGGAAGGCATGATTACTGTTAAAGATATTCCAATTAAAGTACTATCTGATATAGGCACTTCACGAAGCTTTGTTTCGACTAATATGGTTAAGAAATTGGATTTAAAATTAAGAAAGCTCACAGAACCCATCGGTGTCCATAATCTGATTGGGGGTTCCATCGATCTCAGTTGGATTTGTAGAGTGCCTGTCTCTTTCTCCCATTATCGATTTCCTTGTAACTTGATCATCATGAATTTCTCTGAGTTTGATATCATTCTCGGACTGGATTGGCTAACTAAATACAAGGCTGAAGTTAAATGTGCAAAAAGAGTAGTTAAAGTTACAACGGAACTTGCCAATATAGTTATGCCATGTGAAGGTCCAAATTCAAATAGAAAGGAATTTTGGTCAGCTCTAGATGTTTCTCCTGCTCCTATAGGAAATCCACCTGCTTCTATAGAAAATATTCCTGTTACTATAGAAAATATTCCGGTTGTCAAGAATTATGCGGATGTGTTCGAAGAAGTGGGTAGCTTACCTCCGCAAAGAGAAATTGAATTCCGGATCGATTTAGTTTCGAATGCCCGGCCAGTAGTGCATCCAATTCGAAGGATGACCTTAAAGGAAAAAGAAAAGTTGGATGACCAAACTCGACAGCTTTTATGGAAAGGTCTGATCAGGCCTAGGTTTTCTAATTAGAGAGCTGTTGTGGTATTTTTCCAAAATCTGACAGTACCCTCAGGCTATGCATTGATTATCGTGATTTGAACAAGCAGACACTAAAGAACAAATATCCATTGTCGTGGATCGATGATTTATTGGATCGTCCGAATGGAGCTCAAGAGTTCTCATGGATGGACCTAGCTACAGGTTTTCATCAGCTTCGTATTGCCGAAGAGTGCGTTCCTTTGACAGCATTCAGAGGTCCAGACTTATTCTATGAGCGGTTAGTAATGTCGTTGGCCTATGTAACGCTCCTGCATATTTCGTCGATTTAATGAATAGAGTGTTCCGAGAAGTATTGAACAAACTCGTTCTGTTATTCATTGATGATATTCTAATCTTCTCTAATTCAAATGCCGAGCATGAGAAACATTTGGAACAAGTTCTTGAAATTCTGAGAAAGAATGTTTTGAAAGCTAAATTTTCCAAGTGTATATTCTGGCAAGATGAAGTAAAGTTTCTTAGTCACGTTGTATCAAAAGAAGGAATTTCTGTGGATCCGATTAAAATCACAGCTATTCAAGATTGGAAGTAGCCAACCACAACCACAGAAGTTCAAAGTTTCCTAGGATTGACTAGTTATTATCGGAAATTCATTATGGATTTTTTGAAGATATCTGGTTCATTAACACAGGTTACTAAGAAACATTCAAGGTTTAAGTGGACTCCACAATGTGAAACAGCTTTCTAGGAGTTGAAATTAAGATTGAAACTGCTCCAGTATTAACAATTATTGACGGCAATCTGGATTTGACGGTCTGGACAGATGCTTCTATTGGAGGTCTTGGTGCGGTATTAATGCAAACAGGCCATGTGGTAACTTATGCTAGTCGTTAATTGAAACTGCATGAGAAGAGATATACAACTCATGATCTTGAGTTGGTAGTCGTCGTGTTTGCTCTGAAAATCTGGAGACATTATTTATTGGGTGAGAACTCGAACTATATACCGATCATCAGTCGTTAAAGTACTTGTTCACCGAGAAGGATTTGAATCTGAGGCAGTAGTGTTGGTTAGAATTTCTCGCAGCATACGATCTCGATATTTTGTATACTCCGGGGAAAGCCAATGTTGTGGCTGATGCACTCAGCAGAAAGGATGTAATCATTGTCAATCTTATCATTACGCCTTTGTTGATGGATAAAATATCCGTTCTTCAGAAAGACGATAATTTTGTTTAAGAGATGATCAAAAGAATTCAATAGGGCGAAGTCTCCAGTTTCCAAGTGGGTAGCACGGGAGTTCTGAGATTGAAAAAAAGAATTTGTGTTCCCGACATCTCCCAGCTCAAAAGAGAAGAGTTAGACGAATGTCACAAGTCCAAGCGGAGTATCCATCCAGGGGTTAGTAAAATGCATAATGATCTCAAGCGAACATTCTGGTGGAAGGCGATGAAAAGGGACATTTCAATATATGTTAGCAAGTGTTCTACTTGTCAACAAATCAAAAGCGATCAACAGAAACTTGCCGGATTGTTGCAACCGTTGGAAATTCCGAACTGGAAGTGGGAGCAAATTTCCATGGATTTCATAGATGGTTTGCCTCGAAACAAGAAAGGAAACGACAGTATATGGGTGATCGTAGATTGTTTCACGAAGACAGCCCACTTTATACCTGTCAAATCGAATAGAACGGCTCAAAGTCTGGCACAGATTTAGTTTAAGGAAATTGTTAAACTACGTGGAGTTCCCATGAGTATCATTAGTGATTATGACCTGATTTCTGCTAGTAAATTCTGGGAAGCATTCCAAGCAGAATTATGGACAAAATTGAATCTGAGCACCGCATATCATCCTCAAACAGATGGCCAAACTGAGAGGGTGAATCGTATACTAGAATATTTATTGCGAGCTTGTATTATTGACTTTGGAGGATCATGGGAAGACCACTTGCATTTGGCTGAGTTCTCATACAACAACAGTTACCAAGCGAGCTTGCAAATGTCACCATTCGAAGCACTGTATGGTAGACCGCGCAGATTTCCTGCATGTTGGGTAGAACCTGGAAATAGACTTGTATTGGGGCCAGATATGATTCGTGAAGCTTCAGACAAAGTTGATTTCATCAAGAGACAATTGCAAATAGCTCAAAGCCGACAGAAGAGCTATGCAGATTCGAGAAGAAGAGATTTGGCTTTTTCTGTGGGTGACTATGTGCATCTAGGGGTTTCTCCAATGAGAAGAGTAGTCCGATTTGGCAAAATAGGGAAGTTGGCGCACAGATTTATTGGTCCATTCCCTATACTCGAACGGATTGGAACTCTCGCTTATAGATTTCAATTACCCGGCTGGATACCTGGTGTACATGATGTATTTCACGTATCTCAACATAGAAAGCATGTGCATGATCAGGACTTGGTCGTGGAAGAAGCCATGCAACAAGACTTGGAAATTACTCCCGAATTGGCAGTGAGAAGGGAGCCGATAAAGATTATTGGCAAAGAGACTAAAGAGCTAAGATCAAGAAGGTTCACTTAGCCAAAATGCAGTGGAGTGGTGATCCTAGAGACTGTACTTGGGAAACTGAAGAGGGCATTAAGCAAGCTTATCCCAATTGCAGAGTGCACATCTCTGATTAACTCGGGTGCAAGGTACATTTACGATATTTTGCATTTCCATCTTGTTTCCTACTTTCTATTATTTCCTTTTCTGGAATGAGTAGTTTTAACTATATATAATCCGATCTTAGCAAATATAATTTTTAATTATAGAAATAAATTATATATTTGAAAAAGTTAACCAATAAATTGATTGCTGGTTGTATTGTGTGATTGTTAGTTTAAATAACTAATAACATTGGAATAATAAAACCAACATCTGAATGAATGATAAATTTTGCCAACTCGATCTTAAACTAGATTGAAATTTTGTTAGAATTTCCTATATATACATGCATATACATTGAACTAGTAAATGGATTCGTTGTTGAGTAAAGAATTTATTTGCGTGCCCGACAAATAGGTAAACCTTAATGAGTTGGATGCGCAATTTTATTTATTATACAAACTACTGTGAATGCCAATGGATGCAGAGTGCTGGTTGTTCTGGGTGAGACTATAAACGTCGCCATAGGATAGTAACAATTAATTGTGAACTACACTACATGGCATACTGTGTAAAGATAGCATACTCTATCATATACCACAGAAGCACTTGGAGCTTGTGTGACGAAGTTGAAGATTTACCATACAAGCGAGAGGCTTATATGGCGATGACCATATTTCAGGTTGAACCGAAGACTGATATCGACTATATAAAATGTAACGGTAAATTGCCAGATTAATAAAAACTCCACACGGGTCTGGAGTTGACAATAATCACGTCTCTCTAGTTATTAAGGCACAAAAACTATTTATAGGGTGACGAGAATTTATTCTCTGGAGTTAGGATTTATACACACTCCCTTGTGGACACAAAGTAATATCACTAAAAATATGTGTATGCTTTTTAGGATTTATTGGGTGTCTAATACGGTCCAATAAATTTCTAAGCCCCTCTCCGTACAAAGGAGGTTATAGCGAAATTTTTCGAAAATTTAGGGTGTTAGCCAAATTTTTGAAGAATTTCAAAAGTTTTTAGAAACTGAAAAGTTGAAGAACTTAAGCCATAATTAAAATAATGAAAGTTGAGTTGGTTAGTTAAGCAACTTTCAGCTCCGTTCCTTTATGAGGACAAAAAGATTTTAAGTGGGGGAGATTGTAACAACCCGGAAAATCAGAGCCAATTAATTTTTTTTATTTTGGTAATTTTAATGAATTTTGAATATTTAAAATGAATTATTCTAAATAATAACGACGAGAAATTTATTTTTGAATGGAATTGGAACGTATATATATATATATGTATGTATGTATTTGAATTGATGTTGGAATATAAATATTTATTTTAATTTTAAAAGGAGTTAGAAATAGCGCGACAGATTTAAAATTCAACTTTGAACTTTGACAGAATGTACAGGATTAAAAATAAACTGGATTCTAATGAAACCAAAAATAGTTAAATATTTTAAAAAAAAATCTTTCGATGATTCTAAAAAATCAAAATTTCATTGCGGGGATCAAAAGTTATGGCCAGTTGAATATTCAGAATGGTCGCTATGGAATAAATATAGCCCGTAAAAATAGACATTTCGCAAACGGCCTCCGTTTTCGATGAAACCACTTTGGTTGGATCCAGAATGTCAAATTATGTCTAGCTTTCAAATTCCATAATTTTTGTAACTAATATGTGAGTGTGGCATAGGAAAACATGTTTGGTAATTTTAGTTTGAATTTTATCGACCAGAAAAAGTCCATTTTTCAAACGGTCCCCAAATTCGATGAAATAAGTTTTGTTGGGACCCTATCGTCCCAACATAGCCAGATTTATTTTTCTGTAATTTTTAGAATAGTATGTGGCCCCGACAAATTAAAATGTACGTTTAAATCTAAAATTGAATGTTTTATATTTTAATTTGAAGAATAACTGACTAAAACAGTCGAATGGGCTTACGATACGTATTCCATTATGTCCAAAATAGGCGTATTTAGCTAGGGGCGACAGTCGTTGCGTTTGATTTGTAGTTCTTATGGAGCGAGGGGTAATTTCGGTTTTAAAGAAATTAAATAATAAATTATAAAACCCCGGCCCAATCAGAATTCGTCGTTCACAAACCAAAACCCGTAACCTCCCTCTCGACGAACGGCGGCTCTCGTTCCTGCCTTCTCTCCTCTTTTTCTCCTAAGTCTTTCAACGGAATCACATGACCCATTTATGGTTTTTGTAGACCAGCCCTCGAGCTTCAAATCCATATAACCCATGCCAAAAATTGTGGTGTATTTTCGAGATTTTCTCCTCCGAAGGCGCACCGTTTGAAGCCCCGCACAGGTCGCCAGACCCCATCGAACAGAAGGTGGGTCCCAGTGCCGTAAAGCCTATTCTGAGCACTTCGACGTGGTATCATTTGATTTTGGTCTCGAGCAATAGACTGAAGGTGAAATCGAAACCTAGACTTTAACAGGTTGCAGAGGTACACAGCTATTTCATTTTAAAACTGTTTTAACACTTTAAAGCGTTGCGAAGTTTGAATTTCGAAAAAAAATCATAACTTTTTCGTTTGTCGTCGAAATCCAGTGAAACAAGAGACATCGTGACCGTGAGGACGTCTTCTACATTCTAGAAGAGATCGGAGATTTTTAGAGCTACCTAAAATTTTTGACAAGGAGAAAAGCAATGTGAGATTTATAATTTCAATTAAATTTAGAAATAAAATATATTAGGTTGTAGACGGAGTTTAGAAACTCCCGACACCCGTCGTCCACAAACCATGGATGACTTGATTTTGGTTGACGTGAAATTTGGTTGATAAATGCGAACGGTTGATGTGGTTGTTTGTGGTTGTTGGAATGAAACAAAATTAGAATTGTTTGTGGGAAAATATTCATTATGATATGAAAGTGATCGAAATATTTAGATCATAGGAATAAGCCCCATAGGGAACACCGCGAGGCCTAAGGTAGTACGAGGAGCTGTACTCGGGACGGTGCCAGTTTTAAACCCCCCTACCGTTATACTACCGAAATTTTCTGAAATATTCATGTGTTTGATTTATATTTATGTGTTGAAATATATTCATGTGTTGATAAAATATTCATATGTTGAATAAAATATTCGAACGATAAAAATCACATTTTTATCATGTATATGAAGTATATAAAATATTCATATGTTGAATACAATATTCGAACGATAAAAGTCACATTTTTATCATGTATATAAAGTATACAAAATATTCATATGCTGAATAAAATATTAGAAAGATAAAAATCACATTTTTATCAAATATATGAAGTTTATAAAATATTCATATGTTGAATCAAGGATTAGAATGATAAAAACCACCATTTTATCATATGTGTGACGTTATAACCATTCATGTGTTGAATAAAAAGGTTTGAACAATAAAATTAATATTTTTATTGTGGATATGAATCACTAAAAATATTCATTGGTTAAAATAAACATTTATTGGTTAAAAATATTATTTTTAACCTGTATAAGGAGTAAAAATGGTTTAGGAATCGACGAAAGAATTATATTTGCATATATATATATATATATTATATATAAATTAAAATGAATCAAGCCCCTACAGTTCGTGTTTTGGAATCGTAATTTTAAACGATTATACAGAGAAATCCGACCATCGGATTTTCCCAAAACTGGAACCGTTGGGTCCGCTTTGAAAAGAACTTCCCAACGATATAAAGTTTGTAAAGATCTAACGGTTATATTCACAGATATGTGTAAATCAAATCTGAATAAAAATAGTGCCAGAATGAATTATATTTATATTTATATATATATAAATATAAATTAAAATAAAACGAGTAACAACGCTGCGGTTCGCGTTTTGAAATCGTAACTTTAAACGATGATACCGGAAGATCCGACCATCGGATTTTCCCAAAACTGGAACCGTTGGGTCCGCTTTGAAAAGATCTTTCCAATGATATAAACTCTATAAAGATCCAATGGTTAGATTTTCATACATGAGTAAATCAAATCTGAAGAAAAACAGCGCCAAGGTCCCGTTATGGCCTGAGGCGTTGTTTAAATAAAATGGGTGATTTTTAAATAAATAAAAATAGCGTTATATCATTATAAAATATTATAAACGATATGGAATGGAAATAAACTGATTTTATTTGGTTTGTTTGATATTTTGTTGGTTGGGTATGTTTGACATGAAATTTACATTAATGAACTGAAATATAGATGTCAAATAATTTAACCATGAAATGAATTGATTTGAATTCTAAATAAATGTGAATTATTTGAAAAGGCCAAGGTAAATCTCATTTCAAATAATTGATTGACGATAAGAAATCGACGATGAAGACGGTGGTTGAAGACCGGAGATCTTCACATCATTTGGATGATTACTGATGTCTTGATTGGGAGGCATCCCAAGACAAGGTAATAAGTGGTGGTCGTCCAGACGTACTTGGAGATCGACCAGATATGCGAGGGCCTCTCTCATGTATTGGACATATGGACGAGGAATAAGGTGGCTCCGTTTTTGTTCAGACCCAAAACGGACTTGTAAATGGACTGTGTGTCTGACATAGGATTTTATTCTGTGTTGATCGATTTCTATTAAATATACATCTGCCTAGTGAAGGAGAATTTATTCTCTTACATCACCCTTCTCTGAGACGTACAGGATCAAAGGTTGTATATCGATAGACATCAGTCACATGAAATGAATTGCCTGTGTGGCATGTCTGAGTGGCAAATGATCAAGACTTTTGTTGAAAAGCAGAGCCTTATGGTTGATGATCAAAGCATAGCTTTATTATAGCGCCGCTTTGTGTATAGCGTAAATTTGCGAGCCTTACACCCGGGTGTGAACCAGAAACGGGGAAGGATCCAGGGAGGACTTGCGTCTCTTTCTATCTGGAGGTGGTGCTAGGTTTTACACGCCCTGACATTTATATATTTTTACCGATGTGGTTGTTGGAATGCGAGGCGCCTCGGATGTATCGGTCACTACAGTGCCGATGGTTTTACGCCCCATAGGGCGGGGAGACGTATTGTTCAGGGATTTCTAATCCATTACGTGTGGACCGGCCATGTGGCTCCTAGGTGCAGTTGCGGTTGTTCCTGAGACATGGGCTAGATTTTCTCGAAGCGGTGAGGACGATTCCTTGCCTCAGTTCATGATGGAAATCCAACTTCCAATACGACACTGTGCGATTTTGATTATAGAGCCTATATATGGAAACATAGTGGTATGGGGCACTTATGCCATCTATGATTGAAATTGTTTTTGAAACATATAAACACTAGTTATAATATCAAATGGTTTTGTTTTATACGTATTAAGCATATTTTTGCCATTATAAGGTAAAACTCTATCCTTCGGTTTGCATTGCATTGTGTGATGGAACTTGAGTCTTATAATGGCTTCATTTTTTTCTAAAAAGCCTTGCGTTGTTTAAATACTTCACTTTATTCATGCACTGGTAATCACTAGAGTAAACCCGTTCCGTGTTAGCGGCGTGGTCCTATGATTTGCCTTGTTATTATTATTTAACCAGTTAAGTAGTTTCTCATACCAGTCAAATGACTGACTCGATGTTTGTTTCACTTTGAAAACTCGGGTGCTCGTATTTCTACACGGGTAGCCTTGTATTCAGGTTTTAGCAGAACTCATTCTGGATAGCTATGGAGCTGGAGATGGATTCTATCATTTCTAGCTTACTATTTCAGATACTGTTATGTATATTATGTTTGATTCCGCTGTAGACATTTTATATTGAACTGAAACTGTATTTTGTGCTAAGTATGATCCTATTATGTTGTGTAACTCTGATGATTATTATTTCCAGTGTAATTTGATGTACATTATCTGGTGTAATTCTATATTTCTGTTCTATTGTTGTTTGTTTATGTGTTATATTCCACTGATTATCCTTGCCACTGTCGCATGGGGGTTAGGGTCATCGCAGAAGTTCATATTTTTCTTTGGAGAAATACAGTGATGAATAATTGATTGAAAGAATAATAAATGGTGGCAAGAAGAATATAAAAAATAAAAATTTGTATTAAATTCAGAAAGGTGGCCGGAAGTGTAAACCGCGGTGTAAATAGTAGAAACCTAGAATTATATATACTTACATACGACCTTTCACTTTTGGGGACATGTTATTTTGACAAAATTTGATAAAACAAATGATGACATAAAAGATCTAGACCATTGGATTCTTTTATTTGTACATGAAATGTGAAATTTGAGGCAATCCAATGACATATACTTCATTATGTCATCAAATCGTGTTGAAGTAGATTTTCGCTTTCGAGAACCTAATAAAAGTAGTTTCTTTACTTGTCACCCCTTCACTGTCAACATGGGGAGATATTCCCCTAGACCGAACAAACTAGAGACAATAGTTCCCCGGATATTCGTACAGTTTACTTCTAATTTATTATTTTTTCCAGAGAAGTGAATGATCCTCAGAATAAGGAGAGCACTCATGCCATTTTATACCACACTAAGAAAAGAGCTGCCAACAAGTCTGATTGTTTAGCAACACCCCTACAATGAAAAGAAAATAAACAAACCTCCCAAAATCTATAAATCTAAGGTTCAATGAAACAACAACTGGAAAAGAGATAAAAAGAAAAAAAACTCTAGATAACAACAACAAATTGAAGCAATTTCTTCAAAAAAAAAAAAGGAAACCAACAGTTATATAATAACTAAATGAAGAATGTGCATCAACTAACATATATATATATATATATATATATATACATACATACACGAGCGTAACGGCTTGAATCGTATTACGTTCTATGTTCTTATAACGTCCCTTTAGCATTGACAAACCATTTTGTTCTAGCTAGAATAGTATATGATAGCTTTGGTTTAAAATTTACTTCACCTTTGAATTATGATCAAAGCCATCGCGAATCTCTTGTATGAATGTGTGCACGTGTATATATGTGTTCCTGAGTGTTTTCAACGAGCTTAGGATGCTTCGTTTTCATTTAGAAAATGTTATAGGCCATCACCATCGATCTGGGCTCGTCCGAGAGTCGTTTGCACCTCATTTCCTAAGCAAAAATGGCCATACTTCAGCTCAGACGTCTGCCCGGGAGGGGAACGGACATCTGTCAATGTTTGAGGAGAAAATATATAATTGCATCAGGTCAGATGTCTAACCAAAAATGGTAAGACATCTGTCCAAACTCTCAGGAGACTAATTTTCTTGACAACAGACGTCTATCCTGAGGGTGACAGACGTGTGTTGGCTAAAAACTGCTGTTGAACTATGGAGACCACGTCAACAGCTTAGGCCCATTCAGGCTCTTTCCCAGCCGAGTTTCGGCCTGATTCAACTTCGTTTGTGACTTTGCAGTTTCTCTGGTTCGTAGATTTCTGCATCTTAATTTCAGGAACTTTCGATTTACTCGTGGTGAACGAATATTATAATCGATAGTCATGAGACTTTGTTTACATTATTATAACGTGAATTCTTTGTTCGATCATTATTTCGATCACTATTACATGAGATTTGCCACTTCGATACTATATAAATAGGGTTTTTTAAATTATTAGTAGATACTAATCTTTTACTAGATGGTTTCAAATTCAACTTCATTATATGAAGTCATTTTCCAAATTGTTTTACTATCTACTAGTATATGATTTCATAAACCTTTACCTCGTTTGTATAAGAAATCTAATTAAACTCCTTAGTAAAAACAAGGACTGTGACCCCTTGTGTTGACTTTGACGGTTAATTCTTAGATTCGTTCGATTAAACACCGTGGAAATGATCGTTTTGTATTTCTAGTGGAATATACTACTTGTTCATAAATATTCGAGTAGAGCAAGTGGTTATGGGGCATGTAGCTCAACTCTTATAATTACTAGCTTGGTGTAGTTATACTATACTTGATCAATTTTGATCATATAGAACTTCGGTTCTGGTGGATCTTCGGATCAATCCGACCTTCGGGTCACTCCGATGTTTTTCGGATCATCATATCGTACGAACTTCGGTTCTGGTGGATCTTTGGATCAATCCACCTTCGGATCACTCGATGATCTTCGGATCATCATATCTTGAGGAACTTCGATTCTGGTGGATCTTCGAATCATCTTGAGGAACTTCGGTCCCATCTTATCGTAGGAATTTCGGTTCCGGTGGATCTTCGGATCATTCGGACCTTCGAGTCATTCCAATGATTTCCAAATCATCTTGAGTAGCTTTGGTTCATTTGAGTTTTTAACGATACTATGTTATTGATCTGAGTTATCTATTTTGCGTTATTTTGATAGGTGATATTGTTTCTCACAATTATTCATGTGTTGATATCCTATTTTCTATTTCATGTAGATTTGATGGGTGACATCTTTTCTCATGAATATCCATGAATTGTCATTAATTTACCAATCTTATTTTTATAGACATATGTGTTGTCAATCTTGTATTGATATTAATTTATTAATCTTAGTTTCTTTGTTAATGAGATATCATTATATAGTGCCGAGATTTCTTTGGCATATTTTCTGGACATATTGAGTCTTCAAATTCACTTGTGACAATTATTGTTATTACTCTTATTGTAGAGACCCGCGTTCTACACATCAGAGGATCATAGAATATTTATTTCTTTCTCATACAAAGTCGTATAGCCATGTAACTTTGGGAGACTACTATTGGAGTCATTTCCCGTGTCCATGATTTTTGCCGATTTTTAAATGACCGTTTTTTCCCTAGTTGATTTTGTTTCTGCCATAACTTTTGATTGGAAAGGAGTTTTGACCTGAAACCACTTCATTTAGGTTTGGATGATGGTTAACCTTTTTGTAGAGTGGTCATTTGTGAAAAACGGACTTACCGTTTGGGAGATACGGCTGAATTAAGGTTCAGACGGTGAAAAACAGCTTAAACGAGCTTAATTGGGTAATTAACAGCTAGGCCCGGAGGGGGATTTCGGGATTTGGAGTATTTAAGGACTGTTAGGGTTTAGAGAACACCTTTTTCTCATTTTTCAGCAGCCACTTATCATCCCTCTCAACTTAGTAATGGCCTCCAACATCTAAAACACCTCTAAACCACTTTCTAATTGAAGATTTGGCTAAATTACATCAAATTAGGGAGAAATAGCACCAAAGCAAGGATAGAACTGCTGTATAGCCTTGGGAGCAGCGCCAAATAGAGGATAATATCAGATTTGGTATTTTGTTCGTGGCTAAGGTGAGTGATTTGCATTGTTTTTCACTAATTACAGCTAATTAGGGGTGATTAGTGATAATTAACGAAATTATGGCTCAGAAAAATCTAGAAAAATTTGTAAAATTCTTAAATATTATTTCAGGGCTCTGATAAAAATTTGGCTTAATTTGGACATGTTTTACTAATTGTATGGTTAAGTCATGATTAAGGGGATTAAGGGGAAAATCATGTTTTTTGGTATATTTGATCTAAAATATTTCATGTGAATGATGTTTTAATGTTTTTGATTAATTCTATATGTTGTTAACGCTGTTTGGAATGTTTTGTGATGTCATAGAAAGGTTAAAATGGTTGAAAACGCCGTCATTTGGCGAAAATAACTTGTTGGAAAAAGTTGCAGATTTTTAGAATCGGTTAGGAGGAACACTCGATCCGATCCGGATAGGAGCAAGACACCCGATCCGATCCGGATAAGAGAAAGACACCCGAACTGATCTGGATAGGAGGAAGACACCCGAACCGAACCAGATAGGAGAAGGAGACCCGAACCGAATCGGATAGGAGAAGGAGACCCGAACCGAACTGGATAGGAGAAGGAGACCCGAACCGAACCGGATAGGAGGAAGAGACCCAAACCGAACCAGATAGGAGGAAGAGACCCAAACTGAACCAGATAGGAGGAAGACCCGAACCGAACCGGATAGGAGGAGGAGACCCGAACCGAACCGGATAGGAGGAGGAGACCCGAACCGATCCGGAGGAGACCAAAACCCGAGATGCAAAGGTAGTCCAAATGGGAAGTAGAACTCAGGATCCAGATTCGAACAAACGAGTTGACTTCATGAATGGACTTTGCTGCAAGACGTGTGCTAAAGGGTTATCGACGTCTATAGCTTTTACTCACCACGGAAAGACGGATATTGGCTGCGGATCAGTGTAGTGAAGTTGTCATGACTTCATGGGGGCAGAGTGATCGTAGCAAGGCTATGACCCAGTGCAGTGGAGCCATTATGACTCCATGGGGAAGAGTGGACATAACAAAGGATTATTGGCTATGGATCAGTGCAGTGGTGTCATTACGACTCCATGGGGCAGAGTGATCATAGCAAGGAATAGGGTGATCAAAGTGGTGGATATCGTATGCTTTACGCACTGAGTGAGAGATGTGCGGATGGTTGCTATGATTGATTGTTTGCCATCACTATGTCATGCACACCCCCACCCCCGTATTCCTTATACCATATATTAGTGGTACCTTAGAGTACTATACGGTATGTTGTGCTAACTCTTTGGTTGCAGGTCCAGGTTCAGGTATGGTTTAGTGTACCTATTATTATTCTGTTTTGCTGCATATCGCTCATACCAGACTTTTGTCTGACCCAGAGTTTTATGTCTCTTCTTATAACTCTGGGTGCTCTTAAACGGGCAGACTAAAGACAGGTTAGGTGGTATGCACGAGTAGTTGTACCAGAGACGAGCAGGAGGCTCCCACATATGATATATATAGATATTCTCCCTATGTCGCTGCTGGTCACTACTTTGGGCATTAGTAGTGTACCTTCCCTATTTAATTTAGAGACAGTTTTCAAAAGTTGTAATAATGATGATGTGGAACATAAGCTGTATTTGGATTTTCCGCTGCTATGATGTTTAGTTTCAGCTTATGCACTGTCTCGCCTGTTTTGTGTCAAAGTATGTTATTATTATATTTTATTCCATGCATTGTGAGACATTCTACAGGTTCCTTATTAGTTCAAATTCCTTTCATTTCCTTTCTTTGGCGACCGTCCCGTACTAGTTGGACGTCAGCACAACGCATTTTGATGGAAATGTCAGCTAGTCCGGGGCGGGCCGTCACATTTGGTATCAAAGCCAGGTTGCGTAGTTAACCTAGGGAAAGACACCAGGGAGAGATAATACGTATATGAGAGCGCGTATTTGTGATTATTTTGGTTTTCAAAAGCTATATATATACTATTACTATAGCTAAGGATGAAGTCGCACTGCACTGACACCACAAAGAGGATGGTTAATCGTTTCTCTTTACAGATTGAACAATGAGCCGATATACGAGGGGTGCTGCTAGAGGAGCCAATAATGGGAATGCTCCAAACATGAGGGCTGTGTTCACTGACTTCATGAGAGAGATGCTTAGGAACGTTCAGAGGGCAGTTCCTAATGCTGCTAATGGTGGTGGTGCAGCGGTACAGGCGCCTAGGACCGATTTCGCCAAGCTATGCAAGGATTACACTAGTCTTGGTGGAAAGCCATTCCATGGAACGGAATTGACCACAGAAGTTCAGGATTGGTTGGATTGTTGTGAGCGTATCTTCGAAGACTTGGGTATTGAGGATGCGATGAAGAGGAAGTTAGCATCCGGTCAGTTGCACGGACGGGCAATGAATTGGTGGAGTGCTATTAAGGCAGCTACTCCAGAGGATCAAGTTACATTGGATCATTTTAAGGCCAGATTCAGTGATAAGTTCATCCCAGCTGCCCAGAAGTCATAGTTGTTTAGGAAACTCCTAGAGCTTAAGCAGAATTGTAGGGCAGTCTCGGAGTACATTGCAGAGTTCGATAATTTATCGAAGTATGGATTATCTCTTATCGACACTCCCGAGAAGAAGAACGAGAAGTTTATAACATGCTTAGATCAGTACTTGCGGGGAAGGCTTATTAACCACATCGATGAGACGTTTGAATCAATTGTGGGGAAAACATTGAGGTCAGATATTCTTTACCCTAAGTCGAAGACTGTGGTTGCATCTGCAGAGGAGCCAAAGCTGCAGGCAAGCGATGGAGGCAAGAATGGTTCTCAGAATAAGACAAAGCAGAATCAGACCAAAGATGGCCAAAAGAAAAAGAATAAGAAAGATGTTGAGTGCTTCAGCTGTGGTAATAAGGGTCACTATGCCAAAGAATGTCGGGCTAAGCCAGCGGATAGGAAGTGCTTCAACTGTGGCCAAGTGGGACATCACAAGGATAAGTGTCCACAACCCCCTAAAGAAAAGCAGATTGTGAAAGAATATGCTATCAGTGCTGTTCCTTCTTCGTCGAATGCCCCAACTGCGGCGGTGAAAGGAAAGAATGTCGTCATTCAAGGTATGATTTCTGTTTATGTTGTTCCTGTTCGAGTATTATTTGATACCGGAGCTTCCCGTTCCTTCATATCTAGTGATCTGGTAGATATGTTGGGATTGGAACCCGAGATAGTCGATAGACCTTTAGCAGTGACGAACCCGATTTGTGGTTCGACTAGCCTTAGTATGATTTGTTGAAATTTGGTTTTATCGAGTGATGGATGCATTTTGTTTGTGATTACTTTGTTTTGGGCTGTACTGGGTTTGGCATTATTTTGGGAGTCGATTGGCTCCAAAGATACGGGGTGGTGGTAGACGGTGAGGTCTTTTTTGTGACAGTTAGAGCGGATGATGGACGGAGGGTAGTGTTTGGTGGTCTACCTAATGATGGGGTAATGGCTAGTTTTCTAAATTCCCTCGACATCTCGCATGATGAGTTGTCAGATGTGCCCATGGCTGGCCAGTATCCGGATGTCTTCGAGAAGTGACCGGACTTCCTCCATACCGAGAGATTGAGTTCCGTATTGATTTGGTGAAAGATGCCAGACCTATAGTGATGCCACTTCGTCGTATGGCACCAAGGGAGCAGCGAGAGCTCGGGGTGCAAGTGAGAGATCTTTTGAAGAAGGGGTTTATCAGAAGAAGTGTTTCTGAGTGGGGATCACCAGTTGTGTTTGCTACAAAGGCTGATGGTTCTCTTCGATTGTGTGTGGACTACCGCGAGATGAATAAGGTGACGAGGAAGAATAAGTATCATCTACCACAGATACATGATTTGTTTGATCGGTTGAGTGGAGCGAGAGTGTTCTCTCAGTTGGATCTCACGATAGGTTTTCATCAGCTTAAAGTGGAAGCTGAGAGTATAGCTAATACGGCATTTCTAACGCCGTCTGGATTCTATGAGTGGTTGGTCATGCCGTTCGGGTTGACGAATGCACCTTTATATTTTGTGGATCTTATGAATAGGGTATTCAGGGATCAGTTGAATAAGTTTGTTCTTGTGTTTGTGGAAGATATCTTGGTCTACTCGAGGATAGAGGAAGAACACAAGGAACATTTGAGAGTAGTGATGGAGGTATTGAGAAAACACCAATTGAAAGCAAAGTTTTCTAAGTGTCACTTCTGGAGGAGGGAAGTGAGATTCTTGGGCCATGTTTTTTCAGAGAATGGTATTGTCGTGGACCCTGTGAAGGTGGCTACGGTACAAGATTGGTCTCACCCAAGAATGCAACAGACATAAGAAGTTTCTTGGGGTTAGCCGGATATTATCGTAAGTTTATCAAGGACTTCTCCAAGAAATCAGCACCGTTGACTTAGTTGACCAAGAAGAACCAAGCTTTCATTTAGGACGAAAGGTGTGAAAATGCATTTAAGAGTTTAAGGAAAAGTTGACGCATGTGCCAGTGTTAGTCATACCTAAAGGGAATGAAGAGATGACAATATATACGGATGCATGTGGTACCGGACTAGGTGCTGTGTTGATGCAAGGGGGTAAGGTTGTAGCTTGTGCAAGTCGGCATCTGAAACCGCATGACAAAAGATACCCTACCCACGATTTGGAATTAGAAGCGATCGTGTTCGCGTTGAAGATGTGGAGACATTATCTCCAGGGAGAAAGATTTGAGATATTTACTAATCATAAATCGTTGAAGTATCTCTTCTCTCAGAAGGATCTAAATCTCCGATAGCAAAGATGGTTAGAATTCTTGGCTTCCTATGATTTTGATATCGCATATACACCAGCAAAGGGAAATGCGGTAGCTGATGCATTGAGTAGAAGACATGCCAGTTTAGGGGCTATGTTTCTTTAATGGAAGCAACTGGATACATCGCAGGGTATGATTTCAGACCAAAGTGCGAATTGGATCCAGAAATGTTAACAAGTTTGATGATCAGACCCACTTTGATTGAGCGGATTGGTTCCAGTCAGACGGACGTTCCTAACTTATTGAAAATCGTCTCCAAGTTAGAGATGGGCATCGATGAGGAGATGAAAAAGTATGGGCTTGATCGAGATGGATGGCTTAGAATGAATGGAAGACTAGTTGTACCCAATGTCAATGGATTGAGAGATGAAGTGCTTAGAGGATGTCATCATTCAAAACTGACCATACACCCCAGTGGTAATAAAATGTATCGAGACATGAAACAGACTTACTACTGGGAAGGAATGAAAGGAGACGTTGGGAAGTTTATATCCAAGTACATGAATTGCCAGCTAGTTAAAGCTGAGCAAAAGAAGCCTAGTGGTTTGTTACAGCCATTGGAAATTCCAGAATTGAAATGGGAACAAGTCTCAATGGATTTCTTTGATGGGTTACCAAGGACTAGACCGAGCCATGATAGCATTTGGGTGATTGTAGAAAGATTGACCAAGAGTGCAAGGTTCATATCGATTAAGTCGAATAGAACAGCAGCTAAGTTAGCGGAGCTGTATATGAAGTGGGCAGTGAGATTTCATGGAGTACCCAAAGGTATTGTGAGTGACCGAGATATATCGTTTACTAGTGGATTTTGGAAGAGCTTACAAGAGGCGTTAGGATCAGAATTACATCTAAGTACCACGTATCATCCTCAAACCGACGGCCAGACAGAGAGGGTGAATCGAGTATTAGAAGATCTCTTGAGAGCTTGCATATTAGATTTTGGTGGATCATGGGATGACCATTTGCATCTAGTAGAGTTTGCATATAATAACAGTTATCAATCCAGTATTGGTATGGCTCCATTTGAAGCTTTGTATGGAAGACCATGCAACTCACCATATTGTTGGTTAGAAATTGGTAAGAAGTTTGTGCTTGGACCAGATGTGATAAGAGAAACTTCAGATAAGATTAAGGTTATCCAACATCGAATAAAGGCTGCTCAAGATAGACAGAAGAGTTATGCTGATAAGAGGAGAAAAGAATTAAAATTCTCCATTGCTGACTTCGTGTTTGTCAAGATTTCTCTGTTAAAGATCGTGATTCGATTTCGCAGGAGAGGCAAGTTAGCACCAAGATTTGTTGGTCCATTCCTAGTTCTCGAGCAAACTGGGAATTTGGCATATAAAGTTGAATTATCAGAGAAGATGGGTCGAGTTCATAATGTATTTCATGTTTTCCACTTAAGGAAGTTTGTGCACGACCCTAGTGTGGCTATTTCACCGGATCAGTTGGATGATATCGAGGTTGAACCCAAGGCAGTTGGGAACCGCAGGCCTATGCGTATTGTTGGGAACGATACGAAGCAGCTTCGAAGGAATGCGGTGAGACTAGTCAAAGTTCAGTGGGGTGATTGTAACACCCCGAATTTTAGTTAATACTAATATTCACTAATTACAGAATAAATAATCTCAGATGTGAGAATTGGGGGAAACGGGATGCGTCATTGCGTTCGTCTCGGAAAAATACGCGAAATAGAGTCCGAGTTTTCGAGAATCGGAGTCCGTATGGCCCAGTTATGGCCTAATGAAGTTTTCAGAAAATTCAAAATTCAAAACAGAATTAAAATTCAGGTTCAAATTTCGAAATTGGGGCCATTGGGCCCAGGCGGGAAAATTCCCGCCGAGCTAACCCAGTCGACAGCCCTGTCGACTGGGCAGTCGACTTGGCTAGGACCAAGTCGACAGCCCTGTCGACTTGCGTGTCGACAGGCGGTGCTCGACAAGTTTGGCCTGGTGCACCATTTTAGGGTTTGGCTGTGTTTTGGGGCTGTTTTCTGCAAGCTTCCGAGATCTGACGGACCTAAACTAACCTAGGGTTAATCTAAGGGCCTAAAACACAACCTAATCCTATAAATACACCCTAAGACTACCCTAATCCATACTAAAAATAGAATCTATGCCATCATGCCGCCAAAATGCAACTTAGAAGGAGCCTCCACTAATTAGAGAAGAGGATTGCAAGCTAATCAACTACTAATCCACCTCTACTTCAACTCTAGCAACTATCTAAGGAGCTAATCTTGGAGTTTGTGAGTTTCTATCACTTTAATAACCAATTGTTAAACTAAGTAGATGAGATGTGATGAGATCATATGGTTTTGCTTGCGGATCAATGGGTTTTAGGTCATATGTTATGATGCTAGTTTGCTAATCACTATGTTTAACACTTATTTATGATGACACTATGTTTATGCAAGTTAAGTGTTTGGGTTTATGCATGTTAAGTGGTGGGTTTTATGCATGCTAAGTAATTGGTTTTATGCATGCTAAGTGTTTGGTTTTATGCAAGTTAAATGCTTGGTTTTATGCTAGAATCATGTGTGCAATAAGTAACATGACATGCAAGTTTAACCCATGAGTTTGGATCTATAATATGCATAATCTATGCAAGTTGTTTGGACTAGTGATATACATAACATATGCGAGTTTACCTTTGTATGTCATACATACATATGCAAGTTCATATGTAACATGTTATGCAAGCTATATGTGAGATTATATGCAAGTTCATATGTAACATGTAATGCAAGTTATGTGCATGATTATATGCAAGATCATATGTAACATGTTGTGCAAGTTATGTGTTTGGTTATATGCAAATTATGTGCATGATTATATGCAAGATCATATGTAACATGTTGTGCAAGTTATGTGTTTGGTTATATGCAAGTTAACATGTGACATGCTATGCAAGTTCACACCTTTGTATGACATAAGAATCATATGCAAGTTACCCCTTTTGTGACATATGTGCTTCATGCAAGTTGGGTTAAATGTTAGTTGGGTTTAATGTATGTTCATATATGCAAGTTGACACCTTTTAAACCCATGATAAAGTTATATGCTATGTTGGTTAAACCCATGGCATTTGTGATGAATCTTTCCTTTATTATGTCATGTTATGAGAACGAATTACGTGGGGAACGATGGGGTTAATATGCATGTTAATAAAATGGTGTGAAATGGGTATGCTTAAGCATAACATAAAGTGAATGAACATAATTGGGAATTCACCTATTGAGTTAGGTCTACCCATATTATGGAATTGGGAATTTACATATTAAGTTAGGTCTACCCATATTATGGAATTGGTAATTTACCTATTGAGTTAGGTCTACCCATATTCTTGAAATTGGTAATTAATTAGGGATAATTAATACAAATTAGTGGGGTGATTAATTAGGTGGAATTAATCGACTAAGACACGAGGTTGGACCCTTTTGTAGCATAAGACTGCCCGGAACCGACCGGCAAATCCAGCGGCTACAAATGATTGGCCCAATGTGAGGGGTCTTAGTCATAAACTAAATACGTGACAAGTGTAAAGACACGAGGTTAGACTCTGTTATGGTGTAAGGCTGCCCGGAACCAACCGGCATATCCAGCTGCCATAAAAGACAGTCTAATGTGAGAGGTCTTTACAAAGGTTACGATCTTAATTAATTAAGAAACACTTAACCAAATTAGCATGTAGTGGGGCATGAGGGGTTAAGTGGGTGCCTTGGGTGGCATGTAGTAACTAGTGGGGGTGCCTTGGGTGGCATGAGGAAACTAGTGGGTTGCCTTGGGTGGCAATAGAAAATACGATTAGAATACTTAACCAAAGTGGAACATGTAATTAAACATGATTAAAGGGTTAAGTAAGTGCCTTGGGTGGCATGTGGGAACCAAGTAAGTGCCTTGGGTGGCATGTGGGAATCTAGTGGGTGCCTTGAGTGGCAATTAAAATATGATTAAAAGACTTAACCAAAATTTATAACATGTAAGTGGACATGGTTAAACGGTTAAGTGGGATTCACTAGAAATGACAAGCTTAGGTGGGTAGCTTGTGGGGGCCCATTTCAACCAATATCCCAAACGTATCTTTGTGGGCTCTACCCAAGTCGAGGACGGGACACGCATATTGGGCTTGACTGTAAGAGGCCAAAACGGGTTAGCGGTGGCAATGCAAGTCCAACGGGTTTCATATGCGTGTGTGGACCCGGGCTGGTAAGTAAGACGTTGTTGCATCGTGTAGGTATAAGCCGTGCACCGTTGATATTATCAGGTTGCCACTTTGGGGAATGATACACCCCACTATGGGGCCAGCACGGGTATCTACGTTAGGGAGCCGATCGCTTAGGGAGTAGTGGGTACACCTAGTGGAGATAGGGGCAGACGGCACCTATGTAGTCAGCTAGGGGTACACGAAACTACCATTAAAAATTACTAAGTACACTTAGTGGGATCAACCTTTAAGTAGGAATTACCCTTGGGTGGGTAGAACTGGTGTGGTGCAGTGTAGGAATTACCCTTGGGTGGGTAGATCTGGGGTGGTGCAGTGTAGTAATTATCCTTGGGTGGGTAAATGCGTCTTTACGGTTATCTTAGTTCATCCTAAGTCTAGTTGGCTGCTTAGTGTAGCCATTTATCCCCAGTCGTTACCGTATATCAAGCTTATGTCTTACTCTGGTTACTTTAGTGATTGTATTGTTAAAGTTATAGGACTCGCTCAGACTTATGTCTGACCCCGTTGTTTTTATCTTTTTCCCAACCCTCAGGTTATCAGATTGGGCCTAGCACTAGTGGGCTTTGATCAGACTGCTTAATCTATCTTTTGGAGCTTGGACCGTGGATGTAAAGCTCAGTTTATCTTTTCTATTATGGCTATTAGTTTATGTAGTGGGATTATGTACTTTTATTTTATCAGGATGGATATTTTGTACTTGACTCTTGTTATGGTTTTGTGATGTAACCAAACATGTTTTAGTTTCCGCTGTAATGAAATGATGTTTAAATTTTCAAGTATTCTTATATCTGTCTTGTTGTAATTTTTCTGTTCTATATTCACTTAAAATACTCCACCAATGCTATGGCATTCCCTTAGTGAGTGACCGTAGTGGGCGTGGGGTGTTACACGTGGTATCAGAGCTTAAGGTTACCAGAACAGATAAAAATTTTAGAAAAACTATTTTCTAAGAATATTTTTGAAAGGAGTATTTTCAAAAACATGTCTTTTAAGAGAAAAGTTTTTAAAAGAAAAGCATAATCCCCGATAGCCATATCTTTATCTTTCGAATTCTCCGTTTTGAATCTCTTCCTCTCTCGTTTTGAGTTTCCCCTCCGTGTATAGATGATCTTTCTAAGATAGATAAGAATGGAAAACCACTTCAAGGGACTTAGACGTTAGTCGGATTAGAAGTTGGTTCAAGAAGGAGGAGGACTGGTAGGTACCTATAGGATAGACGATGTGAGGAAGGCTCAAATAGTTGTTTGGTTAATGAAGGATGAAACCTCATTGGTGGGAGGTTACGAGTGGAGAATGGGAAGAAGAAGGCGAGTAGTTATCCTTTTGGGAGGAATAGGACACCTTATTAGGGTTGTCCAAAGGGGCAAGGGCAAGGTATGGAATCTTCTGGAGGGTAGTTGTATTCCCTCACGGCTAGTGTACCAGATGGGGATAAGACCGTCTAGGTTGGAATTTGGATTTCTTTATTATCCGATTCGAACTTTATTTGATTCTGACGCATCGAGTTCGTTTATCTCATCGTTGTTAGTTGAGTCACTGCACTTAGACACCAGTTTAGTAGATGATCCCTTAGTTGTTTCAAACCCAATTGGGGGCTCCATGATGTGTTTGGGTTTGAAAGTTTCTATACTTAGCGCTGAGTTTTGATGTGATGCTTCTTGGGCTTCACGGGCTATGGGTTAGTTTTGGGCATGGACTGGTTATCCAGTAATGGTGCCGTTCTTGTTTGTGGAAGGAGAGTTGTTAGGCTTATGACCCGCTTGGGTAACACTCTCGAGATCTCTTGTAATCCCATGGAATCTGTTATGCTAAGTTATCTAGAATCGCTTGACACGTCGGTTTAGAGTTTGCAATCTGTTAGAGTGGTCCGGGAATACTCGGATGTGTTTGAGGAGGTGAAGGGCTTACCTCCGGAGCGGGAGATTGATTTCCGAATATATCTGGTAGACAATGCCAAACCAGTATCTTGGCCAGTGTGCCACATGGCTCCTCGTGAGAGGAGGGAACTCCATAAGCAAGTAGGCGATTTGCTTGAGAAGGGGTTCATAAGACGAAGTATATCGGAGTGGGGTGCTCCAGTAGTTTTTGCCACGAAGGCGGATGGGTCCCTCAGACTTTGTGTAGGCTAAAGAGAACTAAATAAACTCACAAAGAAGAATAGACACCCATTGCCGAGGATTGATGATCCCTTTGATCAGTTGGTTGGCGCCTCAGTGTTTTCGTAGTTGGACTTAGCCACGGGGTTTCATCAGTTGAGAGTGGCTGAGGATAGTATAGAGAAGACTACTTTTAGGACTCCGGATGGTTTTTATGAATGGCTGGTGATGCCATTTGGTTTGACGAACGCCCCCGCATACTTTGTTGATTTGATGAGAAGGGTGTTCAGGGAGTACCTAAATAAGTTTGTGATGGTCTTTGTAAATGACATCTTGGTCTTTTCTAGGAGCGAAATAAGTTTTCGTGTGTGCTTAATAGGTTGAGCAAAGCCAGTTATGGGAAAAACGGTGGTTTTGGAGCGAGACTGGCGAGGACATCCAAAGTTGGTCAAAGGCTTAATTGTTTAGCCATTTTTACTAGTATCATCTCACGTAGGTCGTCTGAACTCGAAGGAGATATCCCTTGCGTGTTTGTCTGATATTGGTTTAGGCCTTTGGGGCTTGCACTTGGGGGATGTCAAGTTCGACTAGGATGGTCTGCGTGAGAGATGGACAGTTGTGATGATTTTGGATGGGGTAATATCCTGGTTTTCTCTAGAAGTGGAGAAGAGCATGCCCTACACCTTAGGGAAGTGTTGGAGACTCTTCGAGCGCGTAGTCTTAGGACAGCAAAAGTGGATAGGATCCTTAACATCCTATGAGTTTGAGATAGCGTATACCCATGGCAAGGGTAGCGTGGTAGCGGACGCCTTAAGTAGAAAAAGGTTGTCCTTGAGTTCATTGTTCGTTGAACGATGGAGCTTAGAGTTTATTTCTATGTTTGACTTTAGACCTTCCGTTGACTTTGTACCCGGTTTGCTAGCCTCCTTGGAGGTTAGGCCTACTCTTTTGGGGCGGATTGGCAGAGCACAGCGAGACGACCCACAGTTGGTTGAGTTAGTAGAGAAGCTCATGAGGAGGGGGAGTCGTCCAGCCATTTGAGTAGGTACACCCTAGATGGTAAGGGGTGGTTGCGTAGAGACGGTAGACTTGGTGTTCCGCAAGACGAGGGTTTGAGGAAGGCTATACTTGATGATGCACATCGTTCGAAGGTTACCATTCATCCCGGTAGGGACAAGATGTACCAAGACATGAAGCGAGTTTTCTTTTGGGCCGGTATGAAGAAAGACGCGGCCGAGTATGTCGCTAGATGCTTGGTGTGCCAATAAGTGAAAGCGGAGCAGAAGAAACCCGGTGGGTTCCTTCACCCATTGGAAGTTCCGCTATGGAAGTGGGATAGTGTCTCGATGGATTTTGTCGATGGATTACCAAGATCGAGGAAGGGTAATACGGGAATTTGGGTTGTGGTAGACAGACTTACTAAGAGCGCCCATTTCATACCCGTGAAGAGTAAGAGGATTGCTCCATGGCTAGCTTCAGTTTACATTCGAGAGATTGTTAGATTGCATGGTGTACCTTCCAGTATAGTGAGCGATCGAGATCCTATCTTCACTAGCGAGTTTTGGAAGAGTTTGCAAAAGGCGGTAGGGACTCAGTTGTGTTTGAGTACCGCATATCATCCTCAGACGGACGGCCAGACCGAGAGGGTGAATCATATTTTAGAAGACCTTTTGAGGCTATGTATCTTGAATTTTGGAGGTACAGGGGAAGAGTATCTTCCATTGGTGGAGTTCGCGTATAATAACAGCTTTCAGTCTAGTATTGGCATGGCTCCTTTCGAAGCTCTTTATGGAAGGCCTTGTCGATCACCTACAGGTTGGTAGGAATCTACGGATGAGATCTTGCTTGGGCCCGATATGGTTAGAAAGACTTCGGAAAAGATTGATTTGATTCGAAGAAGGATGAAAGCGGCGCAAGACAGACAGAAATCTTATGCGGACAAGAGGAAAGAAGAGCTTAAGTTTGATGTTGGGGACATGGTTTTATCCAGGTATCTCCGTTACGGAATGTGGTTCGCTTTGAATCTGTTGGAAAGTTAGCACCAAGGTTTGTTGGACCGTTTCCAATTAAGGAAAGGATTGGACAGATGGCATATAGAGTGGAGTTGCCCGACAGGCTTAGTGGTGTACATGATGTGTTCCATGTGTCACATTTGAGGAAGTGCCTACATGAGACCGCCGAGGTGGTAGAGCCGGGCTTGCTTAAAGAAGTAGAGATAGAGCGTGATGAGACGATTCGACGAGCTCCTACTCGCATCCTTGGGTCAGAGACTAGGAAGTTGAGGAATCGAGAGGTTCAACTAGTCAAAGTGCAATGGGGAGAAGATGAGAGCAACGCTACTTTAGAGACGGAAGAAAAGATGCGTTCATTATACCCATTCCTTTTTGAGGGTATGTCTTTTAACTTCTCCTGTATCGTTTGTCTAGTACTTATCTATCTTTAGTATGTCCTCTCGTTAGTACTTTTGACCTTTAGATAGGGTAAACCTATGGTTGAAACATGTGTTTGAGACATGTTATGATTGATGGATGCATGTGGATGCAAGTGTTTGCTAGTGGTTGCTCGTGGATGCATATACACACACTCTAGACACTAGATCGGCTCAATCACTTCATATTGCATATTGCATATAATTGGGTGTGTAGGTAGCTATATTTATGGATGTATAATGGTTGTGTTATCATATGGATGATGCATCTTGGTGAATGATTGTGCACTCATGTAGATATAGTATGTGTCGATAGGGTTCTCTCGCATACATATTGGATGCATGGCACTATCATGGTTTGCATATGTTCATACATTAGATAGGGAACATATACACACACTTTTTGCATATGCTCATACATCATTAGAAATTGTTTTAAGGACAATGGATGCCCATGTTTGATGGATTGAGTAGATGGTTGTTTGGATGGTAGGATATGCATTCTCCTTAGCTTAGAGATTTCGGGGACGAAATCCTTTTAAGGAGGGGAGAATGTAACACCCCGAATTTTAGTTAATACTAATATTCACTAATTACAGAATAAATAATCTCAGATGTGAGAATTGGGGGAAACGGGCTGCGTCATTGCGTTCGTCTCGGAAAAATATGCGAAATAGAGTCCGAGTTTTCGAGAATCGGAGTCCGTATGGCCCAGTTATGGCCTAATGAAGTTTTCAGAAAATTCAAATTCAAAACAGAATTAAAATTCAGGTTCAAATTTCGAAATTGGGGCCATTGGGCCCAGGCGGGGAAATTCCAGCCGAGCTAACCCAGTCGACAGCCCTGTCGACTGGGCAGTCGACTTGGCTAGGACCAAGTCGACAGCCCTGTCGACTTGCGTGTCGACAGGGGGTGCTCGACCAGTTTGGCCTGGTGCACCATTTTAGGGTTTGGCTGTGTTTTGGGGCTGTTTTCTGGAAGCTTCCGAGATCTGATGGACCTAAACTAACCTAGGGTTAATCTAAGGGCCTAAAACACAACCTAATCCTATAAATACACCCTAAGACTACCCTAATCCATACTAAAAATAGAATCTATGCCATCATGCCGCCAAAATGCAACTTAGAAGGAGCCTCCACTAATTAGAGAAGAGGATTGCAAGCTAATCAACTACTAATCCACCTCTACTTCAACTCTAGCAACTATCTAAGGAGCTAATCTTGGAGTTTGTGAGTTTCTATCACTTTAATAACCAATTGTTAAACTAAGTAGATGAGATGTGATGAGATCATATGGTTTTGCTTGCGGATCAATGGGTTTTAGGTCATATGTTATGATGCTAGTTTGCTAATCACTATGTTTAACACTTATTCATGATGACACTATGTTTATGCAAGTTAAGTGTTTGGGTTTATGCATGTTAAGTGGTGGGTTTTATGCATGCTAAGTAATTGGTTTTATGCATGCTAAGTGTTTGGTTTTATGCAAGTTAAATGCTTGGTTTTATGCTAGAATCATGTGTGAAATAAGTAACATGACATGCAAGTTTAACCCATGAGTTTGGATCTATAATATGCATAATCTATGCAAGTTGTTTGGACTAGTGATACGCATAACATATGCGAGTTTACCTTTGTATGTCATACATACATATGCAAGTTCATATGTAACATGTTATGCAAGCTATATGTGAGATTATATGCAAGTTCATATGTAACATGTAATGCAAGTTATGTGCATGATTATATGCAAGATCATATGTAACATGTTGTGCAAGTTATGTGTTTGGTTATATGCAAATTATGTGCATAATTATATGCAAGATCATATGTAACATGTTGTGCAAGTTATGTGTTTGGTTATATGCAAGTTAACATGTGACATGCTATGCAAGTTCACACCTTTGTATGACATAAGAATCATATGCAAGTTACCTCTTTTGTTACATATGTGCTTCGTGCAAGTTGGGTTAAATGCTAGTTGGGTTTAATGTATGTTCATATACGCAAGTTGACACCTTTTAAACCCATGATAAAGTTATATGCTATGTTGGTTAAACCCATGGCATTTGTGATGAATCTTCCCTTTATTATGTCATGTTATGAGAATGAATTACGTGGGGAACGATGGGGTTAATATGCATGTTAATAAAATGGTGTGAAATGGGTATGCTTAAGCATAACATAAAGTGAATGAACATAATTGGGAATTTACCTATTGAGTTAGGTCTACCCATATTATGGAATTGGGAATTTACCTATTAAGTTAGGTCTACCCATATTATGGAATTGGGAATTTACCTATTGAGTTAGGTCTACCCATATTCTTGAAATTGGTAATTAATTAGGGATAATTAATACAAATTATGGGGGTGATTAATTAGGTGTAATTAATCGACTAAGACACGAGGTTGGACCATTTTGTAGCATAAGACTGCCCGGAACCGACCGGCAAATCCAGCGGCTACAAATGATTGGCCCAATGTGAGGGGTCTTAGTCATAAACTAAATACGTGACAAGTGTAAAGACACGAGGTTAGACTCTGTTATGGTGTAAGGCTGCCCGGAACCAACCGGCATATCCAGCTGCCATAAAAGAAAGTCTAATGTGAGAGGTCTTTACAAAGGTTACGATCTTAATTAATTAAGAAACACTTAACCAAATTAGCATGTAGTGGGGCATGAGGGGTTAAGTGGGTGCCTTGGGTGGCATGTAGTAACTAGTGGGGGTGCCTTGGGTGGCATGAGGAAACTAGTGGGTTGCCTTGGGTGGCATTAGAAAATACGATTAGAATACTTAACCAAAGTGGAACATGTAATTAAACATGATTAAAGGGTTAAGTAAGTGCCTTGGGTGGCATGTGGGAATCAAGTAAGTGCCTTGGGTGGCATGTGGAAATCTAGTGGGTGCCTTGAGTGGCAATTAAAATATGATTAAAAGACTTAACCAAAATTAATAACATGTAAGTGGACATGGTTAAAGGGTTAAGTGGGATTCACTAGAAATGACAAGCTTAGGTGGGTAGCTTGTGGGGGCCCATTTCAACCAATATCCCAAACGTATCTTTGTGGGCTCGACCCAAGTCGAGGACGGGACACGCATATTGGGCTTGACTGTAAGAGGCCAAAACGGGTTAGCGGTGGCAACGCAAGTCCAACGGGTTTCATATGCGTGTGTGGACCCGGGCTGGTAAGTAAGACGTTGTTGCATCGTGTAGGTATAAGCCGTGCACCGTTGATATTATCAGGTTGCCACTTTGGGGAATGATACACCCCACTGTGGGGCCAGCACGGGTATCTACGTTAGGGAGCCGATCGCTTGGGGAGTAGTGGGTACACCTAGTGGAGATAGGGGCAGACGGCACCTATGTAGTCAGCTAGGGGTACACGAAACTACCATTAAAAATTACTAAGTACACTTAGTGGGTTCAACCTTTAAGTAGGAATTACCCTTGGGTGGGTAGAACTGGTGTGGTGCAGTGTAGGAATTACCCTTGGGTGGGTAGATCTGGGGTGGTGCAGTGTAGTAATTATCCTTGGGTGGGTAAATGCGTCTTTACGGTTATCTTAGTTCATCCTAAGTCTAGTTGGCTGCTTAGTGTAGCCATTTATCCCCAGTCGTTACCGTATATCAAGCTTATGTCTTACTCTGGTTACTTTAGTGATTGTATTGTTAAAGTTATAGGACTCGCTCAGACTTATGTCTGACCCCGTTGTTTTTATCTTTTTCCCAACCCTCAGGTTATCAGAGTGGGCCTAGCACTAGTGGGCTTTGATCAGACTGCTTAATCTATCTTTTGGAGCTTGGACCGTGGATGTAAAGCTCAGTTTATCTTTTCTATTATGGCTATTAGTTTATGTAGTGGGATTATGTACTTTTATTTTATCAGGATGGATATTTTGTACTTGACTCTTGTTATGGTTTTGTGATGTAACCAAACATGTTTTAGTTTCCGCTGTAATGAAATGATGTTTAAATTTTCAAGTATTCTTATATCTGTCTTGTTATAATTTTTCTGTTCTATATTCACTTAAAATACTCCACCAATGCTATGGCATTCCCTTAGTGAGTGACCGTAGCGGGCGTGGGGTGTTACAGTGATGATGAGGAAGACTGTACTTGGGAAACAGAGGGGGACATAAGGAGGAAGTATGCAGAACTCTTTGCCTGGTAAGGTTTTTATATCTATATAGTACTCCCTTGTTAGTAAACCGCACGCTAGGATATGCTTGTTGTGTTGTTTTGTATGCTTTATTGTTTTGTTAATGATTGGTAGGCATGCGGGATCCTTTGTATGTTTTGGGTTAAGGAATTTCAGGGACGAAATTTCTTTTGGGGGGGAGGGGGGATTTAACGACCCGCATTCTATGCATCAGAGGATCGTAGAATATTTATTTATTTCTCATACGAAGTCTTATAGCCATGTAACTTTGGAAGACGACTATTGGAGTCATTTCCCATGTCCATGATTTTTGCCGATTTTTAAATGATCGTTTTACCCCTAGCTGATCTTTTTTCATCCATAACTTTTGATTGGAAAGGCGTTTTAACCTGAAACCACTTCCATTAGGTCCGGATGATGGTTTACCATTCCGTAGAGTGGTCATATGTGAAAAATGGACTTACCGTTTTGGAGATATGGCCGAATTAGGTTTTAGAAGGTGAAAAATAGCTTAATCGGGCTTAATTGGGTAATTAACAGCTAGGCCCAGAGAGGGATTTCGGGATTTGGAGTATTTAAGGGCTGTGAGGGTTTAGAGAACGCCCTTTTCTCCTTTTTCAGCTGCCACTTATCATCCGTCTCAACTTAGTAATGGCCTCCAATATCTAAAATACCTCTAAACCACTTTCTAATTGAAGATTTGGCTAAATTACATCAAATTAAGGAGAAATAGCACCAAAGCAAGGTTAAAACTATTGTACAGCCTTGGGAACAACGCCAAACAGAGTATAATTTCAGATTTGGTATTTTATTTGTGGCTAAGGTGAGTGATTTGCATTGTTTTTCACTAATTACGGCTAATTAGGGGTGATTAGTGATAATTAGCGAAATTATGGCTCAAAAAAATCTGGAAAAATTTGTAAAATTCTTAAATATTATTTCAGGGCTCTAATAAAAATTTGGGTTAATTTGGACACGTTTTACTAATTGTATGGTTAAGTCATGATTAAGGGGATTAAGCGGAAAATCATGCTTTTTGGGTATATTTGATCTAAAATATTTCATACGAATGATGTTTTAATGTTTTTGATTGATTCTATGTTGTTACCGCTGTTTGGAATGTTTTGTGATATCATAGTAAGGTTAGAATGGTTGAAAACGCTGTCGTTTGGCGAAAATAGCTTGTTGGAAAAGTTACAGATTTTCAGAACCGGTTACGAGGAACACCCGATCTGATCCGGATAGGACCAAGACACCCGATCCGATCCGGATAGGAGAAAGACAACCGAACCGATCTGGATAGGAGGAACACACCCGAACTGAACCGGATAGGAGAAGGCGACTCGAACAGAACCGGATAGGAGAAGGAGACCCGAACCGAACCGGATAGGAGAAGGAGACCCGAACCGAACCGGATAGGAGAAGGAGACCCGAACCAAACCGGATAAGAGGAGGAGACCCAAACTGAACCGGTTAGGAGGAAGACCCGAACCGAACCGGATGGGAGGAGGGGACCCGAACCAAACCGGATAGGAGGAGACACGAACCGATCCGGAGGAGACGAAAACCCGAGATGCAAAGGTATTCCAAATGGGAAGTAGAACTCAGGATCCAGACGGGAACCAACGAGTTGACTTCATGATTGGACTTTGCTGCGGGACGTGTGCTAAGTGGTTATCGACATCTATAGCTTTGACTCACCACAGAAAGATGGATATTGGCTACGGATCAATGCAGTGAAGTTGTCATGACTTCATGGGGCAGAGTGGTCATAGCAAGGCTATGAGCCAGTGTAGTGGAGCCATCATGACTCCATGGGGAAGAGTGGACATACCAAAGGATTAGTGGCTATGGATCAGTGCAGTGGTGTCATTACGACTCCATGGGGCAGAGTGATGATAGCAAGGAATAGGGTGATCAAAGTGGTGGATATCGTGTGCTTTACGCACTGAGTGAGAGATGTGAGGATGGTTTCTATGATTGATTGTTTACCATCACTATGTCATGCACACCCCCACCCTCGTATTCCTTACACCATATGTTAGTGGAAGCTTAGAGTATTGTACGGTATGTTGTGCAAACTCTTTGGTTGTAGGTCCAGGTTCAGGTATGGTTTAGTATACCTGTTATTATTCTGTTTTGCTGCATATCGCTCTTAGCAGACTTTTGTCTGACCCAGAGTTTTATGTCTCTTCTTATTACTCTGGGTACTCTTAAACGAGAAGACTGGAGACATGTTAGGTGGTATGCACGAGTAACTGTACCGGAGATGGCAGAAGGACCCTACGTATGATATATATATATATATATATATATATATATATATATATATATATATATATATATTCTCCCTGTGTCGCTGCTGGTCACTACTTTGGGCATTAGTAGTGTACCTTCCTTATTTGCTTTAGAGACAGTTTTCAAAAGTTGTAATAATGATGATGTGTGTTAGATCCAAAATTGGCTCTAACAAACAAATGAGTAAAGATTCTACAGAAATGAAATCAAAAAAAGGAGAAAACACACAATTTATAGTGGATCGGCGTTAAATAGCCTACGTTCACTTTCTACTCTTTGAATTGATGTCTTGAATGCGCGTACAACAACGATTTTTCACTCAATTCTCACTTATACAATACATTGATTCACTCAGTTTCCTTCACAATATGATTCAAAAGATGATTGTAATCTGAATAAGTTGATGAAATTCGGATAGTAAAGGAGTTTGAGTTATGAAAATGCCAGAAGATCCTTCCAAATGCCTCTTGATGGTGTATTTATAGGTGAAAATTGCTCCTAGGATGGCTTCGATTCGGATCCACGTGGCCTCCATCCCATCACTTTCGGGTTCGGATGGGATATGGGTGTGACAACACATCAGTGTAATGGCAAACAAGGGTAGAACGTGGGCATAACCTCTCCGGATTTCAACGGAACGTGGGGTGAAGCTGTCGTAACTCTTGGTTCGGATCGGGGGTGCTAGCAACTAGGGGATCAGGTCGGTTTTGGTGGAATAATGGAAGGGCAGATTGAGTATACAAAGAGGAAGGAGCGGATCGGGTCTTTCCGCTCCGAACCGATTATGCCCCTGTGGCTTTGTCCTCTGCTTGACAATCATCTTGGCTTGACAACTGAGATCCTATCCGAACCGGACTTCTAAAAGGGTGCATTTATTAGTCAATATTCTTCACTTAAATAATCCTTTAACTTTGTGTAGCCTAGTTCACAAAGTAGGCTAACATTTTGCCCCTTCGAAGGACGCTTCTATTGAAGATGGAGCGTGCTTTGACATTATCTGACCGTTGTTTTCTAAGTTGGAATCGTTGAGTGGTAGCTCCCATTCGTTTGTAGAACGCGTTGCTTCTTAAAGTCATATCTCTTGTTGCCTATATATACACCATAGAACATTCCAATTTCTTCCTTTGCTTCAAATAACTCTGAGAACTTCGCTTGATGTCCAATAGCTCTTCGAGGTAATCTTTAGTACATATATTTTTCTTTGAGTTTTCATTCGTTTATTAAATCAATACTTGCAGTTATACTGGGGTTCGGATCCAATTCACATGGTTTTTCCTATTATCGGCATTGTTACGTCAATGGGCCAAATCATCATGGGCCTGTCTTCCGGTCCGATCAGAATGGAGGGACACATTGGCAGGAATACAAAGGGCCATTCCACTTTTATATAAATTCATCATTTTCGTTTCTTTCTCGCTTCTTTTATTTCTATCATGTTTTTTTCTGAAATCTGCACCAAAGAAAAACAAAACCCTAGCTCCTAATATCTCAGGAATTCTCCTTTAATTCTCAAATCAATTACTTAGGTGGGTCAAAAATTTCGATTAACTCCCTTTTGACTTGATTTCAGTTCGAATTCATGAATCGTTTGAATGATTCCAGCGTGGAGTTTAGTCGATGTCGCATCTTTCTCCTCTTCGCCACCGTCATTGATGGCCTCGTCATCATCTCGGGGCGGTTGTGGAGGAGGATTGAAGCTAACATAGGTCATGCCAACACATAGGCACTTCAGCTTTGATTTTGTTTTTGGCATGAAACTGGGTTTGGTACTGATGAAGGAATAGAGGAGATGAAGAAGGAGAGGAGAGAAAGGAAAGGGATCGGTAAGAGATGGATTGATTGGTGCCAGAGCGCTGGGGATAGGGCATGGAGCATCGGATCGGATCAGAAAACAAGGTGATGGATGGAGTAGATAAGCTTAGGAATTTTTGGGGGTTTACTGAGTCGGTTCGATCAGGCGTTAGCCGATCCAAATAGATTCTCCATCTCAAAGCTGGCTCTATCTCCTCAAAGGTTCCGAACCGATCCGATACAGCTCAACCCAGAGCTCCGAATCGATCCACTTCTAACACTAATCCGCTCCGATCTGCCACGGAAGTGCATGCTCCGAACCGGTCCGGTTCAACACTACATAACTGATCTGAACCATTAAGCTTTGTTTTGAAACATAACCATACCATAACTAACTCAACAAATACTAAACATGACTTCCATCTCCATGGATAGTTAGGATAGAGCCCTTTTTGATGTACTTTTCGGAATGTTCATATGCACACATAATGGCATTGTCCGTCTTTACGTTGCATTTCGTTACACACTTGTACACTTTACCTCACACACGTGCACAAGGGGGATACGGGCTATTTTACTCTAACTTATGTTATTTCTCCTTCAGTAGTTTAGCGACCATGGCAGAGATACATTCATCTAGGTTAGCAGAAAAGAGAGAAGCCGCAGAAACTTCCGAGAAACTCACTCTCGATGACATATCCTCTCCCTCATACTCTGAATGGGATGATGAGGGCCCAGATTATGAAGTGGAAGCACAATAGTAAAATGTATCTTCTGATAGTGAAGTTTCTCTTGGTGATGAAGAGGAAGGAGGGATAGGAGATGATTGTGGTCCCGATGAGTTTGAAACTGCCACTATATTGGAGTTATCCAAAGATTCTATTGAGTCGACGATCGATGATGATAGACTCGTCCGAATATGTCTAAAGCATGGAATATTAAAAAGAGATACCCCGGTGCCATCGAAAACAGATCGCCCCCACAATCCACCGGAAGGATTTATGACAATTACCCGATTGATCTCTCTGGTCGGGGCTATTCCACCATTTCTGCCTTTTGTCGTCGATTTTTTGAGACAGATGCGGATTGCCCCCATGCAATTACATCATAACTCTTATGCTTATTTACACACCTTGTATATAGCATACAAAGAAGTTTTAGGTATAGAGCCTACCTTCGATGACGTCCACTTTTTTTATAATTTAAAGCATCAGACTCAAGAAACTCCCTCCTCCTCATATTTTGAATCAGTACCGAAAAGGAAAATTATTACTGTTCCATTTAGCAACAAGGCTGGCGATTCTAAACTTGAATGGTTTTATATCAGACAGCAGCCGTGGGGCGCAAGGAGATGGACCAAATCAAGTAAAGCACCGACTTTCTAGATTTCAATTTTAAATGCTCATGCCAACACATTAATTTGCTTTCTTTTTCATTCGCAGTTGATAACCCAAAGCAAATATCGGATCAATTATACTTTGATTGTTTGCGTCGGCTTCTCATTGGCGATCAAAAGTTCCTAACCATCAACGAAATTCTTAAGGATGAGTATCTCCATCATCACGGGTTACTATCTATTACTCATAGTATAGGTCATGGGACGGGTCCATATGTGTACATACCCCCGGTCGAGATTATTCCTGAGATGGGCGAGGGCTCGAAAGGTCCAACAATACCTCTTCGGACTCCACCTTCTCCATCCTCAACTCATGACGATGAGTTAGCCAACATAGCTGAAAAGCACAGAGAAGGGTATACCATCCCTGATGACGCTATTTCTCCTGAGAAGTCAACATCCCCTAAAGACCTGCTAATCAACGCTTCTTACGGAGATGCTCCTACTACCGACGATTCCACATTTAAGGATTTAGGAAATCTTCCCCTGCCCGAAACTATCTATACTTCAGAGGACTTTGGCACGAATCCTTTAACCTTCACTTCTTCAGAGGAGACTACTCCCATGAAGGACAAAGAGCCTGCTCATTCTAGTCTGGCTTCAAACTCGGGTTTGTTGGGGGGAACACCACTTAGGGTGCACATAACACATTAGCACCGCACGTCACAACACTCATGTCTTATGTGAGCATTGATTCTGAACTCCACTTATATTGTTGTGTAGGTACAATGTCTCGCCCTTACTATGATGTTAGGTAAATTCGCCGTAGCAGGTCTAGACCTCCTTCCGACACCGAGCATGATCGCCGTGAGAGCCGGGGCAGAGATGACAGAAGGCCTCATGATTCTCATCGACCACACACCTCACGCTCTCCTTCTCCTATCCGGTCGGATCCAGACAGGTATAAGAGCCACCAAAATTGTCGTGGGGAAGACACATCACAATCCAAAGATCGAACTTCACCCCAAGACAAATATATTCGAGAAATAAGTCCACGGAAACACACCGATTCACGAGGCAAGCACAAAGATTCTGAGAAGCGATCTGGAAAAGGCGATGCAGCCATAGTCCCTGCTATGCGGAAACACATTGAACAATCATACTGAAAACCCCCACTGCTGGATGCTAATTCCAAAACTAAACTGGCATATCTGGAGAAGTAGTTCCCAGATAACTACTTTGAGAATCTAACTTTCTTACCCGCACTTGATCCTATTTCTTCAAAGTGGGAGGCTAAGGCAAAGATAGATGCAGTTGAGAAACAATACTCGGAGATGTACAAGTATTCATGCAATCTCTCCAGAATCATTCGGGTCTTAATTACAGACGTTGATGCAATGAAGAAGGTTGCAGATTCCGATCAGAATGTTTTGAAAAATCTAGAGGACTTAGAAGATACATAGGCTCAACTTGTCATTGCTCAACGAGATGCTAATAACTTCAAACGACAATTTGAGGAATTACAAAAGCGTTATCATGACTTGCTGGAATCTCACAGTCAAGAACATTTGGAGTTGAAGAAACAAGCAGAAGACGCTAGGTCAAACGGTGTCAAAATGCAATTGGCTTACAATACTCTTGAGTAAGAAAAGGCCGAGTCAGCGAGGAAGAATGCTGAGCTGGAGAAACAAAATGCTGACTTGGAGTCCAAGTTAATGGAAGCCGAAACTAGGGTTGCCTTAGCTGAGGGGAATGTGGATAGCGTTATTAAGTCTGCTGAAGAAACTCATAAAAAGCTATCAGAGGCTCAAGAAGAATTGCACGGCTTTGGCGAACTAATGATTGAATTCTTTGCACACATAATCCGTCGCCGAAACATCTCTTGGATCGAAGACTATCTGACTACCTTAATTCACGTATGGAGTCAAATCATCGAATGGGAAAAAGAGGAACTTAAGGTAGACTTCGTTGATGAAGACAAACTCATGGAGAAGTATCTAAGAGATGATGAACCGGCACGTCTGACCGAGGGGCGTCGCCTTATTGCTGCTGCCATGGAGGAGGAGAAAAGCCTGGCCAAACAAAAGAATATCCTTGAAGTTGGTTCTTCTTCTGCTACCGCCGATGCTACTGGAGTCAAGGGATATAATCCCGAGAATCCGGGAATTCCTAGAGCGTCTCTTTTATCTCCTATACCCGAATCAGCGTCAGAGGCGGTAGCCTCCCGAATTGAGAAATCATCAAAAGGTATTTCCACCTTTTCACCCCAATTCGTCAAGGCCATCTCCACCTTTCATCACATCATTGGGCAATCAATCGAGGATCCTTTATTTTTCTCCTGAGTTGATAACTGTTGCTTCTAATTCTGTGGGTGTTGAACCAGCCGAGAAGACTTATGAACCTCGGGGAACCACCATTGGGGAAGAATCCATGGAAAAGGCTCAGGGAGGATATGATAAGTCTGCCATCATCGAATCCAAAGGGGGAGCTGAACCGCCTAAGGCTGACGCTTCTCATGATGACGAAATGATAGATGCTTTGAAAGACGATGATGGTAATGAGGGGCATGAAGAAGATCCTGATGTTGCTATAACTGGGGATTCGAAAAATGCTGATGACTTGACTTTGGCTGAAATGAAAGCCGAACAAGATAAACACATGCAGCTGAAAGTCGAGGAATTAAACCCCGAAAGCCTTAAGCCCCTTGGAGTGGTGGATCCTAGATTGAGGTTAGTTGTTAAGCTTTCAACTAGATCAATTACATAAGAGCTTCCTAAAAAATCTTCTCTTGATTCCAGTGTTCCGACTCCTGGGAAGAAATCTTCTGATTCTGGTACTTCAACTACAGAGAAGAATAGGCCAAAGCGTCTCATGTCTGATGCGGAAAAAGAAGCTAGAAATGCTCTTAAGGCTGCCAAAAATTCCAAGTCTGCTCCATAGCCCAAGTGATAATGCACTTTGTTTTATTTTATTTTGATATTCCACTGGTCCTCTATTATTGTAGTGAGTGTGGCCCTCGCATCTTTTGCTTAGCCTTCCTGTATAAACTCATATGTTTGTGAATAAAGTGGTTTGTTCCCTGCAATGTCTGATATTCGTTAACTTAACATTTAGGTAAAAAAGCAAATGAACAGCATGTCATATCACAGTTATATAATAAAGTCGTTATTAAGGGGAACATGTGTATATATATATGCCCCTAATCCATCTTGGATAACTGATTAAGGCTTACTCAAGATTGATTAAATTCGAAATTTAGCTGCCCCCGATTCTCTGACGGGGCCATATTCTTTTCGCCATTGATGCTTATTCTTTTTAGCATCTTTATACTCTCCTATCTCATAACCAGGTTAGAGTATTACTGAGACGGTCTCTTATCTGGGTGCACCTTCACGCCTCAAGGGACGTCATCTTCCCATCCTTTATACTCTCTCTTGTTTCATGAGAGTTAGAGTTAGGAATGTCGTCTTCCCATTCTTTGCATCTTATCATGTAAACGGTCATTTTGTTTGCTCCTGCACATAGGTTATCTCCAATTTTTGAAATTTAATTTAATGTTTTGTGTTTCATTGTCATGACAGAATAATGGTTGAAGATATAAATAATGCAGGAAAATAAATGACACACGATATTTTTATAGTGGTTCAACTAAGTCGTAGCCTACATCCACTTCAAAATCCTTTGTTCATATAAAAAAACTTTTAAGGCAAGTCGTGCCTTTTTACATAGCTTATAAAAAAAAGGAAGACATTTCATATTTAGCTCAGGTATCGTCGCAAGTGCTGAGCTTTCCAAGCTCTGGGAGTCTGTTCACCGTCCACGGTCGTTAGCTTGAATGCTCCAGTAGCAAGCTTCCGTTGGATGGTGTATGGCCCTTCCAATTTTGGACCCAATTGGGTTGAAGGAGGGAAGACTCTTTTCAATACTAAGTCTCCAGGTTCAAAGGTTTTGAAGCGAACTTTCTGGTCATAATAACGTGCTACTTGATGTCGATGTCTTGAGGCACGCAAGTCTGCTTCGTCTTTTTTTTCTTCAACCATATCAAGAGACTCTAGGAGGAGTGTTCTATTTGTCATCGGGTCATAGCATGCGACTCGATGAAAAGGGACTTCCAATTCTACCGGGATTACTACTTCTGACCCAAAGGAAAGTGAATAGGGAGCATGGCCAGTGGCCATCTTAAAGGTTGTCCTGTAGGCCCACAAAGCTAGTGGCAACTGATCTACCCACTTGGCTTTGGCCCGCTCCAACCGCTTCTTGAGAATATATTTAATGACCTTGCTTATTGCTTCGACCTGGCCATTTGACTGCGGGTGAGCTACAACAGTGTACTGTTTATCAATCTGTACTTCTGGCAGAAGTTTCTGAATTCGACACTGTCAAACTGTGTCCCATTATCAGTTATGATGGTCTTCGGTATCCCAAATCGACAGATAATGTTTCTGACCACAAAACTGATTACCTTTCTTGCCATGATCGTTATTAAAGGTTCAGCTTTTACCCATTTTGTGAAATAGTCCACAACGATGATCGGGTACTTTGCTCCCCCTCTAGCAATAGGTAACACTCCAATAATATAAATCCCTCACATGGCAAACGGCCATGGGCTTACCATCGACTTGAGCTGAGTCGGAGGTGCTCTGAGAATCTTGGCAAATCTTTGACATCTGTCGCAGCATCATGAATAATCAACCGCGTCTTTATTCACGGTAGGCCAAAAATATCCATACTGTAATACTTTATTTGCTAGGGTTTGGCCCTCGGTGTGGTCCCCACACTCACCTTCATGTACTTCTTGCAGTACACGTTTGATGTTGTCGTGTGCGATACACCGTAGTAGGGGCATTGAAAACCCCTGGCAATAAAGGACATCCTCCTGTAAAACACATCTTGTAGCCTTACATCTCACAACTCGTCTTTCGCTTTTCTTCAACGGGAGGGTTCCATTCTTGAGAAAATTCTTGATCGGTTTCATCCATGATTCTCTCTCTGGATCAACTTCCAAGGCTAGTTCCACTTCCTTCAGGTCGAAACTCGATGATTCCAAAACCTCTATCGGAACCATTTCAATTTCTTTGGGATTATCTGAACTTGCTAGCTTTGCCAACCGATCTTCTTTCTGATTTTCTATTCTTGGAATATGTGTTATGCTGTAATGCTCCAAACTACCCAGCAACTCCTTTACCTTTTTGAGATAAGTAACGAGTCGAGGCCCTTTAGCAATAAATTCCTCCTGAACCTGGCATACAACTATCTTGGAATCGCAACATGTATCCAGTGTCTTCACCCCCAGTTCTTTGGAAAGTTTCCGCCCGACAATCAGGGCTTCATACTCGGAATTGTTATTGGTAGCAGCAAACTCTAATCGCAATGAATAGTAAATAGATCGTCCTTCAGGAGTTATTAAAACAACTCCGGCGCCGGACCTTCGATCATTTTTGGCTCCGTCCGTATAAAGCTTCCACGGACTAAGCTCTAACTCTTGGTCCAAAGTAACCACCTTGTCACCCACCGTTTCCTCTTCGGGAATTGTGAATTTGGCTATAAAGTCGGCCATTGCCTGCCCCCTTATTGATTTTTGTGGTTGAAAATTTTAAATCGAATTGATCGGCTCGATGTTCCATTTAAGTAACCGCCCTGATGCTTTGGGTTTTTGTAACACTTGTCTTAAAGGTTGATCGATGTATACAACTATCGAGTGAGCCTGAACGTAATGACAAAGTTTGCGGGAAGCAATCAGGAGGCTATAAGCAAGTTTTTCTATCTTCGGGTAATTACGTTCTGCAGCTGCTAGCTTCTTGCTCACGTAGTATACAGGCCTCTGGAGTTTATCCTCTTCACGTACCAATGCTGTACTGATGGCATGAGATGATACCGCTAGGAAGACAAACAAATCCTCATGTTCCACGGGTTTTGATAATATTGGAGGCTTTTCTAATAAGTATAACAAATTTTGGAAAGCCTCCACACAGTCAGGGGTCCACTCAAAATTTCATTTTCCTCGTTTTATTAGATCGAAGAAAGGTACGCACTTATCTGTGGCTTTGGAGATAAACCTGCTCAATGCAGCAACTTTTCCGGCTAAGATTTGAACATCCTTGATCTTTCGTGGTTCTTCAATAATCCTTATTGCTGCTATTTGATAAGGATTTATCTCAATTCCTCGAGAACTCATGATAAACCCAAGGAATTTTCCAACTGCGACCCCAAATGAGCATTTTAGGAGGTTTAACTTCATTCCCTACCTTCGAAGAATATCAAACATTTCAGCTAAGTCCCTTGTATAGTCGGAAGATTGTTTAAACTTCACAAGCATGTCATCCACGTAAACTTCCATGGTTTTCCCGATTTGATTATAGAACATGTGGTTAACCAAATGCTGGTACGTGGCTCGTGCATTCTTTAATCCAAATGGCATTACCACATAACAATATAACCTAAGTCTGTGATGAAACTTGTATGCTCCTGATCTGGTATGTGCATGGGAATTTGATTGTACCCGAAAGGCATCCATAAAGGATAAAAGCTCGTGTCCAGCAGTCGAGTCTACTAGCTGATTAATTCGGGGAAGAGGAAAGCTATCCTTCGGGCAAGCCTTGTTCAAGTCAGAGAAGTCGATACATGTACGCCACTTCCCATTAGATTTTTCGATCAGGACAGGATTTGATATCCGGTCGGGATATTTTGAATCCTTAATGAATCCATTATCCTTAAGTTTCTCTACCTCTTCTTTCAAAGCTGCTGACCGCTCTGGTCCTAACATCCGTCTCTTCTGTTTGATCGGTGGGTGCTTTGGATTAATGAATAAAGAGTGGCTCATAATGGTAGGCGAAATCCCACACATGTCAGCGTGAGTCTAGGAAAACACATCCAGATTTGCCCTTAAGAAATCAGCCAACTCTTTCATTCGAACTGGATCTAGTTGCGAGCCAATCTTTAGTACTTTTGTCGAATCTGTCTCATCAATAGGTTTATCTATTGTTATCTCATTGGGAGTCATCTTTTTATCCTCGGGTCCTCTATCCTCTCTGGGATCTATATCCTCGAGCACATCTAAGGGAGACTCTATTGGGGCGGGACCCCTAAATTGCTATGCTAAGTTTTCCTTCGAAGGGGGAGAATCATCCTTAGTTTCTATATTCAGCCCCTTCATTAGCTGTAACAACCTGTATTTTTAATAACCTGTTAAGATATAAATTGAGGCATAATTTAATTTAAAAATCTGAATCAAGGGAAACGGGTTATGCCATTGCGTTCGTCTCGGAAAAATACGCGAAATAGAGTCCGAGTTTTCGAAAATCGGAGTCCGTATGACCCAGTTAAGGCCCATTGAAGTTTTCCGAAATTTCCATATTAAAAACAGATTTAAATTTTAAGTTAAAAACAAGGGTTAGGGCACAACTGGCGTCAGGCGGGAAAACTCCCGCCAAGACCCCACAAGTCGACAGGCATGTCGACAGGGGTCTAAGGGTGTCGACTGCCCTGTCGACAGCCCTGTCCACACGGGGTGGCTGGGCAGTTCTGCCTGGCGCACCATTTCTGATTTGGGCTTGGTTGTGTGGCTTGGTTCTGGAGACTTCCGAAATCTGACGGACCTAATTCAACCTAGGGTTAATCCTAGGGCTAAAAACACTCTAGTCTTCTATAAATATGACCCTAATCCTACCCTAAAACCCCATTATTCATTCTAGCAACCAAACTATGTCAAATTGATTTCTCAAATGGCCTCCACTTGAAAACCCTAGCCTCCACCCTCTTCATAAAACATTCCTATGAAGATTATGATGTTCATACAAGCATTTCTAAGTTGTATGAATGATCATTAGCTTGCATACATCATCAAGTTGCAAGTTTTATTGGCTAAGCTAGAGTTTTTGGGATTTTTGTTAAGGGTGTTTCTCATTGGAGCTTTGTTTTGGGTTTTTATGCTTGCATAAAGGGCTTCTCAATCTTTATTTGTAGATTTGAGTCTTCATAATATTTGTAAGCCCTCTTACCTTCATTTTAGAAACTCTAAAGTTAATATGTGATGGAAGTTGGGATTTATGCATGTTTAATAAGTTATGCATGCTTATGCGAGTTCACTATGCCATGTTGTACATGTTTAATAAGTTATGCATGCTTATGCGAGTTCACTATGCCATGTTGTACATGTTTAATAAGTTATGCATGCTTATGCGAGTTCACTATGCCATATTACACATGTTTGATAAGTTATGCAAGTTCACTATGCCATGATTTGCAAGTTTAACAAGTTATGCATGTTTATACAAGTTCACTATGCCATGATTTGCAAGTTTGACAAGTTATGCATGTTTATGCAAGATCACTATGCCATGATTTGCAAGTTTGACAAGTTATGCATGTTTATGCAAGTTCACTATGCTAAGTTATGCAAGTCCAACATGTTATGCATGTTTATTATGATATGTAAGATTCATCATGTATGTTGTGCCAAGTTCCCTCTTCCTATCCTTTATGCGTTATGACGAATATGTAAGCGATGGAATGACGTTGGGGGGTTTGGGTAAAACTTAAAATACATGAAAATATAAGATTGGGAATTTACCTATTAAGTTAGGTCTACCCCTTGGGAATTTACCTATTAAGTTAGGTCTACCCAAGTATTTGTTAAACTTGTAATTATGTTTTGAAAATAAAGTGGACATGACACTTAGAAAACATAAGTGTTGCCAACTCGAGGTTGGGTTGAGTTTGTAGCATAAACCTACCCGGAACCGACCGGCTTAACTAGTGGCTACAAGCAATAGGACCCAATGTGGGTAGTTGGTCATGTTGCACGTGGAACCCGAGGTTAGACTAAGTTGTGGTGTAAACCTACCCGGACCCGCCCGGCCTAACTAGTAACCATAACAAGGTCTAATGTGAGAGGTTGGGTGCATTAAATTAATTAATGCCTCATGATTAGGGTTAAGTCATGGCCCACTAATACTTAACCAATTTTGGGGATACGAGGGATTAAATGGGGTTAAGTGGTGAACTGTTGGTTACACTTAACTAATTTAATCCATGATTAGTGAGGGGTTAAACCACACTTAACCCTCTTAGAAAACCCTAGCAACGTGGTCTGTTCCAGCAGTAATCCCAGTTGGGTATCATTCACAACCCTAGAGGCTAGGCTAGGGCGGGGGCACGATTACTGGACGGATGTAAGCGACCAAAGCGACGGCTGAGTGGTACAGCGGTGCGGGTCCAGGCGGGCTACGGACGTGCACGTAGTCCGGTGTCGGACAAACTCGAGGCACGGGTACCAGTAGGTTTAGACTGTGCATTATTGCTTAGGTGTCTGGGGTTGACACCCGAGGGCTTGATACACCCGAAGGTGGACCCAGCACAGTCTGACTACAACCATATGTGGGCCGTATGGACACCAACACTTGACGTGTTAGGTTTATAGGGAGCCGATCGACTAGACCGTTGGGCTGGGCCTTGTATTAAGGTCACCTCATGTTATTGGGCCAAAGTTTTGGGCTGAGGGATCAATACCTGTTATGTTAGTTTGCTAGTACACTGTGGTGCAAAGCTTAATCTTCTTTATGTGATGACACCTTTATCTATTGCCAGTATGTTCATCTCATTTTCCATCATGAATTTAACTTTATTAGTTTATAAACTGATCGTAGTAGGGCTTACCAGTCTTTTTGACTGACCCGTTTTCTTTCGCTTCTTTTCTTCCGTTTCCCCCCCCCCCCAGGTTCTCTGGGAGGGAATAGTGGTGCTTAGCTTGGATCGCTTGCTTGTTTGCTGGATAGCTCATGTATGTCTGGACATTGAGCTCGCTATGGTTTATCATCTTTATGTTGGGGATAGCACTATGTATTTCAGTATTTCTGTTTATGATGTACTAGACATGTTTATTTTGGCAGTTGACTTTATGATGTACTAGACTTGTTTGAGATGGTTTGAGATATTCCGCTGTTTATTCTCACTTACTCTGTTTTACATATATATTTATGTTCTTGTTCTGCCTTGATATATCATTATGCATGCTTACCCAGTTCTAACGCCCCCCAGAAGCTAGTGCCCCCGAAAGAGTGACCCTAGCGGAGGTGGGGTGTTACAAATTTGGTATCAGAGCATATGGTTTACAAGAAAGAACAAAAAGTTTTTAAAAGACTTTTGAAAAACTATTTTCAAAACAAGTATAAAGTATTTTCTAAAGAAAAGTCTAGTATTTTAAAAGGCTATTCCCCAAAAAGCCATTAGCGTTATCCTTCGTTCCCTTGACCTAATCTTATCTTATCTTTCGTTTCAGTATGGCTGAGAATCTTGCCATCCCAGATGGAGTAAACGTACCACTCTGTTATAGGAGACTTCTAGAAGCTAGGGCGGCAGCTGGCCCCGCAAACCCTACTCCCACTCCCCCTCCTATAGTTGAGAATCCTCCCCCTAATGTCCCTCCTCCGGTGGTTCCTGTTCCTCCCCCTCCAGTTGCTGAGGCTCCTCTTCCTCCTCCTCCCCCTCAGCATCCTCAGGTTGAGTTCACGAAGGTTTGTAAAGACTTCAAGGCAATGGGAGGCAAGAATTTCCTAGGCACGGAATCTTTTGTTGAAGCTAGGAATTGGCTGAAAGACACTGAGGACTTGTTTGCTATCTTTGGGATTGATGACGAGAGGAAGATCTTATTGACAGTGTGGCTTTTGAAGGACGAAGCAGCCTATTGGTGGGAGGTCACCAATGGGACAAGGCCCGTCGAGACTTGGGCCGATTTGAGGACTAGATTTGTGGCCAAGTTTCTATCTGCGGCTGAGGCGAATTTACAGAGGGAGAAGTTCATTGCATTAAAGCAAGGTGATATGTCTGTCAAGGAGTATGTGAACAAGTTTAATCAGCTGGCCCGTTTTGGTTTGGATATGGTGAACACTCCTGAGAAGAAGGCTCTTCGATTTGCTAGAGGGTTGAATGAGCCGCTGCAGGGTTTGGCAATGTCACATATTCCGCATGGGGCTACTTTTGAGAGTTTGGTCGATATGGCTCTACTTCAGGGTGATGGAAAGAAAGAGGTCAAGTCGAGTGATACTCAAGCAAAGAAGACTGATTCTCAGGGTAAAGGCAATCAAGGTGGTCAAAGCAGTCAGGGGAATCAGAGCAAGAACAAGAAGGGGAACAACAACAAAGGCAAGGGAAAGTGCAATTACTGTGGTGCGCCTGGACACTTTGCTAAGGATTGTAGGAAGAAGAAAAGGAAGCTTAGTGGTGGATGTTTTTCCTGTGGTGAGACTGGACACTTCAGCAAGGAATGCCCGAAGAAGAAAGGGCAGGGTCAGACTCAGCGTGTTGGGCCTTCAGGAGGGCAAGTTCATGCTCTCAATACCGCTCCAGTTCCCGATCAAGGTAGTGTTTCTGTTGAGAACCTTGTTTAAGTTTCTGATCTTCCAGTTCGTACCTTGTTTGATTCTGGTGCATCACATAGCTTTATTTCATCTGATCTTGTTGATAGTTTGCACCTTAGTACTAGCTTAGTGGATGATCCCGTTTGTGTTTCGAATCCCATTGGGGGTTCTGCTCATCTATCTATGATATGTGAGGATCTGAGGATCTCTATACTCAGTGTAGAGTTCTTGTGTAGTGCGTATGTTCTTGGTTTCAGGGGATACAGATTGATTTTGGGCATGGATTGGCTGTCTAGACATGGAGCCATTCTTGATTGTGAGCATAGGGTTGTGAGGCTTGTGACTCGCCTTGGCAACACCTTAGAGATTTCATGCAATCCGAAGGATCCCGTCATGTTGTGCTATCTTGAATCTCTCGACTCGTCAGAGGAAACCCTTCAGTCTGTAAGGGTGGTCCGAGATTATCCAGATGTGTTTGAAGAAGTTAAGGGGTTGCCCCCTAAACGAGAGATTGATTTTCGCATTTATCTGGTGGATAATGCTAAGCCTGTTTCTTTGCCCGTTCGGCACATGGCTCCTCGTGAGAGACGGGAGCTCAGCAAGCAAGTAAAGGAGTTGCTTGAGAAGAACTTCATCAGACGAAGTATATCCGAATGGGGAGCGCCTGTGGTGTTTGCTACTAAGGCAGATGGTTCTCTTCGACTTTGTGTGGACTATAGAGAGTTGAATAAGCTGACTAAGAAGAACAGACACCCATTACCGAGGATTGATGATCTTTTTGACCAGCTTGTTGGTGCTTCTGTTTTCTCTCAACTTGATCTTGCTACTGGATTTCATCAGCTCAGAGTGGCTGAAGATAGTATAGACAAGACTGCATTTAGAACTCCAGATGGATTCTTTGAATGGCTTGTTATGTCGTTCGGCTTGACGAATGCACCCGCGTATTTCGTAGACTTGATGAGTAGGGTGTTTCGAGAGTTCTTGAACAAGTTTGTCGTGGTCTTTGTGGACGATATTCTGATCTTCTCTAAGGATGAAGAAGAGCACGCGAGGCATCTTGTAGAGGTGATGGATACGCTTAGAGCGCATCTGTTAAAGGCCAAGTTCTCCAAGTGTCACTTTTGGAGAAGGGAAGTCCGGTTCCTTGGGCATATAGTATCTAAGCAAGGATTGGCGGTGGATCCCGCTAAAGTAGTTGATGTGCAGGATTGGAAGACTCCAAGGAATGCAACCGAAGTAAGAAGTTTTCTAGGTCTTGCAGGTTTTTACCGGAAGTTCATCAAGGACTTCGCGAAGATATCCGCTCCTCTTACTAAGTTGACGAAGAAGAACTTAGTTTTTGCTTGGGATATGGACTGTGAGCTTGCTTTTCAGAGACACAAGAGAGCCCTTACCTCAGCACCAGTTCTAGCTTTACCCGATGGTGGTAAGATGTTTACCGTGTACACTGATGCTTGTGGCACGGGATTGGGCGCCGTTCTGATGCAAGAAGGCAGAGTTATATGTTTTGGTGGTAGGCAACTTAAGGTGCATGAGAAGAATTATCCCACTCATGATCTAGAGCTGGCAGCGATAGTATATGCACTCAAGGCTTGGCGTCATTATCTTCTGGGAGAGAGATTTGAGCTGTATACTGATCATAAGTCTTTGAAGTATCTCTTTTCGCAGAAGGATCTGAACTTGAGGCAGCAAAGGTGGATGGAATTCTTGGCGTCCTACGATTTTGATATAGCCTATACCCCTGTCAAGGGGAATGTTGTAGCGGATGCGTTGAGTAGAAAAAGGTTGACACTAAGTCCTCTATTTGTTGAGATGAAGAATTTAGAGTTCTTGGCAACCTTTGATTTCTCTTTGGCAGTTGAGTCGATGACCGGTTCTTTAGCATCTCTTGAGCTCAGGCCTACCCTTCTGGATCAAGTTGGGGCTTCGCAGAAGGAAGACCCTCAGATAGTTGAGATTATGGATAAGCTGATTCGAGGAGAGACGTCTAGTCATCTCGCTCGATATTCTATTGATGACAAGGGTTGGCTGAGGAGAGATGGAAGGTTATGTGTCCCCATGGTAGAAGATTTAGTAAGAAAAGTTCTGGAGGAAGCGCATCGCTCTAAGTTGACTATACATCCAGGCGGGGATAAGATGTACCAAGATATGAGGCGTATTTTCTTTTGGCCTGGGATGAAGAAGGATGTGGCGGAGTTTTTCTCTAGATGTATCATTTGCCAGCAAGTTAAGGCCGAGTCGAAGAAGCCCGGTGGGCTATTGCATCCTCTAGAGGTCCCGCTATGGAAGTGGGAGAGTATTTCCATGGACTTTATTGATGGGCTTCCAAGGTCAAGAAAAGGGAATACGAGCATTTGGGTTATTGTGGATAGACTTACGAAGAGTGCTCATTTTATTCCGGTGAAGAGCAAGAGGACAGCATCTGGACTAGCATCAGTATATCTTCGTGAGATAGTACGACTACATGGAGTCCCTTCTAGCATAGCCAGTGACCGAGACCCCATCTTTACTAGTCAGTTCTGGAACAGTTTGCAGGAAGCTATGTGCACGAGGTTGAACCTGAGTACGGCTTATCACCCACAAACGGACGGTCAGACTGAAAGGGTGAATAGGGTACTTGAGGACTTGTTGAGGCTTTGCATTCTGGATTTTGGTGGTACTTGGGAAGACCACCTTCCTCTTGTGGAATTTGCTTATAATAACAGTTATCAGGCGAGCATTGGGATGGCACCATTTGAGGCTTTATATGGGAGACCGTGCAAGTCACCTACATGTTGGTGGGAGACTACAGATAAGCTTATACTTGGACCTGACATGATTAGAGATACATCCGAGAAGGTCGAGTTGATTAGAAGACGGATGAAGGCGGCCCAAGACAGACATAAATCTTATGCTGATAGGCGAAGGACTGATTTGGAGTTTGGTATTGGGGATATGGTTTTCGTGAAGGTTTCTCCTTTGCGGAATGTGATTTGGTTTGGAGCGGTAGGAAAGTTAGCACCAAGGTTTGTTGGACCGTTTCCAGTTGTAGAGAGGATCGGGCAGATGGCCTATAGAGTGGAATTGCCCGAGAAGCTAGCTGGAGTGCATAACGTTTTTCATGTTTCGCATCTCCGGAAGTGTTTGCATAAGTCAGCAGAGGTGGTTGAGCCAAGTGTTCTAGAAGATGTGGAAGTAGAGAAAGAAGCTACCTTGAGGAGAGCTCTGATTCGTATCTTGGGGACAGAGATCAAGAAACTAAGGAATCGTGAGGTCAAGTTGGTGAAGGTTCAATGGGGTGAAGCCGAGGAAGACGCAACTTGGGAAACTGAAGAGAAGATGCGTAGGCTTTATCCCTTCCTTTTTGAGGGTACACTCTCAATCTCTTTATCTTTCCATGTCTATCTAGTTTATCTAGTTCATCATGTCTATCTTATCATGAGAACCTTAGGTAGAATCCTTTGGATGAAACATGTGTTTGAGACATGTTATGTTTGATGGTTGCAAGTGGTTGCAAGTGTTTGCAAGTGGTTACTCGTGGATGCATGATACACATTAGGCACTAGATCGGCTCACACACTCCTCATATTGCATGTGCATGAGTGTTTATGCTTATTCTTGGGTGAAATTTGTATGCTATCACATGAATGTTGCATATGGATGTATGATTGAGCACGCATGTAGATATTATACATTATGTTAGGGATTTGCATACATATGGATACATTTCACTAACATATTTTGCATTGATCTTTGCATTAGATAAGTACATATACACACACTTTTGCATATGTTCATACAGCATTTAGAATCTTTTAAGGACAATGGTTGCTCGTGGATGATGTTTTGAGTAGATGGATGTTGGATGGTAGGATATGTTCTTCCTAACTTGAAGATTTCGGGGACGAAATCCTTTAAGGAGGGGAGAATGTAACAACCTGTATTTTTAATAACCTGTTAAGATATAAATTGAGGCAGAATTTAATTTAAAAATCTGAATCAAGGGAAACGGGCTATGCCATTGCGTTCGTCTCGGAAAAATACGCGAAATAGAGTCCGAGTTTTCGAAAATCGGAGTCCGTATGACCCAGTTAAGGCCCATTGAAGTTTTCAGAAATTTCCATATTAAAAACAGATTTAAATTTTAAGTTAAAAACAAGGGTTAGGGCACAACTGGCGTCAGGCGGGAAAACTCCCGCCAAGACCCCACAAGTCGACAGGCATGTCGACAGGGGTCTAAGGGTGTCGACTGCCCTGTCGACAGCCCTGTCCACACGGGGTGGCCGGGCAGTTCTGCCTGGCGCACCATTTCTGATTTGGGCTTGGTTGTGTGGCTTGGTTCTGGAGACTTCCGAAATCTGACGGACCTAATTCAACCTAGGGTTAATCCTAGGGCTAAAAACACTCTAATCTTCTATAAATATGACCCTAATCCTACCCTAAAACCCCATTATTCATTCTAGCAACCAAACTATGTCAAATTGATTTCTCAAATGGCCTCCACTTGAAAACCCTAGCCTCCACCCTCTTCATAAAACATTCCTATGAAGATTATGATGTTCATACAAGCATTTCTAAGTTGTATGAATGATCATTAGCTTGCATACATCATCAAGTTGCAAGTTTTATTGGCTAAGCTAGAGTTTTTGGGATTTTTGTTAAGGGTGTTTCTCATTGGAGCTTTGTTTTGGGTTTTTATGCTTGCATAAAGGGCTTCTCAATCTTTATTTGTAGATTTGAGTCTTCATAATATTTGTAAGCCCTCTTACCTTCATTTTAGAAACTCTAAAGTTAATATGTGATGGAAGTTGGGATTTATGCATGTTTAATAAGTTATGCATGCTTATGCGAGTTCACTATGCCATGTTGTACATGTTTAATAAGTTATGCATGCTTATGCGAGTTCACTATGCCATGTTGTACATGTTTAATAAGTTATGCATGCTTATGCGAGTTCACTATGCCATATTACACATGTTTGATAAGTTATGCAAGTTCACTATGCCATGATTTGCAAGTTTAACAAGTTATGCATGTTTATACAAGTTCACTATGCCATGATTTGCAAGTTTGACAAGTTATGCATGTTTATGCAAGATCACTATGCCATGATTTGCAAGTTTGACAAGTTATGCATGTTTATGCAAGTTCACTATGCTAAGTTATGCAAGTCCAACATGTTATGCATGTTTATTATGATATGTAAGATTCATCATGTATGTTGTTCCAAGTTCCCTCTTCCTATCCTTTATGCGTTATGACGAATATGTAAGCGATGGAATGACGTTGGGGGGTTTGGGTAAAACTTAAAATACATGAAAATATAAGATTGGGAATTTACCTATTAAGTTAGGTCTACCCCTTGGGAATTTACCTATTAAGTTAGGTCTACCCAAGTATTTGTTAAACTTGTAATTATGTTTTGAAAATAAAGTGGACATGACACTTAGAAAACATAAGTGTGGCCAACTCGAGGTTGGGTTGAGTTTGTAGCATAAACCTACCCGGAACCGACCGGCTTAACTAGTGGCTACAAGCAATAGGACCCAATGTGGGTAGTTGGTCATGTTGCACGTGGAACCCGAGGTTAGACTAAGTTGTGGTGTAAACCTACCCGGACCCGCCCGGCCTAACTAGTAACCACAACAAGGTCTAATGTGAGAGGTTGGGTGCATTAAATTAATTAATGCCTCATGATTAGGGTTAAGTCATGGCCCACTAATACTTAACCAATTTTGGGGATACGAGGGATTAAATGGGGTTAAGTGGTGAACTGTTGGTTACACTTAACTAATTTAATCCATGATTAGTGAGGGGTTAAACCACACTTAACCCTCTTAGAAAACCCTAGCAACGTGGTCTGTTCCAGCAGTAATCCCAGTTGGGTATCATTCACAACCCTAGAGGCTAGGCTAGGGCGGGGGCACGATTACTGGACGGATGTAAGCGACCAAAGCGACGGCTGAGTGGTACAGCGGTGCGGGTCCAGGCGGGCTACGGACGTGCACGTAGTCCGGTGTTGGACAAACTCGAGGCACGGGTACCAGTAGGTTTAGACTGTGCATTATTGCTTAGGTGTCTGGGGTTGACACCCGAGGGCTTGATACACCCGAAGGTGGACCCAGCACAGTCTGACTACAACCATATGTGGGCCGTATGGACACCAACACTTGACGTGTTAGGTTTATAGGGAGCCGATCGACTAGACCGTTGGGCTGGGCCTTGTATTAAGGTCACCTCATGTTATTGGGCCAAAGTTTTGGGCTGAGGGATCAATACCTGTTATGTTAGTTTGCTAGTACACTGTGGTGCAAAGCTTAATCTTCTTTATGTGATGACACCTTTATCTATTGCCAGTATGTTCATCTCAGTTTCCATCATGATGTTAACTTTATTAGTTTATAAACTGATCGTAGTAGGGCTTACCAGTCTTTTTGACTGACCCGTTTTCTTTCGCTTCTTTTCTTCCGTTTCCCCCCCCCCCCTCCCAGGTTCTCAGGGAGGGAATAGTGGTGCTTAGCTTGGATCGCTTGCTTGTTTGCTGGATAGCTCATGTATGTCTGGACATTGAGCTCGCTATGGTTTATCATCTTTATGTTGGGGATAGCACTATGTATTTCAGTATTTCTGTTTATGATGTACTAGACATGTTTATTTTGGCAGTTGACTTTATGATGTACTAGACTTGTTTGAGATGGTTTGAGATATTCCGCTGTTTATTCTCACTTACTCTGTTTTACATATATATTTATGTTCTTGTTCTGCCTTGATATATCATTATGCATGCTTACCCAGTTCTAACGCCCCCCAGAAGCTAGTGCCCCCGAAAGAGTGACCCTAGCGGAGGTGGGGTGTTACATTAGCATCTTCAACTCTGTCATGTAACGAGCTCGTCCCGTAGCTTGGTCACCTCTCATCATCCCAATTCCTGCGTCAGTCGGGAATTTAAGCAGCAAGCACCAAGGCGCAATACATGCCCTAAACTAGGCAAGGGCCGGTCGGCCTAGGAAAGCGTAGTAGGGTGAGTCTACAAATGGCAGGATCATCACTCTCTGGCGATCTCCCTGTCCTAATGTTACTGGTAATTCTATGTAGCCCATCGGAGCCGTTGACGCCCCGTTGAAGCAACATATCCATCTTTCACAGGGCTTTAGATCTTTTGCTTCAAGTCTCATTTGTTCATAAGCTTTCCGGAAGAGGATATTGACGGAGCTCCCGTTGTCCACCAACACTTTATGGACTAAGGCAGGACTGATGGTCGTGGTAATTACCAATGGATCTTCAGTTGGGGACTGAACTCCGGAATCATCTCTACTACGGAATATGACATCGTGTGACATCGTCTTTTGTTGTTTTACTGGAGTAATGTCTTCGAGGTTACTGCATTCTCTACCTCAAAGTTCTTGGAGGCATTGACGTATGGTCCATCGCTTTGAAACTACGACTAGCTAGGTGGGTTCCGCCTATAATGGTATTGATAATGATCCCCTTACCTTTCTGCTAGGCTGTGGGTTTTGAAGTAGGCTGGTTTTGGTTCGGGGCTTGTCCCCTGTCCCTTAGGGCAACCTTGTACTCGTCTAACTTCCCTTCCCGCAGCAATCTTTCAACTATATCTCTCAAATGACAACATTCGTTGGTGGAATGACCGTGGGCTCCATGGAACAAACAAAACTTTCACGTTGCAATCTCTTTTTCAGTGGAGTCTCTGGGTGGTGGATTTTTGTATTGCAATATGATGTATGTGTCCAAACAATGTTTTCCAAGGTATTATTCAATAGCGAATAGTTTTCGAAAGTTTGGAATCGAGATCTTTTGCTGGAATTGTTCCCTCGGTTCCTACTCCTCCTATTTCCGTTTCCATTCTTGTTGCTGTTACCTCCATTCTGGTTGTCGATGTTCACTTCAACCTTCACTAAACTATCACTAGACTGTTTCACGGCAACATTACTTTGGACACCTTCCTTCGAGGCCCCTTCAGACTTTCTCTTCTTATTTGCATGAGCTTCTTATTGCCTTAAGTGAATACTAGATTTTTCGTAGAACAATTCCCTAGTAGTAAGCGGTTTCCCGGATAGATAATCCCCAAATTCTATGTCCGGGTCAACTCCTTCTATTAAAGCCATCAGAATAGTGGGTTCATGAGGGTCACTAACTTCGGTGACGGCTAGGTTGAAGCGGACCAAATATGATTTCAGAGATTCGCCTGGAGCCTGTTTAATCCTTGACAACTCTATGACGCTTTTGGATTGGCGGGCGTGAAGTCAAAACTGGTTCATAAAGCGCTCACTTAATTCTGTGAAGTTTGACACTAACCGTGGAGGGAGTGGGGTGAACCACATTAATGCCACATCTTCTAGGTAAATTGGAAAGGCTTTGCATTTTATAGCATCTGGATCTGCTGCGACATTCATGAAACATGTGTACCTCATCAGAAGCTGTCCCGGGTCCGTTCTCCCTGAATATCAATCCATTTGTGGCAAGTTGAATCGCTGAGGGAACTGGAGGTCCAATATATCATTTGTGAAGGGGTATGACTTCGCTCAATGCCCCAATCGTCATTAGTGTATCGTCGGCTTCCGAACATAATCTGATGCACCATCGCCCACACATCGGCATTTGTTAATATCCGCACAGGTTCTCTAGGTCTAATATTCGGATTACCCCTGGGTTCCTGATTAGGGGATAACCTCATGTTTCAAGCGGCGGCTGCTCTACATTGCTCCCTACGCTCCCGGTCGATCTCAGAAGGAAGGGGTTGAAGCTGTTGCGTAGGATTAGTAATATTAGGATCCCTGGGAAGAACGTGGGATCCACTCATGGGCAACAACATAGGCTCTTTCAAGCTCGGGTCATCAGGCCCTAACACACAAGCACAGTCTTCGCGGGATCCTAAAGATCCAAAAGTTAAATTATCAAGATTCTAAGGTCGCTCAAGCGGCCTTCTTTCACGAGTATGTCCCTCATCTGCAGAAGATGAATAATCTGCAGCAAGGCGACGTGTTGGGGAAGGTGTCTTTTGCCTCCGGAGCTCCTTGAGTTCCCTACTCATGGTGATCATGTTCTCTTGCATGCGAAGACTTTCACATTTATGGGCTTCCAATGCCTCCTTAGTATTCTGGAGCATTTCAAGAAAGCATGAAAAATATCCTTGTGTGACGGGTGCTGATGGGTCAGGCTGATCATTGGTCATAGCGGCTGGAATCGAAGCATTAGCAGGAGCTCGAGTAGAAGTACCAGCTTCACTTTGATTCGGGTCGGATCGGAGCATAGTGATACGGCCGGATCGGTTCGGATGGGGAGAGTGGGTGGCTTCAACATCGCTGGATCGGATCGGATTGGGTCATCGGTTCGGATCGGTCCATCCTGACCGGAGCGGCCGGCTTTAGAATCTTGACCACGCGACCTCGTCTCAACCATTGTTTGCTGATTTTCGTTCACTTCATTCTCTCGATTACTTTGGATTTCCTTGCTCTTTTCCTTTGGCCAAAATTTCCAAATCTTCAGTGATTAACCAATAGGTACTTAAAGATGTCAAAAACGGAGGATTAACTTCTTTGAACTTTGAAGGTCCAAATAGTAGAATGATAATCCCAAAAAGCGGAGAATTCAAAAAATTCTCGGTGAAAGCACCAAAATGTTAGATCCAAAATTGGCTCTAACACCCAAACGAGTAATGATTCTACTGAAATGAAATCAAAAAAAGGAGGAAACACACAATTTATAGTGGTTCGGCGTTAAATAGCCTACGTCCACTTTCTACTCTTTGAATTGATGTCTTGAATGCGAGTACAACAACGATTTTCACTCAATTTTCACTTATACAATACATTGATTCACTCAATTTCCTTCACAATATGATTCAAAAGATGATTGTAATATGAATAAGTTGATGAAATTCGGATAGTAAATGAGCTTGAGTTCTGAAAATGCCAAAAGATCCTTCCAAATGCCTCTTGATGGTGTATTCATAGGTGAAAAATGCTCCTGGGATGGCTTCGGTTCGGATCCATGTGGCCTCCATCCCATCACTTTCGGGTTCGGATGGGATATGGGTGTGACAACACATCAGTTTAGTGGCAAACATGGGTAGAACGTGGGCATAACTGCTCCGGATTTCAAGGGAACGTGGGGTGAAGCTGTCGTGACTCTGGGTTCGGATCGGGGTGCTAGCAACCAGGGGATCGAGTCGGTTTTGATGGAAGAACGGAAGGGCGGATTGAGTATATAAAGAGGAAGGAGCAGATTAGGTCTTTCTGCTCCGAATCGTTTATACCCCAGTGGCTTTGTCTTCTACCTCACGATCATCATGGCTTGATAACTGGGATCCGATCCGAACCGGACTTCTAAAAGGGTGCATTTCTTAGTCAATATTCTTCACTTAAATAATCCTTTAACTTTGTGTGGCCTAGTTCACAAAGTAGGCTAAAAATGTGGAACATAAGCTGTATTTGGATTTTCCGCTGCTATGATGTTTAGTTTCAGCTTATGCACTGTCTCGCCTGTTTTATGTCGAAGTATGTTATTATTATATTTTATTCCATGTTCTATGAGACATTCTACAGGCTCCTTGTTAATTCAAATTCATTTCTTTTTCTTTCTTTGGTGACTGTCCCATACTAGTTGGACGTCAGCACAGCGCATTTCGAAGGAAATGTCAGCTGGTCCGGGGCAGGCCGTCACACTTATGTCTTGTTCTGTTTATATCCCTATTTCTATCTCAGTTTATTATGATGAGTATAGTTAGACTAATCCATTTATTGTTTATTTTCTTATAAATAATACTCAGATCAGGCCGAGTATTGCAGGTGCCTCACCTTGACTGTAGCATGGGCTAGTCTTCCTTTTAGATAACTGCTCTTGTTTCAATAGTTTTATCTTTCATGTATTTGAGATTGTGACTCTTATGTGTACATATTCTTTTGTGTTGTACATGTATCTATTGTTTTATGATATAGTGGATCTTTCATGACCAGTTATATTATGACCACTGCTCTTGTAGTACTATTCATATCTATTTCTGCCTTAATGATGTGAATATCTGTGTCTGACTCTGATTTTATTGTTTTGTATTTTATATTGCTTTCCTAATTATATATAGCCACTGTATAGTAAATTTGGACTTGATTTAGATGTGTCGGATTTCCTCATGAGATTTAAAAAGTTAGACCACATTATCCAACATATTTAACAATCGTTCAAAGCTAATATACGGATAATCACTCCTCAACAACCCTATTCTTCGGGTTAGTTAACACCATTTCTTGCAATGGCCTTGGCTAACGCGAGTATAGAGGCGGGGCGTTACACTTGGTATTAGAGCCAAGTTTGTAACAATATAAGATATTATGGCGAGGATCAGTGTCCTAAGTTTCTTAGGCAATCTTGTTTAGGATTTTATTCGAGTCTTAGGACCCGTCATATCCTATCTTATATCTTGATCCTTTGTTTGACCAATAGATTTAATCTAACCTTTTTCCCCTTATCTCTTTTAGAGGAGAAGAATGGTTAGAAACTCTCATCGCGGTGTTGGCTCTTCAAGCAATGCTCCGCAAGAGGGAGCCTTTATGTCCTTACAACAACTCTTGGATCTTGTGAATAATGCTCATGCTGTCGGAGCCGAATACGTGCCTACCCATCCAAGACCCGGGTTCGCACGATTATGTGGTGATTTCACCAAGCTTGGTGGAAAGTCGTTCAAAGGTTCTGGAGATGCTATTGAGGTCCAATCATGTTTTAGGACATGCGACCGCATATTTTCCCGCATGGATCTTTCGGACTTGCATCGGCTTCAAGTCGCTTCTAGTACGCTCGAAGATCGAGCTCTCGATTGGTATGAGCTTACGACTTCCAAAATTCAAGAAGCGGACCTCACTTGGAAACAATTCCGAGAAAAGTTTGAAGCAAAGTTCGTCCCTGAGAGTAGGAAAGAGGCATTAGCCCGATGTTTTATAGACATTGTTCAGGGTGACTCTTTCATGGCCGAGTATGCCGCATCTTTCGACTCTCTCTCCAAATATGGGATTGAGTACATTGATATTGCAAAGAAGAAGAATCGTAAGTTTGTTAGTGGGCTTAACAAAAATCTCAAGAAGTCCTTACTTCTTAAGTTGGATGAGCCTTTTGATGAGATTGTGGATATCGCGCTTAGTGTAGAGGAGGCTGACAGAGTGAGTGGTTATGATGATGGAGTTGCTAATAGGAGTCAGGCAGCTTCAACATCAAAGGCCCCTACCCTAAATCGTAGAGCATGTTTCAATTGTGGTTATAAAGACCACTGCATGAATGATTGTTTGAAGCCCCACTTTTGTCGGTATTGTATAAGCTCGGACCATCATATTTGGGCATGCCTCGTACTCCAACATAAGAGAAAGAAGTGATCCTTCTTGTTTAAGGTACATTACCTTCTACCATTGTGCTATTGCCATTTTTCGTAATCTGCATTCTTGGGATTTCTTTGATATGGGTCAAGAGGGCTCATGGACACCTTGTCCTTAGATTTTTGCAAGTTAAGAATTTGCATACTTAACTTGAATTTTAATTACCCATTTATTTTGCTATCGAGACGTCTTTAGCTTTCTTTGGGTAATGATTGAGTTTTCTCACTTGCTTTAGAGTATTACTTGTTTTAAAGAAGTAATTTTGTCTTTTTGATTGAATAAGGAATTTAATTAAATGTCTTGGTAAAAACGAGTGGGTCTACACACTTGCATTTACTATGACGGTTAATTTATGGACATAGTCAGTTGAGATTTGATTTCATTTTGGGTGAAATCAAAGGGTCATGTGTGGTCATCCGTTTGATCTCGTGTGTTGTATATCTTTATTTGCATCCCCGTTGATCATCTTTGTTGTTCTCTTGTGTTGTGTATCTTTATATGCATCCCTGAGAGATCTCGTGTGTTGTATATAAATATATACATCCCCGTTGATCATCTCTGTTGTTCTCTTGTGTTATGTATCTTTGTATGCATCCCTGAGAGATCTTGTGTGTTGTATATCTTTAAATACATCCCAGTTGATCATCTTTGTTGTTCTCTTATGTTGTGTATCTTTATATGCATCCCTGAGAAATCTCGTGTGTTGTATATCTTTATATACATCCCTATTGATCATATTTGTTGTTCTCTTAGAGGAAATATTAGAGGACGTGCTAATATTTGAAATTTGAGATTTTTTTTGGGATTATTGGAAACTTAAAAGTTCCTGTTTAATTGTTCAAGAAATTTTAGAGAACGTGCTAATATTTCCTATTTGGGATATCGAACCTGGATTTTTACTTCATGATCTTGTTTCCCCAATAAGATCGCTTATCCTTTTCAATTAAGGAAAATTTTGTAAGCTAGAATATTTTTAAGGGATTTCTAAGTGATAAAATTTTCCAGCTAAAACGATAAGTTTTTGAGTTAATCTATCTTTTGATAGATCTTGTTGATGTGTGGTTGTTGTTAATATTGAGTTTTTCCTCAAATAATTGCGAGGACGCAATTTCTTTAATGGGGGAAGTCTGTAACAACCCGCATATTTAATGATAATATGTTTAAATATTTTATTTAAATATAACGTCGTTAATCGTTAATCGTGTATAGGTCCAAAATATCATATTTTGCATACGGATGAATTTGGACTCGAAACCACTTCCATTGAGTCTGGATCATCGTTTACAACCTTTTTTACTATAAGCTTCAATATATTTTGAGCATGTCAAAATTTGGACTTGGGTTTGGTTTAGGTGACCTAGCCCACTTTATTACCCGTCTTAGCCCCTCCCTTCTCCCTCATTCACTTTTATTTCCTAACACTCAGCAAAAATGAGAAGGGATCTGGAAATTAAAATTCCTAGGCTAGGGTTGGCTTCTAGAGACCCAAATCAAGGGGAAAACCAAAGAGACAAGTTGAGTAACCTTCTCCATCTCCATCTTCGTCTTCTCCTACTTGTTTTCTCCACGATTTCTAGGATTACCTATGACCTAACTCTTAGGAAATTCAATTATATTTGTTTAGATTGAAGAATATCAAGATATATTGGAGGAGAGCTTGTTCTAGCTTGTCATTGGTTTGATTTATTGCTTCTAGCAAGCAAAGGTGAGTTCTTCATGAACTCACATATATGCCTCAAGCCTATATGCTTGTAACATGTAATTTAGTGCATTTATATCATGTATATGTTGTGTATGCATTAAGTTAATTGATTGGTTTGATGATTCCCTTGCTTTTTGAGTAATGGGAATCCTATTATGTTCTATGCTCAGATTGTGCATGATATAAGTGAAGTTCTTATGTGCTCACAAGTCCTTATAACTTCCCTTTAGCATTGCCAAACCATTTTGTTCTAGCTTGAATCGTATATCATAGTTTTGGTTTAAAATTTAGTTCACCTTTGAACTTATGATCAAAACCATCCCGAATCTGTATGAATGTGTGTATGTGTGTGTGTTCTTGAGTGTTTTCGGTGAGCTAAGGAGTCTTCATTTTCATTTAGAAAATGTTTAAGGCCGTCACCATTGATCTGGGCTAGTCCGAAAGTTGTTTGCACCTCATTTCCTAAGCAAAAATGGCCATACTTCAGCTTAGACATCTGTCCGGGAGGGGGACAGCGTTTGTCAATGTTTGAGGAGAAAATAAATAATTGCATCAGGTCAGACATCTGACCAAAAATGGTCAGACGTCTATCCAAACTCTCGGGAAAACAGTTTTCCTGACAACAGACGTCTGTCTCGAGGGTGACAGACGTCTATTGGCTAAAAACTGTTGTTGACCAGTGGAGACCACGGTCAACAGTTTAGGCCCATTCAGGCTGTTTCCCGACCGAGTTTCGGCCCAATTCGACTTTGTTTGTGACTTTGTAATTTCCCTGGTCTGCAGATTTTTGTATCTCAATTTCAGGAACTTTAGATTCATTCGTAGTGAACGAATATTATAATTGATAGTCGTGAGACTTTGTTTACGTTATTATGACGTGTATTCTTTCTTCGATCGTTATTGCGATCACTATTACATGAGATTTTCCACTTTGAAACTATATAAAAAGGATTTTTAAAATTATTAGTAGATACCAATCTTTTCCTAAATGGTTTCAAATTTAACTTCATTATATGAAGTCATTTTCCAAATTGTTTTACTATCTACTTATATATGATTTCATAAACCTTTTTCTTGTTCGTATCAGAAATCTAATTAAACGCCTTAGTAAAAACATGGGCTAGTAACCCTTATGTTTACTTTGACAGTTAATTCTTAGACTCGTTCGATTGAACACTGTAGCAATGATTGTTTCATATTTCTTGTGGAATATACAAATTGTTGGTAAATATTCGAGTAGAGAAAGTGGTTATGGGACATGTAGCTTAACTCTTATAATTACTAGCTTGGTGTAGTTATACTATACTTGATCAATTTTGATCATATAGGATCTTCAATTCTGGTGGATCTTCGGATCAATCCGACCTTCGGGTCACTCCGATGATCTTCGGATCATCATATCTTAGGAACTTCAATTCTTTTGGATCTTCAGATCAATCCGACCTTCGGGTCACTCCAATGATCTTCGGATCATCATATCTTGAGGAACTTCGGTTCTGGTGGATCTTCGAATCATCTTGAGGAACTTTGATTCCATCTTATCGTAGGAACTTCGGTTCCGGTGGATCTTCAGATCATTTGGACCTTCGGGTCATTCTGATGATTTCCAAATCATCTTGAGGAACTTTGGTTCATTTTAGTTTTTATCGATACTATGTTATCGATCTGAGTTATCTTTTTTTGTTGATTTGATGGGTGGCATCATTTGTCACTATTATTCATGTGTTGATATCGTATTTTCTATTTCACGTAGATTTGATGGGTGACATCTTTTTGCATGAATACTGATGTATTGATATTAATTTATCAATCTTATTTTTATTGACATATGTGTTGTCAATTTTGTATTGATATTAATTTATCAATCTTAGTTTCTTTGTTAATGAGATATCATTATATAGTGCCAACATTTCTTTGGCATATTTTCTGGACATACTGATTCTTCACATTCACTTGTGACAATTATTGTTATTACTCTTATGTCATGTTCTGTTTATATCCCTATTTCTATCTTAGTTTATTATGATGAGCATAGTTAGACTAATCCGTTTATTATTTATTTTCTTATAAATAATACTCGGGTCAGGCCAGATATTGCAGGTGCCTCTCCTTGACTGTATCATGGGCTAGTTTTCCTTTTGGATAAGTGTTCTCATTTTAGTAGTTTTATCTTTCATTATTTGAGATTGTGACTCTTATGTGTACATATTCTTTAGTGTTGTACATGTATTTATTATTCTATGATATAGTGGATCTTTCATGACCACTTACATTATAACCACCACTCTTGTAGTGTTATTCATATCTATTTCCGCCTTAGTGATGTGAATATCTGTGTCTGACTCTGATTTTATTGTTATGTATTTTATATTGCTTTCTGAATTATATATAGCCACCGTGTAGTAGATTTGGACTTGATTTAGATGTGTCAGATTTCCTTATGAGGTTTAAAAAGTTAGACCACATTATCCGACATATTTAACACTCGTTTAAAAATAATATACAGATAGCCGCTCCTCACCAACCTTATTCTTTGGGTTAGTTGACACCATTGCTTGCAATGGCCTTGGCTAACGCGAGTATGGACGCGGGGCGTTACCGATAACACAAAACATTTTTGAAATCATATATTATCTAATATTTTAATAATGTCTAATACAAATAAATATCAATTTATCAGAACGCTTTCATCTCATGCTCCACACACATAGTATACCGCGGGCTTTTATTAGAGATTGGATTCCAACTATGGCAAGGTATGGAACCACCTATCGATAGTGTATCTCTATAGGGGAATACACTGGGTTCAACAAGAATATCTTGCAACCCGGCCACACATGACCGACTACTCATTTCGCTTGTGTGTATCGAATGTATATCATCAATGGTTGGGATCAGCAACCGTTTCCGAAAGGGATAACAACTAATAGAATAAAGAAGGAAATGAAATCTCTCTAGATAGGTGATAATACACTCTAATAGGAAGCGACCCACTTAGCCATGCTACCAGCCCAATTTATGTCATTTCCTGGTTATGAGGCTTGAGGTTTAAATTATCTTTTTAGACAGCACAATACCATTCACTTTGACTGAAACATCGTCAAATCCTTCAGAAAATCACTAATTGATTTCTATAAAAAATAATCTGGTCATTAATCTAAGAGAAGGTGTCTTCTCCACATTCAACTATGGTACGTTTGAAGAAGTCAACATACACGATCATATGGAAGTACTATGTAAGACATCCATCCATACAATTTGTCCTGGGATTGGATAAACCGAAGGCACCATCTACCGCATCCTAGTAATCACCCTATAGATCAGTAGCGAGTAGTCTTTGCAAACCGTAGATTCCAATCACGTCAAAATCACAAATCAGAATAACTCTGGTTGCAACATCAGATAAATTTGACAAATAGTCCTTTCTCTTATGAAGATCCACCACCTTCAACTGCTCTATTTTCAATCTGCATATTCGATGATTTCATATTTGCTGGTTCGGAATGGTTTTCAAATATAAATTCGATCCTAGTTTTTCCATACCAATATTCATATAGGTCATATTTGATAGTCGGTTATTTAACTATCAAATAGAGCAACCATGAAAATAAAATGAGTTCATTGATTCAGTACTCAGCATCACTTGGCCAATTTAAATTAATTAATTAACGAAGGTTAATTTAAAACTTATAAATCTTTCAATACTACGATATTTTCCGAGGTTCAAAATGAAAGATTTACGAACAGAATTGAAAAGAATGGCGACAGGAACGGCTTCTTCTTCTTGGATTAATCATCGTTCAAATCTATCTATCTCGGAACAGACTGGGAAGAGGTTTAGGACAAAATTCTCAAGACCTATCTTGGCGTTCAATTCTAAGCATGTTGAAAGATGTTATCATTGTGGTGGGGTTGGGCATTTTGCGAGAGGTTGCCAGACGCAAGATTCCAATTCGCTAGATAATTTTGAAGGATTCAACATCGGTTCGCGAATTAATCAGAATGATTTGGGGATTAGGGCAAATCCCACGGTCAATTATACTGATCGAATTTCGAACCCTAATTCTTTGTGGAGTTATCAGATCCTGAGTCAGGGTATGATCTTAATCAAGAATCGCATCAGTATTTTTGATCAGATCAAAATTGTGAAGAAATGCCAAGAGCTAGGGATTAGAGAAGCAGGTTTTTTTAGACCAGTTTTTGATAATGGTGCCAAACTGAATTTGTTAATGTTGTGCTTGGGTAAGTTCTGGGATCCAAATTCAAAGAACTACGGCATGAGTAGATTGAGCGATGGTATTCAGCCTTATAAAATTCCTGAAGACTTTTTATTACTGGTTAAGGATTCTTTGGCCGAAGCTCAGAATTTAATCAGGAAGAACGGGGGTAGCGTGGATGAACTACCGAGTATGGTTTCAGACGCATGTATAGTAAATCTCTATAATTTAGATGGAAAACTGGGTTTACATCAAGACAAAGACGAAAGTCAAGATAGCTTGCAGGCCGGACTACCCGTAGTTTCCTTTTCCATTGGAAATACTGCTGAGTTCATCTTTAATGAAGTGAGGGATGAAGCTACGGCAAAGAGAGTCCTTTTGGAGTCTGGTGATGTTTTAATCTTTGGTGGAAAATCTAGAGGTATTTTCCATGGTATAACGCGCATTTATAAGGACACCGCTCCGGTTGAACTCATTAAGGAAACTAACTTGAAGCAGGAGAGATTTAATCTTACCTTCAGGCAATGTGATTTTAGGAAGGGGCTCGATGAAAGACTCCAGCGTCCTTTTCCTTACACAAGCGTGACTCCTCTCTATCATGATGCTTGCTCTACGAATTCAGGTTTGTTTAATATGAGTCATCTCTCTTCTTTATCGTATGCGGACATGGTAAGAAAGCAATCTAATGTGTTGGACTGGACTCATACTTCGCTGAAAATCTCTAATGTAAGGCATAGTGTACGAAGTTGTTTTAAATGTAGTGATTCGTCTCATTTGGCGAAGGACTGTCGAAATGGACTTCGATGTTTTAACTGTGGCATATTAGGTCATCGTAAGTCCAATTGTCCGCCAAGCTTCAGTGGAAAATCAGTTTTCGACATTTTGCTCTTTAACTGTTCGAGAATTTGTCAGAATATCATATTATTGTCGGATCTCTATGTTATAGATTTCGCTGGAGGTATAAATGACGGGGATTATAAATTACTGTTATTGGGGTGGCATTTGGAGGGTCTCGTGGATGGTATTCTGTGGTGTAAGAGGTGGGATAATATTGTTGTCTCTCCTCCTTTGCCGAGCCCACTAAGTAGGAAGGATCATTCTCTCTCGTTTTGCAAAAACTTCTTAAAACTTCGTATGATTTATGAGAATTAGACGGCAAGAAACAAGAGGAAAGCTTGTCTGTATCTGAATACAATTCTAAAGCACTTTGATGTCATAAACACCATCATAAACTCAGAAAAACGAGCTGTCATCTTCCAGAATTTTTCAGACGAGGATGTTTATTTGGTTTCTGGACGGAGAGACAAGACTGATATTGTGCAGAATGAGGCGTTGGTCAAGCAAGTTGTTGAGGTAAATTTCATTGATGGACTGTTGGTGGATAATGTTGGGTGTGTCGAGGATTACTGGCGTGTGGACCCTTTATTAGATGATCCTGCAGTCTTATACTGTATGGAGGAGTCCTGGTCTTCGACTATCAAGTGGAAGAGGGTAAATGAAATGATGGATGGAGATGATGGATGTAATTACAAAGTGGTAGTTGAGGATGGGGTTCTGTTACATGACACAGCGGTTGCAGAGGAGGATATTTGGAAAGTTGCTGATGACATTGATATATTGAATAATTTTGAACTGCTTGAAAACCTTGAGGCCGAGACTGTTAGTGCTTCCACTAAGTTGAATCCTAAGATCTCTCGAGCCTTCAGCAAAGGTTATAGAGTTGGAAGGGTTAAGGCAGGGAGAAAAGTCACTCAAAACGTTATGCGAGGGGATCAAATGGAGAATTTGGTTGCAGCAAATGATAAAATATTGAGCATGCGAGGTGTTGTTCCTAATGATTCTTTTGATAAATACACATTGACTAGAAGTGGTTTGTCTGGTGGTTTGGTTGGTATGGATAAAGTAAGTGTGTTTGATGGTACGGCTAAGTTTGTAGATGAAGTTCGGTCAGGTGCTGTTTGCATGGTGGGCATTCCTGTGTTGAGTTCAGGCGTGAGTGGACTGTCGTTTTTGAGAGGAAGTGATTCTTCTTCACTACTTATAAGCAAACAGGGAACAAAATTATTCAGTTTGATATGGAGGCCGTGTCTTGACAGAGTATCACTAGAGTTTGTTTTACCTAGCTCAGAATTTGGTCAGGTGGTCGATTCTCGTTCAGCAATCAGTAATAGTTCAACAGTTGTAAGTATTGATCAGTTTCAGTGTAGTAGTGAGGCTTCATCTATTCAGACTAGGAGGAGGAGATGCAGGAGAGAGTATTCCGCTTCAGGCTTGGTTAGACGTAGTGCGAGGCTCAGATATAGTTCATCTTCCCCTCATGGTAAGTCCCCGAATTCAAATGCTAAAAGTAGCACGTTGGATTCGGGCTCAGGTATGACTCAGTTACTGGGTAGTGATTACACTCCTTTTGCATTGGGTAGTCTTACTACTAGTTAGTTATTTCAATTGGCCAATGATACTGCATTTATTTTTTCTGACATTGAGGTTGATGCCGAGTACATTAGGAGTAGGGAACTAGAGCGTGTTTCTTCTTTGGGTAGATGAGGATAGTTAGTTGGAACATTAGGGGTTTAAATGAACCTAAAAAACGTGCCAAAGTTAGATCTTTTTTTAGAGATAACCACATTGATATCATTTTATTACAAGAGACAAAAATTGAGCGTCCTGACTTTAGTTTTTATCTTAGTCTAGGTGGGACCACTTTCCGTAATTGGGTGTGTCTACCGGCAATTGGTACTGCTGGTGGACTCATGATTGGTTGGAAAGATAACCAATATAGACTAGTGCAGGAGTCTATAAAGACACATTCCTTAAATGTTATTTTTGCTTCCCGATCCGATGATTCTGTCTTGTGTATATCCAATGTGTATGGACCTCATACTAAGATGGAGAGGAGAATTTTGTGGGATGAAGTCTCTAATTTCAGGAATCGCTCCCCCAACCTCTGGATTGTGGGGGGGATTTCAATGTTACTAGATTTCTAGGGGAGAGATCACCCCGAGAAGGTGATTTCTCCGATATGGAGGAATTCAACGATTTTATTTTAGATAATAATTTGATAGAGATTCATATGGATAATAGATTATTCACTTGGTCGAATGTTCGTGATATCCCTTCTTTTGCATTATTAGACCGATTTTTTATTAACTCTGAGGTAGAAGATAAATTCTCGATTTGTAGAGTCAAGGGACTACCTTTTTTACACTCTGATCATTGTCCAATTATACTTACTTGTGAATCGAACTTAACTATTAGTAACAGTTTTAAATTTGAGAAGATGTGGTAACCTGACTCTAGTTTCATAAATCTAGTCTCGGTTAAATGGAAATCTTTATTCTATTTTAATAATTTATATAGAGGTAGTAGTGCTAAGATTTTTGTCGCTAAGTTAGGAAAATTGAGATTCTTTTTAAAGCGTTGGAATAAATATGTATTTGGTAATGTGAGAATTAAGAAGAATAAGATTATGTGTGGATTGTTGGATTTGGATAAAATTAGTGAGTCAAGGATTCTTAATTTAGCTGAAAAGGATAAATACTGTAATCTTAAACAAGACCTCAAACTGATTTTAGAAAAAGAAGAAGTCATGTGGAGGCAACGATCTCGCATACAGTGGATTAAGTAAGGGGACAATAACACAAAAAAATTTCATAGCATAGCAAATAAAAGGAGACGTGATAATATGATTAGCTCTATTATTGTAAATGATGTAGAATTGTCTTTACAGAAGGATCTAAACGAAGCTTTCACTAGATATTACAATCAGATTTTCGGTTCTAAGATTAAGAGAAGAACCAATGTTAGATGGAATGACTTATATCCTTCCGATACTAGGGTAAGTCTTGTAGATTTGGATAAACCGTTTTCGGAGCAGGAGATTTGGAAGGCAATTAGCGATATGCCTAGTGACAAAGCTCCTGGACCTGATGGTTTCTCTGTTAATTTTTACAAACAATTTTGGGAAGTTTTGAAGTTTGACATTATTGAATTATTTAACGAATTTTATAATGGTGATTTGCGTTTAGGTAGTTTTAACTTTGCCAATGTCATACTTATTCATAAGAGAGAGGGGGCTAATACACTTAAGGATTTTAGACCTATCTCTCTTATTAATGTTTCTGTCAAAATCATATCTAAAGTTTTAGCGAATAGGTTGAGTAGCAAGATGAATGACCTTATTGATGAATCTCAAACAGCTTTTATTAAAGGTAGGAATATAGTAGATGGTGTAGCAGCGGTACATGAATATATTAACGTCTGTTGTAAGAACAATTTAACATGTGCCATCTTAAAGCTAGACTTTGAGAAGGCATTTGATTCAATAGATTGGGACTTTGTATGTGAATTATGTCTTGCTAGGGGCTTTAGTGTTAGATGGACTAACTGGATCATGCTGTTACTTAGATCTTGTTGTTCCAACATTGTCGTTAATGGGGTAATGGGTAAGAAGATACAATCCAAGAGAGGACTTAGACAAGGCGACCCTCTATCGCCTTTTGTATTTAATTTAGCAGTTGATGTCTTCTCTAAAATTATTAAGAGAGCTGGGAGATTAGGTATTCTAGGTAGTGTTGGGAATGAGGAATTCAACAACGAATTATCTATTCTTCAATTTGCGGATGATACTTTGTTATTTTCTTCTCATCTGTCGGAGCATATTATTGCTCTTAAATTTATACTTTACTGTTTTGAGATGTTATCTGGTTTAAGAATCAATTTTGATAAGAGCGCAGTGATGGTCATTAATGATTTTAACAATATTGAGACTTTAGTGGCTAGCACTTTGAACTGTTCGATTATGAAATTTCCTTTCGATTATTTAGGTTTTAAGATAAGACCGTCAAAGCTTAAAAAGGAAGACTGGATAGTCATCATAGATAAGATTAGTAATAGACTATCCAACTGGAATAATAGATTCCTATCCAGAGCAGGTAGATTAGTTCTAGTTAACTCGGTTCTATCAGCTATTCCCTCTTATTGGATGGCTGTTCATCGATTTCCCAAATGGGTCATCGAGAAAATTGATAGGATTAGACGTAATTTTCTTTGGAATGGTGATTCTAGTTGTAGTAGTTATAAATGTCTAGTTAACTGGGAAATGTGTTGTAAATCTAAGATAGAGGGGGGTTTGGGAATCATAAATCTTCATAATTTTAACTCTGCTTTACTTGCTAAATGGTTATGGAAATATAGATGTCCAGAAGTGAAGTCTTCTTGGAAGTCTATTGTTTCCAAATCTTATTATTCAAGAGGGGAGTTTTTTAGTAGTAATGGTGGTAGTTGGGATAATAGATTATCTCATTTTTGGAAATCCGTACTGAATTGTTTTGACTTTTTTAATATAGGATGCAAAGTTTTAGTTCATTCAGGAAATCTTACTTATTTTTGGCATGATGCTTGGATATCAAAAGTGCCACTGAAAATTGAATTTAGTAAGCTCTTTAATATTAGTAGATTTAAGAATGCATTAATTAAGGATGTTTACGTAGCTGAATTAGATCCTCCATGGGAATTCTCATTTGATAATATTTTGGAGGTAGATTTATTAAGACAGTTGGCCTTACTTAAAGCCAAATTAGCAATGTACCATGTGGACTTAAATAGCGATTCTATTAGCTGGGGCATGGATAAGAGTTCAGTTTACACAGTTAATTCTATGTATAGATTTATTAATTTCTCGGGTATATCATTATACCCCTTTAAATTCCTATGGAGGACAAATTCTACTCCTAAATCAAAGTTTCTAATGTGGTTGATCGTCCACAAGAAGCTTAATACGATAGAGTTGTTAAAAAGGAAAAATGTTATTTTTGATACAAATTGTTGTTTTTGTAATTCAGGGGAGGAGGACGTAGATCATTTATTTTTTTCTTGCTACTTTACCTTTTCTATCTTCAATATGATTATTATGATTTTTACTTTTGATAGTTTTAATTCCCTTAGTAATTGTATTGACTATTGGAATTGTTATAGATTAAGATACAATTCCAGAAAGAAATACATATTGGATTCTTTAGTATTATTTATTAGTTGGTTCATTTGGGTTGAGAGGAACCAGAGAATCTTCCATTCAACCTCTGTATCTAAGGATAAGTTAATCATTACCATAGTAAATTACTGTTTGTCATGGATGTCCAATTCGCACTATAAACTATTTGGTAAATTGCAATTCGGGCGTCTATTGTTAAAAGTAAGATCTAACCTGAGTTTATTCATTTGTATCAATAGCTATTTTAGGTGTAATAGACCTCGTCTGGGATGCTGATTTCTGTTTTTCGATGGTTATTTTCCTCTCGCTTGTTTGTTCTTATATCTTTCTCTTTATACATGTATATATGGTTAGATGTTTATACATATATATAGGCATATAATTATATATATGTAAGTTACTGATAATTTTGCTTTAGTTTTTCAGTTTACAGGTGGTAGATGTAACTGTGGAGTTATTGGAGTAGCTGTTTTGGATTGACTGTTTTAGTTATGCTTTGTTTTTGTTATATCAGTAGTTGTGGAGAAGGGGTGTTTGTATTTTGTAGTGTTTTGCTTCACCTCTTGTTATACACATAGATTGTTAAATGTATGGGAATAGATATACTTCTTATCGGGTGGTGGCCTTGCCGGAATTCGATAATGAAGTATGATGGGTGGTGGCCTTGCCGGAACTCATCTATCTATTATCCCCTACATTACTATGTGAGACCATCGTTATGAGTCTGTATTGGATATCTTGTATTACATCTTTTTTGTATATATATGTGTGCTCTCTTCCTATTGGAAGATCACACATCTTTTGCTCAAAAAAAAAAAAATCTTTCAATACTACGAATATAACTTCCCACTTCTTAAAATCATTTAAATACTTTTAGAATTTAATCATATATAAATATTCCCAACTTTGGTTTTAAATTTCACATAAAAACATCATTACGAAATCTCTTTTGTTTCACTTCTTGAAAACACTAACTAACATTTCCGTTTATTCATACTCGTCTCGTTGATTCCTTGAATCTCGAAAATATAGTTATATTTTCACAAAATCTCTTTTTTATTTCTGTTACTTTGGAAATACTACTTTATATTCTTAAATCACCCTTATTTCCATTAATTCAACATTCATTGGTTCGAGACCGTAAATTGGTAAGCGAATTACTCCCTAAGTGTTAACTCCAAAGAACGAAATCAACATCAGATTAACATTCAGAAAATTAATCAACTCAACCAATCTTCAGTTAGGCTCCAATTCTTTAATTAACTCCTTATCAACCCATATTATTCCATTTCTAATTTATTCAACCATTTCCCCTTTGAAAACCTTGTTTCAATTTCCTTCATTTCACTTAATATCATTATTAAGTATCGCCAACTTAAAACCAACATTTTAACTTCACACTTCCTTCATAAGCCATATTTATAAGCTCAGGTTTAATATAAGCTTCTTATTATCTCTATTCCTTCTTACTTAACATTAAATATTAAGTAAACATCTATTTTAAAATCGTATTCACTAGAATCTCTTGTATAACCTCATTCATAAGACTGGGGTTTTAATATAAACCTGATCATAAACTCTTTTCACAATTTAATACAACTCGATTCCTTACTTAAATGATTTTCATTTAAGGAGTATACACTTAAATTATTAATAATAATTTACTTACTTATTAACTGAAAATAAATATTAAATTCCCTTTTAATATCTTATTAAACAATTATTCGTTAACCATTTCATTTGGTTAATTGAAACCAAACTAATCAATCCTAGTTAAAACTGTTGACCTAGTCAACTCAAAAACACAGTTATTTCTTGAACCAATCCCAATTAATTCCTCCTTTAAAATTAATTAATAATTTAATTAATTTAAATAATTTCATTTAATTGTTTCTTAGAAAACAATTAATTCACTCTTAACTGTTATGTTAGTTTCTGCTCGTTCGCTTATAAATCTGATTAACATAAGTATTTGCTATATAAAACCATTTAGTAATCACTTATAAACTTAAATAATAAATTATAAATATTTATTTCCTTTTAATAAACTTTTATTCAAAATAATAGATTTAAAAATATGTCTTCAGTAATAAAATAAATTTTATTACTTCACTTTTGTCGATTCACTTGATGGTGAATCACTTATAAACCGACTGATTTATAGGCCATATGCTGCCAATTACCCAACCAATACTACCCATTTGTTAAAATAAACAAATGCTGAATTTCAAGTCAACGATCAACAACCAAATGAATCATTCAATCAGAATAGTTCATATAATTATAATATGAGAATAATAATATTTAATAAATTTGAGGAATCTAGTTGGATCCCTCCAACCTGTTTTTCCCTACATCCTAATAGGTTATCTCAAATAATATCATCAAATTCAATATACGTATATAATTCAATAATAAACCAATAACAGCAATTTAAACATCCAATTATTAATTTTACACGTTTATATCATTATAAACATGACGAATGAGGTAAGTTACCTCAATTGGTTACAACTGTTAAAAATAACGATTGATTAAATTGAACTAAACGAACATTTAATTTAATCATTTCAGTCAACATATATAAATGTATTTAGCATCAATCAAACAGTCAATACTCATAGCACACAAATATTAAACCCGACTTATATAAAATATAAGTGGGATAAAACTGAATGAGTTGAACCCACCTTGATTCATTTATCATTGAAACAGTTCATTTTAATTAAACTAAACAGATGTTTAATCAAATTAAAACTCCAATAGCTTCTAATGCTGACTAAACCAACTTTATCGTATTGCCTGTCGATATGGTTTTTCCACCACTTATTTCATTCGGTTCCATTTCTATATGGCACGATTACAATTATAATATGGTATTCGCTTCAATAAAAATTAATACTATTATTACTAAAATAAATAAATTATTGACCTAATTCCTACTGACGTTAATTCTCAGTTAGGCATGATTAATCTTGGTTTAGGCTATTTATATCGATCAGTAATTAATTTACTAAAACACCAAGTCTTGTTATATGCATGGCTTCAAACGCCATTAGGCATACTTATTAAACTGTTGATTAGGCATGGGTAAATATTCCATGCCACATTATACTTGTGCATGCAGATTTTAAAATGTCATTAGACATATATAATTAGGGATAAGGCATGAACAACTAGGCACGTTAAACGATTGGCCACGTAAAGTGGATTGGCACATTCACATTATCGTGTTTGCTCACCTGATGCATGCGAAAATCCTCCATGCTGCTACGCAAGCCCACCATTCTCTTTTTTTAATATAATATTCAAAAGCCCAAGCCCACCGAGCTCATACCGTAAATCAATCCACCTCCTATTTTCTCCAGTATCACTTCTCTTTCAATTATTATTCCTCCCGAAACTGGTAGTCAACATTCACGTCATGTCGAACTTCCAATATATCCCTTCCTCTATTGTTTCACTTCCGAAAATCAAACCGACTCCTGCCTCAGACTCCTTATCACGAGAACATCATCATGTACATCACCATACCTCCTCCTTCCCCATATGATGTTTCTTCCTCTCCTCCCACAGACACTTCTTCTCACGTTCTGTTATATATATATATATATATATATATATATATATATATATATATATATATATATATATATATTTCTTTTTTCTTCTTGCAACTTCCTGTCTACATTCGAGCCGACTTTCCCATATTTATAAACTATTGATCCACGCTGCATATTCTCTTTTCCCCACTTCACTACTGTACATCGTTCTTACCTCGTACTACAACCAAATCGAACCCACACCGCTCCCTAAGACTCCGACCACCGCTTGCTCCCAGCATGGTCACCAATCTCCACTGTTCACGAGCCACCCAATTTCACAGTCTTCACCATATTTTTTTTTTCGAACTGCAAGCTCCACGCGAGACTTCCCTTTCCAAAAATCGAACTGACCCTGAACTTCCCTCTCACGTCAGCGAGGCACTACACCCGCCTCCCCTTCCTTGTCCATAACTCTGGCGTCACACCCATCCCTACTTGGCCTTTTTCCGTTAATAACCTTGGATTATACGAATGGCTTTGTTGGGTTTATATTTATTTCGAAATGGAGTATTCAGATGAAGGAAAAAAATATACGGGTTTTGAAATGATGCTTTGGCTTTTGGTTTATTGCTACCGAAATGGAAAGAAGATGCTAACATATATATAGGCGGAAGAAATTGGTGATAGGAACGATGTCAATTCAGTTGGTATGAAGTAGGTTTGCAGAAATATAGGATAACTATGGCTACTAATTGTAGTATATGAAAATTTTCGACTAAAGATTCCTAAATTTGACAAGACCAAACAACGCATGTATGGCATTTAAGTTAGGCTCCATATAAATCTACAGCACTTCATTCACTTTGGTTCTCTGTACGTTTTGGGGGCACTTCATTCACTTTGGGACTAAGCATTTATATATATATATATATATATATATATATATAGATAGGCATGTATACATTGTATAGGCTTGTAGAAAGTAAGATGTATAAATTCTTAAGGGTGAAGTTATATTTAACTCAATTGGTTTGGGTATGTTCACTTATAAATGGTTGTTTAATTCTACCGCTATTTAAAGTTTATATATATGCTCCGCCTCACACGAACTTCAATGCAACAAAAATAAATGTACTGCTATGTCTTGACGTTACAAACCCAAAGAAATTAATTTTGCTGAAAAGGGAATCCGTTTGCACAATGATGCTATTTTAGTTCCAATATATTTACCTCTTCATCTTTAAATTGCACACATAGATAAAACAACTCCAATTGTCTCCAAACTAGAAACCTATAGCTATATGTTTTTCAATAAAATTCATTTCGTTGAAAACGGAGGTTGTTTGAAAAGAAAGTTATTTCTAAGGCCTATATAAATATAACTGAATCCAAAACAAATCTATTTAAGTAATAATAAATTATTATTATCATATATATCCAAATGAAATATTATACAACTTCAAGATAAACTAATATATATATATATATATATATATATATATATGTATATATATTTTAAACTCAATATTAAAAATCTCAGGTTAAACGATATTCAAATTATATATAAATCCTTTATAACCCATAAAAACTATTTGAAAATTTTAATTGGACATAACTCACAATATATAAGTTGAAATCTCCATTTTTCTCTTTCATTAGAAAAATATAATCAAATAGGTTCAAAGGTACCTTATTCCACAAAATTCGGACTTAAAACGGATTCTTTATATTTAATTGAAGTTCAAATCGTAAATTACAAACTACTGTGATGTTAAGAGCTCGAGTTAAAATTAAATATAATTTAACGTTCAAAATTTGCTACATAAATGAATTATATATTATAAATCCATTTAAAATTCTAAATCGATATTTAAATAATAAAATAAATTAAATATCTGACTACCAAAAATAAGGGACAGTGCATATAGAGTCAAAGACCTAAGCAAAATCAAGTAATAAAAACCACAAGTAACATTTATTTTTCAATAAAAATAGATATATTCTCAAATAATTGTAACATCATCAGTGATATTTCTTCTTTTGATAAAAGTAGTTGGTTAAACATCAACTAACTCATTCATTTTAGGGCATAATATTTTGGCTAAAACCTTAGAAATAATTTTAATAGAACAATAAAGTTAACCAGGCAATTAGGAGCCTGTTAGGCACTTTGAGTGTGAGTATGTCAACAGTTAAATGGCATGACACAATACAACAGTGTGGGCAGCATCATTCCACTAAAGGGTGTATAATGCACTTCTGGCTTTCATGAAAAAACTACTTGTATATAGTCATCTAAAATGTGGAACAAATATACGCAAAGGATAGTCTTATGCTGTGGAAGGTTATCAATGGGGCTTTACTCAACAAGAAAAAGATATATGGTTAACGAATGTAGATTAACATTGAGTGTGTTATTTGCAGCAGCTACATTGAGAATTGTTATCATTTGTTGTTTCCTTGCCCTATTCTTTTTCCTATTTAGGATAACTTCTGAACAAAGTAAGATGCCTTGCATAGGGAGAATTGGTCAGATTACATAAGGCAACTCGATGGAAGGAGCATAACAGTAACTTGGTGTTATTGAGTGTTAAGAAATATTTAAAAGTTGTGTGGGAGTAGAGAAATCAGGGATGGTTTGAAAAAGAAGGAAAGAAGTGAAATAATTATACAGAATATGACAAAGCATGAGATAACTAGTAGAATAAGAACTGTTGCATTTGGGTTCCCTCTCGAGATGCTTTATGTTTGGCTATATGTATTATTATAGTGCTTTTCCTATTGTTTTATGTTTTTCTAAATTTCCTTCATTTTTCCCGTGTTTACAATTTAAATCATAGTTTTATATGTGTTTAAAAAAAAGGGGTAATGTATTTTAAATTTATCATTGTTTATGCAATAAAATATGAAAGGGGACCAGTCATCCTCGCTTGCCTTACCAAAAAAAAGGTATAAATTCTTTTAATTGATTAGCCCCATACTTACTCGAGTAATAAAATAACGGTAGCAAAATTAAACCTACCTAACTGTAAATTTTCCCTCATAAAATTTATTAAAAATTATATTTAAATCAGCTTTCAAAACATTCAAAAAAGTAACATGAAAACAATAGGAAAGCCATTGGGACCAAGAGCCTTGTCATTGAGCATATCCTTAATAGCTTTCTAAATGTCAGACTCAATAAATGGATCGTCCAAACCAGCTAAATCAACTTTTGTATCCATCGATATAATAAATACCAATCAACATTAATTCTATGCCCATTGGATATACCAAAAAATTCTCTAAAATGATTAGTAAATTCCTTATTAAGATCACCTTGTTAATCATCTCAGCATAATTAATTAAACAAAGTTAATATTATTAAAAATATTTTCTACCATCAGCCACTTTATAAAAAAATTTGTTAATGTTATCATCTTCTCTATACTTTCACATAATTTCTTTTTATAAAAGAATTTTATTAAGATCGTCTTTTAAATTTGAACGGGCTTTTTGGAAATATTTAAAATTTTACATTCTTTTATTTTATATATATTTAAATTTTCATTTAAAATTGCTTAATATTACTAAAATATTTATTCCACTTTTTAAGAAAATTAATTAAATTTATAATGTTACAAGCTAGACTTTGGCCAAGTTATAAGAAACTTATAATTATATAGAATTATAGAAGCCCTTTTTTTAGAAACTAACTTAATAAAATAATCGTCAAGTAACCATATTTTTTAAAAACTAAAAATATTATTTCTAAAACTTAAAGTAGAACAAGAGAGAATAATGTCACAATGATCATAAAGCAAATTCAATAAACCTATAACATTACAAATATGATACTTATGTTCGAATTCATCACTAATAAAAAATCTATCAATAAGGGTCAAAGAAGGAATTTCTCTACCATTTGACCAAGTAAAAAGTCTATTACTTAATTTCAATTAAATTACGTCAAATGGTAAAATGATCAAATTTTTGCGTAGTAGAAAAATCTCCTTCCTTAGGAAATCTCTCAACCAGAAATATAGTAATGTTAAAGTTCCTCCTTCCTTAAAATCCAAGATCTGTAAGCAAATGCACTAAATTCTAAACATTCATTCTAAAGAACCCTACATTATGATTTAGAACTAGGATTATAAACATCAAAAATATTTAAAATAGAGTCATTGCTAACATCAGAAAAAACAAATGCATAATAATATTTTTCAGCAATCTTGTGGAGTAAAAGTGCTTAGTGGTTCTATAGCGGTGAAGGTGCAAAAAGGTGTAGCGGGAAATACCAGGGATATAACGGAAGTGCAGAAAGGTTCATTGGATGTAAAACAAAATAATTAAAAATAATTAATTATCATTCTCACATTATATGTGTAGAATAAACGAATATTAATTAATATTGTATGACAAGATCAAATAATATCTAGGTTATGCACACTAGATTTGATGGTTAATACAGATTTTCGCCTCAAAACAGCCACTTACTGCTTAATATCAGCTATTTCCAATAACTTTTTTGATTTGTTTTAAAAGATAACTGGTCAAATCCCATTTGTATACTAAATTGGGTGATTTATATAAAAGTTTAGGTAGTACATAATGTTAGATCCAAAAATGGCTCTAATACCCAAATTGTTTAGATTCGTTGAGAATTATATTTAAAAAATGAGGAAAAAGCAGAAAACACACAAGGTTTTATAGTGGTTCGGCGTTAACGAGCCTATGTCCACTTTATATGTCTCCGATTATACATTAACTGCAAGTACAATCAAAGATATCACTCAATTTCACTCTTACAATTTTGTTTCCCTTAGTAAATTAGAAACAATACTGATAAGAAATATTGGAGGAGTAGTAATGGTGGAATCAATACTCAAAACTGCCAAAAGATCCTAAAAATGCCAAGTCTAGGGCTATTTATAGCTGATATTTGCAGAGTGATCGCGGTCACACATGGCACAAATCCCGAGGATCTCAGATTGGTTCGTTGCTTGATGAAGAATTAGTCAAAATGGAAGTTATGGACAGGTGTTGCAAAATCCTTCATTTTTGGATCGTGAATGACTTGGTCGTGATCTTCATCTTAGCTTCTGGGGTTGGATCGGATCGAGAAGACATAGACGGGTCGGATCGTGGCTACAGGGGGCGATCGCGAGTCATGATAACTGCCTTCATGAGTGAGGTTTCATCTTGAACTTGTGTTTGAATGGACGGATCAGATCATGGTAGGGATCCGCGATCGGGGTTGGCAATAGTGTCATGATCTGTTAAGGTTTGGTGACCACGATCGAGGTTTCATTTCTCCTACGAGTCACACTTAGTAGTGAACATACGTGTGAATCTTGGTGGCTTGATCGAAAAGCTAGCCAACATTTTGTCCCCTTGAATTATGTTTTATTGAGGATGGAACATGCTTTGAAATTACAAACTTATCTTTTCATGAAGTGATGTAAGTCAAAATTCGTGTCTGTATGAGATGTCGTATTGCTTTGGGGAGTTACGCTCTTTGACTGGTATAAGTATCATACTGGATCTTCAAGTTATTTCTTTATTCATTGGTTAACTTTCATTTTTCGAGCTACAGAGTGTGTTGTGATCAATCCATCAAGTAAGTCCTAAATCTTTCAAGCATTTTCACAGTTTCCATCTGGTCTTCACTCTCGAATTCGGGTCATGGGCATATAATACGATTCGTGACGATGGCCTTAGTCGCGATCCTGTGATCAAATGAATCCTCTACCAGACCACGATGGGCTCTCTGATTCCAACCGTGGCTCTCCAAAGCAGTGGGCCGCGTTTTAACTTTCACTGGGCCTGCGTTACTGCTCATGGTCCGTGGACCTCCACGGATCGAGTCGTGACAAAAATGATAATATGAAGGGCCAATGTTTTTCCTATATAAGCTGACCCCCTTTCCCTATTCTTCCTCTTCTTCTTTTCCCTCACACTGCCGCTTCCTCTGCTTCTACCCTACCAAACCCTAACCGCGATTTCCAAAAAGAAATATTTTCGATGATGGTAATGGGTTTGGATTCGTTGATTTATGGATGGAGACGAGAAGCGATAGAGGAGAAGGAGTAGGTTGGGTTGGTCCGCAGATGAGGCTTTGGCTCGGATCGTGGAAACAGAATGGTCAGGGTAAAACTATGGCATAGTAACAGACAATGGATCGGGTCGCAATGATAGAGAAGGATTGGGTTGTGGCAATGAAGAAACGCCGATTCGTGGACATTGGGAGTAAGGGGATCGCGTGGAGTCTGTCATGATCCATTCAGGTAGAGAATAATGGGTCAAGATCCTCAGCGTTCCCCAATCCGATGCATCTTCGTGATCCGGTGCTTTCTCATGAGCCAGACTGACGGATGATCCGATACACATGTTGACTAAAAAATACAATGTTACTCTGATAAGCCAATGGACAGTTAGGTTAGAGCCTTCGAGATGAACTTTTCGGACTGAACAACCGCATAACTTAATAGCATACAACGACCATTATCTGTTTATCTGATTGACTTCATTCTTTTCTTTAATGTATGCACATGCACACACTTGCACTTACACACACGGGGAACGGGTAATTTGTGTTCTAATTTTTACTCGCCAACACTGCCATGTCTGATAAGCAAGTGACTGAGACATCAGAGGAGAGCATTGAACCAGAGACATCAGCACATCATGACCCTGATGTGCTTTCTGCAGATTCAGATGAGGAAAATTCCGATCCTGACTACGAGACGGATACCGATATGGAGTCAACGACTTCTGAGGGAACATCCCTTGAAGATGAGGATGATCGAGCTCCTAATGAAATTCCGGGTGTTAAGGAAATAGAGAAGTTCACCAATTCTTTACCCTCTAAGTTAGACGACATAAAACTTAAGAAGATATGTTTAAGATACGAAATTCCCTGGGACGATGTGAAAGCTCAAGGAAGCGAAGATAGACCTCATTCTGCCCCAGAGGGGTACATGACTATTAGTCGACTCATGTGCTGGGTAGGGGCTATTCATCCTTTTCCTCCGCTTGTTGTCGATCTCTTAGGACAGTTACACATTGCCCCATGCAACTCCATTTGAATGCCTATGCGTCTCTGTATACTCTGTATATTGCTTATATGGAGATTCTGCAGACTGAACTTACCCTTAAAGATCTGAAGTTTTATTATCATTTCAAGCATCGTTCCGCAGGGGACTCCCAATTTCTCTTTCTTTGAATCAGTTGCCAATAGAAAACTTGTGACAGATGGTTATAGTAATATAGGGAATGTCAAATCTGACTGGTTCTATATAAAACATCAAGCCGGATCCGCGAGGAAGTGGCTATAAGCAAGTATGTTTTCAACTTTCCCGCGTCTAATTTGAATGCATAATTTCAGTGCTAATGAATCATTTTGTTTCATATAGATCACAATTTTGAGAGAACGGAAGGATCGCTGTACGAAGACCGAATGTCCCGCCTTCTCAAGAGTAACTCAGATTTCTTAAGGATTAAGAAATGTATCACCGACGACAACCTTCACAAACACCATCTTTTAGACATAAGATTCGGACTTGGAGCGGGCGGCAAACCTTACAAGTATATACCTCCAACTGAGGGAGAAGGAACTTCTCAAGCTGTAAAGACAACTACCCTTCGTAAGAGTCCCTCGCTAATGATTAATCAGGATGAAGAGCTTTTAAACATAAACAAAGGAGACGAGGGGCGAGCTGATGAATCAAAGGAGGTCCCGACCTCTGGGGGGGCAGTCTCCCTTAAGAACTTCATCACCGGTTGAGTCAGTCGCTCAGGATGAATTAACGGAGGAATAGATACTCGGGGAATTAAATAAGATTCCTTTACCAGACGATATTTATAATCAAGAAGATTTTGGAGGGGAACCAATTTTTCCCATCTCTGAAGAGACGAGTGCCCCAGTTGGGGAAAAAGAAGTCATCCAAACGAGCCTAACTCCGGGCCCTGGTCTATTAGAAAGGGGCTTTCACGGGATGCACAAATCACACGCACCGTTTACCATAACACTCTTTTGCTACTGTGGTTCATAGTTTAAACATGCACCTGTTTCTTTTGCAGGGAAAATGTCTCGCAAAAGGTCTTATTCTTATCGTTCCCTTCGCGAGGGCACACCAAGCATCCTTCCAGATCCCGAGCATACTCGTAGCAATAGTCAGGGAAGGGATAGTCATCGGCCTTGGGATTCTCATCAATCTTATTCTACATGATCTCGATCTCTATCGAAGTAAGGTTATGGAAAGTCACACAGTCGTCCATTGCCACCGGCTAGGGGTAAGCAACTTCCTAGAGATTTGACTCCTCCGAAAAGTACGACTTCTCACCCTAAGTCTTCCAAAAAACACCCCGAGCCAGAGGACAAGAACAAAGATGAGGGCAAGATCATGGAGAAGGGGAAGAAAACTTCTATTTCCTCTAGTGAGCACGGCTTGGATACTACTTCCGCAAAGGGTGTTGCCCCTAGTTCTGAGATTATGGCCAGGCTGGAGTGCTTGCGAAAGAAATTCCCTGATATTTTCTTTGAGAGGATGATGTTTGTCCCATATCTTGAACCGGTCCCAGAGGATTGGGACACAGAGGTGATAGGGTATGTGTGCCAGGTAGCTAAACAATATGGGGTAATGAAGAAGCATGCTGCTACACTTTCTACTATCATTCGCCAGATGGAGACGGAAGCAGCCAGAGCCAGAGTAAAGATTGATAATGATGCTAGGGCTAGGAGCAAAATGGAAAAGGAACTAAAGGATGCACAGGACCAACTGGCTTTAGCTTGGTGGGATGCAGAGAGTTACAGGCCCGAGCTGGAGAGTGCTAGGGAGCGTTTTTGGAATGAGCTTGACTTAAACAGCCAGGAACGGGTGGCCCTGAGGAAGGAAGTGGAAGATCTCAGGGCAATTAATACCGAACTGAAGATAGCACAGGAACGCTTTGCTACTGAGAAAGATGCCTGGGAGAAAGAGAGGGCGAGCTTAAAAGATGACATCGCTCTCACCAAAAAGGAAAAGGAGGTTTTAAATAATCAACTTGCCCAAGCTGAGGAGCATGCGACTCTCGCTGAAAGCAATGCCAATAATGCTCTTGAGTCAGCCACCGCTGCTGCCGATAAGCTCGCTGAAGAAGAGAAAGATATAGCTAGTTTTGAAGAGCTATTATTCGACTTCTCTGGTCAAGTCATCAAGACTCGATACATCTCTTGGATTCCGGACTATCACGTTACTTTGGCCAACTTATGGGATACAATTGTTGAAGGCGAGAAGCGGCGATTGATGGTCGAATAGATCGACGAAAACCAGCTGATGCATACCTTTCTTAGAGGTGAAGAACCTGAGGCTTTGGAGAAAGGTAGACACCTAATCCATGAGGAGATCGAGAGGGAGAAGAGTAGGCCCAAGGGCAAGGATAAAGTTGGCGAAAGCTCGAGCTCGGTGGTGGAGCCCAAAACCTCTGAAGTTGAGGAATATAACCCTAATGATCCATTGATCACCTTGGATCCAACCTCTCCAATTGTCGGGACTACCACTACAAATCTGGGAGATGTGTCGGCTGTAGGTATCTCCATATTCTCTCCACAGTTCATCAAAGCAATCGGAACTTTTCGTCGTCTCACGGGACAGACAACAGACATAGCCACATCTCCTTCTGATTCACTAACCTTTTCTTCTTATGGTGTAGGTACCAAAGTGGTCGAAAAAGGTGCAGAGGAGAAGGCAGTGGCAGAGAAAGTTGATGTCTGCCCGGGTTCTAGTATTGAAGTTTCCGAGATTCCAAAGCAGACCGAGGACAGAGGACGTGAGAGAGTCACGGTAGCACCCATGGAATTCGGCACCGGCGCTCCTGCTGATGCTGAGACTATTGCGGCTTTGCATGACACAGATGGCGGTCATGGATATGAGGAAGAGGATGTTGAAATCATAGACGAGGCCAAGGATGGTGATAGTGAAACCTTGGCTGACGCGCAGGCTAGGAAGGAAAAGAAGTTTGTTCTGAAGAAGGGGAACATGACCCTGTGTTCATGACCCCAATTTCTGAAATCAACCATAAGATGGGGTTGGTTACAAGATTCTCTTCCAAATCAATAACTTCACAACTTGCCTCCCGACCTTCCAGTCCTCCCCCGGAGCCTCTTGTTGATAAGAGGAAGAGGAAGAAAAGTGACCGCTCTGGTACTGATAAAGAGGAGTTGGAGAAACAGAAGAAGGAAAAGAAATCAAAGTCATCTCCCAAGCGTAAATAGAGTGCACTTATTAGCTCAAAATTTAGCTTTTAGGCTTTCCTTTGGCCAAAAGATGTAGTCGTGAGAGTAGTCCTCACTTTTGTTTAGCTTCTCATTCTTGTAAATCTGCTTTCAGTAAATGAAGATCTATTTCTTTTACGCCATTGCATTCATGAAACTTCATCACGTTAGTAGAGTTTAAATGGTCATAGCTGAAACATTCATAGTTAAATATTAAAGTCATAAGTAACAATTATTAATCATAACCGAAACAATCATCGAGAAATACACGTGCTAAGTAAATGTGTAGTGGTGCATGTATATGCCCCCAATCAATCGTCATTATAGTGCCTGGCCAGGGCTTATTGGCGATCGATTAGGATTATATTTGTACTATCCCAATCTTTCAGCGGGGTAATGGTTCTTGTGGCGCTAAGTCTCTAGCGCCTTTATACTCTCCCAATCCTTCAACGGGTTAGAGTTCTTGTGGCGCTAAGTCTTTAGCTCCTTTATACCCTCCCAATCCTTCAGCGGGTTAGAGTTCGAGATCGATTATTGTTCTGCTCACCGATCCTTTAGTAGGGCAGAAGTTCTGGAGCGCTAAGTCTCTGGCACCTTTATACTCTCCCGATCCTTCAGCTGGTTAGAGTGTTATCAAGGAGATTTTATCATGGTGCACCTTCACTCCTAGGGAATGTTATCTTCGCGTCCTTTATACTCTCTCCCAAATCTTGGGAGTTAGAGTGCAAACAGTAGTGCGATTTACCTCGCTGCACCTTTTGGAGCTTTAATTACCGTGAGCCTTCCGATCTGATAGATGGCATTTTGAATTAGCTATTTTGAGATTACTGCATAATTTAAAACAAATTTCAAAATGGTAATAATACATTAATCAAAATGAAAGAGTAGATAAGAAATGGTGCAGTAAAGGTAAATGACACGCGATATTTTTATAATGGTTCGGTCGAATCATGACCTACGTCCACTTTATAATCTTTTGTTCAAATAACCAGACTGTTCTAGGCAAGTCGAGCCTTTTTACATGGTCCTATAACCAAAAGAGTAAAACTGACAATTTTATGTCAGATAAGGCCACAAATGCTGGGCATTCCATACTCTGGGGATTTCATCTCCATCCACGGTTGCTAGCTTGAAGGTTCCATTATCAAGCTTTCGTAAAATGGAGTACCGTCCTTCCCATTTCGGGCCCATATGTACTGGGGGCGGAAAGACGCGCTTCAGAACCAAGTCTCCTGGTTCAAATGTTCGAGCTCGGATTCTTTTGTTGTAATACGGAGCTATTTGTTGTTTATGCCTCAAGGCATGTAAGTCGGCTTCGTCCCTTTTTTCCTCAACCATGTCCAGGGATTCAAGGAGCAGCTGATTGTTGTTCATCGAATCATAATAAATGGTTCGATGAGATGGCACTTCCAACTTGACCGGAATGATTACTTCAGCTCCAAAAGCAAGGGAAAACGGGGTGTGACCCGTCGCCGACTTGTACGTTGTTCTATAGGCCCATAGTGCCAGGGGTAATTCATTAACCCACATGGCTCTGGCCCTCTTCAATCTTTTCTTTAGAATGGATTTGATCACCTTGTTTGTCGCTTCAACTTGTCCGTTCGACTGCGAATATGCCACGGAGGTGTATCTTTTCTCGATGTGGTGCTTACGACAGAAATCCTGAAACTTGGTGTTGTCGAATTGGGTCCCATTATCGGTTGTGATGACTTTTGGAATCCCAAATCGATATATAATGTTCTTAACGACAAAGGTGATCACTCCTTTGGTTGTGATCGTGGTCAAAGCCTCTGGTTCCACCCATTTAGTAAAATAATCCACGGCCACAATAGCGAACTTTGCTTTGCCCTTTGCTATGGGAAGGCTCCCAATAATCTCAATTCCCCACATAGCAAAAGGCCACGGGCTTGTCATTGTCTTCAACTGGCTAGCTGGCGCCCTAGGAATCTTGGAGAATTTCTGGCAAGCATCACAACGTCGTGCATACTTGGCTGCATCCTTGTTTATAGTGGTCCTGAAATAGCCATATCGCAATATCTTCTTTGCCAATGTTTGCCCTCCAGTGTGGTCGCCACACTCACCTTCGTGGACTTCCTTCAGTACACGCTTGATGCCATCATGGGCGATGCATCGGAGGAGAGGCATCGAGAAACCTTGTCTGTACAGGACTTCGCCTTGCAACACATATCGGGAAGCCTTCCGGATAACTGATTGCCTCTCACTTTTCTTTGTTGGGAGCGTTCCATTCATCAAAAAATTCTTTAGGGGGGTCATCCATAACTCCCTCTCAGGTTCAATCTCTAGTACCGGATCAACTTCCATTTGATTCACGCTAGGGAACTGTAGTACTTCAATCGGGACTAGCTCCGTATGTTCTGGAATATCGGAACTAACTATCTTCGCTAACTTGTCTGCTCTTTGATTCTCCGCTCGAGGATATGCTGTGGTGATCAAAACCATCTAGCAACTTCTTCACTTTTTCCAAATATGATATCAACCTTGGACTCTTAGCCTGAAACTTTTCATTAACTTGGTTCACAACTAAATTGGAGACACAAAAGACGTCTAGCTTTGTTATCCCAAATTCGTTTGCAAGCTTCAACCCAGCAATTAGAGCTTCATACTCGGAATCATTATTAGTTGCGTGGAACTCTAATCTAAGAGTGTAATATATTAGCCGTTTCAAGAACCACTCCGGCACCAGATCGTCTGTTATTTTTAGCTCCATCAGTATATAGTTTCCAGGCATTAAGGTCAAGGAGTAGCTTTGGCGGATCGTCTTCTTCGGTTACCACATCATCTTCTGGGATGGTAAACTCTGCTATAAAGTCTGCAAGTGCCTTCCCTGTAATCGACCTTCGGGGTTGGAAGTTCTGGTCGAATTGACTCAGCTCAATGTTCCATTTAAGCAACCTTCCTGATGCTTCTGGCCTTTGTAGGACTTGCTTAAGCGGGTGATCAGTGTAAAAAGTAATGGGGTGAGCCTGGAAGTAGTGATGAAACTTCCTAGATGCAATCAGCAAACTGTACACAAGCTTTTCTATTTTTGGGTAATTCCGTTCTGCGGCTGCCAATTTCTTACTCACATAGTACACCAGTCTTTGCAATTAATCCTCCTCTCTAACCAAAGACGAACTGATTGCATGGGATGACACTGCGAAGTACACAAATAAATCCTCGTGATCCACAGGCTTAGACAGTATCGGGGGTCTTTCCAGATGATTCAACAGATTCTGTAATGCTTCTCTACAATCAGGAGTCCGTTCAAAGTTGCGCTTGCCTCGCTTTATCAGCTCGAAAAACGGGATGCATTTATCTATGGCTTTTGAGATAAATCTATTGAGCGCTGCCACTTTTCCAACAAGGCTTTGCACATCTTTAATCTGCTTTGGTTCATGAATATATTGGATTGCTGTAATTTGATCTGGATTGATATCAATTCCACGCTAGCTAACAATGAACCCTAGGAATTTTCCGGATGCTACTCCAAACGAGCATTTCAAAGGATTTAACTTCATCCCGTATTTCCTGAGAATCTCAAACATCTCTGCTAAATAGTTAGTATGATATGACGATTGTCTGGACTTTACCAAGATGTCATCAATGTATACCTCCATCATTTTCCCGATTTGGTTATAGAACATTCTATTCACCAATCGCTGATATGTACCGCCGACGTTCTTCAAACCGAAAGGCATCACCACATAGCAGTATAATCCCAAATTTGTAACGAAACTGGTATGCTCTTGGTCTGGGACATGCATGGGGATTTGATTGTACCCTGAGTAGGCATTCATAAAAGAAAGGAGCTCATGACCCGCTGTCGAATCTACCAACTGATCAATTATAGGCAATGGGAAGCTATCCTTCAGACAGGCTTTGTTTAGATCTGAGAAGTCGATGCACGTACGCCACTTTCCATTGGCCTTCTTTACCAAAACCGGGTTTGAAATCTAGTCAGGGTATGTCGAATCTTTAATGAATCCGTTACTTCTCAGCTTTTCGACTTCTTCCGTCAAGGCAGCAGACCTCTTTGGGCCAAGCATTCTCCTCTTTTGTTTGATGGGAGCATGTTTCAGGTTAATGCTTAATTAGTGACTCATAATTTAGGGAGATATTCCACACATGTCCGCATGGTCCAGGCGAATACATCCAAGTTAGCTTTCAAGAAACTTGTTAATTCTTTGGCTCGAACAGGATCCAACTGGGACCCAATCTTCATGACCTTCTCTAGGTCACTATCATCGATTGGTACGTACATAGTCGCTTCATTAGGAGACGCCATTCTGCCCCTAGGCTCTTCATCCTCTCTGGGATCTATATCCTCGGGCAACTCTCTGGGCGACCCTCCCGGAGGTATTCTCTATATTTGCTACAACAATTCCTCCCTCAGATGGGAAGAACGACCTTTTGCTTCTACATCTTTCGCTTTGAGGAGCAACTTTAACTCTGCAATGTAGCATGCTCGTGCAACAACTTGATCTCCGCTAACTATGCCCACACCGGCGTCCATTGGGAACTTCAATAATAAGCACCAGGGTGCGATACAAGCCCTGAATTTGGTTAGGGCCGGTCGGCCTAAGAAGGCATTGTACGGCGACTCAATACCCAGGACCACGAAGGGGAGGATCCTCACTCTCTGGCGTTCTCCTTCCCCAAGGGTTACTGATAATTCCACGTATCCCATTGGAGCGGTCGAGGCCCCATTAAATCCACGTATCCAATCCTCGCATGGTTTCAAATCCTTCGGCTTGAGTTTCGTTTGGTCGAATGTTTTCTTGAATAGAATGTTGACCGAACTTCTGTTACCCACTAGAACTTTATGGATTGTAGCTGGGCCGATGGTGATGGTGATCACCAATGGGTCTTCAGTTGGGGAGTGTACTCCAATACCCTCTCGCTTGCGAAATATGACGTCATCCGACATCGTCTTTTGTTGCTTAACCGGAGTGTTGTCCTTGGGGTTGCTACATTCCCCCCACTTCGAAATGCTGTTTAGCTGCATTCACGTATTGATCCATAGCTCTGAAACTGTGCCCTACCAGCTGAAGTCCACCAACTATGGTATTGATAATGATATTTTTTCCTTTTTGTTGAGCCATTGGTTTGGCAACAGGTTGGCTTTGGTTCGGGGCTTGTATGGCTTGCCCCCTGTCCCTAGGTGTCACCTAATATTCATCAAGCTTCCCTTTTCGGAGCATTTTTTCAACCATATCTCTCAAATGACGACATTCGTTTGTGGAATGACCATAGACCTGATGAAAAAGACAGAATTTCCCAGTTTCACGCTCTTTCTTTGTATAATCTCTCGGAGGAAGCCTTTTGTACTGGAGGACATTATATGTATCCAGGAAGATGTTTTCCAACGTATCATTTAACGGTGTGAAGCTCTCAAACGGTCTGGGCCGGGATCTCCTCTGAAAGTCATTTCCTCGATTTCTTTTCTGATTATTGTTATTACTATTCCCTGATTGACGACCACTGCCTTGATTCTTGTTCCCGACGTTAACTTCAACTTTTCCTGAGCTATCCCTCGTTTGCTTGAATGCCATGTTTCTTTGGATATCTTCCTTATCAGTAGCCTTTCTTTTCCGATTAGCATATATCTCCTCTCGACACAGGCGAACATTAGCTTTTTCATAAAATATTTCTCTGCTCAGGGGTGGTTTGCCGGCCAGATGTCTTCCAAACTCGGCATCTTTATGAACGCCATCGATCAGGGCCATCAACATAGTTTGCTCATGCGCATCTCTGACTTCTGTGACAGCCAAGTTGAAACGATCCAAATACGACCTTAGGCTTTTGTCCAGTCGCTTCTTAATAAGGGATAGCTCAATCACATTCTTAGACCTCTGGGCATGAAGAAGGAATTGGTTCACGAATTTCTCACTCAATTACCTGAAGCTGGATATTGACCGTGCTAGCAAGCTGGTGAAACACAATAACGCCACATCTTCTAGGAATATAGGGAATGCTTTATATTTTACCGCGTCTGTAGCTGCAGCGGCATTCATTGACCAGGAGTATCGCATTAGATGCTGGATTGGGTCAGTCCTGCCCATATAGCGATTCATGGTTAGCATATTGAAGCGCCTCAGGAATGTAACATCCAGTATGTCGTCAGTAAAAGGTGTATGACTGCGATCTATGCCTAATCTTCGTTCCTCTGTCCACGACTTGCCTAATCATTACTTCAACCTCTGCATGGGTCAGGGTAGATTCGGGATCAGCACTTCTTGCCCGACGACCTCCTCCAGCATTTCTTTGATGTGTTTCCACAAAGTTTGGGCCCTGAGCAGAACTCCCTTGCCTCCTGTTGCTGCGGTCGATTATGCGAAGGGAGGGAGGAACGTCGTTCCTCGGTGGTTGTGCGGGCTCATTTAAGTTGCGGTTACTAGTTCCCTGGTTAAGTACCCATTCTTCTCGAGATGAAAGTGACCCAAATCGAAGCTGCTTTATGTTCTCAGCCCTTTCTAACGGGTGCCATCGTCGGTTCCTTCGGGGTTCTTCAAATGACGACGTATGTTCCGGGGATAAAGGGTAAGCCGGAGGTGGCGAAACCTGCCTTTGAATATCATCAATTCGTCTGCCTAGGGCAGTAATATTCTGATGCAGCAATGAGTTCTCCTGCCTCTGAGCGGCCAATTCATCAGTTTGCCTATCCAATGCTTCAAGTATTCGAGTCATATGTCCTTCGGTAACTGGGGATGAAGGGTCGAACTGGTCATCTTCATCTTCTCTCATACGCAAGAAACTTGAACCGGGTTGAGCAGAAGTTCCAGCACGAGCGGAATGAGCCATAATTTCCTTCCCAGGTCGGGTAGTTGTCTGATTGTTAGTTCAGATCGTGGTCCTCCTAGGCTGGTGGGTCGTGGCACCCCCTTGACGTCGGATCATGGTGGTCCCCTAGATCAGATCGTGATGATGGGTGCAGGAGGGATCGCGATGTGGTCCTACGATCGGGTAGTGACTCCTTCAGCATCTTGGTTCGTTGCTCCCTCACTGGATCGGATCGCACCAACGTTGCCACGATCTGAAAGCTCTCCCTTGATCTACTTTGATTTGGGTCATCTCATGATATTGGGCCAAGGGATCATTTCTTGTTTATACTTGACATGGGTTAGAATACTAGTACTATTGGTGCAAAACTAAACCTTGTATATGCGATGCCACACTTGATCTACCTTGTTATCTATTTATCATGCCAGTTAGTTACCATCTTTATGTTTCATCTCATTTTCTCATGTTTAGTTAACTTCATTAGTTTTTATACTAATAGTAGGTAGGACTTACCAGTCTTTATGACTGACCCTTTTTCTTTCGCCTCTTTTCTTCCGTTCCCCCCCCCCACCCCAGGTTCTCAGGGAGGTAACACTAGTGCTTAGCTTGGACATTTGGCTAGCTTTCTTGACAGCTCATGTACGGTTTGGACTTGAGCTTGCTATGGCTTCACCACATCTATTTGGGGATAGTTTACTTTATGTTATTTTCAGTTTATGTTTTCTAGACTTGTGGTAGTTGGAAAATAATGACTAAGTATTTTGATGTAAACTGACTTTGGTTTTGAAATGGTTAACTATGGTTTTTTAAATTTCTACCGCTGCTTTACTTATTTATTTATCTATGTTTTGTCTTGTGATATCTGTGTGCATGTTAACCTAGACAACACCCCTCCAAAGCTAGTGCAATCACTCGTAGAGTGGCCCTAGCGGAGGTGGGGTGTTACATCATATTTTATTAATCACTAATATATATATATATATAAGTGTGTGTGTGGGCACGCATGTGTGTGTTTATGTGTGTGTATTTAAACTGAGATTAGTTCAAGCACGAAAGATGCCACGAAGGCACTTCACCAATTGGTACGAAATGAGACCACAGTCTCAACAAAAAAGTAAAAACACAAAGAGTTTTACAATGGTTCGATCTAAGAAAGATCTACGTCCACTTTGGCAATGGTTTTCATTATGAATTTGAGAATAACAATGCTAAAATCACTTCTAAGTACATTTATCTTCTCCTATACATAAAGATTTCACTCTAATCTATGTAAATCAGCAAAGAATTAGGCGGATTCCACTAAGCGCAAGGAAAAGGGTGGAGGATCTTCAATTTCTAAGATACTTGAGCACTTTTGGTGGATTCCATGATGAATTCAATGCTTGGTCTTTTCTTTGATATGATAGATGATGTTAGGATCACGTGAAACGAGAGAGGCAGCAATCTGGCAGCCCTTCGGGGTGGTGGAAATCGATCCCTCAAAGTACGAAAGCCGTGGCCTATTTATCGGAGAAGTTGGAGTGAAATGGTGTGCTGAGATGTGTATTTGCATGCTATGGGTCGAACATAAAAGTAATTACAGAAATTCCACTACCAGCTGCTGACAGACGTATCCAGTTGTTTGCTCAATCTGATGTTCGACAGACCCTGTATGTTCCATCTGTTCGACCGACCCTGAATGTTCCTCCCCTCCTTAACATTCGACCCTCATGGATGTTCGACTTTGCGACATTGTTATCATGTTCGACCCTTATAATATACAGATCCTTGTACTTGTCCGACCCTGGACAGTGTTCGACCCTGAAGACTTGTTCGACCAGGTCCAGAGCCTGTTCGAGCCATCCCCTAGCTCTACCCACATGTTGCTTGAGCCATCTTCCTTCACAATTTGTAATCTTGTTCGACCCTACATGTTTCATGAATGACGATCGACCTCTTGTGTAATGCACGACTGACCCTTATGTTAAACTTAACCTATTGATATGTGCTTGATCCTTTATAGATAAACATTTACACCTCGAAGTTTGTAATTTATCTGATTTGTTAAAATTAAGAAGATTTGAAATGATGAATTATGGAAAATCTAGATAGATTTAACTTGGATTCACATAGGACGATCGTACATAGTTTTATGAGTTCGGAGAATGCTTGCAAACATATAAGGTTGAATATACATCCTAGGCCAAAAAACCAATCTTGGTCAAGCGATCTGGGTCGAGTGTGCAATTTAGGTCGAGTGCGCCTGTTTGTCTTCCTGCTTTTTATATTACCTTTCAGCCATCATTCCCACACTTCCTTTTTTTTCTGGGGAATCGATTTTAGTGGCGGCCACGCCTTCTCTTTAGAATTCCCCATGCTACAATCTCCCTCTCTTGCAGATTGGATCTCAAGCTATAGATTAATGTAACACCCCGTAATTTTAAATATAAAAATGACAAATTAAAGAATACTTAATTTTTGAAGAAGAACTAAGTGAAATTGGTTACACCATTGCGTTCGTCTCGGAATACTACTTGAGATAGAGCCTGAGTTTGCGTAAATCGGACATCGTATGAAGAAGTTATGAAGCTCGGAAGATTTAAAAGTTTATAGCTGTAAAACAAGTCGACCGCCAATTTTTCACCATTCGACTGGTAGAAGTCGATCACCCACTTATCACCAGTCGACCGTTTTAAAACTGTCAACTAGTTGAAACTGGCGAGTCAACTGGTTGATTCTGGGCAATTTCCTGATAACGTGTTTTTCTAATTTGAGTGGTTCGGATGGTTCCTAATCAAATCTAAAGGCCCTTATACACCTAATACATCTATAAAATAAACACCTAAACCTAACCCTAATCTCATTATGTTCATCCATGGCGCCTCCACACTGCTCTAATCTAAATTAAAACTAGCCTTTCTTCTCTATCAAGTCAATTTAGAAGATCAAATTCTACAACAACGGTTTAGCTAATCAAATTCAGAATTCAGATCTATTCTCTCTCAATTCTCTAAACCTAACTCTGTGAGTTTCTAGATTACTTTTAAGTTTAGATAGATAAAAGTATGCTTTAATAGACAATGCATTGGATATGTTGTAAAGTATGATTCTGTGTTGATATGAAACTTCATCCTATGTCATGACAAGATCTAATTTCGTAGATCTAATATAATTGTGGTGATTCGATTATGATGTTTATATGGATCTTGACATGTAACCATGTTATGATGGAAGTACATCTATTAATTTAGATAATTGTGTCATTACTTGGATCTAGATTTTTATGCTAATCACCTTTCACTTGTCATATTGTGATAAACTGATATATATATTGTAAACTTGACATGTGAATCTGCCTTTTGATCTAAACATGTTTCCATGACTATGTTAGATGTAGGTAACTGGACACCTAATGTTAGATCTAGATCTCATTATGCTTGCTTAAACATCATAGTAATTGCCATAAGTTATTAATTATGCCCACTTAGTGATGATGTAAATCACATGTCCATTCACTTTGTTACTATGCCAGTTTATGATCATGTTTGTGTCAGGACATGTTGAAACTATCACCCTCGTCATATTCCCTTTTAATTATTATAGCTAGGCAACTTTATAGCCTAGATGCTGCCAAAATGCGTATGAATACGTTAGAGAGAAAACGGGGAAAAAGGGAATTAAAATTGGCATGATTTATGTAACGTTTAATAGGAAATGGGACATGTAAATCAAATGGGGAAAACATAGAAATAGTTGCCTATAATGACATAGGTAGATTTGGCTTAATTTGGAATGTTTAGTAATTTACAATTAGGAATCATAAATTGTACTTATGACATGAGGTTAGGTTACATCAGTTGCGGAAGTCTGCCTGGACCCGACCGGCATATCCAGCAGCTACTAATGTTGAACCTAATGTGGGAGGTCTAAGTACGCAAATACGAAACGGGATAAGACACGAGGTTAAGCCCAACTGTGGAATAAGACTGCCTGCACCCGACCGGCATATCCAGCATCCACACGTTGTAGGCCTAATGTGGGAGGTCTAGCCCATTATAACCATAACTGGACATGGTAAAGAAATGGACTACTTAAATTAATTTAATATGAATATGGACTTAAGTTAGGGTTAAGTAAAATTGGATGGATAGTGGGGGGTTAAGTAAGTTAGAGGGGATGGGTAATATATATATATATATATATATATATATATATATATATATATATAGGCCCACATACTTAACCCAATAAGGATATGTAATTAAAGACACCTAAGTGGTATATATAACCGACAAATGATGTAAGAAAGTTATGTAATTAAAGACACACTGTAACACCCCACCTCCGTTAAGGACACTCACATAGGGAATGCCTTAACTTTGGTGGAGCATTTTAGTAAACAGAACAGAAAATATCAAGACAGATAAACAATACTTGAGAAATTATAACTTTATTACAACGGAAAACAGAAATCAGTATGGTTACATCTTTACCAAATACTCAAGTACATAAATATCAGTCTTGTTCAAAAAGTCATCAGAGTACAAAACTTTAAAATCATAATCCCCACAGAAGATGCCATAAGAAGTTAAGCCATACTTTACGCACTTCAAGTACTTCAAGCAGAAGAAATCCGGATCAAGCTAAAGTATTCCCTCCTTGGAAAACCTAGGGGGGAACGGAAGAAAAAGGGGCGAAAACAAGCAAGGTCAGACATAAAGTCTGGCAAGTCCAGTGACATTCAACATATGAACAGATAATAGTAATCATGGCATGCAAATAAAACTGGATGAGAGATAACGGTAACAGGAGCAGCAGATGTACTTAGGTTAAACAGAAGAAACTGAATAATATTACTTTTCATTTCTCTGCACTAATACTAGTATAACAGGATTAGGTGTCACCCTAATGTCTAAACTGAAACAGAAACAGGAGCAGAATAATTTCCATAGAAGAGAATGCTAGTAATGGGCCTTTACCACCCCAACAGAAACAGACAGAAACAGAATGCTAATAATGGGCCTTTACCACCTGAACAGAAACAGACAGGAACAGAATGCTAATAGTGGGCCTTTACCACCCGAACAGAAATAGACAGAAACAGATTGCTAATAATGGGCCTTTACCACCCGAACAGAAGGTATAGAAACAGATTAATCCCTACGGAAACAGAATGTAGAATTACGTGTAAACTAGTAAATGGGCCTTTACCACCCGAACAGACGGTACCACATAGAAACAGACAGGTGTTGCCACCCAACAGAAACAGACGGTACCAACAGAAACAAACAGAACTAAGTGTACCGTAAAACCCTACCCCAAGCGATCGGCTCCCTAATACATAAATACCCTGTGTCGGCCCCACAATAGGGTGTATCACTCCCTAAAGTGACAACCAATTGGCACAGACCTATTTACAGATGTCACGGCGTCTTACATCCTCAGAGGCATACCGGGATCCATGCACGCACATGACCCGGTTGGAACGCACCATCAACACCCCTCGCCATTATCAGAATGAACTGCTTATAATTAGTTCAGTAAGCGTGTCTGGACCCTACCTACTGTTGGGTCAAAGTTTTGATACTAGAAAGGGTTACTGACTAATATGGGTCCCAAACAACAGATGACACAAGTAATTTCCCTCCTATCCTTGTGTCCCCAGACTAACAAATTTCAGATTAACTTGTTTAAAGTTTAGGCATACAGAGTTCAGATCAACTAGTTCAGAGATCAGACAACTTTTCAGACTAACGGATCAGATATACAGATTTAACAGATTTACATATTTGTCTAACTTTGTAATTGGGCCTACAGATTCACGAAACGGGTTTGTTAAATTCATTAGTCCAGTTGGTTTAACCCTATCCACCCAACACGTTTTAGACATCATATTTATCCTAGATTTGCATTAATTAAATATTTATGCACAGACTTCTCACATTAGGTCGGTAGCTTGTGGCCGCTGGATATGCGGGGAGGTTCTGGGCAGACTTCTGCCACAAGCCAGACCTAACCTCGTGTCTAAGCATATTTTAGTTATGCCTATGACCTCTCACATTATACTGACAGTTTGCGGTCGCTGGTTAAGACGGTTGTTTCCGGGCAGGCTTCTACCACAAACAGAGTCTAACATCATGTCATAGCCAATTCATTCAAATATCGATTTTTCAAATATCAGACTAATTATGTTTATTTAACTGATTAAACTTCTTCATAGGATATAACAGATTGATCAAATTTCCATGTTCTACTAAATCTTAGGTCGAGCCTACGGATTTCCATACCCAGATTGCCATTATCTAGTTTCAACAGATCAGACAATTCAACATGTAGCAGATCTAGCAGTTTAAGCGATTCAGCAGATTTAGCAGATAACAGATTTAGCAGTTTAGGCAATTCAACAGTTTTAGCAGATAACGGATTAGGCAATTTAACAGATTTAGCGGATAACAGATTTAGCAGATTATCTATATCTAAAACTCTATTTACATATCTTGCCCAATCATAAATTTAGCCTAAACTTACATGCCTAAATCAAGGTCATAATTCATAATACAATATATGCCCCAAATTTTAGCCAAATATTCCCTTTTACAATTCATGTCAAAACTAGATTTAATATTCTAGTTCACCATTTATGTCCAAGACTAATACACATGTAAGTCATTCTCTATTATAGCCAACTCAGATTATGCCAACATATTTTCTATGCCATATTTACTTAATTAAGCTACGCCCAATCCCCGTATAACATGTTTCCACAAGTTCTCTAAATACTCATGAAATGGCCCTATAGGCTCGATGTACATAACAGTGAATGCGAATAAACTAGCAAAGTTACATACTAAATATGAGATCTAACATCATTAAGGGAATAGGCATAAGAAACTAACTACAATAGTTATACGCAACTAACCACAATAGTCATGGGCGACTAATCACAATAGTTTCTTATTCAATGTCATAGGCAATAGTCTCATAGTCATGAATCATAGTCATAGGCAATGAATCATAGTCATAGGAAACAGTCTCATAGGCAACAGTTTCATGTCTAATTATGCATTATTATTTGTCCCAAAATTTAGCGTTCGTGCGTTAATCTCTTATGAGATGTGGCGCCGGCTCGTAGTAGCCTGGCTATAGAACAGAAAGAAGAAAGAGGTGCAGAATAGTCACAGAAAAACAGATCTGACAGATAAGAATATACATAACCTCAGATTCAGATTTATAATCATGTCACAATTATAATTATAGTTTATAGCGGAAAATAACTGTACTTGCCTTTCGTGGCTTTAAGAAAGGATAATAAACTGTTGTTCATGCAGAAATGTTGAGTTACTCCTCTTTAATTGTTGTTGTAGCTCTAAACTTTGATTTGAGATTTGATTTAGCTTTTAATTCTATTCAGGTTGGAAGAAGATGCATCAGTCCAAGTTTTGATTCCAGTAGAGTAGCGACGCCATTTTTATTTTTAATTAGAACAAAGGCAGAATATAGAAAGAATGAAATTGTGTAGAGAAAATGAGGCTAGGGGCTGTTTATATAGGATTAGGCGGACGAATCTTGACAGAAAACTAGAATGGATACATCAGAATGAACCAGGTTCAAAAACTGGGTTTTGGGAGTAGGTCGACCCCCAGATCGACTCCCCAGTCGACCTGGTCATGGGGAGGTCGACACCCCAATCGACTCCCCAGTCGACCTGGTTTGGGGGGTCGACTCCCCAGTAGACCTGGGTATATGGGCGGGAATTTTCCCGCCAGCCTTCTCTGGGTTTGAATTTTGAATTCCTGGCTTTATTTTCGAGCTGTTTTATTTTATTTAAATTCCTGAAACTTCTGAGGGTCATAACTTGGTCATACGAACTCCGATTTTCGAAAACTCGGACTCGATTTCATGTAGAATTCCGAGACGAACGCAATGGCGCAACTTGTTTCCCTTGATTCTTATTTTAAAATTTAATTATTCTCTGATTTGTTACTTATACATTGTAACACCCCGAATTTCGGTTAATGCTAAAATTCACTAATTACAGAATATATAATCTCAGATGTGAGAATTGGGGGAAAACGGGCTTCGTCATTGCGTTCGTCTCGGAAAAATACGCGAAATAGAGTCCGAGTTTTCGAGAATCGGAGTCCGTATGGAAGAGATATGGACGAACGAAGTTAGGCAGAAGAACCCGGAACAGGCCAGAAATGCACTGGCGCACTTGTGAAGTGCGCCAGAACAAAAATGCACTGGCGCACTTGTGAAGTGCGCCAGTACAAAAATAGACTGGCGCACTTGGGAAGTGCGCCCGTGCCGAGCCAAGAAACCTGCACAGTTTCTAGAGAGTTCTGTGGTTGGGTGCACCAGTTTGGGGTTTGGGCTTGGTCTTAGGGCTGATTTCTGGAGAGTTCCGAGATCTAAGGGTCCTAATCTAATCTAGGGTTAATCTAAGGGTCTAAAATGCAACCTAATCCTATAAATAAGACCACAACCCTACCCTAATTCATTCATAATTAAACCTAGTAACTAAACTATGGCAAAATGAAACTTGATCATGGCCTCCACAAATCAATGAAGAGGAAAGCAAGCTAATCAACCTCTCTAATCAACTTCTAATCCATTCTAAGCATCTTAATCTTCTTCATTGGGAGTGCAAATTGCTAGTGGTGAGTTTCTATCACTTTGATGATCAATTGTTAAGATAAGTAGATTAGGTGTAATGAGACTTATGGTCTTGAATGCGGATTTGTGAGTTTGAATCATTTGTAATGATATGCTAATCTATGTATAATATTAATTCTAAGTTGAATATGTAAGTTTATGCATGTTGAATATGAAAGTTTATGTAAGTTGAATATGTAAGTTTATGCATGTTGAATATGAAAGTTTATGCAAGTTGAATATGTGAGTTTATGCATGTTGAATATGTAAGTTTATGCAAGTTGGATATTTGGGTTTATGCATAATAAGTAATTGATTTTATGCAAGTTAAGTATGTGGTTTTATGCATGATGAGTATGTGATTCTATGCATGCTAAGTATATGATATTATGCAAGTTTAGTATGTGATTCTATGCATGCTAAGTATGTGATAATATGCATGTTTAATAAGTTGTTTTATGCATATTTAACAAGTGGGTTTATGCATGTTTAACAAGTTCATATGCAAGTTACATGTATGATAATATATGCTATGCAAGTTACATGTATGATAATATATGCTATGCAAGTTACATGTATGATAATATATGCTATGCAAGTTACATGTTTGTTAATATGCAAGTTACATGTATGTTAATATGCAAGATATGCTATGCAAGTTACATGTTTGTTAATATGCAAGTTACATGTATGTTAATATGCAAGATATGCTATGCAAGTTACATGTTTGATTAATATGCAAGTATGTGAATGCTTATGCAAGTTATGTGTATGCTTAAATGCATGTTTAACATGTTATGCAAGATATGTGTATGATAATATGCAAGTTCATATGCAATATGTTATGCAAGTCATGTGCGATAATATGCAAGTTTGGGTTAAATGTAGTTGGGTTAATATATGCTCATATATGCAAGTTGACATCCTCTTAACCCATGACAAAGTTATATGCTAAGATTTGGTTAAAACCCATGATATTTGTGATGGATCTTCCCTTTTATTATGTCGTGAAATGAGACCGATTTGCGTGGGGAACGATGGGGTTAATAAATATGTTAATTAAAGTATGATTGGTTATGATTAAGCATACCATAAAAATAAATAAATTAACATAAGTGGGAATTTACCTATTGAGTTAGGTCTACCCCATGGGAATTTACCTATTGAGTTAGGTCTACCCATGTTAAGAAAACTTAATATTAATTAGGGATAATTAATATAAATTATGGGGGTGATTAATTAGGTGTAATTAATCGACTAAGACACGAGGTTGGACTCAGTTGTAGCGTAAAACTGCCCGGACCCAACCGGCTTAACCAGTTTCTACAAATGTTAGCCCAATGTGAGAGGTCTTAGGCACAAACTAAATACGTGATTAATGTAAAGACACGAGGTTAGACTCGGTTATGACATAAGGCTGCCCGGACCCAACCGGCTTAACCAGCGGTCATAAAAGATAGTCTAATGTGAGAGGTCTTTATGAGGATCACGGTCTTAATTAATTAAGAAACACTTAACCATATAAGCATGTAGTGGGGCTTGAGGGTTAAGTGGGTGCCTTGGGTGGCATGAGAAAACTAGTGGGTTGCCTTGGGTGGCAATAGAAAACACGATTAGAATACTTAACCAAAGTGGAACATGTAATTAAACATGATTAAGGGGTTAAGTAAGTGCCTCGGGTGGCATGTGGGAATTAAGTAAAGGACTTGGGTGTCATGTGGAAATCTAGTGGGTGCCTTGAAAGGTAATTAAAATATGATTAATTACTTAACCAAAGTATTTATAACATGTAAGTAGACATGGTTAAAGGGGTTAAGTGGGATACACTAGATAAAAAAATAACAAGCTTAGGTGGTAGCTTGTGGGGGCCCATCTCAACCAATATCCCAAACGTATCTTTGTGGGCTCGACCCAAGTCGGGTGACGGGACACGCATATTGGGCTTGACTATAAGAGGCCAAAAACGGGTTAGCGGTGGCAACGTAGGACCAACGGGTTTCATATGCGTGTGTGGACCCGGGCTGGTTAGTAAATCGTTGTTACATCGTGTAGATATAAAGCCGTGCACCGTTGATATTATCAGGTTGCCACTTTGGGGAAATGATACACCCCATTATGGGACCAGCACGGGTATCTACGTTAGGGAGCCGATCGCTTGGGAGTAGTGGGTACACCTAGTAATGATAGGGGCAGACGGCACCTATGTAGGGGTACTAGAAACTACTGGGTAAAAATTACTAAGTACATTTAGTGGGATCAACCTTTAAGTAGGAATTAATCTTAGGTAGGTAAAACTGGTGTGGTGCAGTGTAGGAATTATCTTTGAGTAGGTCTGGGGCGGTGTAATTTAGTAATTATCCTTGGGTGGGTAAATGCGTCTTTACGGTTATCTTAGTTTATCCTAAGTTTGCCAAGCTGCTTGGTGTAGCCATGCATCCCCAGGCGTTACCGTATATCGACTTATGTCTTCTCTGGTTATTTTAATGATTGTATTGTTAGGGTTATAGGACTCACTCAGACTTATGTCTGACCCCGTTGTTTTTATCTTTTTCCCCCAACCCCAGGTTATTAGAGTGGGCCTGGTGCTAGTGGGCTTTGATCGAATTGCTGTATCTATTCTTTGGAGCTTGGACCGTTGAAGTGAAGCCCAGTTCATCTTTTCTTTTATGGCTATTAGTTATGTAGTGGGATTATGTACTTCTATTTTATCAAGATGGATATTATGTACTTGACTTTGGTTTATGGTTTTGTGATGTAACCAAACATGTATTACTTTCCGCTGCAATGAAATGATGTTTTAAATTTTCAAGTATTACTTATATCTGTCTTGTTGTAATTTTACTGTTCTATATTCACTTAAAATACTTCACCGAAACTAAGGCATTCCCCTGGTATGAGTGACCTTAGCGGACGTGGGGTGTTACACGTGGTATCAGAGCTTAAGGTTACCAGAACAGATAAAATTTTTAGAAAAACTATTTTTCTAAGAAAATTTTTGAAAGGAGTATTTTCAAAAACATGTCTTTTAAGAGAAAGGTTTTTGAAAGAAAAGCATAATCCCCGATAGCCATATCTTTATCTTTCGAATTCTCCGTTTGAATCTCTTTCTCTCTCGGTTTGAGTTTCCCCTCCGTATGTAGATGATCTTTCTAAGATAGATAAGAATGGAAAACCGCTTCAAGGGAATTAGACGTAAATCAGATTAGAAGTTGGTTCAAGAAGGAGGAGGACTTGTAAGTACTTATTGGATGGACGATGGGAGGAAGGCTCTAATAGTTGTTTGGTTAATAAAGGACGAAGCCTCATTGATGGGAGGTTACGAGTGGAGAATGGGAAGGAGAAGGCTAGTAGTTATCCTTTTGGGAGGAATAGGACACCTTATTAGGATTGACCAAAGAAGCAAGGACAAGGTATGGAATCTTCTGGAGGGTAGTTGTATTCCCTCACGACTAGGGTGCCGGATGGGGGATAAGACCGTCTAGGTTGGAATTTGGATTTCTTTGTTATCCGATTCGAACTTTATTTGATTTGGACGCATTAAGTTCGTTTATCTCATCATTGTTAGTGAGTCACTGCACTTAGACACCAGTTTAGTAGATGATCCCTTAGTTGTTTCAAACCCAGTTGGGCTCCATGATGTGTTTGGGTTTGAAAGTTTCTATACTTAGCATTGAGTTTGGATGTGATGCTTGTTGGGCTTCACGGACTATGGGTTAGTTTTGGGCATGAACTGGTTATCCAGTAGGGGTGCCGTTCTTGATTTTGAAGGGAGAGTTCTTAGGCTTATGACCCGCTTGGGTAACACTCTCGAGATCTCTAGTAATCCCATAGAATCTGTTATGCTAAGTTATCTAGAATCGCTGGACACGTCGGTCGAGAGTTTGCGATCTGTTAGAAGTGGTCCGGGAATACTCGGATGTGTTTGAGAAGGTGAAGGGCTTACCTCCGGAGCGGGAGATTGACTTCCGAATATATCTGGTAACAATGCCAAACCAGTGACTTGGCCAGTGTGCCACAAGGCTCCTCGTGAGAGGAGGGAACTCCATAAGTAAGTAGGCGATTGCTTGAGAAGGGGTTCATAAGAAGAAGTATATCGGAGTGGGGCGCTCCAGTAGTTTTTGCCATGAAGGCGGATGGGTCCCTCAGACTTTGTGTATGCTAAAGAGAACTAAATAAACTCACAAAGAAGAATAGACACCCATTGCCAAAGATTGATGATCTCTTTGATCAGTTGGTTGGCGCCTCAGTATTTTCGCAGTTGGACTAAGCCACATGGTTTCGTCAGTTGAGAGTGGCTGACGATAGTATAGAGAAGATTGCCTTTAGGACTCCGGATGGTTTTATGAGTGGCTGGTGATGCTATTTGGTTTGACGAACGCCCCCGCATACTTTGTTGATTGGAAGAGAAGGGTGTTCAGGGAGTACCTAAATAAGTTTGTGATGGCCTTTGTAAATGACATCTTGGTCTTTTCAAGGAGCGTAATAAGTTTTCGTATGTGCTCAATAGGGTGAGCAAAGCCAGTTATAGGATAAACGGTGGTTTTGGAGCGAGACTGGCGAGGACATCCAAAGTTGGTCAAAGGCTTAATTGTTTAGCCATTATTATTATTATTTTTAGTATCATCTCACGTAGGTTGCCTGAACTCGAAGGAGATGTCCCTTGGGTGTTTGTCTGATATTGGTTTCGGCCTTTGGGGCTTGCATTTGGGGGATGTCGAATTCGTCTAGGGTGGTCTGCGTGAGAGATGGACAGTTGTGACGATTTTGGATAGGATTCTTAGCATCTTATGAGTTGAGATAGCGTATACCCCTAACAAGGGAAACATGGTAGCAGACGCCTTAAGAAGAAAAAGGTTGTCCTTGAGTTCATTGATTCGTTAAACGACGGAGCTTAGGGTTTATATCTATATTTGACTTTAGACCTTCCGTTGACTTTGTACCCGGTTTTGCTGGCCTCCTTGGAGGTTAGGCCTACTCTTTTAGGCGGATTGGCGGAGCACAGCGAGACGACCCACAGTTGGATGAGTTAGTAGAGAAGCTCACGAGGAGAGGGTCGTCCAGCATTTTGAATAACATACACCCTAGATGGTAAGGGGTGGTTGCGTAGAGACGGTAGACTTTGTGTACCGCAAGACGAGAATTTAAGGAAGGCTATACTTGATGATACACATCGGTCGAAGATGACCATTCATCCCGGTAGGGACAAGATGTACCAAGACATGAGGCGAGTTTTCTTTTTGGCCAATATGAAGAAAGACGCGGCCAAGTATGTCGCTAGATGCTTGGTATGCTAACAAGTGAAAGTGGAACAGAAGAAACCCGGAGGGTTGCTTCACCCGTTGGAAGTTCCGAAATAGGAAGTAGGATAGTGCCTCGTTGGATAACCGAAATCAAGGAAGGGTAATACGGGGATTGGGCTTATGGTAGATAGACTTACTAAGTGTGCCCATTTCATACCCGTGAAGAGCAAGAGGACTATTCCATGTCTAGCTTCAGTTTACCTTCAAGGGATTATTAGATTGCATGGTGTACCTCCCAGTATAGTGAGCGATCGAGATCCTATCTTCACTAGTGAGTTTTGGAGAAGTTTGCAAGAGGCGGTAGGGACTCAGTTGTGTTTGAGCACCGCATCTCATCCTCAGACGGACGGTCAGACCAAGAGGGTGAACCGTATCTAGAACATCTTTTGAGGTTATGTATTTTGGATTTTGGAGGTACATGGGAAGAGCATCTTCCGTTGGTGGAGTTCGCATATAATAGCAGCTTTCAGTCCAGTATTGGTATGGCTCCTTTCGAAGCTCTTTATGGAAGGCCTTGTCGATCTCCTACATGTTGGTGGGAATCTACGGATAAGATCTTGCTTGGGCCAGATATGGTTAGAGAGACTTCAGAGAAGATTGATTTGATTCAAAGAAGGATGAAAGCGGCGGAATCTTATGTGGACAAGAGGAGAACAGAGCTTGAGTTTGATATTAGAACATGCTTTTTATCAAGGAGTCTCCGTTACGGAATGTGGTTCACTTTGGATCTGTTAGGAAGTGAGTACCAAGGTTTGTAGGGCCATTTCCCATTAAGGAAAGAATTGGACGGATGGCATATAGAGTGGAGTTGCCTGACAGACTTAGTGGTGTACCGGATGTATTTCATGTGTCCCATTTGAGGAAGTGCTTACATAAGACCGCTGAGGTGGTAGAGCCGAGTTTGCTTAAAGAAGTAGAGTTAGAGCGCGATGAGACGATTCGACGAGCTCCTACTCGCATCATTGGGTCAGAGACTAGAAAGTTGAGGATCAGAGAAGTTCAGCTAGTTAGAGTGCAAGGGGGAGATGACGAAAGCAATGCTACTTGGGAAACGGAAGCGAAGATGCGTTCTTTGTATCCATTTCTTTTTGGAGAGTATGTCTTTTAACTTCTCCTTTATCGCTTGCCTAGTACTTATTTTATCTTTAGCATGTCCTCTCGTTAGTCCTGTTTGACCTTTAGATAGGGAAAACCTATGGTTGAAACATGTGTTTGAGACATGTTATGGTTGATGGATGCAAGTGGATGCAAGTGTTTGCTAGTGGTTGCTCGTGGATGCATATATACACACTCTAGGCACGAGATCGGCTCAATCACTTCATATTGCATATTGCATAAAATTGTGTGTAGTTAGCTATATTTATGGATGTATAATGATTGTGTTATCATATGGATGATGCATTTTGGTGAATGATTGTGCACTCATATAGATACTGTATGTGTCGATAGGGTTATCTCGCATACATATTGGATGCATGGCACTATCATGGTTTGCATATGTTCGTACATTAGATAGGGAACATATACACACACTTTTCGCATATGCTCATACATCATTAGAAATTGTTTAAGGACAATGGATGCCCGTGTTTGATGGATTGAGTAGATGGTTGTTTGGATGGTAGGATATGCATTCTCCTTAGCTTAGAGATTTCGGGGACGAAATCCTTTAAGGAGGGGAGAATGTAACACCCCGAATTTCGGTTAATGCTAAAATTCACTAATTACAGAATATATAATCTCAGATGTGAGAATTGGGGGAAAACGGGCTGCGTCATTACGTTCGTCTCGGAAAAATACGCAAAATAGAGTCCGAGTTTTCGAGAATCGGAGTCCGTATGGAAGAGATATGGACGAACGAAGTTAGGCAGAAGAACCCGGAACAGGCCAGAAATGCACTGGCGCACTTGTGAAGTGCGCCAGAACAAAAATGCACTGGCGCACTTGTGAAGTGCGCCAGTACAAAAATAGACTGGCGCACTTGGGAAGTGCGCCCGTGCCGAGCCAAGAAACCTGCACAGTTTCTAGAGAGTTCTGTGGTTGGGTGCACCAGTTTGGGGTTTGGGCTTGGTCTTAGGGCTGATTTCTGGAGAGTTCCGAGATCTAAGGGTCCTAATCTAATCTAGGGTTAATCTAAGGGTCTAAAATGCAACCTAATCCTATAAATAAGACCACAACCCTACCCTAATTCATTCATAATTAAACCTAGTAACTAAACTATGGCAAAATGAAACTTGATCATGGCCTCCACAAATCAATGAAGAGGAAAGCAAGCTAATCAACCTCTCTAATCAACTTCTAATCCATTCTAAGCATCTTAATCTTCTTCATTGGGAGTGCAAATTGCTAGTGGTGAGTTTCTATCACTTTGATGATCAATTGTTAAGATAAGTAGATTAGGTGTAATGAGACTTATGGTCTTGAATGCGGATTTGTGAGTTTGAATCATTTGTAATGATATGCTAATCTATGTATAATATTAATTCTAAGTTGAATATGTAAGTTTATGCATGTTGAATATGAAAGTTTATGTAAGTTGAATATGTAAGTTTATGCATGTTGAATATGAAAGTTTATGCAAGTTGAATATGTGAGTTTATGCATGTTGAATATGTAAGTTTATGCAAGTTGGATATTTGGGTTTATGCATAATAAGTAATTGATTTTATGCAAGTTAAGTATGTGGTTTTATGCATGATGAGTATGTGATTCTATGCATGCTAAGTATATGATATTATGCAAGTTTAGTATGTGATTCTATGCATGCTAAGTATGTGATAATATGCATGTTTAATAAGTTGTTTTATGCATATTTAACAAGTGGGTTTATGCATGTTTAACAAGTTCATATGCAAGTTACATGTATGATAATATATGCTATGCAAGTTACATGTATGATAATATATGCTATGCAAGTTACATGTATGATAATATATGCTATGCAAGTTACATGTTTGTTAATATGCAAGTTACATGTATGTTAATATGCAAGATATGCTATGCAAGTTACATGTTTGTTAATATGCAAGTTACATGTATGTTAATATGCAAGATATGCTATGCAAGTTACATGTTTGATTAATATGCAAGTATGTGAATGCTTATGCAAGTTATGTGTATGCTTAAATGCATGTTTAACATGTTATGCAAGATATGTGTATGATAATATGCAAGTTCATATGCAATATGTTATGCAAATCATGTGCGATAATATGCAAGTTTGGGTTAAATGTAGTTGGGTTAATATATGCTCATATATGCAAGTTGACATCCTCTTAACCCATGACAAAGTTATATGCTAAGATTTGGTTAAAACCCATGATATTTGTGATGGATCTTCCCTTTTATTATGTCGTGAAATGAGACCGATTTGCGTGGGGAACGATGGGGTTAATAAATATGTTAATTAAAGTATGATTGGGTATGATTAAGCATACCATAAAAATAAATAAATTAACATAAGTGGGAATTTACCTATTGAGTTAGGTCTACCCCATGGGAATTTACCTATTGAGTTAGGTCTACCCATGTTAAGAAAACTTAATATTAATTAGGGATAATTAATATAAATTATGGGGGTGATTAATTAGGTGTAATTAATCGACTAAGACACGAGGTTGGACTCAGTTGTAGCGTAAAACTGCCCGGACCCAACCGGCTTAACCAGTTGCTACAAATGTTAGCCCAATGTGAGAGGTCTTAGGCACAAACTAAATACGTGATTAATGTAAAGACACGAGGTTAGACTCGGTTATGACATAAGGCTGCCCGGACCCAACCGGCTTAACCAGCGGTCATAAAAGATAGTCTAATGTGAGAGGTCTTTATGAGGATCACGGTCTTAATTAATTAAGAAACACTTAACCATATAAGCATGTAGTGGGGCTTGAGGGTTAAGTGGGTGCCTTGGGTGGCATGAGAAAACTAGTGGGTTGCCTTAGGTGGCAATAGAAAACACGATTAGAATACTTAACCAAAGTGGAACATGTAATTAAACATGATTAAGGGGTTAAGTAAGTGCCTCGGGTGGCATGTGGGAATTAAGTAAAGGACTTGGGTGTCATGTGGAAATCTAGTGGGTGCCTTGAAAGGTAATTAAAATATGATTAATGACTTAACCAAAGTATTTATAACATGTAAGTAGACATGGTTAAAGGGGTTAAGTGGGATACACTAGATAAAAAAATAACAAGCTTAGGTGGTAGCTTGTGGGGGCCCATCTCAACCAATATCCCAAACGTATCTTTGTGGGCTCGACCCAAGTCGGGTGACGGGACACGCATATTGGGCTTGACTATAAGAGGCCAAAAACGGGTTAGCGGTGGCAACGTAGGACCAACGGGTTTCATATGCGTGTGTGGACCCGGGCTGGTTAGTAAATCGTTGTTACATCGTGTAGATATAAAGCCGTGCACCGTTGATATTATCAGGTTGCCACTTTGGGGAAATGATACACCCCATTATGGGACCAGCACGGGTATCTACGTTAGGGAGCCGATCGCTTGGGAGTAGTGGGTACACCTAGTAATGATAGGGGCAGACGGCACCTATGTAGGGGTACTAGAAACTACTGGGTAAAAATTACTAAGTACATTTAGTGGGATCAACCTTTAAGTAGGAATTAATCTTAGGTAGGTAAAACTGGTGTGGTGCAGTGTAGGAATTATCTTTGAGTAGGTCTGGGGTGGTGTAATTTAGTAATTATCCTTGGGTGGGTAAATGCGTCTTTACGGTTATCTTAGTTTATCCTAAGTTTGCCAAGCTGCTTGGTGTAGCCATGCATCCCCAGGCGTTACCGTATATCGACTTATGTCTTCTCTGGTTATTTTAATGATTGTATTGTTAGGGTTATAGGACCCACTCAGACTTATGTCTGACCCCGTTGTTTTTATCTTTTTCCCCCAACCCCAGGTTATTAGAGTGGGCCTGGTGCTAGTGGGCTTTGATCGAATTGCTGTATCTATTCTTTGGAGCTTGGACCGTTGAAGTGAAGCCCAGTTCATCTTTTCTTTTATGGCTATTAGTTATGTAGTGGGATTATGTACTTCTATTTTATCAAGATGGATATTATGTACTTGACTTTGGTTTATGGTTTTGTGATGTAACCAAACATGTATTACTTTCCGCTGCAATGAAATGATGTTTTAAATTTTCAAGTATTACTTATATCTGTCTTGTTGTAATTTTACTGTTCTATATTCACTTAAAATACTTCACCGAAACTAAGGCATTCCCCTGGTATGAGTGACCTTAGCGGACGTGGGGTGTTACATACATTCACAGAAAATATGGGGTGTTACATTCTCCCCTCCTTAAAGGATTTCGTCCCCGAAATCTTCAAGTTAAGAAGAATGTGTCCTACCATCCAATCATCCATCTACTTAACCATCATCCACAAGCATCCATTGTCCTTATAAAACTTCTAATGTTGTATGGACATATGCAAAAGTATGTGTATATGTTCCTTATCTAATGCAAAGATCAGGCGGTCTACTGATTTAGTTGACCTCCTTAATGTGAATTATGTCAGTGTCATAAGTCCAACATGTATGCAATTTTCCTATTTGATATTTATCATTCTTATATGAGTGACAACCATTCATTCATATGCAACATCCATGTGATGAGTCAATCATTTTGCATCCACAGAAATTGAAAATGCTCACACATCCATATGCTGTATGAGAGTGTATTCGAGCCGATCTAGTGCCTAGTGTATGTATATGCATCCACGAGCAACCACTAGCAACCACTTGCATCCACTTGCAACCATCAAGCATAACATGTCTAAAACACATGTTTACATCCATAGGATTCCTATCTATAGGTCGAAGACTCGATTGATAGGATACAGTCGAGTGATGGGAGCGAGTGTAGATAAACAAAAACTTGGTTTCCATTAGACCTTGGTTGAGAGACTAATTCTCCTAAGTATCAACCCCGAAGACCGAAATCAACATCATATTGACACCCAAAGGATTACCCTCTTTAGACAATGTCAAAACTGGAAATCTCAACCTTACTAGAAATATTCAGATATTTACAGATTACCGGTATAGATCAGATTACTAAATGATTCTTAGGAAACTAAGCATGATAAAAACCCAGAATGTATGCGTCATTGTCAACTTAACGCTCAACACAAATACCCAACTTACCACGCTTATATGAGTCATAACACTTATGGGTCTGAATCTACAGTGGAATCAGAAACAATACTATTATTCAAGTGCAGAGTATTGATTATAGAATCGAAATTCCAGAATCAGAAAAGAGTTTTAACTCAAAAATCAGATAAAGAAATTAATCCTCCTACAAAAAGTTTTCCTATTTCTATCCTATCCACTAGCCTCGAGAGTGTTCGCCCACCTTCCAGAAGTTGGTCCTGCCCTCTGCCCTTGGCCTCGTTTCTTTGGGCAGTCCCTAGCGAAGTGTCCCATCTCACCATAGTTGAAGTGAGTGTCCTTCCTCTTTCAGCAATCCTTGTTCAGATGAGTCAAGCTTCCATAAGTAAAGCACTTTTTTCTCCTTCTTATCTTCAGACTTTTCATCCTTCTTTTGTGTTTCCTTTTAGCCACCTTTGTGAACCAAGTCCTATCCATGAGTTTCTTATCCTTCGTTTGTGCTCCTTAGCCAAACTCCCTCATTCTCATCTTTACTATCTGTGTGTAACACGTTGACAAGTCCCTCGAAATCGGCCTCCATCGCACGGAAAATCCTACAAAGCTCGAAAGAAAATTAGCCGTAGGTGAGACTACTGCAGCTACAGATGGAAGTCGGGCACTTATTTACCCTTTGACCGGTGTCGTAGTCTTATCAAGCCTACAGAACAATGTCGCGATGAGGTAATCTCCCAGAAAGCCTGGAGCCTCGGAGAAAGAAGGAAACAAAGATTCAAACAGAGGACCAAAAGATAGATATATGGCTTTTGGGGATTATGTTTTTCAAAAATAAGCTTTACTTTTGAAAATACTTCCTTTTTAAAACCTTTTTGAAAATAGTTTTCAAAACTTTTTATCAAATCTGGTAACCTTCAGCTCTGATACCAAGTGTAACACCCCACCTCCGTTAAGGACACTCACAAAGGGAATGCCTTAACTTTGGTGGAGCATTTTAGTAAAAAGAACAAAAAAATCTCAAAATAGATAAACAATACTTGAGAAATTATAACTTTATTACAGAGGAAAACAGAAATCAGTATGGTTACATCTTTACCAAAAACTCAAGTACATAAATATCAGTCTTGTTCAGAAAGTCATCAGAGTACAAAACTTTAAAATCATAATCCCCACAGAAGATGCCATAAGAAGTTAAGCCATACTTTACGCACTTCAAGTACTTCAAGCAGAAGAAATCCGGATCAAGCTAAAGTATTCCCTCCTTGGAAAACCTGGGGGGAATGGAAGAAAAAGTGGTGAAAACAAGCAAGGTCAGACATAAAGTCTGGCAAGTCCAGTGACTTTCAGCATATGAACAGATAATAGTAATCATGGCATGCAAATAAAACTGGATGAGAGATAACGGTAACAGGAGCAGCAAATGTACTTAGGTTAAACAGAAGAAACAGAATAATATTACTTTTTATTTCTCTGCACTAATACTAGTATAACAGGATTAGGTGTCACCCTAATGTCTAAACTGAAACAGAAACACAAACAGAATAATTTCCACAGAAGAGAATGCTAGTAATGGGCATTTACCACCCCAACAGAAACAGACAGAAACAGAATGCTAATAATGGGCCTTTACCACCCTAAAAGAAACAGATAGGAACAAAATGCTAATAATGGGCCTTTACCACCCGAACAGAAACAGACAGAAACAGAATGCTAATAATGGGCCTTTACCACCCGAACAGAAGGTACAGAAACAGAAACAGATTAATCCCTACGGAAATAGAATGTAGAATTAGGTGTACACTAGTAAATGAGCCTTTACCACCCGAACAGACGGTACCACGCAGAAACAGATAGGTGTTGCCACCCAACAGAAACAGACGGAACTAAGTGTACCCTAAAACCCTACCCCAAGCGATCGACTCCCTAATACATAAATACCCTGTGTCGGCCTCACCGTACGGTGTATCACTCCCTAAAGTGACAACCAATTGGCACAGGCCTATTTACAGATGTCGCGGCGTCTTACATCCTCAGAGGCATACCGGGATCCACGCACGCACATGACTCGGTTGGAACGCACCATCAACACCCCTCGCCATTATCAGAATGAACCGCTTATAATTAGTTCAGTAAGCGTGCCCGGACCCTACCTACTGTTGGGTCAAAGTTTTGATACTAGAAAGGGTTACTGACTAAAATGGGTCCCAAACAACAGATGACACAAGTAATTTCTTTCCTATCCTTGTATCCCCAGACTAACTGATTTCAAATTAACTTTTATACAAGTTCAGACATACAGAGTTCAGATCAACTAGTTCAGAGATCAGATAAATTTTCAGACTAATGGATCAGATATACGGATTTAACAGATTTGTCTAACTTTGTAATTGGGCATACAGATTCACGAAACGGGTTTGTTAAATTCATTAGTCCAATTGGTTTAACCTTATCCACCCAACAAGTTTTAGACATCATATTTATCCCAGATTTGCATTAATTAAATATTAATGCACAGACCTCTCACATTAGGTCGGTAGCTTGTGGCCGCTGGATATGTCGGGCGGTTCCGGGCAGACTTCTGCCACAAGCCAGACCTAACCTCATGTCTAAGCATATTTTAGTTATGCCTACGACCTCTCACATTAGACTGACAGTTTGCGGTCGCTGGTTAAGCCGGTTGGTTCCGGGCAGGCTTCTACCGCAAACAGAGTCTAACCTCGTGTCATAGCCAATTCATTCCAATACAGATTTTTCAGATATCAAACTAATTCTGTTTATTTAACAAATTAAACTTCTTCATAGGATATAACAGATTAATCAAATTTCCATGTTCTACTAAATCTTAGGTCGAGCCTACGGATTTCCATACCCAGATTACCATTATCTAGTTTCAACAGATCAGACAATTCAACATGTAGCAGATCTAGCAGTTTAAGCGATTCAGCATAGCAGATAACAGATTTAGCCGTTTAGACAATTCAACAGTTTTAGCAGATAACGGATTAGGCAATTTAACAGATTTAGAGGATAACAGATTTAGCAGATTATCTATATCTAAAACTCTATTTACATATCTTGCCCAATCATAAATTTAGCCTAAACTTACATGCCTAAATCAAGGTCATAATTCATAATACAATATATGCCCCAAATTTTAGCCTAATATTCCAATTTACAGTTCATGTCAAAACTAGATTTAATATTCTAGTTCACCATTTGTGTCCAAGACTAATACACATGTAAGTCATTCTCTATTATAGCCAACTCAGATTATGCCAACATATTTGCTATGCCATATTTACTTAATTAAGCTACGCCCAATCCCCGTATAACATGTTTCCACAAGTTCTCTAAATACTCATGAAATGGCCCTATAGGCTCGATGTACATAACAGTGAATGGGAATAAACTAGCAAAGTTACATACTAAATATGAGATCTAACATTATTAAGGGAATAGGCATTAGAAACTAACTACAATAGTTATACGCAACTAAGCACAATAGTCATGGGTGATTAATCACAATAGTTTCTTATTCAATTTCATAGGCAATAGTCTCATAGTCATGATTCATAGTCATAGGCAATAGTCTCATAGGCAATGAATCATAGTCATAGGCAATAGTCTCATAGGAAACAGTTTCATGTCCAATTATGCATTATTATTTGTCCCAAAATTTAGCATTCGTGCGTTAATCTCTTATGAGATGTGGCGCAGGGTCGTAGTAGCCTGGCTATAGAACAGAAAGAAGAAAGAGGTACAGAATAGTAACAAAAAAACAGATCTGACAGATTAGAATATACATAGCCTCAGATTCAGATTTACAATCATGTCACAATTATAATTACAGTTTATAGCGGAAAGTAACTGTACTTGCCTTTCGTGGTTTTAAGAAAGGATAATAAACTGTTGTTGATGCAGAAATGTTGAATTACTCCTCTTTAATTGTTGTTGTAGCTCTAAACTTTGATTTGAGATTTGATTTAGCTTTTAATTCTATTCAGGTTGGAAGAAGATGCATCAATCCAAGTTTTGATTCCAGCAGAGTAGCGATGCCATTTTTATTTTTAATTAGAACAGAGGCAGAATATAGGCAGAATGAAATTGTGTAGAGAAAATGAGGTTAGGGGCTGTTTATATAGGATTAGGCGGACGAATCTAGACAGAAAACGAGACTGGATACATCAGAATGAACCAGGTTCAAAAACTGGGTTTCGGGAGCAGGTTGACTCCCCAGTCGACCTGGTCATGGGGAGGTCGACACCCCAGTCAACTCCCCAGTTGACCTGGTTAGGGGGGTCAACTCCCCAGTCGACCTGGGTATATGGGCGGAAATTTTCCCGCCAGCCTTCTCTGCGTTTGAATTTCGAATTCCTGGCTTTATTTTCGAGCTGTTTTATTTTATTTAAATTCCTGAAACTTCTGAGGGTCATAACTTGGTCATACGAACTCCGATTTTCGAAAACTCGGACTCGATTTCATGTAGAATTCCGAGATGAACGCAATGGCGCAACTCATTTCCCTTGATTCTTATTTTAAAATTTAATTATTCTCTGATTTGATACTTGTAAGTTCAAAGAAAATACGGGGTGTTACACACACTTTAGGGTAAGCATAACTAGTATAGGGCTATGTAATTAAAGACACCTAAGGGTAAACATAGTCATTAGAAAAACCAAGTGGGGATACAAGACAAGGGGGAGAGCTTGTATCATATTGGGAGGGACCCATTTCAGTCAGTAACCCGAATGTTATGTAACGACGGTCGGAACAAAGCCCCCCTTCGTCGCATGTATATCAACTGGCACAAAACTCCCATATAAAAAAAGGAATCCCTGATGTTACATGCCTACCAGCTCATATTTGTACATAATTCCTTCAATTTATTCCATGATGTGGGACTATTAATTCCAAACTGTTAGCCTACTTTGTGAACTAGGCTACACAAAGAGCAAATAGTGAGAAAGACACCAATCAGAACGGATCGGAGGATGATAGTGCTGGACATTAGTAGAGAACAGAGATGCAGAGGTCACGTCGGATTGAATCGGAATTATGTCAGCAATATCAAAGGATAGAATGTGGCCTTATCGGTTCGGATCGGAAGAGTATGGCAGCAACATCACAAAGCAGGTGGCTTCGGCGGTTCGGATCGGAGGAGCACTTTAGTGGCATCAGAAGAAAGCAAGCAATCCCATCGGTTCGGATCGGATGAGTACGTCAGCTGCATCAAGGGACAACAAGTTGCATCACCAGATCGGATCGGAGGACCCGATCCGAACCCCTTTTTTCCTTTGAATCTGTAGTCATTGCTGCGCATATCCCCTGAAGACTCGGAAAAGATCTGACCCTTTCTCCCATGAATTCCTACTAAACCAATGCGCTGTAGCCATCTTGGAGCCTCCGAACCTGACTATCAAGGGATGAATGCCACGCAATTCCAAACCGAAGCCACTTCGAGGAGATTTTCACCTATAAATACACCACCTAGAGGCATTTGAAAGGATCTTTTGGCAAATTCTCAGACCATACTTCCTCCATAGCCGAAGTCTACAATCATATTCAGATCAAAGTCATCTCTTAAAGTCCACTTTTGAGAGATTTGAGTGAGTTTATGCATTGTAATTGTGAAGTTGAGTGAGAATCATTGTTGTACTTGCATTCAAATCATCAATTAAAAGAAAACAAAGTGGACGTAGGCTTGTTAACGCCGAACCACTATAAATTGCGTGTTCTTTATTGCTTTTTGACTCTATTTCATTGAACTCATATCTAATTTGGGTGTTAGAGCCAATTTTTGGTCTAACATTTTGGTGGTTTCACTGAGAACCTTTCGAATTCTCAGCCTTTTCGGGATTCTCATTCTACTATTTGGACCTTCGAGTTCAAAGAAGTAATCCCTTCTCTCTGACATCTTTCAGTATTTGTTGACTAACCGTTGAAGAATCAAGTGTTATGGCTAAGACCAAAGGAAAGGAAGTGCAAGGTGCAAGGGGAAATGATGCTAGAGAAAATCGGCAAGCTATTGTGTTAACAAGGTCACTCACTCAAAGCTCTGTAGTAGATCACTCCAACCAGGAGGATTCGAACTGGATCGGTGGTGCCGATCCGAACCGAGAGGAAACAAACCGAATCGTGTTAACACCGATCCGAACCGATGATGTGGGGGGCTCTCACTCTCTCCATCCGAACCGCACTGACCAGGCTGCTGTGGACTGATCCGATCCGAATCAGAACGAAGCTGGAACTTCAACTCGAGCTCCCTCCCATGCTCCAATTCCAGCCACGATGACTAATGTCCAGCCTGATCCATCCGCACCCATTACACAGGGGGACTTTTAATGTTTCCTTTGCTTCAGAGCATTAAAGAAGCATTAGAAGCCCAAAGGCGTGATAACCTTCGCATGTAGGAAAACATGATCACAAGAATTACAAGAGCTCCGGAGGCAGAGAACTCCTTCCCCACCACACTGAATTTCTATAGATGATTCGTCTTCTTCGGAGGAGGAACGTCCTCGCGAGAGAAGGCCACTTGAACGACCCCAGAACCAAGATCAATTGACTTTCGGATCTTTAGGATCCCGAGAAGATGTTGCTCGTGTATTGGGCCCTGATGACCCGAGTCTGCAACAGCCTATGTTACTACCAATGCGCGGATCCTACGTCTTACCCAGGGATCCCAATATTACTAACCCCACACAGCAACAACTTCTCCAACCTTTACCTCCAGGGATCGACCGGGAGCGCAGAGAGCAACGTAGATCGGCTGCCACCAGAAACAGAAGGCTATCCCCTGATCAGGAACCCAGGGGTAATCCAAACATTAGATCTAGAGAGCCGGTGCAGACATTAACCAACGCCGATGTATGGGCAATGGTGCGCTAGATTATGTCGGAAAAGCCGGCGGTATACTAATGAAGATTGGGGCATTGAGCGAAGTCATACCCCTTTCACAGATGACATACTGAATTTATAGTTCCCCGACGATTCAACTTGCCTCAGATGGATCGATATTCAGGAAGGACAGACCCAGGGTAGCACCTAATGAGATATGCATGGTTCATGAATGCGGCAGCAGCTACCGATGCCATAAAATGCAAAGCTTTGCCCATTTATCTTGAAGATGTAGTGTTAATGTGGTTCACTCGACTTCCTCCTCGGTCGGTGTCAAATTTCACAGAATTGAGTGAGCGTTTCATGAATCAGTTCCGACTCCATGCCCAAAAGTCCAAGACCGTCATAGAATTGTCACGAATTAAACAGGGCCCAGGAGAATCTTTGAAGTCATATTTGGATCGCTTCAACCTGGCTGTCACCAAAGTCACTGATCCCCATGAGCCCACTATCCTGATGGCCTTGATAGAAGGAGTTGATCCCGACACAGAGTTCCAGGATTACTTGGCTAGAAAACCACCTCCTACAAGAGAATTATTCTATGAAAAGGCTAATGTCCGTTTAAGGCAAGAAGAAGCTAAGGAAAATCGGAAGAGAAAGTCCGAAAGGGCCTCGAAGGAAGGTGTCCAGAACAATGTCGCCGTGAAATAGTCTGGTGACAGTTCAGGAAAAGTGGAAGTAAATGTTGGCAACCAGAGTGGTGGTAATAGCAACAGAAATGGGAACGGTAATAGAAGGAACAGAAACCGTGGGAATAGCTCTAATAAAAGACCCCGATTCCAGAGTTTTGAAAATTACATGCTGTTAAATGATACGTTGGAGAACATTTATCTAGACACATACAACATATTGCAGTACAAAAAACCACCACCTAGAGATTCTACTGAGAAGGAAATTGAAACAGGAAATTTTTGCTTGTTTCATGGTACACACGGTCATTCCACCAATAAGTGTCGTCATTTGAGGGATATCGTCGAAAAATTGCTGCGAGAAGGGAAGTTGGATGAGTACAAAGCCGCCCCAAGGGACAGGGGGCAAGAGGGACAAGCCCCGAACCAAGAACAACCTACTTCAAAACCCACAGCTCAGCAAAAGGTTAAGAGGATCGTCATTAACTCCATTATAGGCGGGCCTCACTTGGTTAGTCATAGTTTTAAAGCAATGGATCAGAACGTCAGCGCCGCCAAGCATTTTGAAGTGGGAGAATGCGGCAGCCTTGAAGATGTCACTCCAATAAAGCAGCAAAAACCGATGTCCAATGATGTCGTATTCCGTAATAGAGACGAGTTTGGAGTTCAATCCCTAACCGACGATCCGCTAGTGATAACTACGACAATTGGCCCCGCTCTGGTTCATAAGGTGTTAGTGGACAACGGAAGCTCGGTCAATATCCTCTTCAAGAAAACCTTCGAACAAATGAGGCTCGAAGCAAAAGACTTAAAGCCATGCCAATGATGGATACATGGTTTTAATGGAGTATCCACAACTCCAATGGGTTTCGTGGAATTACCAGTCACACTAGGGCAGGGGGATCGCCAGAGAGTAAGGATCCTGCCTTTTGTAGTTCTGGATTTGGGGTCACCTTATAATGCCTTCCTATGCCGACCAGCCCTTGCCGAATTTAGGGCATGTATTGCGCCTAGGTGTTTGCTGCTAAAATTCCCGACGGACTCGGGAGTTGGGACAATGAGGGGCGACCAAGCTACGGGACGAGCTTGTTACGTGGCAGAGTTAAAGATGCTAATGAAGGGGCTGAATATAGATGCGAAAGACGATCCCACCTCTCCAAAGGGGGCCTCAGCATAGCAACTAAGTGGTCCTGCCCCGAGAGAGTCGCCCTCAGACGTGCTCGAGGATATAGATCCCAGAGAGGACAGAGAACCTGGGGACATGAAGGCAACTCCCAACGAAATACCAATCGACATACCTATTGATGAAACTGATCCAACAAAAGTACTAAAGATCGGCTCGCAACTAGATCCAGTTAGAGCAAGGGAATTGGCTGATTTCTTGAAGGTAAATTTGGATGTGTTTGCCAGGACTCACGCTGACATGTATGGAATTTCGCCTACCATCATGAGCCACTCTTTGTGTATTAATCCAAAACACCCACCAGTCAAGCAGAAAAGATGGATGTTGGGCCCAGAGCGGTCAGCAGCTTTGAAAGAAGAAGTAGAAAAGTTAAAAGGTAACGGATTCATTAAGGATTCGAGATATCCCGACTGGATATCGAATCCTGTCCTGGTCAAAAAGTCAAATGGGAAGTGGAGAACGTGCATCGACTTTTCTGATTTGAACAAGGCTTGCCCGAAGGATAGCTTTCCTCTCCCTAGAATTGATCAACTAGTATATTCAACTACCGGGCATGAACTTTTATCCTTTATGGATGCTTATTCCGGGTACAATCTAATTCCCATGCACGTACTAGATCAAGAGCATACAAGCTTTATTACAGACTTGGGATTGTATTGTTACGTCGTAATGCCATTTGGATTAAAAAATGCGGGAGCCACATATCAGCGCCTGGTCAACCGCATGTTTTACAATCAAATTGGGAAGACTATGGAAGTTTACGTAGATGATATGCTAGTGAAATCCAAGCAATCTCCCAATCATACGAAGGAGTTAGCAGAAATGTTCGGCATATTACAAAAGTACGAGATGAAGTTGAACCCCTTGAAATGTTCTTTTGGTGTGGCATCAGTCAAGTTTCTTGGCTCTATCGCGAGTTCGAGAGGAATTGAAATCAATCCAGACCAAATAGCAGCAATCCGGAATATAGAGGAGCCACGGAAAATTAAGGATGTTCAAAGCTTAGCTGGCAACGTTGCAGCACTGGGAAGGTTCATCTCCAAGGCAATAGACAAGTGTGTACCTTTCTTTGATCTCATAAAACGGGGAAAGCGAAATTTTGAGTGGACTCCCGACTGTGTAGAGGCGTTCCAGAATTTGGTAGACTTTTTAGAAAAGCCTCACATATTATCAAAGCTTGTGGAACATGAGGATTTGTTCGTCAACTTGGCAGTATCATCTCATGGCATCAGCACAACATTGGTACATGAAGAGGATAAAGTCCAGAAACCTGTGTACTACGTAAGTAAAAAATTAGCTGCTGCAGAACGCAACTATCCGATGATAGAGAAGCTTGCTTATAGCCTCCTGATTGCCTCCCGTAAACTCCGCCATTACTTCCAGGCACACCCGATAATCGTATATACTGATCAACCCTTGAGACATGTGCTGCAGAAACCCGAAGCATCAGGGCGATTACTTAAATGGAATATCGAGCTGAGTCAGTTTGATCTGAACTTTCAGCCACGAAGATCAATAAAGGGGCAGGCCTTGGCTGACTTCATAGCTGAATTTACAATTCCTGAAGAAGAAACGATGGGTGACATGATTGCTACTTTAGATCAAGAGTTAGAGCTTAGTCTGTGGAAATTATATACGGATGGAGCCAAGAATGATAGAAAGTCCGGCGCCGGAGTTGTTTTAATAACTCTTGAAGGACGATCTATCTACTATGCGTTGCGGTTAGAGTTTGCTGCTACTAACAACGACTCCGAGTATGAAGCCCTGATTGTCGGGCTGAAACTCGCCAAAGATTTGGGAATAAAGACACTAAATATATATTGCGATTCCAAGATAGTTGTATGTCAAGTTCGGGAAGAATTTGCTGCTAAAGGACCTCGACTCATCGCTTATCTCAAGAAGGTAAAGGAGTTGTTGGAAGATTTGGAGCATTATAGCATAACACACATTCAGAGAGCGGAAAATCAGAAAGCAGATCGACTGGCGAAACAAGCAAGTTCTGATAATCCTAGAGAAACCGAAATGGTCCCGATTGAGGTGTTGGAATCGCCAAGCTTCGACCTAATGGAAGCAGAGCTAGCCTTGGAAGTCGAACCAGAAAGAGAACCCTGGATGACATCAATTAAGAATTTTCTCAAGTTCGGAACCCTCCCATTAAAAAAGAGCGAAAGACGAGCTGTAATACGCAAGGCTACAAGATACGTGTTACAGGACAACGTCCTTTATCGTCAAGGGTTTTCAATGCCCCTATTACAGTGTATCACACACGACAACATCAAATGTGTACTGCGAGAGGTACATGAAGGTTAGTGTGGAGATCACACTGGGGGCCAAACCTTAGCAAAGAAAGTGTTACGGTACGGATATTTCCGGCCTACCATGAATAAAGACGCGGCTGCTTATTCACGACACTGCGACAGATGTCAAAGATATGCCAAAGTTCCCAGAGCACCTCCGACTCAGCTCGAGTCAATGGTAAGTCCGTGGCCGTTTGCCATGTGGGGAATTGACATTATTGGAGTGCTACCCATTGCCAGAGGAGGAGCCAAGTGTGCGATTGTTGTCGTGGATTACTTCACAAATTGGGTGGAAGCTGAACCTCTAACAACCATCACAGCAAGGAAATGATCATTTTTGTGGTGAGAAACATTATTTGTCGATTTGGGATACCGAAGACCATCATAACTGATAATGGGACGCAGTTTGACAGCATCGAGTTCAGAAATTTTTGCCAGAAATACAAGATTGATAAACGATATACTGCAGTAGCTCACCCGCAATCAAATGGCCAGGTTGAAGCCATAAACAAAGTCATTAATCAATTTTGAAGAAGCGGTTGGAGTGGGCCAAAGCTAGATGGGTAGACGAGTTGCCATTAGCTCTGTGGGCCTACAGGACAACCTTTAAGACGGCTACCGGCCATACTCCCTACTCACTTTCCTTTAGGTCAGAAGCAGTGATCCCGGTAGAATTAGAAGTCCCTTCTCATCGAGTTGCATACTATGACCCGATGACGAATAAAGCACTCCTCCTAGAATCTCTTGATATGATTGAAGAAAAAAGAGATGAAGTCGACTTGCATTCCTCAAGATATCGACATCAAGTAGCACGCTATTATAACCAAAAAGCTCGCTTCAAAACCTTTGAGCCAGGAGACCTAGTACTGAAGCGAGTCTTCCCGTCATCGACCCAACTGGGTCCAAAATGGGAAGGGCCATTCACCATCCAACGGAAGCTTGATACAGGAGCATTCAAGCTAACGACCATGGACGGTGAAGAGATTCCCAGAGCTTGGAACGCTCAGCACCTACGAAGATATCTGAGCTAAATACGAAATGTCATTTCTTTTGTTTTCATAAGCTATGTAAAAGGGCACGACTTGCCTTAAAAAGTCTGTTTATTTGAACAAAGGACTGTAAAGTGGGTGTAGGCTATGACTTAGCCGAACCACTATAAAAATATCGTGTGTCATTTACTTTCCTGCATTATTTATATCTTCAACTATTATTCTATTGTGACTGTGGAATACAAAATGTTAAATTAAAATTTGGAAAGTTGGAGATGATTTATATGCAGGGACAAACAAAACGACTATTTATAGAAGAATGGGAAGACAACATTCTTAACTCTAACTCTCATGAATCGAGAGAGAGTATAAAGGACAGGAAGACGACGTCCTCTTAGGCGTGAAGGTGCACCCAGATGAGAGACTGCCTCAGCGAAAACTCTAACCTGGATATGTGACAGGAGAGTATAAAGATGCCAGATAGAACGGGCATCAATGACGAAAGGAATATGGCCCCTGTTAGAGAGTCGGGGACATTTGGACTCTTTAATTTAATTTAATCTTGAGTAGTTCTTGCTCAGTTATTCAAGATTGACTAGGGGCATACATGTGCACACATATTCCCCTCCACCATGACTTCATTACATAACTTTAGTATGACATACTTTTGTATTTTTACTTAAGTGTTGAACTAACGACTATTCGGCTTTGTAGGAAATAAATTATTTTTATTTACAAACGTGTGAGTTTGTACAAGGAAAACAAGCAAAAAAAAAGATGCGAGGGCCACACTCGCTGCAACAAATGCGGGCCAATTAAATGCTAAAATAAAACAAAGCACTTCACCACTTAGGCTTTGGAGTGGACTTGGATTTTTTAGCAGCCTTCTGAGCATCCTTCGCCTCTCTTTCAGCATCAGTTAAAATGCGCTTTGGTTTTTTCCTCCCTGTGACCGAAGTGCTGGAATCGGTTGATTTTTTCCCAGGAGTCGGAACAATGGAATCAAGAGAAGACTTTTTAGCAAGCTCTTCTATATTAGACCTAATCGAAAGCTTAACAACTAACCTTGATCCAGCATCCACCACTACGTGAGGCTTAAGGCTTTCGGGGTCCAGGTCTTCAACTTTAAGCTACATACGTTTGTCTTGTTTGGCTTTCAATGCAGCCAAAGTGATGTCATCAGCGCTTTTTGACTCCCCAACTATAGCCACCTCAGGGTCTTCCTCTTGTCCCTCGTTGCCGCCATCGTCCTTCAAGGCGTCTATCATCTCGTCATCCTGAGGAGCATCATTCTTAGACAGATTAGCTCCCTCTCCTGAATTGATAGTGGAAGCCTTATCCTTTTCTCCTTGAGCCTTCTCCGTGGATTTTGCTCCAGTGGTGGTCTCCAGAGGTCAACCAACTTTCTCGGTCGGTTCAACACCTACAGAATGAGAAGCAACAGTTATCAACTCAGGAGATAATAAAGGTTCCTCCATCGATTGTCCGATTACGTGATGAAAAGTGGAGACGGCCTTGACGAATTGAGGTGAAAAGGTAGAAATACCTTCCGATGATTTCTCAGCGGGAGTCACCACCGTCTCCAAAGCTGTCTCGGGTATGGGGGATAAAAGAGATGCCCGAGGGACCCCCGGGTTTTCGGGGTCGTATCCTTCTACTTCAGAAGTTTCAGCGGCAGTGGAAGAAGAACCAGCCTCAGAGATGTCCTTTTGTTCAGCCTTCTGCTTCTCTTCCTCCATAGTAGCAGCGATAAGGCGGCGTTCCTCGGCCAGGCGTGCTGGTTCATCATCTCTTAGATATTTTTCCATAAGCTTGTCCTCGTCGACGGAGTCTACCTTGAGTTCCTCTTTCTCCCATTCAACGATTTGACTCCATACGTGAACCAAGGTAGTCGGATAATCTTCAATCCAAGAGTTGTTTCGGCGGCAGATTATATGTGCAAAGAATTCGATCATTAATTCGCTGAAACTATGCACTTCCTCCTCAGCCTCTGACAGCTGCTTGCGGGTCTCTTCGGCGGATATAATAACACTTTCAACATTACCCTCCGCTAGGGAAACCGTGTTCTCGGCCTTCATCAACTTGGAAGCCAAGTCAGCGTTACGCTTTTCCAATTCAGCGTTCTTCCTCGCAAACTCGGCCTTTTCTTTCTCAAGAGCAGTGTAAGCAAGTTGCATTTTGGCGTTATCTGATTTAGCATCTTCTGCTTGCTTTTTCAGCTCCGAGCGCTCTTGACTATGAGACTCGAGCAAGTCATGATAACGTTTTTGTAGCTCTTCAAATTGCTTCTTGAAGTTGGTAGCATCCCGTTGAGCAACGGTAAGTTGGGCCTGTGTGTCCACAAAATCTTTCCTTAAATTTTTCAAGGCTTCAGCATCAGCTGCTGCAGTATTTTTCATCAACTCAGTATCCGTAATTAGAGTTCGGATGATTCTGGAGAGGTTACGTGAATACTTGAACATCTCCGAATATTTTTTTGCGACTGCATCAATCTTCGCTTTGGCCTCGTCTGCCCACCTCGAGGAAATAGGCTCGAGAGCAGGTAAGAAAGTCAGGTTCTCAATATAGTGTTCGAGGAACTGCTCCTCCCGTTATGCTCGCTTAACTTTAGTTTCAGCATCCAATGGCGGAGGTGCGGGGAATGTTAGCTCGGTATCCTTATGTGTAGCGGGCACAATGGCCTCCTCACACTTCCTAGGCCGCTTAGCAGAAACCTTATGCTTGCCTCGTGAGTCAGTATCTTGCGGCGGGCTCCCTTCCCTACTGCGTTTTTCTTGAGAAGAGGTTTGATCTTTTGACTGCGACGTGTCTTCTCCACGAAGATCTTGGTAGCTTTTGTATCGCTCTGGATCTGACCGAACGGGGGAGCGGGAGCGTGGGGTCCGCGACTGATGAGAGTCATAGGGCCTTCTATCCTCTCTACCACGGCTTTTGCGGCGATCATGCTCAACATCAGGAGGGGGCCTAGTCATGCTACGACGAATTTTCCTGATGTCATAATGAGAGCGAGACATTGTACCTGCGCAACAATGCAAGTGGAATTTAGAATCAGTATTCTCATGAGAAGTTAGTGCTGTGAAGTGTGGTGCTATTGTGTTAAGTGCATCCTAAGTTGTGTGCCCCCCCCCCCCCCCCCGAGAAACCCGAATCTGAAGCCAAGCCAGTGTGAGTGGGCTCTTTGGCTTTAATAGGAGTAGTCTCCTCTGAAGAAGTAAAAACTAAAGGATTTGTGCCAAAATCCTCGGAGTTATAGATAGTTTCAGGTAGGGGAAGATCTCTTAAGACCTGGAATGTAGGATCATCGGTAGTAGGGGCATATCCTTGGGAAGCGTCTGTTGGCAGTTCTTTGGGAGATAAAGATTTCTCAGGAGAAATAGCGTCCTCAGGGACGATGTATCCTTCTCGGTGTTTTTCGGCTATGTTGGCCAGCTCATCGTCTTGAGTTGAAGAGGGAGAAGGTGAAGTTCGAAGTGGCATTGTGGGAGTTTTCGAGCTCTCGCCCGTTTTTGGAATTACGTCCACTGGGGGGATGTATACATATGGACCCGACCCGTGACCTATGCTACGGGTAATGGACAGCAACCCGTGAAGATGAAGATATTCATCCTTAAGGGCTTTATAGACGATTAGAAAATTTTGGTCGCCATTGAGGAGCCGGTGCATCCGATCAAAGAACACTTGACCCGATATTTGTTTTGGATTATCAACTGCAAACAAAAAGAAAACAGATTAATGTGGTGGAGTGGACATTCATAGTTGAGATTTAGAAAACCAATGCTTTACTTGATTTTGTCCATCTCCTAGCACATCCCGGCTGTTGCCTTATATAAAACCATTCTAGCTTAGAATCGCCGGCTTTGCTGCTGAATGTCACTGAAATGATTTTCCTTTTTGGGACTGATTCGAAGTAAGAGAAAGAAGGAGTTTCTCAAGTCCGATGCTTGAAGTTATAAAAGAAATGAACGCCATCGAAAGTGAGCTCTGTACCTAAGATCTCGCAGTATGCTACATATAAAGTATGTAGGTAGGCATAGGAGGTGGGATGCAGCTGCATGGGGGCAATCCGCATCTGTCTTAGAAAGTCGACAACAAAAGGAGAAAACGGTGGAATGGCCCCAACCATGCACATCAATCGGGTGATTGCTATAAACCCTTCTGGGGGACTGTGAGGACGGTCAGTTTTCGACGGCACCAGAGTATCCCTTCTTAGTATGCTGTGCTTTAGACATATGCGAGCAAGTCTATCATCATCGATTATCGATTCAACAGAATCTAGAGGTGACTCCAATATGATGGCAGACTCAAATTCGTCAGGAGCTCGATAATCTCCAATCCCTCCTTCCTCTTCGTAGCCCAGAGAAACCTTGCTGCCAGAAGGCGTTTCACTGTTATGCGCTCCTACTTCATAATCTGAGCCATTGTCGTCCCATTCAGGGTCTGAAGAAGAAGATATGTCATCGAGAGTATATTTCTCAGAAGTTTCTGCAATTTCCGTCTTCTTTGCTAATCTAAAAGTACGTCTCTCGGCCATGATCACAAGACTATTGAAGAAACAATGGCAAGGATTAGAGTAAAGTTGCCCGTCCCCCCGTGTGTATATGAACTAAAGTGTGTGTTATGTGTGACAAAGATGCAAAGTAAATACATGAAAACATAATGTAAAGGTCCAAGGAAGCAGTAATGTTCAGAACGGTTCTTGATATTTGTTTATGTTCGCAAGGCACTATCCTAACTATCCATTAAGTTGAAGATAATATTGAGAATTGGTTTAACTAACTAAGCAAGGTCTTATGTGCAATTTTGGACTGTCTTTCAGTTCGATTCGGATACACACATTAGGGTCGGATCAAGGAGAAGGCCTTGTGCTAGCCTGGGACAAGAGTTGATGCCCGGTGACCAAAATCGGATCGGTTCGGAGGAGAATACTCAGACGGTCCAGATCAAATTGAACAACCATGCTTCTCCTCTTCTTTATTTCACATTCCGATCCGGTCCGGTCAAGTAAATCCCGTTCTTCTCTTGGCTTACAAGTCCGAACCGGTCCCCTGCACTCCTTCTCTCTCTTTTTCCTCATCTCTGCCTTTTCACCTGAACCGATCCCCTGCACTCCTCTCTCTTTTTCCTCATCTCTGCCTTGTCACCCGGACTGACCCCCTGCACTCCTTCTCTCTCTTTTTCCTCGTCTCTTTCTTGTCACACGAACCGATCCCCTGCACTTCTCCTCTCCCTTTTTCCCTCCTCTGTGGGGTCAAAATCGATCCTATGTTGAGAGTCCCAGCTGAAATCGAGTACTGATGCATTCGAATGCTCAACGAAGGATCTTAACCTCCTCCACCGTCGCCTCGAGAGAAATTTAACGCCATTGTCGACGATGACGGAGTGTAGGAGGTCATGGCGACGAAATCTATCGAATACATCGCTGGAATCGTTCAAGGAAACCGCGAATTTAAGTTAAAAGCAATTATAAAGAGGAGATTCAAGATTATAAAACTACCTATGTGCGGGATTCGGGGATTAAAACGAGAAGAATTTCAGAGTTTTTAAAATTCTAGGGTTTAGATGCGAGTTTCGCTGGAAGAGAATAATAAAGAAGGAAGAGGAAGAAGGAGACGAGGAGGGTACTTATATGAAATTGTAGTGACCACTCATATTCTCAATTTTCCTCAACCCGTTCGGACCGGAAGTCAAGCCCATAAAGGCCATATGGCCTGTTGATCCGTGGGAGAGTTGATTCGATGTATCTGCTCGGGTGTACCACTGAAGGAAATCCATTTGGATCGTAATTCGAACCAAAAGAGGCTATATACGCTGATTTGACACGCGGGGTGAATTTAAGGAAAAATAAAGAAAAAAGCTTACCTGGAAGAATCTCTGGTCGTTAAATAAAAGATCTCCAAGTTGTTTGAAAATGAAGAAAGTAATTCATATGGATTATGGATATGTATAAGCAGCAAAAGCCACGATGTTATGAAGCGACGCGACACTACAAATAAATGGAGGCGATCATTCAATGATTCTAATTCAAGGGATGTTCTGTAAATTGCTTCGAAGCATACTTTATCTTAAATAAGAGTGTACATCGAGGGGGCAAAATGTTAGCCTACTTTGTGAACTAGGCTACGCAAAGATAAACTAGTGAGAAAGACACCAATCGGATCGGATCGGATCGAAGGAAGGTAGTGCAGGACATGAGTAGAGATCAGAGACACAAAGGTCACGTCGGATCGGATCGGAATTATGTCAGCCAAATCAAAGGATAGCAAGTGGCCTTATCGGTTCGGATCGGAAGAGTATGGCAGAAACATCATAAAGAAGGTGGCTTCGGCGGTTCGGATCGGAGGAGCACTTCAGCGGCATCAGAAGAAAGCAAGCAATCCCATCGGTTCGGATCGGATGAGTACGTCAGCAGCATCAAGGGACAGCAAGTTGCACCACCGAAACGGATCAGAGGCCCCGATCCAAACCCCTTTTATCCTTTGAATCTGTAGTCGTTGCTGCGCATGTCCCCTAAAGACTCGGACAAGATCTGACCATTTCTCCCATGAACTCCTACTAAACCAATGCGCTGTAGCCATCTTGGAGCCTCCGAACCCGACTATCAAGGGATGAATGCCACGCAATTCTGAACCGGAGCCACTTCGAGGAGATTTTTCACCTATAAATACACCACCTAGAGGCATTTAAAAGGATCTTTTGGCAGATTCTCAATCCATACTTCCTGCATAGCCGAATTCTACAATCATATTCAGATAAAGTCATCTCTTAAAGTCCATTTTTGAGAGATTTGAGTGAGTTTATGCATTGTAATTGTGAAGTTGAGTGAGAATCATTGCTGTACTTGCATTCAAATCATCAATTAAAAGAAAACAAAGTGGACGTAGGCTCGTTAACGCCGAATCACTATAAATTGCGTGTTCTTTATTGCTTTTTGACTCTATTTCATTGAACTCATATCTAATTTGGGTGTTAGAGCCAATTTTTGGTCTAACACAAATCATCATCCCTCCTTAACAACATGCGAGGCAATCCTAACACCGAAGTGGTATAAAGTAAAGTCCTCCGTACTAGGCGGAGAAGGGCACGCTTACTGATTGATTGTAAGAGATCTAAACGAGGTGGATGGTGTGGGCGGTGCAAACCGACCGGGGACATGTGCGTGCATGGGCCGGGCAGTGGGGGCTAAGACACCAGTAGATATAGTTGTGCACACCATGGTTTGCCACTTTAGGAAGTGATATCTCCTACTGTGGGGCCAGCACAGGATATCTACAGGGTAGGGAGCCGATCGATTAGGGTAGTGATTAGGGTGTACTTGGACGTATGACCTAAGCCTACCAGCTTATAGTGGAAGGGAACATTTTATTTCAGTTATACTTGTAATAATCCAGAGTTATCATTAGTAAGGCACATATACCTTAACTTGCTTACCTTGTCACACCTTCATTTATGTAGTAATTTCTCTCGCATCCACATTATATGCCTATCATGTTTCATTTAATTATCTACTAGATAAAAGTAACTAGACTCGCCAGACTTTATGTCTAACCCTGTTGTTTCTCCTTCTTTCTTTCGTTCCCTCCCCCTCCCCCAGGTTCTTAGGGAGGAAATAATCAGACTTAATCAGGAATCAAATATCTTCTTGCTAGGAGCTACTTCTGAAGTATGGCTCAAGTTCTTGACTCTACTATGGCTTGACTCTTTTATTGGGGAAATGTTGTTTTTTATTTATTTATATAACCGTTAAATCTTGAAATAAGTCAAAGTCAAATTTGAATGAAAACAGCGCTAGTGCAGCTTAGGACCTGAAATTGGATTTTTACGAAATAAGCTATTTTTAAATGATTAAAAATAGAGATAAATTATGATAAATCATAATAAATGGTTTGAAACTGATTTAGATTGAATATACCAAGCTTTGAAAAGATAAAAAGCTATTTTTTGGAAAATAAGTCATTTTAGAAACGTTATTTGCAACAAGTTGAAATAAAAGGTTTTAATACAACTAATGATATCCAAAAGTTTTGCAAACATATTTAAAGGATTATAATGAGGATTTTAAGATTTTTAGGGATTTGTGGATTTTAAAACGAAGCTCAAGATTTCCAATTAATGAATTAAATTGGGGTTGAATGGGAATTGATTTGGTGATAATTGAGATGAGTCTCTGTGGATGAAGACCTTTGCTATTTAAGAAATTTTAAAGTTGTAATGTCCTGTATTTTTGGTAGTCTAATATTTCATTCAATTTATTATTTTAAATAATATATGTGGAATATTACTGGATTTTACTATTTAAACTGTTTATAAAACGGAGTTTGAACGTTAATTTTTTTATCTAATTTAAATCAAGCTCGTAATGGCATGATACTTCGTAATACGGAGATTTGAACTTGAATTGAGTATATAGGATCCGATATAAGTCAGATTTCTATGAAACAAGACACGTTGGAATCTTGTTGATTATAATTTTCATATGGAAGAGGAAAATCCATATTTTGTGTTTTAGATTGTTAGTTATGTCCAAATCAAAATTTAAAATAGTCGTTATGGAATTCATTAATAAGCAATAACGTTTATTTAATATCTTTAAAAGGATTTCAGTCTAATTTAGACATTGTTTAACTCAAAATTGATGATATTGAGTTGTATAATTTATATTTGAAGCTATATGATATTTTTCAGTTGGGTATTTATGATAATAATAATTTATTATTATTTTATTTGATTATTTTGGATTTTTATAGTATTTTAATCGATATTATTATAAGCCTTAAAAGTGTCCATTTTGCAAACATAGTCAACGAAATTAGTTTCATTGGAACAGTAACGTTAAATTATTGTACAATATTAAATTTCACGGTAAACCGACGTCATATGTGACCACGACAGCCGTAAACACCCAGTCATTCTATATAGTACGCAATTAATTTAATTTAATTTAATTTAATTTAATAAAGAGATATTTGAGTGTAACTTGAGCAAACAATCAAATTAAGCTACGAAACTAGTCTCATTGAATTCGTATCGATGTTTAAAGCTAGGATAGGTATATAGTTTGTTATTTTTGGAGACCATGCAATTTGGTGTCCAAAATAGCAATGTGGTGCGTATAAAACTAGCGTACTGGGAAACAGTCTCAGAATGCGACGAAACTTGTGCCATTGGATTCGTATTAATTAATTATTATACGATTTCAATTTTCATGTCAATTGGACTTACCGCTTGATCGTCGCAATGATAAATGCCTTTATCATTTATATTATTTTTGTCAATTTAGACAGGGGTAACTTTGGAGGAATAAACGACTAGCCAAACAAATTCAAAATTTGTTGAAACAAATTTCATTGGATACGTTGGGAAAAAGTTTAGTATAAGGTCAAGGTTTCAAATTTTTTAGTTTTTTTTTGTAATTACTGGAAATTTAAATGCATGATTTTTCATCGATAATTAGAAAGGATTTTTCCAGAACGACCTCGGAATTCGATGATACCTGTCCCATTGGGTCCGAAATATTTTTTTACGTCAGAATTAACATTTGTATCGAAATAACAGGAGTCGATTGTAGTTGTTTTGGATCATTTCTTCATTGCAAAGTTATGTTAAAAAAGATAATATTAAAATTTCATCCAGCCTCAATATAAAGGATCTGCATAAACCCTAAAATAGGGTCAAAACTTTGTCCGCGGTCAAATGAAATAGAAGCCTGCATATTATAAATAAACGATGATAATCATTCTAAACTTTCCTCCTTTCGATCTCTCAATCCACCAACTAAAATCGAAACTTTCCAATAACAAAGTTGTCCCTGTCGTTGAGTTCTTCGAATCGACCGGTTATGATCGGCGGAGTTGATGTCTATTGGCCCGATTTTTTTCTTTGAAGTTCGATCCGTTCGCGGGGTATTGCTGGGGAACATGAGTGGCTGAGGAGGAGCTACTTGTGTCCACAATGGAGGAGAGTGAGGCGCACACTTTGGCGATCTTCGATGATGGTCTGGCAGTTGGCAAGAGGAGCGGCAACTACTGTTTTGTGGAGTGCGACGGTTGGAGCTTTTGGTCCAGCTTTGGAAACAATGGGGTATTGAATGGCTGAAGAGGAATGAATCAACGAAGGGTTAAGGGATTGGCAAAATTCGAAGGAAGCAGGCATGCGGGCTTGTTTTGTCTGAACGTGAACAAAGTGAAGGGTCTGTTTACTTTAGAAACATGAAGGCCTGAGTTACGAAATCAGTTGTGATCTAAAATTATATCCTTGACTAAATTAATTAGTGTATTGAATTTAGGAATTTAGAAAATTATTTAATTCAATTATATGCTAAAATTATGAATAGTTTATAGGAATGGAGCATGAGATCAGGGTTGTCTAACAGGAATGTACTGGAAACCATAATCAGCTTATAACTCGGGTTTTAAAATGTAATTAAGGTAATTAGAATTAATGTAACACCCCACCTCCGCCAGGGCCACTCACAAGAGAATGCACTAGCTTTGGAGGGGTGTTATCTAGGTAAACATGCACAGAGATATCACAAGACAGAACATAGATAAATAAATAAGTAAAGCAGCGGTAGAAATTTAAAAACCATGATTAACCATTTCAAAACCAAATAGTCAACTTACATCAAAATACTTAGTCATTATTTTCCAACTACCACAAGTCTAGAAAACATAACCTGAAAATAACATAATGTAAACTATCCCCAAGATAGATGTGGTGAAGCCATAGGAAGCTCAAGTCCAAAGCATACATGAGCTGTCAAGAAAGCAAGCCAAATGTCCAAGCTAAGCACTAGTGTTCCCTCCCTGAGAACCTGGCGGGGAAATGGAAGAAAGGAGGCGAAAGAAAAAGGGTCAGTCATAAAGACTGGTAAGTCCTACCTACTATTAGTATAAAAACTAATGAAGTTAACTAAACATGAGAAACTGAGATGAAACATAAAGATGGTAACTAACTGGCATGATAAATAGATAACAAGGTAGATCAAGTGTGACATTGCATATACAAGGTTTAGTTTTTGCACCAATAGTACTAGTATTCCAACCCATGTCAAGTATAAACAAGAAATGATCCCTTGGCCCAATATCATGAGATGACCCAAGTCAAGGTCCAACCATACGGTCTAGTCGATCGGCTCCCTATAAGCCTAACTCGTCGAGTGTCGGTGTCATACGGCCCAATAACGGAATGTAGTTGACTGTGCTAGGTCCACCCTAGGGTGTATCAAGCCCTAGGGTGCCAACCACTGAAACAAATCAAGCACACACAGTCCAAACCTACTGGTGCCCATGTCTATTTTATTCAACTCCAGACTATGTGCACGACCATAGTCCGCCTGAACCTACACTGGCGCACCTACTCTGCCGTCTTTCTGGTCGCATAAAATCAGCCCAGTAATCGTGCGCCACCGTAGCCTAGTCCCTAGGGTATCGTGATACATCCAAGAGGGTTACTGCTGAAAAGGACCACGTAACTAGGGTTTCCAACGCGTTAAGTGTGGTTAACCCCATCCAATCATGTATCAAGTTGGTTAAGTGTATCCAAGTGGTTCATGACTTAACCCTAACATGTGGCATTAATTAATTTAATGCACCCAACCTCTCACATTAGACTTTGTTGTGGTTACTGGATATGCCGGGCGGGTCCGGGCAGCTTTACACCACAACCTAGTCTAACCTCGGGTTTCAAGCGCGATATGACCAACTACTCACATTGGATCCTATTGTTTGTAGCCACTGGATTTGTCGGGCGGTTCCGGGCAGATTTACGCTACAAACTCAACCCAACCTCGAGTTGGCCACTTTATGGTTTTCTACATGTCATGACCACATTCACATTTTCAAGCATAATCAAGTTTCATGTCACATTTCAAGTCATGTTTTTCATGTCATTTCAAGTTTGCCTAACTACCCATAACGTATTCCCATTCGCACGTAAATTCGCATCAACACAAATGAATCAAGGAACATAAAAATATGACCAAGATGGGCATAAGATGGTAAAGTTGGTCATAAGTTAAACATGATGATATTTGAGGCAAAGGTGTTCATCACAACTAGCATATAGGATTATTGGCCTTAAAACATGTATGACATCAAACTTAGCAAATAAACTTGTGGGTAGCATGTAGTTCAACATCATGGGAAAAGGTGATAACATGATAATAGTTGACATAGAGTGATAAACTTGTGGGTAGCATGTAGTTCAACATCATAGGCAAGTTAACATCAAGGTTATGAGGGGTTCTATGTTGCATTATGCATAATCCCCAAATAAAGATCATAGCTTTCTACCCAAAAATCAAGATGAACGGTACTAGGTTCGTGATAGTTCCACAATCATAGATCAAAAGAGTCATAAATGGATCTATGCATACAAATATAGCCCCAAGACAAGTATTACACCAAAAATCCCATTTCAACTTGCTACATGTTCATATTAATTTCATAGTTTAAATCTAAGAGTAGAGTGGGGCTTACAAATCGTGGCTATGAGAACTAGAACAAAATAGAACAAGATAGAGACGTTGTAGAAGCTCTAGGAATGATGTAGCCACACTAAAAGCCTTGAGAATAAGTAGCTCCTTTGATTTGATGAAGAAAGATTGCTCCTTTGCCATTAGAAGCTCTCAAAATGAAGATGGAGGCCATGATTAGGGTGCATTTTGGCAGAATTTAGTTGTTAGGATGATTTGTGATGGTTTAGGCTAGGTCTTAGGGTGTTTTTATAGGTGTAGAGACTAGTTTTGGCCATAGGATTAACCCTAGTTTAGATCTGAACCATCAAATCCCGTCACAGGCTAGCTGAGCAGACCTAATGGAGCAAACAGGTGCACCAGGAAAACATGGCCGACCAGGGAGGTCGACACCCAAGTCGATTGGGCAGTCGACCTGGGCTGGGGCAGGTCGACTCCCCAGTCGACCTGGGGCTGGGTGGGAAATTTTCCCGCCCAATCTGTTCTGGAGCTGATTTTGAAATTTCGGGCTGAATTTTGAATTTTCTGAAATCTTCTATGGGCCATAACTTGGTCATACAGACACCGATTTACGAAATTTCGGACTCGTTTTCAAGCAGAATTTTGAGACGAACGCAATGGCATAACCCGTTCCCATTGATTCTTAACTTATGATTTAATTCTTCCCTGATTTCTTGTTTTAACATGTTACAAAAATTCGGGTTGTTACATTCTCCACACCTTAAAGGATTTCGTCCCCGAAATCTCCAAGTTAGGAAGAACGTATCCTACCATCAATCATCCATCTACTCAAACATCATCCACAAGTAATCATTGTCCTTAAAAGATTTCTAATGCTGTATGAACATATGCAAAAGTGTGTGTATATGCACCTATCTAATGCGAAAATCAAGCGGTTACCGACTCGGTAAACCTCCTTAATGCAGAATATGTTAGTGAAATGAGTCCAAATGTATGCAAATTCCTAACATAATTTATAATCTCTACATGAGTGCACATAACATTCAATCATATGCAACATCCACGTGATAGCATAACAAGTTTCATCCATGAATAAGCATAAACACTCATGCATATGCAATATGAAAGTGTGTGAGCCGATCTTAGTGCCTAACGTGTATCATGCATCCACGAGCAACCACTTGCAAACACTTGCAACCACTTGCAACCATCAAGCATAACATGTTTCAAATACATGTTTCATCCAAAGGGTTTCTACCTAAGGTTCTCAAGATTAGATTAACGAGATAACAAGATAAACATGGATAGCAAAAGAAAGATATGCTAACTAGGAAAGGAGATTGAGAATGTACCCTCAAAAAGAAATGGATATAGCCCACGCATCTTCTCCTCGGTTTCCCAAGTTGCGTCTTCATCGGCTTCACTCCACTGAACCTTTACTAACTTGACTTCTCGATTCCTCAGCTTCTTAATCTCCGTTCCCAAGACACGAATCGGAGCTCGCCTCAAGGTTGCCTCTTTCTCTACCTCCACGTCTTCAAGAATGCTAGGCTCAACTACTTCGGCTGATTATTGTAGGCATTTTCAGAGATGCGAGATATGAAAGACGTTGTGCACTCCAGCCAGCTTCTCGGGAAATTCCACCCTATAAGTCATTTGCCCAATCTTCTCGATGATAGGGAAGGGTCCTACGAACCTTGGTGCTAGCTTTCCAACTGCTTTAAAACGAACCACATTTCGCAAGGGAGAAACCTTCACAAAGACCATATCTCCAACTTCAAACTCTAAGTCTGTCCTTCGCTTGCCTGCATAGGATTTTTGTCTGTCTTGGGCCGTTTTCATCCGCCTTCGAATCAACTCAACCTTCTAGGATGTGTCCCTTATCATGTCGGGCCCAAGTATAAGCTTATCCGTCGTCTCCCACCAACATGTTGGTGACTTGCACGGCCTCCCATACAAAGCTTCGAATGGTGCCATCCCTATGCTTGCTTGGTAGCTGTTATTATAAGCAAACTCTACGAAAGGAAGGTGGTCTTCCCAAGTGCCACCAAAGTCAAGAATGCATAGCCTCAACAGATCTTCTAGTACCTTAGTCACCCTTTCGGTCTGACCATCCGTCTGTGGGTGATAGGCTGTACTTAGATTCAATCGCGTACCCATCGCTTCTTGCAAACTATTCCAAAATTGGCTAGTGAAGATTGGGTCACGGTCGCTAACTATGCTAGAAGGAACTCCATGTAATCGCACTATCTCTCAAAGGCAAACAGATGCTAGCCATGATGCGGTCCTCTTGCTCTTTATTGGAATGAAATGAGTGCTCTTCGTGAGTCTATCAACTATGACCCATATGCTAGTATTCCCCTTCCTTGATTTCGGCAATCCATCCACAAAATCCATAGAGATACTTTCTCACTTCCATTGCGGGACCTCCAATGGATGCAGTAGCCCACCGGGCTTCTTCGACTCGGCCTTTACTTGTTGGCAAACAATGCATCTAGAAACAAACTCTACGACATCCTTTTTCATCCCATCCCTAAAGAAAATGCGCTTCATATCCCGATACATCTTATCCCCTCCGGGATGTATGGTCATCCTCGAGTGATGCGACTCCTCAAGAACTTTATTTACTAAGTCTCCCACTTGTGGGACACATAGTCTTCCATCACGCCTTAGCCACCCCTTGTCATCAATAGAATATCTAGCGAGGTGACTTGATGTCTCACCACGAATCAACTTGTCCATGATCTCGACTATCTGCGGGTCTTCCCTCTGTGAAGTCCCAACTTGATCAAGAAGTGTAGGTCTAAGCTCAAGGGATGCTAACAAACCAGTCATCGAATCAACAGCAGGTGTAAAATCAAAGGTTGCCAAGAACTCTAGGCTCTTCATCTCAACAAACAAGGGACTCAAAGTCAACCTTCTTCTACTTAGTGCATCCGCCACAACATTACCCTTGCCAGGAGTATAAGCTATATCGAAGTCATATGATGCCAAGAATTCCATCCACCTCTGCTGCCTTAGATTCAAATATTTCTGCGAGAAGAGGTACTTGAGTGACTTGTGATCAGTATATAACTCAAACCTTTCACCTAGAAGATAATGGCACCAAAATTTGAGTGCAAAGACGATCGCCGCCAACTCCAAATCATGAGTGGGATAGTTCTTCTCATGAACTTTGAGTTGCCTACCCCCAAAGCATATCACTCTCCCTTCTTGCATCAAGACAGTGCCTAGTCCTGTGCCACATGCATCGGTGTACATGGTAAACAAATTCCCTCCATCGGGTAATGCTAGAACTGGAGCTGTGGTGAGGGCTTTCTTGAGCCTTTGAAAAGCAAGCTCACACTCTAAGTCCCATGCAAAGACTAAGTTCTTCTTCGTTAACTTAGTAAGAGGGGCTGAAATCATAGCGAAGTCCTTAATGAACTTCCTATAAAATCCTGCCAGACCGAGAAAGCTTCTCACTTCGGTTGCATTCTTCGGAACTTTCCAGTCTTGTACCGCCACTACTTTAGCGGGATCCACAGCTATGCCTTGCTTAGAAAGTATATGCCCAAGGAACCGAACTTCCCTTCTCCATAAATGGCATTTGGAGAACTTGGCTTTTAACTAATGAGCTCTAAGCGTATCCATAACCTCCTTGAGATGTGTAGCATGCTCTTCCTCGTCCTTAGAGAAGATCAGAATATCATCCACGAAGACAACCACAAACTTGTTAAGGATCTCCCTAAACACCCTACTCATCAAATCAACAAAGTATGCGGGTGCATTAGTCAAACCGAACGGCATGACGAGCCATTCGAAGAATCCATCTGGAGTCCTAAACGCAGTCTTGTCAATACTATCCTCAGCCACTCTAAGCTGTTGGAATCCGGTGGCTAGATCGAGTTGAGAGAAAACAGAAGCGCCTACAAGATGGTCAAAGAGATCATCAATCCTCGGTAACGGGTGCCTATTCTTCTTTGTCAGCTTGTTTAACTCACGATAATCAACACATAGACGAAGCGAACCATCCGCCTTAGTAGCGAATTGTAACACCCCGTATTTTGGTTAATACTAAAATTCACTAATTACATAATAAATAATCTCAGATGTGAGAATTGGGGGAAACGGGCTACGTCATTGTGTTCGTCTCGGAAAAATACGCAAAATAGAGTCCGAGTTTTCGAAAATCGGAGTCCGTATGGCCCAGTTATGGCCCGATGAAGTTTGCAGAAAATTTGAAACTAAAAACAGATTTAAAATTCAAATCTCAGATTATAAAATGGAGCAAGTGGGGTCAGGCGGGAAAAATCCCGCCCTACCCATGTCGACAGGGCTGTCGACAGGCCTGTCGACAGGGGGTGTCGACTTGCCTGTCGACAGGGTCGCAGCGTCCAGTGAACCTGGGTGCACCAGGTTGCACCAGGTTGGGTTCTAGGCTGGCTTGGAGGGCTGGTTCTAGAGAGTTCCGAAATCTAAGGGTCCTAATCTAATCTAGGGTTAATCTAAGGGCCTAAAACACTCACCTAATCCTATAAATAAGACCCTAACCCTACCCTAATTCATTCATAATTAAATCTAGTAACTAAACTATGGCAAATTGAAACTTGAGAGAGCCTCCATCAAAATTAGAGAAGGGATAGCATTCCAAATCAACTTCTAGCCTCTTAATCTTCTTCATTAGTTTGCTAATTTTGTTTTGGTGAGCTTCTATCCCCTTAATAATCAATTGTTAAATTGATTAAGATAGGATATGATGATGTATGGTTATGTTTGTGGATCAATGTGTTTATGCAAGCTTAATATTGTATATGTTATGTGTTTTGCAAGTTATTGACTCTATGTCATGCAAGTTTAGTGTATGTGTTCATGACATTTTTATGCAAGTTTAATGTTATATCTTTATGCAAGTTTGGTGCTATGTTTCATGATGATTATGATGCAAAACACTAAGTTGGACATTGATCTATTATGCAACATGTTATGCATGCATATGAAGTTATGTGAATAAATATGCAAGTTATGTGTGTGTTTAAATGCAAGATTAACATGTTATGCATGCATATGAAGTTATGTGAATGATTATGCAAGTTATGTGTATGTTTAAATGCAAGATTAACATGTTATGCATGCATATGAAGTTATGTGAATGATTATGCAAGTTATGTGTATGCTTAAATGCAAGATTAACATGTTATGCATGCTTATGAAGTTATGTGAATGATTATGCAAGTTAGGTGTATGCTCAAATGCAAGATTAACATGTTATGCATGCTTATGAAGTCATGTGAATAATTATGCAAGTTATGTGTATGCTTAAATGCAAGTTGGGTTAATATATGCTCATATATGCAAGTTGACACCCTCTTAACCCATGACAAAGAATATGCTAATATTTGGTTTAACCCATGATATTTGTGATGGATCTTCCCTTTATGAGAACGATTTACGTGGGGAACGATGGGGTTAATAAATATGTTAATTAAAAGTATGGTTGGGTATGATTAAGCATACCATAAAAATAAATTAACATAAGTGGGAATTTACCTATTGAGTTAGGTCTACCCATGTTATGAAAAAAAACTTGATATTAATTAGGGATAATTAATATGGGGTGATTAATTAGGTGTAATTAATCGACTAAGACACGAGGTTGGACTCAGTTGTAGCGTAAAACTGCCCGGACCCAACCGGCTTAACCAGTTGCTACAAATGTTAGCCCAATGTGAGAGGTCTTAGGCACAAACTAAATACGTGATTAATGTAAAGACACGAGGTTAGACTCGGTTATGACATAAGGCTGCCCGGACCCAACCGGCTTAACCAACGGTCATAAAAGATAGTCTAATGTGAGAGGTCTTTATGAGGATCACGGTCTTAATTAATTAAGAAACACTTAACCAGATAAGCATGTAGTAGAGCATGAGGGGTTAAGTGGGTGCCTTGGGTGGCATGTGGAAATCTAGTGGGTTGCCTTGGGTGGCAATAGAAAATACGATTAGAATACTTAACCAAGTGGAAACATGTAATTAAACATGATTAAAGGGTTAAGTGGGATACACTAGATAAGTAACAAGCTTAGATGGGTAGCTTGTGGGGGCCCATTTCAACCAATATCCCAAACGTATCTTTGTGGGCTCGACTCTAGTCGGGTGACGGGACACGCATATTGGGCTTGACTATAAGAGGCCAAAACGGGGTAGCGGTGGCAACGCGAGTCCAACGGGTTTCATATGCGTGTGTGGACCCGGGCTGGTAGATAAGTCGTTGTTGCATCGTGTAGATATAAGCCGTGCACCGTGGATAGTATTGGGTTGCCACTTTAGGGGGAGTGATACACCCCACTGTGGGTCCAGCATGGGTATCTACGTTAGGGAGCCGATCGCTTGGGGTAGTGGGGTACACCTAGTGGAGATAGGGGCAGACGGCACCTATGTAGTCAGCTAGGAGTACATGAAACTACTAGTTATATCTTTCTTTAAGTCCTTGGGTGGGATCAACCTTTAAGTAGGAATGACTGGTGGGGTGCAGTTAGTAATTATCCTTGGGTGGGGAGATGCGTCTTTACGGTTATCTTAGTTCATCCTATGTTGTTGGCTACTTAGTGTAGTCATTATCCCCAAAGGTACCGTACCGAGTTCATGTCATACCCTAATTACTTTAATAATTGTATTGTTAAGGTTATAGGGCTCACTCAGGCTTATGTCTGACCCCGTTGTTTTTATCTTTTTCCCCTCAGGTCCTCAGGTTGGGCCTAGTGCTAGTGGGCCTTGATCAGTTTGCTTTATCTATCTCTTGGAGTTTGGACCGTAGATGTAGAGCTCAGCTTCCTTTTTTTTTATGGCTATCAGTTCATGTATTGGGATTATGTATTTTTATTTAGCAAGAATGGATATTTGTACTTAACTCTTATTATGGTTTTGTGATGTAACCAGACATGTTTATTTCCGCTGTTATGAGATGATGTTTTAAATTTCAAGTATTACTTATATCTGTCTTGCTGTAATTTCTCTGTTCTATATTCACTAGAATACTCCGCCGATGTTATGGCATTCCCTTAGAGAGTGACCATAGCGGGTGTGGGGTGTTACACGTGGTATCAGAGCAAAGGTTACCGGAACAGTTAAAATTTTTAGAAAACTATTTTTCTAAAAACATTTTTGAAAGAGATATTTTCAAAAACATGTCTTTAAAGAGAAAAGTTTTTGAAAGAAAAGCATAGTCCCAATAGCCATATCTTTGTTTTTCGAATTCTCCGTTTTGAATCTTTCCTTTTTCGTTTCAGCATGGCTGAGGATCTTAACTTTCCGGAGGGTGTGACGGTACCAGTATGGTATAGGAGATTGATGGAGGCTAGGGCCACCACTGCGGGTCCAGCAAATGTTCCTCCACCAACCGTAGCACCCGATCTTCCTCCTCCCCCTCCTCCTCGCACGGATACTTTTGCTAAGACTTGTAAGGAATTCAAAGCTATGGGAGGGAAACCTTTTCAAGGATCTGAAACTTTTGTGGAGGCTAGAGATTGGCTTAAGGAGGTGGAAGAGTTGATAGATATCTTTGAGATGGAAGAAGGAAAGAAAGTCAAGTTGGCTGCTTGGTTAATGAAGGGAGAGGCCTCATTCTGGTGGGAGGTCACTAATGGAGAACGCCCCGTTGACTCTTGGGCGGATTTTAGGCAAAGATTTGTGGCAAAGTTTCTCTCAAGGGCGGAGGAAAACTTGTATATGGAAAGATTCTTGACTCTAAAGCAAGGAAATCTCTCGGTGAAGGAATATGTCAACAAGTTTAATCAATTGGCAAGGTTTGGCCTAGATATGGTGAATACACCGGAGAAGAAGGCTTTGAGGTTCGTGAAAGGCTTGAATGAACCAATGCATGGGTTGGCTATGACTCATATCCCGATGGGGGCCACCTTTGAGAAGTTAGTTGACATGGCACTCATGCATGAAGAAGAGAAGGGTCCCAATGCTAATAAGGTACCCGAGAAGAAGGGAGATCAAAAGAGACCTCAGCAACAACAACAAAACAAAGGTGGGAAAGGCAACGGTGGCAAGGACAAGAAGAAGAAGTGTTTCAATTGTGGGACACCTGGCCACCTAAGCAAGGATTGTCGCAAGAAGAAGAAGACTGGCTGCTTCCACTGTGGCGAAGCAGGGCATCTAATAAAAGATTGTCCTAAGAAGGGGCAAAGGACGGGATCTACCTCAGGAGGTCAGGTGCAAGTTCTAATGGCACCAGCTCAGGCAGGGGGGCAAGTTCAGGCTCTCTCAGTTCCACCGGTTCAGCAGAGATGTAGAACTATTTCCGTTGAAAGTCTGGTTTTTCTATTTGATCATCCTGTCCGTACATTGTTTGATTCAGGCGCATCGCATTCGTTTATCTCATCATCATTAGTTGAGTCACTGCACTTAGACACCAGTCTTGTAGATGATCCCTTGGTTGTTTCAAACCCAATTGGGGGCTCCACTTATTTGTCCATGATATGTTTGGGTTTGAAGATTTCTATACTTAGCATTGAGTTTAGATGTGATGTTTTTGTGTTGGGCTTCACAGGCTATGGGTTGATTTTGGGCATGGACTGGTTATCCAGTAATGGTGCCGTTCTTGATTGTGAAAGGAGAGTTGTTAGGCTTCTGACCCGTTTGGGTAACACTCTCGAGATCTCTTGTAATCCCATGGAATCTGTTTTGCTAAGTTATCTTGAATCGCTCGATGCTTCAGTCGAGAGTTTGCATTCTGTTAGAGTGGTCCGGGAATATCCGGATGTGTTTGAGGAGGTGAAGGGCTTACCTCCGAAGCGGGAGATTGACTTACGAATATATCTGGTGGATAATGCTAAACCTGTATCTTTACCAGTGCGCCACATGGCTCCTCGTGAGAGGAGGGAACTCCATAAGCAAGTAGGGGAGTTGCTTGAGAAGGGGTTCATAAGACGAAGTATATCGGAGTGGGGTGCTCCAGTAGTATTTGCTACGAAGGCGGATGGGTCCCTCAGACTTTGTGTAGACTATAGAGAACTCAACAAGCTCACAAAGAAGAATAGACACCCATTGCCGAGGATTGATGATCTTTTCGATCAGTTGGTTGGCGCTTCAATATTTTCTCAGTTGGACTTAGCCACGGGGTTTCATCAGTTGAGGGTGGCTGAGGATAGCATAGACAAGACTGCCTTTAGAACTCCGGATGGTTTCTATGAGTGGTTGGTGATGCCATTTGGGTTGATGAACGCCCCTGCATATTTCGTTGATTTGATGAGTAGGGTGTTCAGGGAGTTCCTTAATAAATTCGTGGTGGTCTTTGTGGATGATATCTTAGTATTTTCTAAGAGTGAAGAAGAGCATACCCTACATCTTGGGGAGGTGTTGAAGACTCTTCGAGCGCATAGCCTTAAGGCTAAATTCTCTAAATGTCACTTCTGGAGGAAGGAAGTGCGGTTCTTGGGGCACGTGGTCTCCAAGGAGGGGATAGTTGTGGATCCCGCGAAGGTAGTATCGATTCAGGATTGGAAGGTTCCAAAGAATGCTACCGAAGTAAGAAGTTTCTTGGGGTTGGCGGGTTACTATAGGAAGTTTATCAAAGACTTCGCGAAGATATCAGCCCCATTAACCCGCTTAACGAAGAAGAATCTTGTTTTTGCATGGGACGTAGATTGTGATGATGCATTCCGACGGTTAAAGAGAGCTTTAACCACTGCTCCAGTTTTAGTGTTGCCAGATGGGAGCAAGCCATTTGTTGTCTATACCGATGCTTGTGGGACAGGACTAGGCGCAGTCTTAATGCAAGAGGGAAGGGTGATAGCCTATGGTGGAAGGCAGTTGAGAGTGCATGAGAAAAATTACCCTACCCATGATCTAGAGTTGGCCGCTATTGTTTTTGCTCTTAAGATTTGGCGCCATTATCTTCTTGGTGAGAGATTCGAATTGTTCACTGACCACAAATCATTGAAGTACTTGTTTTCTCATAAGGATTTGAACTTGAGACAGCAAAGATGGATGGAATTCTTAGCATCCTATGATTTCGAGATAGCGTATACCCCTGGCAAGGGTAACGTGGTAGCGGACGCCTTGAGCAGAAAAAGGTTGTCCTTGAGTCCATTGTTTGTGGAACAGCGAAGCTTGGAATTTATCTCGATGTTTGATTTCAGACCTTCCATTGATTATGTACCCGGTTTGCTAGCTTCCTTGGAAGTGAGACCTACTCTTTTGGGGCGGATTGGAGAAGCACAGAGGGACGACCCACAGTTGGTTGAGTTGGTGGGGAAGCTCATAAGGGGGGAGTCGTCCAGCCATTTGAGTAGGTACACCCTAGACGATAGGGGGTGCTTGCGTAGAGACGGTAGACTTTGTGTACCGAAAGACGAGGGTTTGAGGAAGGTTATTCTTGATGATGCACACCGTTCTAGGATGACCATTCATCCCGGTGGGGACAAGATGTACCAAGACATGAAGAGGGTTTTCTTCTGGGCCGGTATGAAGAAAGATGTGGCCGAGTATGTCGCTCGATGCTTGGTGTGCCAACAAGTGAAGGCGGAACAAAAGAAACCAGGTGGGTTGCTTCACCCATTGGAAGTTCCGCAATGGAAGTGGGATAGCGTCTCGATGGATTTTATTGACGGGTTACCCAGATCAAGAAAGGGTAATACGGGAATTTGGGTGGTGGTAGACAGACTTACTAAGAGTGCCCATTTCATACCTGTGAAGAGCAAGAGGACCGCTCCATGGCTAGCTTCTGTATATCTTCGAGAGATAGTTCGATTGCATGGGGTACCCTCTAGCATAGTGAGTGATCGAGATCCTATCTTCACTAGCGAGTTCTGGAGAAGCTTGCAAGAAGCAGTGGGGACTCAATTGTGTCTGAGCACTGCATATCATCCTCAGACGGACGGCCAGACTGAGAGGGTGAATCGTGTTCTAGAAGACCTTTTGAGGCTTTGTATCTTAGATTTTGGAGGTACATGGGAAGAGCATCTTCCATTGGTGGAGTTCGCATATAATAACAGCTTTCAGTCCAGTATTGGTATGGCTCCTTTCGAAGCCCTTTATGGAAGGCCTTGTCGATCACCTGCATGTTGGTGGGAATCTACGGATAAGATCTTGCTTGGGCCTGATATGGTTAGAGAGACTTCTGAGAAAATTGACTTGATTCGAAGAAGGATGAAAGCAGCGCAAGATAGGCAAAAATCTTATGCGGACAAGAGAAGGACGGATCTTGAGTTTGAAGTTGGGGACATGGTCTTTGTCAAAGTGTCTCCATTACGAAATGTGGTTCGCTTTGGATCTGTTGGGAAGTTAGCACCAAGGTTCGTAGGGCCATTTCCCATTAAGGAAAGGATTGGACGGATGGCATATAGGGTGGAGTTGCCCGACAGACTTAGTGGTGTTCATGATGTATTCCATGTATCACATCTGAGGAAATGCTTACATGAGACCGCAGAGGTGGTAGAGCCGAGCTTGCTTAGAGATGTAGAGATAGAGCGTGATGCGACTATCCGACGGGCTCCTACTCGCATCCTTGGGTCAGAGACTAGGAAATTGAGGAATCGAGAGGTTCAACTAGTCAAAGTGCAATGGGGAGAAGATGAGAGCAACGCAACTTGGGAGACGGAAGCGAAGATGCGTTCATTATACCCACTTCTTTTTGAGGGTATGTCTTTACTTTCTCCTCTATCGTTATCTAGTACTTATCTTATCTTTAGTATCTTTGACCTTTAGATAGGGTAAACCTATGGTTGAAACATGTGTTTGAGACATGTTATGGTTGATGGATGCAAGTGGATGCAAGTGTTTGCTAGTGGTTGCTCGTGGATGCATATACACACACTCTAGGTACTAGATCGGCTCAATCACTTCATATTGCATATTGCATAAAATTGTGTGTAGGAAGCTATATTAATGGATGTATAATGATTGTGTTATCATATGAATGATGCATTTTGGTGAATGATTGTGCACTCATGTAGATATTGTATGTGTCGATAGGGTTCTCTCGCATACATAATGGATGCATGGCACTATCATGGTTTGCATATGTTCATACGTTAGATAGGGAACATATACACACACTTTTTGCATATGCTCATACATCATTAGAAACTGTTTAAGGACAATGGATGCCCGTGGTTGATGGTTTGAGTAGATGGTTGTTTGGATGGTAGGATATGCATTCTCCTTAGCTTAGAGATTTCGGGGACGAAATCCTTTAAGGAGGGGAGAATGTAACACCCCGTATTTTGGTTAATACTAAAATTCACTAATTACAGAATAAATAATCTCAGATGTGAGAATTGGGGGAAACGGGCTACGTCATTGTGTTCGTCTCGGAAAAATACGCAAAATAGAGTCCGAGTTTTCGAAAATCGGAGTCCGTATGGCCCAGTTATGGCCCGATGAAGTTTGCAGAAAATTTGAAACTAAAAACAGATTTAAAATTCAAATCTCAGATTATAAAATGGAGCAAGTGGGGTCAGGCGGGAAAAATCCCGCCCTACCCATGTCGACAGGCCTGTCGACAGGGGGTGTCGACTTGCCTGTCGACTTGCCTGTCGACAGGGTCGCGGCGTCCAATGAACCTGGGTGCACCAGGTTGCACCAGGTTGGGTTCTAGGCTGGCTTGGAGGGCTGGTTCTAGAGAGTTCCGAAATCTAAGGGTCCTAATCTAATCTAGGGTTAATCTAAGGGCCTAAAACACTCACCTAATCCTATAAATAAGACCCTAACCCTACCCTAATTCATTCATAATTAAATCTAGTAACTAAACTATGGCAAATTGAAACTTGAGAGAGCCTCCATCAAAATTAGAGAAGGGATAGCATTCCAAATCAACTTCTAGCCTCTTAATCTTCTTCATTAGTTTTCTAATTTTGTTTTGGTGAGCTTCTATCCCCTTAATAATCAATTGTTAAATTGATTAAGATAGCATATGATGATGTATGGTTATGTTTGTGGATCAATGTGTTTATGCAAGCTTAATATTGTATATGTTATGTGTTTTGCAAGTTATATGCTCTATGTCATGCAAGTTTAGTGTATGTGTTCATGACATTTTTATGCAAGTTTAATGTTATATCTTTATGCAAGTTTGGTGCTATGTTTCATGATGATTATGATGCAAAACACTAAGTTGGACATTGATCTATTATGCAACATGTTATGTATGCATATGAAGTTATGTGAATAAATATGCAAGTTATGTGTATGTTTAAATGCAAGATTAACATGTTATGCATGCATATGAAGTTATGTGAATGATTATGCAAGTTATGTGTATGTTTAAATGCAAGATTAACATGTTATGCATGCATATGAAGTTATGTGAATGATTATGCAAGTTATGTGTATGCTTAAATGCAAGATTAACATGTTATGCATGCTTATGAAGTTATGTGAATGATTATGCAAGTTAGGTGTATGCTCAAATGCAAGATTAACATGTTATGCATGCTTATGAAGTCATGTGAATAATTATGCAAGTTATGTGTATGCTTAAATGCAAGTTGGGTTAATATATGCTCATATATGCAAGTTGACACCCTCTTAACCCATGACAAAGAATATGCTAATATTTGGTTTAACCCATGATATTTGTGATGGATCTTCCCTTTATGAGAACGATTTACATGGGGAACGATGGGGTTAATAAATATGTTAATTAAAAGTATGGTTGGGTATGATTAAGCATACCATAAAAATAAATTAACATAAGTGGGAATTTACCTATTGAGTTAGGTCTACCCCATGGGAATTTACCTATTGAGTTAGGTCTACCCATGTTATGAAAAAAAACTTGATATTAATTAGGGATAATTAATATGGGGTGATTAATTAGGTGTAATTAATCGACTAAGACACGAGGTTGGACTCAGTTGTAGCGTAAAACTGCCCGGACCCAACCGGCTTAACCAGTTGCTACAAATGTTAGCCCAATGTGAGAGGTCTTAGGCACAAACTAAATACGTGATTAATGTAAAGACACGAGGTTAGACTCGGTTATGACATAAGGCTGCCCGGACCCAACCGGCTTAACCAGCGGTCATAAAAGATAGTCTAATGTGAGAGGTCTTTATGAGGATCACGGTCTTAATTAATTAAGAAACACTTAACCAGATAAGCATGTAGTAGAGCATGAGGGGTTAAGTGGGTGCCTTGGGTGGCATGTGGAAATCTAGTGGGTTGCCTTGGGTGGCAATAGAAAATACGATTAGAATACTTAACCAAGTGGAAACATGTAATTAAACATGATTAAAGGGTTAAGTGGGATACACTAGATAAGTAACAAGCTTAGATGGGTAGCTTGTGGGGGCCCATTTCAACCAATATCCCAAACGTATCTTTGTGGGCTCGACTCTAGTCGGGTGACGGGACACGCATATTGGGCTTGACTATAAGAGGCCAAAACGGGGTAGCGGTGGCAACGCGAGTCCAACGGGTTTCATATGCGTGTGTGGACCCGGGCTGGTAGATAAGTCGTTGTTGCATCGTGTAGATATAAGCCGTGCACCGTGGATAGTATTGGGTTGCCACTTTAGGGGGAGTGATACACCCCACTGTGGGTCCAGCACGGGTATCTACGTTAGGGAGCCGATCGCTTGGGGTAGTGGGGTACACCTAGTGGAGATAGGGGCAGACGGCACCTATGTAGTCAGCTAGGAGTACATGAAACTACTAGTTATATCTTTCTTTAAGTCCTTGGGTGGGATCAACCTTTAAGTAGGAATGACTGGTGGGGTGCAGTTAGTAATTATCCTTGGGTGGGGAGATGCGTCTTTACGGTTATCTTAGTTCATCCTATGTTGTTGGCTACTTAGTGTAGTCATTATCCCCAAAGGTACCGTACCGAGTTCATGTCATACCCTAATTACTTTAATAATTGTATTGTTAAGGTTATAGGGCTCACTCAGGCTTATGTCTGACCCCGTTGTTTTTATCTTTTTCCCCTCAGGTCCTCAGGTTGGGCCTAGTGCTAGTGGGCCTTGATCAGTTTGCTTTATCTATCTCTTGGAGTTTGGACCGTAGATGTAGAGCTCAGCTTCCTTTTTTTTATGGCTATCAGTTCATGTATTGGGATTATGTATTTTTATTTAGCAAGAATGGATATTTGTACTTAACTCTTATTATGGTTTTGTGATGTAACCAGACATGTTTATTTCCGCTGTTATGAGATGATGTTTTAAATTTCAAGTATTACTTATATCTGTCTTGCTATAATTTCTCTGTTCTATATTCACTAGAATACTCCGCCGATGTTATGGCATTCCCTTAGAGAGTGACCATAGCGGGTGTGGGGTGTTACACGAATACCACAGGAGCACCCCATTCAGAAATGCTTCGCCTAATGAAATTTTTCTCAAGCAATTCCTTGACTTGCTTGCTAAGCTCTCTTCTTTCTCGCGGGGCCATGTGCCTAACAGGCAATGAAACTAGCTTGGCATTATCAACAAGATAAATACGGAAGTCTATCTCGCGTTTAGGGGGTAACCCCTTCACCTCATCAAAAACATCAGGATATTCTCGGACCACCCTCACAGATTGAAGATTGTCAATAGACGAGTCGAGGGATTCAAGATAACATAACATGACGGGATCCAGAGGGTTACAAGAAATGTCTAGGGTATTGCCAAGGCGAGTCATAAGCCTCACTACCCTATGCTCACAATCGAGAATGGCTCCATAACTGGACAACCAATCCATGCCCAAAATCAACCTGTATCCCATGAACCCGAGAACATAAGCATTACATGTGAATTCTAAGGTCAAGATAGAAATCCTCAAATCCATACAAATCATAGATAGATGGGCGGAACCCCCAATTGGATTTGGAACACTAACGGGATCCTCAACTAGACTAGTACTTAGGTGCAAACTTTCAACAATGTCAGAAGAAATAAGGTATGCGATGCGCCAGAATCAAATAAAGTTCGAATAGGAAAACCAGAAATGTAAACAAGGCTTTCTACAGAAATACTACCTCGGTCCGAAGCTGGGGTAGTATTGAGAGCATGCATCTGCCCTCCAGAAGGTCCTGCCCGCTGAGTCTGTCCTTGCCCCTGTCCTTGCTTCTTTGGGCAATCCTTAGTGAAGTGTCCAGACTCTCCGCAATGAAAGCATTCTCCCAACTTCCTCTTCTTCTTCCTACAATCTTTGATTATGTGTCCAGTGATCCCACAGAAGTTGCACTTCCTTGTCTCCCTTGCCTTGTTGTTGTTGGCCTTGTTACCCTTGTTGTTCTTGTTGTTCTTGTTGTTCTGGTTGCTCTGATTGTTCTGGTTGCCTCCCCACTTGGAGTCCGCCTTCTTGGTTTGAGTCTCATTAAGCTTAACTTCTTCCTTGCCATTCTTGTCATCTCTTTGAAGCAAGGCCATATCCACTAAGCTCTCAAAAGTGGCCCCCATGGGTATATGAGACATGGCCAAACCTTGCAATGGCTTATTCAATCCTCGAGCAAAGCGTAGAGCCTTCTTCTGAGGTGTGTTAACCATGTCTAAACCGAATCGAGCAAGCTGGTTAAACTTATTCACATACTCCCTCACGGTCATGTCCCCTTGCTTCAAAGATATAAACCTCTCCAATTGCAGATTCTCTTCAGCAGATGATAGAAACTTAAGCCCAAACCTCATCCTAAAGTCGGCCCAAGTCTCTATAGCCCTAGTAGCGTTGGTGACTTCCCACCAATAAGCAGCTTCCTCTTTCAATAGCCATACTGCCAACAGAACTTTCCTACGATCTTCTACGTCAAAGATAGCAAAAAGGTCTTCAGTTTCCCTTAACCAGTTTCTTGCCTCAACATAAGTCTCTGTCCCAACAAAATTCTTGCCACCCATCGCCTTAAAGTCTTTGCAAATCTTCGCGAAATCCACTTGTGGACGCTGAGGAGGAGGAGGAGGAACCTCAGGTACAGGAGGAGGAGTGGGAGTGTTTGCTGGGCCCGCATCATTGGCCCTAGCTTCCAAGTACCTTCGGAACCATCCGGGTATGGTTACTCCCTCAGGAAGGTTAAGATCGGCCATGCTGAAAAAGGAAAAGATAGATTTAGAACGAGGAAACGAAGGATAGTCCTAATGGCTTTTGGGGAATAGCCTTTTAAAAAAAACTAGACTTTCCTTGGAAAAATACTTAATTGGTTTTGAAAATAGTTTTTCAAAAGGGTTTTTAAAACTTTTGTCCGGTCTAGTAAACCTTCTGCTCTAATACCAAATGTAACACCCCACCTCCGCCAGGGCCACTCACAAGATAATGCACTAGCTTTGGAGGGGTGTTGTCTAGGTAAACATGCACAGAGATATCACAAGACAGAATATAGATAAATAAATAAGTAAAGCAGCGGTAGAAATTTAAAAACCATGATTAACCATTTCAAAACCAAATAGTCAACTTACATAAAAATACTTAGTCATTATTTTCCAACTACCACAAGTCTAGAAAACATAAACTGAAAATAAAATAAAGTAAACTATCCCCAAGATAGATGTGGTGAAGCCATAGCAAGCTCAAGTCCAAACCGTACATAAGCTGTCAAGAAAGCAAGCCAAATGTCCAAGATAAGCACTAGTGTCCCTCCCTGAGAACCTGGGGGGAAATGGAAGAAAGGAGGCGAAAGAAAAAGGGTCAGTCATAAAGACTGGTAAGTCCTACCTACTATTAGTATAAAAACTAAAGAAGTTAACTAAACATGAGAAACTGAGATGAAACACAAAGATGGTAACTAACTGGCATGATAAATAGATAACAAGGTAGATCAAGTGTGGCATCGCATATACAAGGTTTAGTTTTTGCACCAAAAGTACTAGTATTCCAACCCATGTCAAGTATAAACAAGAAATGATCCCTTGGCCCAATATCATGAGATGACCCAAGTCAAGGTCCAACCATACGGTCTAGTCGATCGGCTCCCTATAAGCCTAACTCGTCGAGTGTCGGTGTCATACGGCCCAATCACGGAATGTAGTCGACTGTGCTAGGTCCACCCTAGGGTGCCAACCACTGACACAAATCAAGCATGCACAGTCCAAACCTACTGTTGCCCATGTCTGTTTTATTCAACTCCGGACTATGTGCACGACCATAGTCCGCCTGAACCTACACTGGCGCACCTACTCTGTCATCTTTCTGGTCGCTTACAATTATCCCAGTAATCGTGCCCCACCCTAGCCTAGTCCCTAGGGTATCGTGATACATCCAAGAGGGTTACTGCTGAAAAGGACCACGTAACTAGGGTTTCCAACGGGTTAAGTGTGGTTAACCCCATCCAATCATGTATCAAGTTGGTTAAGTGTATCCAAGTGGTTCATGACTTAACCCTAACATGTGGCATTAATTAATTTAATGCACCCAACCTCTCACATTAGACTTTGTTGTGGTTACTGGATATGCTGGGCGGGTCCGGGCAGCTTTACACCACAACCTAGTCTAATCAAGGGTTTCAAGCGCGATATGACCAACTACTCACATTGGATCCTATTGTTTGTAGCCACTGGATTTGCCGGCCGGTTCCGGGAAGATTTACGCTACAAACTCAACCCAACCTCGAGTTGGCCACTTTATGGTTTTCTACATGTCATGACCACATTCACGTTTTCAAGCATAATCAAGTTTCATGTCACATTTCAAGTCATGTTTTTCATGTCATTTCAAGTTTGGCTAACTACCCATAACGTATTCCCATTCGCACGTAAATTCGCATCAACACAAATGAATCAAGGAACATAAAAATATGACCAAGATGGGCATAAGGTGGTAAAGTTGGTCATAAGTTAAACATGATGATATTTGAGGCAAAGGTGTTCATCACAACTAGCATATATGATTATTGGCCTCAAAACATGTATGACATCAAACTTAGCAAATAAACTTGTGGGTAGCATGTAGTTCAACATCATGGGCAAAGGTGATAACATGATAATAGTTGACATAGAGTGATAAACTTGTGGGTAGCATGTAGTTCAACATCATAGGCAAGTTAACATCAAGGTTATGAGGGGTTCTATGTTGCATTATGCATAATCTCCAAATAAAGCTCATAGCTTTCTACCCAAAAATCAAGATGAACGGTACTAGGTTCATGATAGTTCCACAATCATAGATCAAAAGAGTCATAAATGGATCTATGCATACAAATATAGCCCCAAGACAAGTATTACATCGAAAATCCCATTTCAACTTGCTACATGTTCATATTAATTTCATAGTTTAAATCTAAGAGTAGAGTGGGGCTTACAAATCGTGGCTATGAGAACTAGAACAAAATAGAACAAGATAGAGACGTTGTAGAAGCTCTAGGAATGATGTAGCCACACTTGAAGCCTTGAGAATAAGTAGCTCCTTTGATTTGATGAAGAAAGATTGCTCCTTTTCCCTTTGAAGCTCTCAAGATGAAGATGGAGGCCATGATTAGGGAGCATTTTGGCAGAATTTAGTTGTTAGGATGATTTGTGATGGTTTAGGCTAGGTCTTAGGGTGGTTTTATAGGTGTAGAGACTAGTTTAGGCCATAGGATTAACCCTAGTATAGATCTGAACCATCAAATCCCATCAAGGCTAGTTGAGCAGACCCAATGGAGCAAACAGATGCACCAGAAAAACATGGCCGACTAGGAAGGTCGACCCCCGGGTCGACACCCAAGTCGACTGAGCAGTCGACCTGGGCTGGGGCAGGTCGACTCCCCAGTCGACCTGGGGCTGGGCGGGAAATTTTCCCGCCCAATCTGTTTTGGAGCTGATTTTGAAATTTCGGGCTGAATTTTGAATTTTTTGAAATCTTCTATGGGCCATAACTTGGTCATACGGTCTCCGATTTACGGAATTTCGGACTCGTTTTCAAGTAGAATTTCGAGACGAACGCAATGGCATAACCCGTTCCCATTGATTTTTGACTTATGATTTAATTCTGCCCTGATTTCTTGTTTTAACATGTTATAAAAATTTGGGTTGTTACAATTAATTAATTATATTAACTAAAGGAGATAATTAAATTAATTTAAACTATATGCTTATATTATGTGTAACTCTCACATATATTATTAGACTATGCTAGTACCGTATGGACCAAATTATGTGTGACTCTCATGTATATTATTAGGTGAACCAAACTATGCTAGAACCGTATGGACGAGCCCTACATTATGGAACGAAATTGGACGGAATGGAATCAACTGGATTTTCAATTAAATTAAACACTCGTTTAATTTGATTAAACCAACCGTTTAAACAGTGGTATCAAATCAAGGTGAGATAAACTCACTCAGTTCTTCCCACTTATATTTTATATAAGTTGGTTTTTAATAATTTTGTGCTATGGTGCAAATGGTTGACTGTTTTGTTTGTTTGTTAAATATATATATATATATATATATTCATACATTGATTGAACCCATGAAATTAAACATTGTTTAATTTCAGTGAAACCACAAATTGTTGTTTTTAACAATTGAAATCAATGAAGGTAACTAACCTTGTTGGTCACGTTTATTATATAGACGTGTTTAATCAATTGAAATCAACAATTGAACTGTTTGAATTGGATGAATTGTTTGTTAAATAGATTTATTAATGTTAAATAGATATTGTTTACTATTATAGAATAATCAGTTGAGTTAAATTGAATTGAATGATATTATGTGAGATAATCCATTTGAATGCAGGGAAGAACAGGTTGGAGGGATCCAACTGGATTCCTCAAATATATTAGATGTTAATTATCCTCATATTATCATGATATGAACTATTCTGATTGGACGATTGATTTGGTTATTGACCATTGACTTGAAACTCAACAGTTGTTTTGTTTAAACCATTGGGTGATCTTGGTTGAGTAATTGGCAGTATAAGGCCTATAAATCAATTTTTTACAAATGTCAATTTACCGTCATAAAATATACTCCCTCCGTTTCAATATATAAGATGTTTTGCTTGTTTGCACAAAAATTAAGGAGCTAATTAATGTTGTCTTATTCTTTTAAATTACTTCTTTTCAGACACAACTTTCTAAAAAGAAGGAAAAAAGTCATTAACAAAGGAATAATTAGTTGTTGAGAACATGATAGATGCATAAAAAGTGTCATTATTTATTATGCATCACAGATAAAGAGAGCATGAAACCCTAAACTTCTTATATTTTGGAACACACCAAACTTGCTAAAACATATTATACATAGGGACGGAGGGAGTATTTTATAATTGACAAAAATATGTTATTTTGAATAACAGCTTATCTAAAAGGAAATGAATGTTTATATAATGAACCAAATTTCCCCATGAAGGAAAGAACGGATTGCTTTGAGAACATGACAAATCAGAACATAAACAAAAGAACATTTCATTTCTTATTACAACAATTCCATCGGAATAGAAGGATATAACAGAGTATGAATAAATATTATACATTCGACAAATATCAGAGATTCAAATTACATTTAAATACATAACAGCGGAAAAATAATGCAAAACACAACTGAAAGAAATACACAGATACAAAGCTTTTCGAGTATAATTCCAATTGTAAACCAGGATCCTATGAATATAAATCTGCAAAACCAAAACTACTAGTTGCCCATGTGGAAAATAGGGGCACCCAGAGTTTAGGTTAAAACAATAAACTCTAGCTCAATCATGTGACTTGTGTGAGAACTAAAACAGTTATTTAAAACTTTACTTTAAAAGAGAGTAATTCAGGGGACCACGCCATATGACATGGATCGGGTTTCCTCCCAAGAATACAAGTGCATAGGATAAATAGCGCAATGTTTTTTTTGGAAAAATGAAGCTATTATAAGAACCAGGTCCCATCACACAATGCAACGCAAGCTGGAAGATAGGGTTTTCCCCTATAGTAGCCAAACATGCTTGGTACATTTAAAACAAATCATTTGATACTATTATAAGTGTATAGTGTTGAAACAACTTCAAATATAAAAGTACAATCATAGGCGGCATGGGACCATCTATCATATCGCCAATACTAGGCTCTACAATCAAAACCGTAATGTCATGTATTGGAAATTGGTTTTCCGTCATGAGTCAAGGCAAGGGATGGCTCCTCACTGCTTTGAGACTGTAACAACCCGGAAAATCAGAACCAGTTTAAAAATTTTAATTTGTCTATTTTAGTGGATTTTAAATATTTAAAATAAATTATTTAAAATAGTAACGACGAAAAGTATGTTTGAATCGATGTTTGAAAATAAATATATTTATTTTAATTATAAACAAGGCCTGAAATGGCGCGGCAGTTTCAAAATTTGAATTCAAACTTTGACTGAGTGTACTGGGTGCAAAATAAAACGGATTTTAGTGAATCCAAAAATATTTAAATCTGTTTATGAATATCTTTCTAACAAATCTGAAAAATCGAAGTTTCATAGCGGGAATCAAAAATTATGGCCAAATGAATTTTCAAAAAGGTCGCTATAGAGAATATATAGCCCTTGAAAATAGACATTTTGCAAACGACCTCAGAATTCGATGAAACCACTTTTGTTGGATCCAGGATGTCAAATTATTTCTAGGTTTCAAATTCCATAATTTTTGAAGTTAATATGTGAGCGTGGCGAAGGAAAATGTGTTTGGTTGATTTCAGTTAAATTGGGTCGACCAGAAAATGGCCATTTTTCAAACGGTCTCAGAATTCGACGAAACTAGTTTTGTTGGGACCGTATCGTCAAATCTTAGCTAGATTTATTTTGTCGGGAATTTTTAGAATCGGTTTGTGGCCCCGGCAAATTGAATGTACGTTCAGATCAAATATTGAATGTTTTATATTTTTAATTTGAAGGAAAACTGACTGAAACAGTCGAATGGGCCTACCAAACATATCCCATTGTGTTCAGAATGGGGGTATTTAGATAGGGGCGACAGTCGTTGGGTTTGATTTGGTGTTTGTATCAGAAAACCATATTTTAGAATTTAAAATAAGAATGGCCCACTCAGAATTTTCCCTTTATAAATAAAAAAATCGCGTTCTCTCTCCCCGTAACGTGCTCTCGACAGAAACCGTGCTCCATCGTTCCCGTCCATATTCCGGCCGATCCTCTCAGTAAAAACCCATGCACCAATCAACTTTTTGTAGATCTCGTCCTGAGCTTCACATCCATACCAACTGCAAAAAAATTCGTGGAGTGTAGAGGCTGAATCACCTCCAGAAAGTTGCCGACTTCCCTACGCCGCCATGGACGCAGCTGACCACCGAAGTGGGCCCCGCTTCTGCGAACCTGCGCCTCACCCCCCTCTTCGACGTCGTGTAGCCCGATCCTCACCTCATTACACGGATTTGCAGAAAATTTGAAACCTAGTTTTGAAGGTTAGCTGAAAGGTATCAGCTTTGAAAATTAAAACTGATTTCAATACTTTAAACCGTCGCGAAATTCGATTAACTTCTAAAAATCATATCTTTTTCGTTTGTGGTTGAAATTCAGTGAAACAAGAGACGCCCGTACCATAAGGATGTCTTCTACATTCTAGAAGAGACCAGATATTTTTCTAAGCCTTCTACAATTTTTGGAGGAGTGGAACCCAATGTGAGATTTCTGATTTATAAACGATATAGAAATGACGATGTATAAATTATATAGTCGATGTACGAGTTATTTAAGCGTTGTACACCTCATGTATAAGCATTCTATAAGTTGTATGTTCAGTGTATAAGTTATATATGCATTGTAGAAATCATGTGTGCGTTGAATAAAATTGAAATGAAATCGAAATATATTTATATACGAATATCTATATATGTATATATATATACTCCCCTCGTCCACAGACCATGGACGATATATGAATTGGTTGTGATATTGTTTGGATTTTGTTGATGTGAAATTTGGTGAATATCATAAATAGTTGATTGGAAATGATTGATTGTGGCTCAAATCCCAATAGGATTAGTATATGGGAAAATTCGTCTGCGTACGAACTAGATATTGAAATCCCCATTGTCAAAAGCCGCGAGGCTTTAAGGTAGAGCGAGGAGCCACACTAGGGACAGTGCCGGTTTTAACTACCCTGCCGTTAGGCTGCCGAAATTTTCTAAAATATTTCTATGTTTGATTTATCCTCATGTATTGAAATATATTCATGTGATGAATAAATGGTTTGAACGATAAAAATAAAAAATTTCCAATGAATGAAAGAGAAATGGATTGAAGAATAAAATCACATTTTTTATCATCTATATGAAGTATATAAAATAATCGTGTTTTGAAATAAATTGTTTTACAATAAAAATCACATTTTTATCATCTATATGAAGTATATAAAATAATCGTACTTTGAAATAAATTGTTTTACAATAAAAATCACATTTTTATCATCTATATGAATTATATAAAATAACCGTGTTTTGAAATAACTTGTTTTACAATAAAAATCACATTTTTATCATTTATATGAAGTATATAAAATAATCGTGTTTTGAAACAAATTGTTTTACAAATAAAAATCACATTATTAATATATTTGTGAATTGTTAAAAATAGTGATGTGTTGAAATAAATATCTGATGGATAAAAATATCATTTTTATCAAATATATGAAATGAATATGGTTTTGAAATTGAAGAATGAATTATATATATAATTAAAATAAATCGAATAACGAAGCTGTAGTTCGCGTTTTGAAACCGTGATTTCAAACGATCATTGCGGGAGATCCGACCATCGGATTTTCCCGAAACCGAAACCGTTGGGTTCACTTTGGAAATATCTTTCCAATGACACCAACTTTGTAAAGATCCAACGGTTGGATTGTCTGGAATGTTTAATTCAAATATGAAAGAAAACAGCACAAGAATCGATTATATTTTTATATATAAATATAATTAAAATAAATCGAATAATGACTCTGCAGTTCGTATTTTGAAATCGTAATTTCAGACGATTGTACCGGGAGATCCGACCATCGGATTACTGGAACTGTTGGATTCGTTTTGAAAAGATCTTTCTAATGATATAAATTTTTTAAAGATCCCAGATATGTGTAAATCAAATCTGAAGAAAACAGCGCCAAGTTCGCGTTATGGCCTGAAGCGTCGTTTATATAAATTGGCTATTTTTTAGATGAATAAAAATAGCGATAAATCATGATAAAATATTATAAACGATATGGAATGGAAATAAACCAAATTTACCCGGTTTATTGGTTATTTGATGGTTGAATGTACTTGACGTGAAAATTACATTAAAGAACAAAATTATTGATGTCGAATAATTTAACCATTGAAATGAATTGATTTGAAATTCTAAATATACGTGAATTATTTGAAAAGGCCGAGTTAATTCTCATTTCAAATAACTGATCGATGGTTAGAAGTCGAAGATATGAAGATGGTCCAAGACCGACGATCTTCACATCGAATGGATGGGTGCTACTAATGCTCACGATGGGAGTAGCTACGTTGAAGGGGGCTAAGTGGTAGTTGTCCGGACGTAGTTGTTGATTGTACGGATATGCGAGGTATAAGGTGCCTTCGGTTTCGTTCAGACCCAGAACGGACTTGCAAATGGATGTGTGTCCGACGTTGTATATTGACAACGTGACATGCAGAGATGCTGGGATCAAAGCTTTCGTTGAAAAGAAGAGCTTTGTGGTTGATGATCAAAGCACGATTTGAATAGCTAGCTTTGTGTTTAGCGTTGTTTCGCAAGCCTCACACCCCGGTATGAGCCAGAAACGGGAGAGGGCCTCAGGGAGGACCTACATTTCTTTCAAGCTAGGAGTGGTGTTTTGGGTTTGACACGCCCGGGCATTTTACTTATGTGGATGATGGATAGCGAGGTGCCTCGGTTATATTGGTCGCTCTTGGGCAGATGGTTTTGGTCGGATATGACCGGTTTACGCCCCATAGGGCGGGGAAACGCAGTGTTCAGGCATTATAATCCACTCCTTATGGACCGACCCTGACGATCCAAGGCTTTCTTGCGCGCTTGCCTGAGACATGGGCTAGATTGTCTCGAAGCGGTAAGGATGATCCCTTGCCTTGATTCATGATGGAAATCCAATTTCCAAATACGAGATTGTGCGGTTTTGATTGTATACCTATGTATGGCGACATGATATAATATATGGAGACATGATATATGGTACCCATGCCGTCTATGATTGAAATTGTTTTTGAAACATATAAACACTAGCAATAATATCAAATGATTTGTTTTGCTCATATCGAGCATATTTTGGCCATTATAAGGTAAAACTGTATCCTCCGGTTTGCGTTGCATTGTGTGATGGGAACTGAGTCTTATAATGGCTTCATTTTTACAAAAAGCATTGCGATGTTTAAAAGACTTACTTGTTTTAAAGCACTGGCAATCCAATGGAGTAAACCCGTCCCGCGTTAGCGGCATGGTCCTGTGATTAGCCATATTGTAAAATATGTTAAATAGATTTCTCATACCAGTCCCATGACTGACTTGTAGTTTGTTTCACTTGCAAATTCGGGTGCCGCTATTTCTACACGGGAAGCCTTGTGTTTAGGTTTTAGAAGGTTCTTTCTGGATAGTTGGAGCTAATGCTGGATTCTATCACTTCTTTCTTTTTATGCTGTTCAACTCCTATTGTACATATTATGTTTTGATTCCGCTGTAGACATTTTATGTAAAGCTGAGCTGTACTTTGTACTAAGTATAATCCTGTATACTGTGCAACTCTGATGATTATGTTTATCCAGTGTATTCTATTGTACATTATCTGGTGTATTTATTTATTTATGTTCTGCTATGATCTGTTTATGTGTTATATTCCAAAGATTACCCTTGCCACCGTGGAACGGGGTTTGGGGTCGTCTCAACGTGGTATCAGAGCTTTGGTTAAGCTTAGTTCTGGAATATAACATATTAACAAACTCATCAGAAATAGAACCAGTAGCATTCTAAGATGGATCACACATTTCAGATAGGATCACTAAAATCCTAGAATGAGTAAAGCATAATGAAATACACCCCTATAGACACATTTACATTAAAGTATATGTATCTATGTTGTAAAAATATCTTTTCTGTTGGCCTGACACTTTGTCTGCTATTTGCAGACATAGAAAAATGAGTGGTAGAAGCAGAAGGAATAATCCTATGGTTAATCAAATTAATGAGCCAATTGTGCTCCCTCAGCCAGGAGAAAATATAGAAGCTCTATTGAAAAGATATCGAAAGCTAGGGGGGAGTACCATTCTCGGGCTATGAATCTATTATTCAAACTCAGGCCTGGATGCGCTTTACGGAGAGAATTTTCAAAGGTTTCAAGCTAAGAGATGATCAGAAAAGATTACTGCCATCTTGGACGCTCAAAGAAGAAGCTTTAATCTGGTGGGAAACGGTTATTCAGGATAATCCAGAAGGTAATATTAACTGGGATAGATTTAAAGAAATTTTCAGAGAAAGATTTATTCCTCCAGAAGCAACTGAGCGGTTATACGATGAGTTCTACTATTTGATACATGGAGATATGACCATTCCGGAATATAATAAGAAATTCAATGAACTTTCTCGTTTTGCCTCGGAGCTAATTGAAAATCCAAAGAGGAAGAATCTTTGGTTTATTAACGGGCTCTAAAGAAAATACCAAAGTAGTGTAACTGGACATGTGAACCATCCTTTTTCTGAAATGATATACATGGCTTACCAATATGAGGATCTCGATAATAAAGGTGTGTTGCGCTACGAAGAGGAAGTCAGTTCTGGTAGCAAAAGGAAATTTGAAGCTGATAGCCCAGAGACAAGTACACAGCCTGAGATAAGTACGACGTCTAGGGTTAGAAAGAGGCAAAGGGCCCGTTAGAAAGAGGTTAAATCTGAGAAAGGACCAGTAACGACTGTCGTATGCTCTAACTGCAATAAGCAAGGACATTTATCGATAAGTTGTAGATCTTTGAAGAAACAAATAAAGAATGGGTCTAAACCCGATAAGAAGCAGAAGAAAAATCATGATACCAGGGAATGCTATAAGTGTCACCGGACAGGTCATCTTGCTAGAAATTGCCTACTATTAAGGAAATCTGAAATGGTACAATTAAATGAAGTGGCTGAAACTTCAGAACCCTTAGATAGTCAAGGAAGGCCAGATGTTTTAGAAGGCATGCTTACTGTCAAAGATATTCCAGTTAAAGTACTATTTGATACAGGCACGTCGCGAAGCTTCATTGCAAAGAATGCGGTTAAGAAACTGGATTTGAATTTGAGAAAGCTCAAAGCACCCATGACTGTCCATAATCCGGTTGGGGGTTCCCTTGATCTTAGTTGGGTTTGTGGGGTGCCTATCTCTTTTTCCCATTATTGATTCCCTACCATCGCGATCATCATGAATTTTACAGAATTTGATCTTATTCTGGGGTTAAATTGGTTAACCAAATATGAAGCTGAGGCTAAATGCGCCGTTAAGGCAAAGATTAAATCAAGAGATTATATAACCATTCCATGTGAGGGTCTGAATTCTGATAGAAAAGATTTTTGGTCATCTTTGGATGTCTCTCCTACTCAGTTAGAACCTGTTCCTGTCATTCCGGAGAATATTCTGGTCGACATTGAAAATATTCCTGTTGTCAAGAACTATGTGGATGAGTTCGAAGAAGTTGTTAGCTTACCTCCACGTAGAGAAATTGATTTCAAAATCTCTTTGGTTCCGAATGCTAGGCCAGTAGTTCACGCTATTCGAAGAATGACCTTGAAGGAGAAAGAAGAGCTTGATAGTCAAACTCGACAGCTTGTATGGACGGGTCTGATCAGACCTAGTTTCTCTGATTGGGGAGCAGCAGTGGTATTTGTCCTGAAGTCAGATGGTACTCTCAGACTATGTGTAGATTATCGTGACTTGAATAAGCAGATGCAAAAAAATAAATAACCATGGTCGCGGATTGATGATTTATTGGATCGATTGAATGGAGCGTAAGTATTTTCATGCACCTAGCTACAGGTTTCCATCAGCTTCGTATTGTCGAAGATTGTGTTCCATTGACAGCATTCAGAGGTCCAGATTTATTCCACGAGTGGTTAGTACTGTCGTTCGGCTTATGTAACGCTCCAGCTTATTTTGTCGATTAATGAACCAGGTATTCAGACAAATATTGAATAAATTTGTTCTGGTTTTCATTGATGATATTCTCATTTTCTCTAAGTCAGAGAGCGAACATGAAAAACATTTGGAACAAGTGTTAGAAATTATGAGAAAGAATTTTTTGAAAACAAAGTTTTCCAAATGTATATTCTGGCAAGAAGAGGTAAAATTCCTTGGCCACGTCGTGTCAGAGGAAGGAATTTCGGTGGATCCCAGTAAAATCACTGCTATTCAGAATTGGAAACAGCCTCATACACCTACAGAAGTCCGAAGTTTTCTCGGATTGGCCAGTTATTATTGGATGTTCGTTAAGAATTTTTCGATGATATCCAATTCCTTAATGAAGCTCACTAAGAAGCATTCGAGATTCAATTGGACTCCGGAATGTGAGACAGCTTTCCAGGAGCTGAAGTTAAAACTGACGACTGCTCCAGTACTCACAATTATTGATGGCAATCAGGGCTTGAAAGTCTGGACAGATGCTTCTAAAGAAGGTCTTGGTGCAGTATTAATGTAAAGAGGCCAGGTAGTCGCTTATGCTAGCCGTCAATTGAAACCACATCAAAAGAATTATGCAACTCACGATCTTGAATTGTTAGCCATCGTGTTTGCTATGAAAATCTGGAGGCATTATCTATTGGGTGAGAAGTACGAATTATATACTGATCATCAATCATTGAAGTATTGATTCACCCAGAAGATCTGAATATGAGGCAGCAGCGTTGGTTAGAATTTCTCGTGGCATATGATCTTGATATCTTATATACTCCGGGGAAAGCTAATGTTGTGGCTGATGCGCTCAATAGAAAGAATGTAATTATCGCCAGTCTTATCATCACGCCTTCATTGATTGACAACATATCTACTCTTCAAAAGGAAGATCACTTCATTCAGAAGATCAGAGAGAGAATTCAAAAAGGCGAGCCCTCGAGTTTTTAGATTGATAACGATGGGATTCTGAGGTTAAAGGGTCGGATTTGTGTTCCGAACATTTCTGAACTCCGGAGAGAAGTACAAGATGAATGTCACAAAGCCAAGCTTAGTATCCATTCAGGAGTGAGCAAGATGTATAATGATATCAAATGCACTTTCTGGTGGAAATCTATGAAACGAGACATCTCCATATATGTTAGCCGGTGTTCTACTTGTTAGCATGTCAAAAGAGATCAGCAGAAACTCGCTGGATTGTTGCAACCGTTGGAAATTCCAAGTGGGAAGTGGGAACAGATTTCCATGGATTTCGTAGATGGTTTTCCCAGAACCAGGAAAGGGAATGACAGCATTTGGGTGATCGTAGATCGTTTCACGAAGACTGCCCATTTCATACCTGTCAGATCGAATATAACTGCTCAAGAGTCTGGCGCAGATTTATTTTAGAGAAATTGTTAGACTTCATGGAGTTCCCATGAGTATCTTTAGCGATCGTGACCCGATTTTTGCTTTAAAATTTTGGGAATAATTCCAAGCAGAATTGGGAACGAAACTGAACTTGAGCACCGCTTATCATCCTCAAACAGATGGTCAAACTGAGAGGTGAACCGTATTCTAGAAGATTTGTTGCAGGCTTGTGTCATTGATTTTGGCGGATCATGGGAAGACCACTTACATTTGGCTGAGTTCTCCTGCAACAAAATCTTCCAAGCGAGCCTGACAATGTCACCATTCGAAGCATTGTATGGTAGACCGTGCCGATCTCCTGCTTGTTGTGTTGAACCTGGTAATAGACTCGTATTGGGACCCGATATGACTCGCGAAGCTGCGGACAAAGTCGATTTCGTTAAGAAACGATTACTAGCCGCTCAAAGCCGACAGAAGAGCTATGAAGATAAGAGAAGAAGAGATTTATCATTCGTTGTTGGCGACCACGTGTATGTGAAGGTATCTCAGATGAGAGGAGTAATCCGGTACAGTAAAACAGGGAAATTGGTGCCCAAATTTATTGGTCCGTTTGCTATTCTAGAACGGATTGGAACTCTCGCTTATAGGTTCAATTACCAGACTGGTTGCCTGGAGTATATGATGTGTTTCACGTATCTCAACTTCGAAAACATGTTCATGATGGATTTGATCGTGGAAGAAGCAGCGCAATGCGATATAGAAATTACTCCAGAATTGGTTGTGAGAAAAAAGCCGCTAAAGATTATTGGCAAAGAAACCAAAGAGATGAGGAACAAGAAGGTTCACTTAGTCAAAGTGCAATGGAGTGGAGATCCGTGAGATTGTACTTGGGAAACAGAGGAGAGCATTAAGAAAGCCTATCCCAAGTGCAGGGTGGATATCTCTGATTAACTCTGGTGCAAGGTACATTTACCATATTTTGCATTTCCATTCTGTTCTCTACTTTGTTGTTGTTTTCTTTTCATGGATGTAAACTTTTTAATTATATAGTCTGAATGATTTTAAAAGAGTATATAAATTAATTAGTACAGTTCTGAAAAGTTAAAAACAAATTGATTGTTATTTGTGTTGTGTGATTGTGGATTTGATTAAATAAATTATTAGAATGATAGCTAATTTAATCAATGAATGAATGGTAAATTTATGCAATTAAATCAAGTATTGAACTAATTTAAAAATAGATAGAAATATATACTTGTGCATTATATATGTTTGAACAGGTAAATGGATTAGATGTTGAGTAAAGAATTTATTTGCGTTCCCGACAAATAGGTAAACCTTAATGAGTTGGATGCGCAATTTTATTATTATATCAACTCCTGTGAATGCCATTGGATGCGGAGTGCTGGTGTGTAATAATAAATGTCGCCATAGGATAGTAACAATTAATTTTGAACTACACTGCATGGCATACTTCTTGAAGATAGCATACTTAATCATATACCACTTAAGCATTTGGAGCCTGTGTGACGAGTTTGAAGATTTACCATACGAGCGAGAGGCTTGTATGGCGATGACTATGTATTATAGGTTGAACTGATGACTGATAAGGACTATATGAAATGTAACGGTAAATTGCAAGATTAATTAAAAAAACCACATGGGTCTGGAGATGACAATAAACACTTCTCTCTGGTCATTAAGGCATAAAAACCATTTATTGGGTGACGAGAATTTATTCTCTGGAGTTATGATCTATACACACTCCCCTGTGGACACCGGAATATATCACTATAAATATGTGCATGCTTATTAGGATTTATTGGGTACCTAATACGGCCCAATAAATTTCCAAACCCCTCCCCGTACAAAGGAGGTTATGACGAATTTTTTTGAAAACTTAGGGTGCTAGCCAAATTTTTGAAGAATTGGAAAATTCTTAAAAACTGAAAATTTAAGGAACGAAAGCCAGGGTGAAAGTTGAGTTGGTTAATTAACCAACTTTCGACTTCGTTCCTTTTCGGGGACGAAAAGATTTTATGTGGGGGAGATTGTAACAACCAAGAAAATCAGAACCAGTTTAAAATTTTTAGTTTGGCTATTTTAGTGGATTTTAAATATTTAAAATAAATAATTTTAAATAATAACAACGAAAAGTATGTCTGAATCGATGTTTGAAAATAAATATATTTATTTTAATTATAAACAAGGCCTAAAATGGCGCGACAATTCAAAATTTGAATTCAAACTTTGACTGACTGTACCGGGTGCAAAATAAAATGGATTTTAGTGAAACCAAAAATATTTAAATCTGTTTATGAATATCTTTTTAACAAATCTGAAAAATCGAAGTTTCATAGCGAGAATTAAAAATTATGGGCAAATGAATTTTCAGAAAGGTCGCTATAGAGAATATATAGCCCTTGAAAATAGACATTCTGCAAACGACCTCAGAATTCGACAAAACCACTTTTGTTGGATCCAGGATGTCAAATTATTGCTAGGTTTCAAATTCCATAATTTTTGAAGTTAATATGTGAGAGTGGCGAAGGAAAATGTGTTTGGATGATTTCAGTTAAATCGGATCGACCAGAAAATGGCCATTTTTCAAACGGTCTCAGAAATCGATGAAACTAGTTTTGTTGGGACCGTCGTCAAAACAAAGCAAGATTCATTTTTCAGGAATTTTTAGAATTAGTTTGTGGCCCCAGCAAATTGAAATGTACGTTCAAATCAAATATTGAATGTTTTATATTTTTAATTTGAAGGAAAACCGATTGAAACAGTCGAATGGGCCTACGAAACATATCTCATTGTGTTCGGAATAGGGGTATTTAGATTGGGGTGACAGTCGTTAGGTTTGATTTGGTGTTCATACCAGAAAACCATATTTTAGAATTTAAAATAAGTATGGCCCAATCAGAATTTTCCTTTCATAAATAATAAAATAAAAAAAACTGCGTTCTCTCTCCCCGTAACCTGCTCTCGACGGAAACCGTGCTCCATCGTTCCCGCCCATATTTTGGCCAATCCTCCCAGTAAAAACCCATGCTCCAGTTCAACTTTTTGTAGATCTCGACCTGAGCTTCAAATCCATACCAACTACAGAATTTTTCATGGAGTGTAGAGGCTGAATCACCTCCTGGAAGTTGCCGACTTCCCAACGACGCCGTAGCCGCACCTGACCACCAAAGTGGGCCCTGCTTTTGGCGAACCTGCGGCTCACCCTCCTCATTGACGTCGTGTAGCCCGATCCTCACCTCGTTTCACGGATTTGCAGAAAGTTTGAAACCTAGTTTTGAAGGTTAGCTGAAAGGTATCGGCTTTGAAAATTAAAACAAATTTCAACACCTTTAAACCGTCGCGAAATTAGATTAACTTCTAAAAATCATATCTTTTTCATTTCTGGTTGAAATTCAGTGAAACAAGAGACGCTCGGACCATGAGGATGTCTTCTACATTCTAGAAGAGACCGGATATTTTTCTGAGCCTTCTACAATTTTTGGAGGAGTGGAACCAATGTGAGATTTCTGATTTATAAACGATATAGAAAGGACGATGTATAAATTATATGGTCGATGTACGAGTTATATAAGCATTGTACACCTCATGTATAAGCGTTTTATAAGTTGTATGTTCGGTGTATAAGTTATATATGCGTTGTAAAAATCATATGTGCATTGAATGAAATTGAAATGAAATCTAAATATATTTATATAGGAATACCTATATATATATATATACTCCCCTCATCCACAGACCGTGGACGATATATAAATTGGTTGTGATATTGTTTGGATTTTGTTGATGTAAAATTTGGTGAATATCATAAATGGTTGATTGGAAATGATTGATTGTGGTTGAAATCCCAACAGGATTAGTATATGGGAAAATTCATCAGCGTACGAACTAGATATTAAAATCCCCATTGTCAAAAGCTGCTAGGCTTTAAGGTAGAGCGAGGAGCCGTACTAGGGACGGTGCCGGTTTTAACTACCTTGTCGTTATGCTGCTGAAATTTTCTGAAATATTTCTGTGTTTTGTTTATCTTCATGTATAGAAATATATTCATGTGATGAATAAATGGTTTGAACGATAAAAATGACATTTTTATCAAATGAATGAAAGAGAAATGGTTTGAAGAATAAAAATCACATTTTTTATCATCTATATGAAGTATATAAAATAATCATGTTTTGAAATAAATTGTTTTACAATAAAAATCACATTTTTATCATCTATATGAAGTATATAAAATAATCATATTTTGAAATAAATTGTTTTACAATAAAAAACACATTTTTATCATCTATATGAAGTATAGAAAATAATCGTGTTTTGAAATAAATTGTTTTACAATAAAAATCACATTTTTATCATCTATATAAATTATATAAAATAATCGTGTTTTGCAATAAATTGTTTTACAAATAAAAATCACATTATTATTATATATATGAATTGCTAAAAATAGTGATGTGTTGGAATAAATATCTGTTGGATAAAAATATCATTTTTATCAAATATATGAAATGAATATGGTTTTGAAATCGAAGAATGAATTATATATATATATATAATTAAAATAAATCGAATAATGAAGCTGTAGTCCGTGTTTTGAAACCGTGATTTCAAACGATCATTGCGGGAGATCTGACCATCGGATTTTCCCGAAACCGAAACCGTTGGGTTCGCTTTGGAAATATCTTTCCAACGACACCAACTTTGTAAAGTTCCAACAGTTGGATTGTCTGTAATGTTTAATTCAAATCTGAATAAAACAGCGCCAGAATCGATTACATTTATATATATATAAATATAATTAAAATAAATCGAATAATAACTCTGTAGTTTGTATTTTGAAATCGTAACTTCAAACGATTGTACCGGGAGATCCGACCGTCGGATTTTCCCAAAACTAGAACCGTTGGATTCGTTTTGAAAAGATCTTTCTAATGATATAAAATTTGTAAAGATCCAAAGGTTAAATTTTCAGATATTTGTAAATCAAATCTGAACAACGCCATGGCCGCGTTATGGCCTGAAGCGTCGTTTGTATAAATTGGCTATTTTTAAATGAATAAAAATAGTGATAAATCGTGATAAAATATTATAAATGATATGGAATGGAAATAAACCGAATTTACCTAGTTTATTAGTTATTTGATGGTTGAATGTGTTTGACGTGAAAATTACATTAAAGAACAAAATTTTTGATGTCGAATAATTTAACCATTGAAATGAATTGATTTGAAATTCTAAATATACGTGAATTATTTGAAAAGGCCAAGTTAGTTCTCATTTCAAATAATTGATTGACGGTTAGAAGTCGAAGATATGAAGACGGTGCAAGACTGACGATTTTCACATCGAATGGACGGGTGCTACTGATGCTCATGATGGGAGTAGCTACCTTGAAGGGGCTAAAGTGGTAGCCCTCCGGACGAACTTGTTGACTGTACGGATATGCGAGGTATAAGGTGCCTCCGGTTTCGTTCAAACCCAGAACGGACTTGCAAATGGATGTGTGTCCGATGTTGTATATTGACAATGTGGCATGCAGAGATGCTGTGATCAAAGCTTTTGTTGAAAAGCAGAGCTTTGTGCTTGATGATCAAAGCACTGTTTTGAATAGCTAGCTTTGTGTTTAGCGTTGTTTCGCGAGCCCCACACCCTGGTATGAGCCAGAAACGGGAGAGGACCCCAGGGAGGACCTGCGTTTCTTTCTAGTTAGGAGTGGTGTTTTGGGTTTGACACGCCCGGGCATTTTACTTATGTGGATGATGGATAGAGAGGCGCCTCGGTTATATCGGTCGCTCCAGGGCCGATGGTTTTGGTCGGATATGACCAGTTTACGCCTCAGAGGGCGGGGAAACGCAGTGCTCAGGCATTATAATCCACTCTGTATGGACCGGCCCTGACGATCCAAGGCTTTCTTGCGCGCTTGCCTTGGTTCATGACGGGAATCCAATTTCCAAATACGAGATTGTGCGGTTTTGATTGTATACCTATATAAGGCGACATGATACAAGGTACCCATGCCGTCTATGATTGATATTTATGATTGAAATTGTTTTCGAAACATATAAACTCTAGCAATAATATCAAATGATTTGTTTTGCTCGCATCAAACATATTTTGGCCATTATAAGGTAAAACTCTATCCTCCAGTTTGCGTTGCATTGTATGATGGGAACTGAGTCTTATAATGGCTTCATTTTTATAAAAAGCATTGCGATGTTTAAAAGATTTACTTGTTTTAAAGCACTGGCAATCCAATGGAGGAAACCCGTTCCGCTTTAGCGGCGTGGTCCTGTGATTGGCCATATTGTAAAATATGTTAAATCGATTTCTCATACCAGTCCCCTAACTGACTCGTAGTTTGTTTCACTTGCAAACTCGGGTGCCCCTATTTCTACACGGGTAACCTTGTATTCAGTTTTTAGCAGGCTCTTTCTGGATAGCTGGAGCTGAAGTTGGATTCTATCACTTATTTCTTTTTATGCTCTTTAGCTCTTATTGTACATATTATGTTTTGATTCTGCTATAGACATTTTATGTAAAGATGAACTGTACTTTGCACTAAGTACGATCCTGTATACTGTGTAACTCTGATGATTATGTTTATCCAGTGTATTCTATTGTACATTATCTGGTGTATTTATTTATTTCTGTTCTGCTGTGATCTGTTTATGTGCTATATTCCAAAGATTACCCTTGCCACCGTGGAACGGGGTTTGGGGTCGTCTCAAAGACACTCTAGCAAATGTCTCAGGACTGCACACTCTGAGCAACCCTGGATCTTCAGCGCTGGTCTACACTTCTGTTAGTGGAATGGTTATTCCTGAACACACGTTTCTCGGTCCTATCGAACCCATCCATTGGCTCCGTAGAGACCGATATATCCAAGGCGCCTCACACTCCAACAACCACATAGGTAAAAATAATATAAATGTCAGGGCTTGTAAAACTCTGACACCACCCATAACTAGACATAAACGTCGTGCACTCCCTGTAGTCACGATCTCGTTTTTGACTCATACCGAGGTGTGAGGCTCGCGAATTAATGCTATACACAAAGCGGCGCTATATTAAAGCTATGCTTTGATCATCAACCACAAGACTTTTCTTTTCAACATAAGCCTTGATCATTTGCATCTCAGCATATCACACAGGCAATTCATGCCAAGTGACTGATACCTATCGATATATAACCTCTGAGCTCGTACGTCTCAGAGAAGGGCGTTAAGCAAGAGAATAAATTCTATGCCGCCAAGCAAATATATGTTTAATAGAAATCAATCAACACAGAATAAAATCCAATGTTAGACACAGAATCCATTTATAAGTTCGTTCTAGGTCTGAACGAAACCGGAGGCACCTTATTCCTCGTCCCATATGTCCAATACAGGAGAGAGGTCCTCGCATATCCGGTCGATCTTCAAGTACGTCTGGACGATCACCACTTATTACCTCATCTTGGTTGTATAGCCCAATCAAGGCATCAGTAATCATCCAAATGATGTGAAGACCTCCGGTCTTAAACCACCGTCTTCATCGTCGACTTATCACTGAATCAGTTATTCAGAATGGGTATAAACCCGGCCTTTCCAAATAACTTGCATATATAATAAAAAAGTGTTACACAAACACAGCATACGCCTCATTCCAATCCAGAATATTCGTTTATTCAAATATTCACATTCTTAGGGAAAGGTTCCTATAAATTTTATCAAAGATAAATTCTTTAAAATTTATTCTTTAATCTTCCTTTGGATCATTTCAAACCATATTAAGGTTTTCCAAACTAGTCGGGATTAACGCACCTTATCGAAGTAATCATTTATTTCATTTCCCAATCCCAACCTATTCATCCTAAGGAACAAAACTAGTAATACTCCATATCTAACACCACGGTCTTATCGGTAAAGTTAATTGCCATTTCCCGATCAAATCTAGTTAAAGATTTAAATATCCCTAGGAGCAAAACTGGCAATACTCCATTCTCGATTATTTCCCAAATTTGATAATTTAAATTATCACATTCCCTTTTAAATCTAATTAAAGATTCATTAAAACCCCACTTAGTTTTAATCTTCCCAAAAATTGATATTAATGATTATTTAACATTGGAAACACAAACATGTCGTATTGATAATCTACACCGTACTATTGATTTCTGCCAATGTATAACCTCTATGCTCGTACGTCTCAGAAAAGGGTGTTAAGCAAGAGAATAAATTCTCCGCCACCAAACAGATATATATTTAGCACAGATCAACCATACAGTTCGAAATACAATGACAGACATGTAATCCTTTCTTTAACTGGGATAAAGAACTAATGTCATTTAAAACACAGTTCACGATAAACCCAAATCACATTCCATTAATTATGGAATCTTCACGGAAAAAAAATCAAATTTACAATCGATATCAATTTTTGCATCCGACTAATAATATGAATGGAATATTGGCAAAGCCTTTTAAATTCCATATGTATTAACAATCTTCCTCCATAGAAGTTCACTTTTATTATTATCAATCGAATTCCATTCAATTCCAATTTAATATATTAATTTGGAAAAATTTACATTGGAAAATTCCCGTTAAATCTTAATAAAAAGATTAATAAATTCCAAATCACATTTCACTATAAATCAGGTTAAAGAATGAATGTCGTTAAAAACACAATTCACGATAAACCCAATTCACATTCCATTTTATTCCAATTCAATGTTAATTAACTGGAAACACCAAAAATCTTAATTAAAAGATTTATTCTTTTCACACGGGGTTCAAGAACAGTGTTATTTAAGACACAATTCATGACAAACCCAAAATCCAGTTTTATATCAAATATAAGGCTGTGAATAGAAATTATACCAGCTTATATTTAATATCAAATTATAAACCAAAAAATATTGTTTTGAAATAACGATATTAAATATATCTTCCAAATTTCCATACCAATATCTGTATAATCCTGAATCCAACATCGAAATGTTCCGACGATAATTTCGATTCAAATCCATTCCAATTCATATACTAGAAATTCTGGTTATTTTTAAAACCATTTCAAATCCAATTTATTTATTTAAAAATACTGGTTTATAATTTTAGTTCATAACTAGTTCATTTCGATAAAAAAAATATTTTATCTTATCAAATATGGAATTTTTCATCCCAATTCTTTCCAAATCATTTATTATGATTTTATACAAATCATTAATATTTTTAAAATTTTTATCAAGGCCCGTACAGTTGATTTTCGTAAACGGCCATCAAACTGCACTTACAACGACCTTTTCCAAATTGGATTTGGAAATGATTCCAAATCCAGCCGTTAGATTTCAAATCACTTGTATTCTTTGGAAAGCTCTTTTCGATATGAACCCAACGGTTCCGGTTTTAGGAGAATCCGACGGTCGGATCTCCCGTAATGTCTGTTCGAAGTCAGTGGTCGAAATTCGCGAACTTCCATAGCGTGGCGCGTTCTATTCAGGCCATTAAATATATATAATATATATATTATATATATTTCGTCGATTTCCTTTCAAAACATATTTTATAAATCGTTTTAAAATTCGTCTAAATATGGTTTCAACTTCATATTCAATTTTAAATCAAAATTGAATATTCTATATCATTAATATATAAATGATAATATTTTAAAAATATCAGATTTTGAAATAATTCCTTTTCGATATTCATTATAAAAATGAATAAAATCGATATAAATACCATTCACGTCAAAATGGCATTAATCTAATCAACACGGCTTTATATATTTAAATATATTCGTGTCCATCCCAAATCGGACATCAAAATAAGATTTTGATCTTTCGCTGAATATTATTTTAAAATATTCATCATTTTAAAATAATCCGTATTTTAAAATATTCATTCTTTCTGAACTGGAATCAGAGACAGTCAATTACCATATAATGTGATTTATATGGATTTCATACACACATGTACACAATAATAATCAAACACAGTCAACTATCATCCAGAGTGCATTACACAACTGCATAAGCGTTAAATACGAATAATCAACGCTTATAACAGTCTGTCAACCAATCGATTGACATACAACTAAATATTGAGATTAGTGTATGTCCAATATCATCCCAATATCCGTGTGGGGTTTTCAAACAACAAACACCGATTAATATTCGTACAGTTAGGCAATGTGTAAAATATATCATCCCAATCAATTTCAGTCAAATGTGTGTACATAAACAAATCGTCCGATTTGTAAATGAATATTAATTTTAATTATATACACATTAAAAATTATATTTTTAACTATAAAATATCTATTCGACACATGAATATATTATTGATTCAATTTCATATCACAATCAATTTTCACAACACAATCAAATCAAACAAGTCATCCATGGTTTGTGGACGACGGGTGTCGGTTGCTGCTAAGCACTGTCTGCATCCTAGTATATATTTTAACTAGAAAATAAAATTAAAGTGAGAAGTTCTCACCTTTAAGATCCACTCCTCCATTCTTTATTTCTGATTGGTTTCGATTCGGATTCGTTTCCTGCACGTTGTGTCCTACGCCGTGTTTTCAACGAAATCTGTTTCACACAGTTTATAATAAAAATCATATTTTTAATTCGCTACTTATATAAAAATAATATTTTTATATTCTGAAAAATCATATCTTTTCCTTTTCAAAAATCTAATCATTTTGTTATTTTAAAATTTCCCTTTTTAGAAAAATCTCGTCTTTACAATTTTAAAAATCGAATCTTTACTATTTTAAAAATCGAATCTTTTTATTTTATAAATCGAATCTTTTTCTATATAAAATCAAATTTTCTTCGCTATTGTATATAAATAAAAACCTTTTTTTAACCATGCCTTTTAACTAAACTAAACAACTTATTTTAAATAAACTAAAATAAAAAATTACATCTATCAAAGAGAGGGGGGGCTATTGTTGTTGAACTGCGAGAGGGGGTGCGCCACATGCTGGAGGGTCGGCGGCAGGCCAATGGGGCGGCGGCGGCTGTTCTGGTTGTGGCAGCGGTTTAAATCGATTGGGGGAAATATGGGTCGTGGATTTAAAGAGCAGAGGGATGAGAGAGAGCGATGGGGGAGGGAGGGGTTCGCCCGGAAGGGCGGCGGCGGTGGCCCCCCGACGGCGCGGCGACGGAGAAAGTTGAGCGACGAGGGGGTTGGGGCTTCAAAACGATGGGTTTTTATTTGGGGGCTCGAATTTTTTTGTTCTGAGAGACCTAGGGTTTTTAAGTCCTTTATATATAATTTATTTATTTAATTAATTCCAAAATGTGTATTTCACATTCGAACTCTAAACGAGGCCCAATGACTATCGCCTCGAACTAAATACCCTCATTCCGAAAGCAATGAGATATGCCCCGTAAGCCAATTCGACTGTTTCTTTAGGTTTTCTCTAAATTTAAAATATAAATCAATATATTTTAAATTTAAACATACATTTTAATTTACCGGGGCCACATACAGACTCCAAAAATTTTAGAAAAATAAATCTGGCTACGTTTTGATGATACGGTCCTAACAAAACAAATTTCGTCGAATTTGGAGACCGTTTGAAAAACGGTCATTTTTCAGCCGATTAAATTCAAACTAAAATTACCAAACACATTTAAATTCGCCACGCTCACATATTGATTCCAAAAATTATGAAAATTGGAATCTAGCAATAATTTGACATCTCGGATCCAACAAAAGAAATTTCATCGAAAACGGAGGTCATTTGCAAAATTACCATTTTTAAGGGCTATATTTTCATAGCGACTATTCTTAATTTTCAACTAGGCATAACTTTTTATTCCCGCTATGAAATTTCAATTTTTCAGAATCATTGGAAAGATATTTTCAAATGGATTCTAATATTTCTGGTTTTACCAAAATCTGGTTTATTTTGAATCATGTACATTCATTTGAAACTTGAAATCAAATTTTCAAACTACCGCGCCATATTCCAGTTCCTTTTATAATTAAAATAAATATTTATATTCTAATTTTGATTTACATAAATATATACGTTCTAACATTATTCAAAATAAATTTCTAGTCGTTATTATTTTAAAATAAATCATTTTAAATACTCAAAATTCATTAAAATTGCCAAAACAAAAATTTTAAATTGGTTCTTATTTTCCGGGTTGTTACAATTTATTTATTATTAATTAAGTTTATAATTAATTATTGATATTTTTTATAAAGTAAATTCTTATGTCAAGAAGATTTATAAGCAGACGAACAGAAATTAACCTAATGGTTAAGAGTCGGAAAAATGTTTGTTAAGAAAAATTAAATGGATTTTTTTAATTAATTACATTATTAATTAATTTCGAGTGTGAATTAATTGGAATCAGTTAACGAGATAAACGTGTTTTGGTTTGACTAAGTCAACCGTTTTGAACTTAGAATAATTATTAAATTAATTAGTTTTGAATTAATCTAATGAAATAGTTTACGAATATTTGTATAATTTTAATAAGATTTTAAAAAGAATATTTACTATTTATTTTAGTTAATTAAGAAATTTACTACTGCTACTATAGTTAATGATTTAATAAATTATTATTTTAATTAATAATAATTTAGGAGATTACTTTTTAATTGGAATTCATTTATAAAGTGACTGAAGTTGAAATGAAATCGAATTGAATGCTAAAAGAAGTTATGAACGAGTTTTTTTATTAAAACCCGAGTTTTTATAATAAAGTTATAAAAGGAATTTAAGCAATAGCTTAAATTAATGTTGACTTAATGTTTGAATTAATAAAAAGTAAATTGAGAATAAAAGGGTTTTAAATTAAACCAGAATTCTATAAACGAAGTTTATAAAAAGGAGACGAGGTGTTAAATCGCTAGTTTTAAATTAACGTTTCTTAATAATTGAATTAAGTAAAATTAGGAATTTGAAATAAGAATTTCAAAGCGGGAAAGGGTTGAATTAATAAGAAAAAGGGTTGTTGAAAGTTAATTTGGTAAAGAAGTGAGTAATAGCATATTGTAACAAAAATCCGAGGTGTAAAACGAATTGTTTAAAGAAGGTTAAAAGGTGATGTTTTTAATAAGCAATTACTTAAGGAATTAAGAAATAATGGTCATGTTCGAAAAGGAGATTTCCAAAAGTAAGAAGGTTTAATAAAACCGTATTTTAAACAAAATAGTTAAATGATATTTGTTTTTGATATTAAAATGAAATACGGGTTTTAATTACAACTCATATCTATCTTAAGATAAGAATGGTGTTAATCAAGGTCTGAGAGATAAATAAATACCCCAACTTGAATGACTTTAGGATTATCTGAGGATGATATTAGGTTGTAATGGGAAGAGGTTAAGAATAATTTATTATTTCCATATGTGAAATAATAACACAATGTTAATCGTAGGATTTGAGAATATTGAGATTTCCAAAGTAATGGAAATACAAAGATTGGGAATATTTATAATGAGATTTCCAAAAGTAATGAAAATAGGAAGATTTGATATATATATAACGAAAGTTCCAAAAGTAAAAGGAAATAAAAAGGTTAAGTTTTGAAATTAGTTTATTCTGAAAGAATAGAAACTGGATATTATTTCAAGTAACAATGTTTTACGTGAAATTTGTTAAAACAAGGGTTGGGATTATATATATGATTTAATTCTAAAGTATTTGAAATAGTTTTGAAAATAATCTTATGTTAAATAAGAGGTAAATACTATGTTACAAATATTGAAATATTAAAAGTTTAATTAACTATTCGTTAATTTTAAAGGCCAAGTAATGTTGAGTACTGAATCGGTGAGCTCATTTTATTCTCATGATTATTTATTTAGTTAAGTAACCGACTATCAAATCTGGCCAATACGATTGTTGGTACAGAAAGACCGGGATTGAATTTATATTCGATAGCCATTCCTTCCACCAAATATGTAGAAGATGATTATTGAAGATGGAGTAATTGAAGACCATTGATCTTCATGAGCAGAAGATCTAGCTGTTGAATTTCTCTGGTTTAGCGGCCAAAGATATTTCGAAAGTGATTCTATCGTGATTGGAATCCACGGATTATAAGGACTAATCGCTACTGTTCTTTGGGGTGATACCTATATAGGATGTGGTAGGAGAGTGTCGTCGGTTCATCATGTTCCTTGATGACTTTTACGGATGGATGTCTGACCAAGTATTTCAAAAAGAATCACGTACGTTGATTTCTTCAAACATACCATAGTTGATGGCAAAGAATGGCCGTTCTTTTAGCTTATCAACTAGAGTATTTTTGTGGACGTCAATTAGTAATAAATGATGGATCTGACGATGTGACATTCAAAGTGAATGATGATATAATGTTATAAAGGAAACTATGACCTCAGGCCTTATCAACTGGGAAATGGTTAAAATCGGGTAGGTCGCATGGCTATGTGGGTCGCACCCATCAAAGGGGTATATCATTACCTGATCTGGAGAAATCAAATGCCTTCAGTTGTCCCTTTATTTTATTTATATACTATCAGTTCGGTTGGCTGGCCCTAACCGTGGTGATGATATATTCGGTGCTCTCAATCGAAGTGAGGGGCCGGTCCTGTTTAGCCTGGGTTGCAAGATGTTCTTGTTGAACCCCAGTGTATTCATCTCTGGAGTTACATTGTCGTAAAGGTGGCTGTCCAAACCTTGCCATGAAAATCCATTCTCCAGTAAGCGCCCAAGGTTTTGATTGTATACTATGTGTGTACAGTGTGAGATGCAAGCATTTTGTTAGATTGATATTTATTGGTATTTAGACATTATTGTAATATCAGAAAAGATATCGTTTTAAAAAATGTTTTGGGTTATCGTAAGGTATAAACCGTCTGTATTTATGTTTGGATTTGGCCTTACGATTACCCTTTTCTTTCAAAATGATTTGGACTTTAAAATTAAGTTAGATGATACCTTTAAACTTAGTGGTTTTTCTCACTCTGGTTCACTAGACAGGCCCGGTGTTTGTAGTGCTTAGGCTAGACCAGGTTGTTCATGTTTAGGCTATCGGATATGGAACGGTCTAGAGACGAGCTGGAGAAGTCCAAACGTATGATATTTGGTATTTATTCAGCTGTGTGTTGTATGTGAGGACAGATTATTATAACTGTCCAGATGTGTGATGTACTCAGATGATTGTAAGTACATATTTTCAAGCTCTCAATAAAATTTATTTTTATACTATAATTTTGTTCCACTATGATGTGAGACTCTGTGTTATGCTGGTTCTTCTTCTATTCTAATATTTCTTTCTTTCTTATCTCACCCGCTAACTTCTTTCTAATAACATTCCTATGTTATCAATGCTTGAATGTTCGACATGGTGTTTTTGTGTCGATTTTCAGGGTTGAAAACCCGTGTTCGTTAAAAAAGTATTTGTCGTTATTCTGCTTATAGTAATAGTCCGATAGGGGAATTCATACCGATTATAAGCTGATATGATTTCCGTGAAAATTTCATTCAAAATGAAAGCATGATTTTGGGTTTATTGTTAACAATGCCTTAAATAACTTTTGTTCTTTAACCCATGTAAAGGAAAAGGCGAATTTCCAAGTTATGTCAAAGAGTAATCTTTATAAATTTGATTATAAAGATTTAATGAAAGAATTTTCCCTAGCAAACGATAATAGGAACAAAATATGAGTTTCGCTTAAAAGAAGATAAGATGTGCGTAATGATAAGATTAAGAAATTGCAAATATGATCGGGCTAGAGATATTGTAACAACTCAGAATTTTGACAATAGGAATTAATTTTTAGAATTCAAAAATAAGGATTTTTGCAAATGATGGAATTTGACCACAAAACATTAACCGATGCATTCATCTTAGAATTCTGGTTAACTTTCATGTTTGAAGTTTCGCAAATGGAGTTCGTATGAAAAAGTTATGGATGAAATATGATAACAGACGGAAAATAAATAAACCATAATTTTTATATATATTATACCATATTTAACCACCATCACTGGAAGATTGGCGACCTGGTGGTTGACCCTTAGCAGTTGACCTACGCCTAGTGACGACTAAGGTTAAAGGGTTTAGTTTATATTATATTATCGAACAGATGGAAGGATATAAATTAAAATAAATCTAACGGTTCATGTCCAATTACACTCCTATAAATAAAGGGGTAAGGCCTCACTCTTTACCGTAAATCTGAAGGTAGCAGCGTAGCTCTTCCATTCACCTTGCTCTTCAAAACAATTCTTAATCAATAATTATACTCATATGCAATCCATCAAATATAAATCATATAGATTAGAAAGCGGTTATTAGATCTAAATGGAAAAGAGTATGGATTGACGTCTAAGCTGTTCTACATTAGATCATCCCCTCTCTATTTATTTTCTTGCAAATATACAGATCTGAAAGTATCCCCTTTTCGGAATAATTGTAGATCTGTAAGAATTTGGGAATTGTAGGCCTAAAAGATTTTCTAGATTTCAGATTTGGATGCTTTCACGTGAGAGCGAAATTAATACACAAAGTTATAATAACCTACTTATCTCATTTGAATTAGATCTCAAAATATATACCTAAAATCATCGGCTCTATTTATAATATTGTTGACTTTGAAATGACACCTATCAGATCTGTATATAAATATTCGTCAAAACCTGAAAGTATAAGCCTATGGTTATGAATAATATCATTTGTAGGTTTATCTAATTGTTATACATATTCCCTACAATTATTTTAGATAACATATTGTGGTTGTTGCAAAACACTACAGATCTAGAAATCAGTCCCAATAAACACTGTTAGATGTAGCATATTCCAGATCTCTAGTTTCTATGCTAATTTATGAATTATATGATTTTGATTAAAAAGACACTGTGGTGAATTATGTGACTTTGATTTAAAAAGAAATAAACCTGTTTGTATTCAATGTTGCTGTGGTTTTGGCTTAGTTGTTGTAACTATGTTATTATTTCCTTTTTGAACAAAAGGACATTATTTTGAAACCCACAAGAAGTGTAATAAAAAATCAAAAAGGAGAATTTTTTTGCAAATGAATGTATAAATATAAATATACATATTTGTGCATAGTTTGCATCAACTATTTCAAAATATATAAAAACATATATATATATATATATATATATATATATATATATTTCTTGTGATTTTGAAATATGTCTATTCCATTAATCAAGCATAATTTACAAAAATTATAACTAATGGTATTTTTGTAAGATTTGGAAGCTTTTGGCAAGATTGAATGCAAAAAGGAATGTTTGGTTATTAATTAAACCAAATAATTAATTTGAAAATAAATAATAATAAAGAAAGACAATTACATTGACCACACAAAAATATAAATATAAATATAAATATATACACATTATCCTTTCGAATCTAAGTAAAACGACAAAATATACATTATGTTGAATATTTGAATGATTGAATGGTATTCAATTATGGAATTATACATGTAAAGGTAATCCATATTGAATTAACATAATTGTGCTGACCATTGTAGCAATTAATATAGTTGATTGAAATAGGGCCGCAAAAAAAAAAACAGTTGTAACCTATGTTGATTTTGGGAAAAATGACTTTAATTTGGAAATTTAGTCCAATGATTACAATTCCTAAATTGATTAGAATAAATGTTGTAAACCCCAGTTAGGAAATTTAGCCACATCAAGATACGAGGTTAGGATCAACTTGTGGTAGAAGTCTGTTTGGAACCGACCAACAAATCCAGCATCCACAAGGGGTCAGCTTAATGTGAGGGGTCTGATGCACACACACACACACACACACACACACACATATATATATATATATAATAGATAGTAAATCAATAAATAAAAATTAGTAACATTTGTTGGTGGTACAACAAACATATATTTCGGGACTGATAAGGTAAGGGTATTCATTGTCAATTAATGTCTTAGGAAAATTATGGTCGTTAGGCTCATAAATGACATTAATTGTAATTAATGGTAATAGAAGGAAATTAAAGGTTAATTATGACCTTAGGAAAATATGACCGCATGGTTATAAAGAGCAATTAACATATGAATAGAAATAGATGAAATAAAAAAGGATAAAACGTATATTAATGATGTGAAATATTATTTACCATAGGAACCCGTGATGATAGATACTTGGTGTAGGTATAGTATTACTGTTAAGTGAAACTAAATGGGAAAGACTCGGTAACGTAGCATACTTCATTCTCATAAGAAGAGGTATTAAAGGCTAACGGGGTACGAACTTAATAATCTTCATGTATAGTCCGTTGGTCTTAAGTGGCTCGGGTAGAGAAGTCCACTCGGGAGTAGGTCTTTCAGTTTAGGGGTATTAAGTGGCATGTGTGTGTGGGGCCTACCCAAACCTGAAAACTAAAAGCATTAGATATAGATACCTAACCTATGGGAAGTAGTAATGACTAAGGAGATTATCCAATAAGGTTAGCTAGATGGTATAGCGAGCGATAAAGTATCATTCTCACCTTACCCAGGGTATGTGTTAATGCATGAATGACGAAACCCTTACTAGTAGGGCCCTGTAGCTAGTGCCCTTTGGTTTATGTTAACATTGAATAAATCATCGAGGAATATTAAGTGACCAATAGGTCAGCCTAGGGTCTTAAGTGATCGGGAGAATCCACCCTTTATATCATTAATAGTGAGGCATAAAATAATAAAGGATGAGTGACTGGAAATATATATATAAACTTCATAATTAGGGGTCCACCCTCGATTAAATAACTATCCATGTTCTGGTATAAAGGCTTCATAAATATATGCGTAAAATTCTATCTCGGTGTTATGTTTTGGGAAATCTACCTTGGGAAGTGTAGTTAAAGTCGTATGTAATCATATCGACAAGGTCGGGCTAGAATCACTGATCTTGGTAGGCATACATCTTGGGTTATACCAAACGGGACACATCTGTGTATTATAATCTGTATTGTACATTTCCCATTCACTAGAACCTTGCTGTTCTGACCACCTCCTCAGTACAACCTCCCAAGTTTCTAGAGAAGGTCTAGTTCTCATAGGTGTTTAGGTTTGGCTTTCGGTTCTCGATCTCTCTCATGCTCGGTATTAGCAAAGTGACTTACTTTGAAAAGGTGGTTACTTGAGTTAATACTAGTTTATCCTATTATCGTACTTTGATTATGTTCATGCTCATTTATTTGCAAGTACCAGATTTACACGCTCCATGCTTGGATGTGTTCGAGTTTCGATTTTGTCGAAATTTATGCATAGAAAAGGGTAGGATGTTACATTTAGTATCAGAGCATAGGTTAGACGATCAAAAGAATCGGTTAAATTAGGATTCATGAGAGAACGCAATTCCATTTTATTTTTTTTATTTTCTTCGTCTCTCTTATTTGACTTTAATTTATTTTGATGATGAATTTAGTCGTGGGCCTAATTATACAAAATGGGCTTTAAGAGACTAAGAGTTGAAATATGCTGAGTTCAGCTTTCTAGCCAATTCTATCTTACCCCACGGTACGTTGGCGATCTCGTCGCGAAGAGCATGAGGACGAGATATGGTGGATTCTATTGATTCGGGTTTGGAGACTAGAGAAAAATGTAGCTACAACCAAGATTGTCGCGATTTCGGGTTTTTGGTTTAGTTGGTAGTTCTGGTTAAGACCATTGTTCAATCCAAAATGGGAAAGGTTCACGGTAGTATGTCGTATCAATCGGAAATATAATTACGAGCTATACGCATCCGTTACTTCGTTGAATTTCCAAATGTACCTTTGTTGAAAATATTCATTTGAGTTCTTGGCCTTGTATTCATAGAAATTTATTTTTAAAACTATTTAGAAAAGTAAATTGGGTTTCAAAGGTTTTGAATTACGGTTTCAGAAAATGGTTTTATAAAAGCCTAGTTTTATAAAGGTATGATTTTTAAATTTCATCTATTTGTGTTTCAAAATTATTTGGGATTTGTGTAATTTTAATAATTATCCATCCCTTGTGATTTTTAGTGTTCCCCTCTATTTTATATAGGTTGGACGATTTATTGAAATTATCACAATTAACCCTTAAGATTTTAAGCTCCGACATTTTTTGACACGAAAAGTTTTCCATGTTGTGATATAAATTGGAATATAAATAATAATAACAAAATTGGATTTATAAATACGAACCATTAGTAATAAATACCAATTTTGGAAAGTTCTAAATTTTCCTTCGAAAAGCTAAGGAAAATCCTTTATCCTGATTTTTGGGGTAATTGATTTCAAGAATCATTTGTTTGTTTGCCAGCTAGGTAAGGAGAAAATCTGTTTTAATTTAATTACGAATTTCTAGTTGAATTATTTTGGAATTTGTTTGCTTTGTGGTCGCGACATCGTTGTTGAGACGACTTTGAATCTTTGGAGACGGTTCGAAGTTGGACTGCGGTCTTTGATACCGTCGTGAGGAGGACAATTATTTTTCGGATTGCGTCGAATCTTAAAAGATGACGTTGGACGATTAGTATTTTAATCCGATCTAATAGGTTTAGGGTTCAACCTTTTCCCAAAACCCATTTGGCATTTGACCGTTTAGTGTTATACCCAGGATGGTCAACTTGTTGATAAGTTTTGGTATAACTTAGACCTAGGACTCAACCATCAAAGTTGCATCCAAACCAGCCCCTTAACTTCTTTCTTTCATCCTTCTTTCCTTATCTAGCCGAACCATATCTCTATTCTTCTTCTCTTTCTTTGGCATCGCCTCGCCTCCTCCTTTTTCGTGCTTGTTTGTGCATTAGATCTTGCTTCACTAGTACTTCAACATCTAATTTTTTTTCCTCTTCAACTATCTCTTAGTTCATACTACCTACTTGCACTACCTGATTTTTATAGTACCATTTAAGTATCATCCTTTGGGAGAGATCATTTGGTTAGATCGGAATGAGCAAAAGGTCTCACCGTTTTAGTGCTAAGAAAATTTGTCATGGCAGTTGGACTTGCACCGGTCCATTGCTTCGTGATCTTAAAATAGGATTGTTGTCCGTGCTGCATCCGCCTTTGTTATATCTTGTTGGAACAGATTTTATGAGGGCGATGTTCATTTCAGAGATGAAGATTAGGCTATCTTTAGATGATTTTTCTTAGGAGAATCTCGATGAGAATTTAGAGGAACCCGTGTTTTATGCAAACTTGAATGGTCTTTTGTTTGACCGGCTTCGGGGATTTTGCAGCAGATCTCTTTTCTTAATGTCGGGTTTTGAGTTCGGGAACCTATGTTCGAAGTGCCCATGTAGATATGTCACCCATTTAACACATCGTTCTATAAATGGGTAGTTATGGCTAGATTTGTCTCGTGATGCGGAAATTAATCTTTTGCTTGAGCGATGGCATAACCATCATTTAGTTTTGCATCATATTTGATTTAGATTGTTGCTTTCTGCAATTTCCCCTACCCATTTTTCTTTAGGCAATATTGGGTGGATTTCCATGAGAATTAGTTTTGTGGTAGGTTTCTTTTCTCATCGCAAATTCTCTCTTAGTAGAGGTGGTGATGTGGGAACCTCCAACAACACAATAGTGTTTGTAACACAAGATTGATCATTTTGCTGCCATGAAATGGTTAATTAAAGATAATAAAAATTTGTTTGAGCTCCACCATGGAGCGGTACATCTCGTTGTTTATAGCCATTGTTTTGGGATTTTCGTTGTTGTTGTTTTGTCGTCGTCATTGTGGTTTCCCTTTCTAGCATTGGGTTCTTGGCTTTATGGTGATTCATGCTTGTAACTATTAGTTTTGTTTAAATCGCACGACTCTAGTTAATGAGATTTCTATGTTTGAAATTGTTTATGTCATTCTTTATTTGAATGAAATCTCATCTAAACTAGCATTTGTCTTAGAGATAGAAAAAATAGAATTATATGTTGAAATAATTTTAGCAAAGGATCAGTTTTGCTTTATTTTCATCATGGGTATAGAAATAAATTATTGTTTCTTATTAAGCTAAAATTGATTTTGGTCTTTTGTGTGTGATTTCATTTTTTGGCATTTTTGCGTAACTGACTTCCTACTTCGCCAACATGTGACCAGAATCGTTTAAGTTTCAACAAAATACATTTTTGAAACTTTTACAAATTTTTGTTTGAAAAAAAGAAGAAGCTTTTATCATTTTCAAACTTTTTACTGAATTACTTTCTTTTATTTTGATTCACGCGAAAACACAATAAATTTGAATACAGCAATTTATGCATAATTAAACAGTTGTTTTACATTAAAATGGATGATTTGTGTGGCGCAAAGTGCACGTTACCGAAATTCTGATTTTTATACGAATCACATATGGGAAGTAAACGGCATTGAAAAGAAATTTTCTTAATAAATATAATAAGTTTTAAGTCGGAAAGTTATTTTTATGAAAAATTTCGATTTTTGGTCACATGAATAGGGCAAGGAAGACATTTGTATGGTTTGCGTGCACGTTTTAGCGGTGTAGTAAGATTGACAATACAATAAAAATGATAACGACAACAAGGAAAAGGTTGTTTGAGCCTTGGAAACGTGGTTTCCATACCTTGTCAATGATGCACGTGAGTTGCTAATTAACCTGTTTTACGTTTTAGAGCTTGTTTTAAACCTTCTTTACAGTCTACAGATGGAAACTTTTGGAGTATTTTGGATAACTAAGGTGAAGATTTCCACTAAAGGGTGGTAAATGAATATTTATAAGCGGAGGTAACATTGAAATTCTTTGCTTTTATTTCCTTTTTCTGGTTTAGGAGAAATTTAATAGGAAACGATTAGATTGTGTGACGTTTTGGATGGTAGGGTTTGGATGCAAAATTGGTTGCTTCACACTTCTATTCATAGTTGTGTGAAAGTTATGAATGAATTTTTTTTAAAATTTGCACTCATATACAACTACAGTATATTTAGAATGTTTTGCATCATGTTTTCAAAAGTGTTATTAAAAATTTAATGCATACATATAGGAGGATCCGACCTAGAATCATCTTGCATACATGTTTTATGGTTGAAACTACCATGCACATATACACATGATTGCAAAGTGGATGTACATAAATTGGTTGTGTAGAATAGGACAGTAGGTGTCAGAATTTCGAGATGAAATTCCTTTTAAGGAGGGAAGAATGTAATAATCCAGAATTTTTTCAATAGGAATTAATTATTAAAATTTCAAAAGGAAAATTTTCTACAAAGATGGAACTTGACCAGGAAACTTTAACTGATGCGTTTGTCTCGGAATTCTGGTCAACTTTCATGTTTGGAGTTTCGCGAACGAAGTCCATATGAAAAGTTACGGACGAAATACGATAATGGACAGAAAATAAATAAACCATAATATTTACATATATTATACCATATTTAACTATCCTCGCTGGGTGGTTGGCAATCAGGGCAGTCAACCCTAAAAGTTGACCTACTAGGCGCCAGAGCGCCCAGTGATGGCTAGGTTAAGGTTATATTATATTGTATTATCAAACAGATGGATGGATATAAATTAAAATAAATCTAACAGTTCATGGCCAATTCCACTCCTATAAATAAAGGGGTAAGGTCTCACTCTTTTCTATAAATCTGTAGGCAGCAGCGAAGCTCTTCCATTTCCCTTTCTCTTTAAATAAAATTCTTACTGTAAAATTATATTCATATACAACCCATCAAATATAAATCATATAAATTAGAAAGGGATAATCAGATCTAAATTGAAAAGAGTATGGATTAACATCTAACTTTGTAACACCCCATATTTTTAAGATGATAAAATAAGGACAACTTAATTAAATATTCAGGATTAAGCAAAACGGACTGCTCCATTGTGTCCATCTCGAAATTCTGGTCAAGATAGACACCTGGTTTGTGTAAAACGAACACCGTGTGAAGAAGTTATGAGCATTAGAAGTTTGTATACATATAAGGAGCTTATATGTATATATGTATTAAATAAATATATCCAGAAAATTCGAAAATCAGTTCAAAAATCAAAATGTTAGTCAGAATAGTTCGAAGGGAAAATGGACCGTTGGGGGTCGACCTAGGGGTCGACCCACCAACAGGGGTGTCAACCTAAGGGTCGACCCACCAGAGGATCCAGAAAGTTCTTCTGACGTGTTCGGTTCTGATATCTTAAATTTTGATCTGAGGGTCCTACTTCCTCCGCTGCTCCTATAAGTAAGACCCTAGACCTAACCCTAAATCTCATAATTCGATATTTATGCCGGAGCTCTGCCATTACACTCTCTCTCTCTCTCTTCTCAAATTAATTCTGAAAATTGAAATACTCACCTAGGAAAAATATGAATTCAGATCTGGAAGAGAGAATCAACATAAAAAAAAAAGATTATTGAATCATGAAAGCAAGGTAAACTTCTTGATCCAATCTATTCAATTCTTTCTATTTCTTTCCCTACTCTTTTAAGAAAATAGTCGATCCATGTTATTAGGTTTCAAATCAAATTAAAGGGGAAAAGAAAACCATAGATGATAGAATGGATCAGATCCAAAATTTGGGAAAAGCATGAAAGGTGAGTGGGTTTAAACTATAGTCTTCAGATAATGTTATGACTATCGTTTAGCATTCCCCTTTCAATAAATTGTGGAATTACCAGTTTAATTATAAATCGCCGTTATAACAAGTTGAGACATTAATATGAATAGGTTAGGAAATTCATACGTTGAATCTATTAAATTGGTGGAATGTTTAGCATGATATAACGTCAAATTGTTAATATAAATAATTCATATATTGAATCAGTTGAAATGTTGGAATGTTTACATGTTATAATATTAATTTGAACATGTGGGAAAAATTCATATATTGGATTTGTTGGAGTGCTAAAAAGTTTACATTTAAATTTGTCCCAATTATATATAGGGAATAATTGAAGTAAGTATATGACTATATGGATTCATGTTAACATAGAATCGAATAAATATGGGTTTGGGGCATCTACCAAATTATGTTTAAAGATCTTAAATTGGATCATAAGTATAGAAAAATGATTTGGGCGCAAATGGGATAATATGTAAAATATGAATTCGCATAATTCGAATAATATGAATTTAGACATATAACCCATCATGAATATACTTCGGTAAATGGGCATTAACACCTATAAACGCATAGGTTTAAATAATTGATTAATAATGAATGCCTAGTATTACAAATAGACATTGTAATTGCACTTAGGACACGAGGTTAGGTTGCATTAGTGATGGAAGCCTGCCCGGACCCGACTGGCGTATCCAACAGCCACTAATGGTGAACCTAATGTGAGAGGTCTAAGTGCGCAAATACAAGATGGACTATGACACTTGGTTAAGCCCAACTTGTGGAAGAAGTCTGCCTGGAACCGATCGGCTTATCCAGCATCCACAAGTTGTAGGCCTAATGTGGGAGGTCTAGCCCATTATTAACAATAAATGGACATGGTAATGAATTGGACTACTTAACCTAATCTAATCCATAGGGATTGTTTAAATATGAACTAAAGTTAGGGTTAAGTAAAAATTGGTTGGACAGTGGGTAGGCTAGGTAAATCTAAGGGGGTGGGTAATATTTACATATAGGCCGGCAAACTTGCCCGATAAGGTTCCGTAATTAAAGACACCTAGTGGTATACATAACCGGTAGAAATAATAAAGTTATGTAATTAAAGGCATCTTTTAGGGTAAGCATAAATTGTAGAAATGATAATCACCTATTATAAATAAATAAAGTTAATGAAAATGTTGTATAATAAGTAGACTTGTCCTAGGGACAAGTGATGATTATAACTAAGGTTATAATAAACTAATAAGAAATGGGATAATTGAGGAAATGAGATAAGGGACACTTAATTGTAAATTAAGTAATCAATAAATGGGGAAAGCCAGAAACCAGTTGAGAAAAGGGGAAAAATATATGAAATAAAGGAAGTTGTAATTAATAATAAATTACGTAATCTGTAAGCTTGGAAGTTTGAAACCCCATTGATAAGAATGTTTAGGCTTGTCCTAGGGATAAGAGGAAATTATAGCATAGGTTATAATAAACGGGTAGAGAAACTTATTAATGGACCTTAGTTAATGGAACTAAGTTAATAAGTAAACAACTATAAGTTGTATTGACAATGTAAAATGGAATTATGATTAAATCGGAAAGAATGAGGAAAACTTATGGAATGAAATGAGTTATATTTAATCATAAATGGTGAATGACATGTTAACTAGAAAACATATGAATTGGATATACTTAATTACATATTAAGTAAAACATTACTATAATCAACAAGAAGATAAAAAGGGGTTGTGAATTACAGACCTTAGGCCGTAATCTAGAGAATAACATGTTGTGGGCTTATTAATAAACTTAAATGGGTTAAGTTATATAACTGAAATTAATAAGCAAGAGAAACTTGGTAATTTGAAAAAGAATTCAATGAGAATAACCAAGTTAAAAAGAAACCTGATGAGGTAAGGCAAGCGCGTAAAAGAATGTTTAGACATAAAGTCTAATAACATATTAAAGTGAGGTGCTTTAACCAGTCTGCACGTTTGAGGATGAATAACCCAACGGGGTAGATCATCGTGGTGTTATAAGGCATGAAGCGGAGCGCACATTCATCTAATTGTTTCGACGGCTCCGAAGGACTGGAAGAGGAAGCACGTGGCTTCCTAAGGTACGTAAGGTGCTCCAAGTAGTCCTTTGTGCAGCGGCAAATGTCTTAGGCTATGCCCATAGAGGTTGGGTTTGCACGTAACTACTAGGTGGGTGGGCCTTGACTGCAGATGAAGCTATGCAGTCAGAATGTTGTGATGAGGTGACACCAGGGTGGTTCGGCGGTTGCCTCACGAGGAGGCAGAGGGTCACGACCAACAAAGATAGTAAACCATTGGACACCCATCATTGGCAGCCAGTGGGATGCGGAAAGACTAGAGCTAAACCCAAGATACCATTTCACCCTTCACTATCGAGGTAAGGGGTTGAGGGGAGACGCCACATGGATGTTTAGATTGTTTGCATAGGGGCAGTCGATTAACTCTTGTAGTCTTTACTAGTTGAGCGAGGGGCTGAGGTGGGGCCATAGCCACCGTGGAAACAAACCCTAGGGATATCTATATTTGGAGGCTCTTAAAGCGTGCCTGTACAAGTATGGAAAAGCTCCCGACCGAGTTCTGTGTTTCTTGTATCGCCCTGCCATGGAATTCGGTGCACATTAGAGGACGTGCGGTTGAGGCATCGAGCTACAATTGAAGATACGTTTGGTGGACAGTCTAGATACATGCATGTCAGCTCTGGGTGGTGTATCGTAGACTTGTGGGCATTACTCCGGTACGAATTCTGATCCGAACAAAGGTGGCAGTCTGTACGTTTGCATAGAAAAGTAATGAAAAACGTATGTTGTTATATAGAGATATGTACGTCACTATATGGTAGGAGGAGGGACTGCGTATATTTCGATAATGTTACGGTGGAGACCGTGCGAGTGAGGTACCATGGGGTGTACCTTAATATTGGTGGTAGCTAAATATATACGATATTAGGTTAATCCAATGGAAAGTAAATAGGTACGACGTATGTGCGAGCCTTGAGTGATGTTAACCCAAATAACCTAACAAATTAGAAAATATGATTGAATGGTGTATGTAGGATTATCCAAAGTGTATAGTTTAAATCCAATCACCGGTACTTGTTTTCTGACCCCCACCTCACATACTCGGAGATTAGATTTGTGGCAGGGACATGATAGCCTTGGATACTGGTTAGGCAGTATTATTAACACGGTAAGGCTATATTTTGATTACATTATATTTTATCCATTCCGCTGTGAGATACTTTCTAAGCTCTGACATGTTTTATGTCTCTGTCTTTTCTGCAGGATGTCAGAGAAAACCAATCCGAGTTTCGATAGATTGGAATTTTAAAAAAAAATTGGTCTGTCGAAATTGGGGTTGTCACATCTAGTATCGAAGCTTAGGTTTAGGATTCCTATATAAATAGTGAGTGAACATATTTGTAATTTTAAAAAATATAAATATATTATATATATACCTAGATCCATAGAGGAACCCACTAAATAAAAAGAGTATATATGGGATGTTTTTTTTGTACACTAAAGGAATGAAAAAGGAAATTTGAGACCCTTAGGTAATTGGTTGGAAATTGTACAATGTATTTTGTATGGAAGGAAAGTGAATCCCATATGATTAGTATTTTGTTTTAGTGGGTTTGAAAACCTTCTAAATTGGAAAGAGTTAAAAAGAGAAAATGGATTAGGAATATATATAGTTGAGAGAATTGAATTTGGGGAGTGTCTTGGAAAGCCTAGAAGAATTAGAAACCTGCTTTGAGTCTAACCCCATTATTAACTTTTAAGAACTTGAAATTATAAAAGTTTGGGGAAAATGGTTTACGGTGTTTTCAAGTTTTAATCTTAAAAGTTATAAGTTTTAAATTTGTAAAGTATACATATTGGGTTTTTGAAGGAAAATGGGGTATATTTTGTAAATAGTGATTTCTTGCAAAAAATATTATCTAAAGTAAAATTCTCTCAATAGAAGGTGCATAATATAGAGCATGCATAGCTCGTTAGTTTTCTTGTTATATTTCATATAAGAATCTTTAATAAAGAAAGATTTTAAATCTCTATTCTTATGACAAACATTTTTGATAAATTATTTTAAGATAATTTTGTTGGGTGGACAAAATAAGTGCAGGAATTAAGAATAGAGTGGATGTCTGCACCTTGTAGTAAAAGACTAAACCAACTTTATAGGTGAGAACAAGTCACAAACCCAATGGAGAAAATAGATGTCCGTATCTACTCTAGTTCTATGATTTGAAAAAAATGATGATTAACATTTTTAAGATGACATGTTTTTGTGGTTTGGCAAAAGTAAGTTTTCATAAGGAAAATGAAATTTTGACACTTTTGAATTTTTGAAGAAAATTTAAATGAAAAATAAAGGCCAAACCATGTTTTAAAATTATGGAGTAGGTAAGGGTTAGTGCCTAGGAAAGACGGGAAAAGTTTAAGGCTGTAAAGTAAATAGAGAAAATTATCATGGAATAATAGTGAGTTCCCGTAAATGCATAAGCATTGAATAGCCTAGGGTGTTGCTTGAAATAATTATTGGTGCACATCCAGGACAAGTAGTGACTACTAGATAGTAAAGGGCAAGTAAGTGTTTAGATCATATTGCTAATTTCCATGTTAGGGGTAAAACCCGTTACTACATTTCTGTGGGGATCGTTCCGTTATTTTGTTGGGTTGTTAGGTAACACCTAAACCTATCGTGGATCCCATAGTTTGGACTTTCCTGTCTGAGGGGGACATAGTCCCGAGATTCTTGGCCCAAAGTAGTAGCTGTGTAGGGTGTCTGTTCTCCTATTTTAGTTGGAAGACTAGAGGCTTATTTAAATTTAAACTAAGATCAGATGATTAAATAAACTAAGAAAAGAGAAATGATACAACTAAAACGGAAACAGAAAATTCAGTAAAGCAACAAAAATGAAAAATAATGTGAAAAGATGGATAAAGATAAAACTTTCCAAGGTAAGATGAAAAAGGAAAATAGTAAAAAAGAAAATTTTCTTATGTGGGTTGTGCTTGGATAGTAAAATAGGGAATCTTTATAAGTATTTACATAAAAATCCAAGTATAGCTAGAAAAAGGTTGAAAAAGAAAAGCGGGAGATGCGGAGTTTTCTGTTTTCCACCTTTTTTTAACATAAAAAATCGAATGTAGAAAATTTGATTTTGTGAAATTCGAAAAATAAAGTTGGTCGGTAGGATTATGGATGCAACAATGGATGAACTATGCTCTTACTCAATAAGAGTGTGTGAAAATTTGGATGAAAAAGCTCTTTGATTTTCAAAATATTGCATTCATGTAGAACTACCAGTATATTTAGGATGTGAGAATCATATTTTAAAAGGATTTTTGAAAATTTGCATACGCATAGGAGGTACCGCTTAGGCATACATGCATTATTATGTTGTACTTCACTTTGCACAAGTGCACATTGTTGCAAGAATTAGATGCACGCATATTATGTAAGGGGTTAATTGATTTTACCCTTATCAAATTTCGGGGACTAAATTTCCTAAGGGTAGGAGAATGTAACATCCCGTATTTTTAAGATAATAAAATAAGGAAATTTTAATTAAATATTCAGGATGAAGTAAAACGAACTATGCTATTGCGTCCGTCTCGAAATTCTGGTCAAGATAGACACCTCGATTGTGTAAAACGGACATCGTCTGAAGAAGTTATGAGCATTAGAAGTTTGTATACATATAAGGAGCTTATATGTATATATATATATATTAAATAAAGATATCCAGAAAATTCGAAAATCAGTTCAAAAATCAAAATGGCAGGCCGGAAAGTTCGGATGGAAAATGGACCGTCGGGGGTCGACCTGACCCACCAGAGGATCTAGAAAGTTCTAATGATGTGTTAAGTTTTGATATCTTAAATTTTGATCTAAGTGTCTTGGTTCCTATGCTACTCCTATAAATAAGACTTTATACCTAACCCTAAATCTCATAATTAGGTATCTACGCCAGAGCTCTGCCATTACACTCTCTCTTTCTCTCTTCTCAAATCTATTCTGAATATTAAAATACTAGCATAGGAAAATTATGAATTCAGATCTGGAAGAGAGAATCAACATCAACAAAAAAAGGTTATTGGATCATGAAAGCAAAGTAAACTTCTTGATCCAATCTATTCAATTCTTCCTATTTATTTCCCTTCTCTTTTAAATGAAAATAGTCAATCCACGTTATTAGGTTTCAAATCAAATTAAAGGGGAACGGAAAACCATGGATGATAAAATGGATTAGATCCAAAATTTGGGAAAAGCATGAATGGTGAGTGGGTTTAAACTATATTCTTTAGATAATGTTATGACTATTGTTTAGCGTTCGTCTTTCAATAAATTTTGGAATTTCCAGTTTAATTATAAATTGCTGCTATAACAAGTTGAGACATTAATATGAATAGATCGGGAAATTCATATGTTGTATCGATTAAATTGGGGGAATGGTTAGCATGATATAACGTCAAATTGTTAATATGAATAATTCATATATTGAATCAATTGAAAAGTTGGAATGTTTACATGTTATAATATTAATTTGAACATGTAGGGAAAATTCATATATTGGATATGTTGGAGTATAAAAAGTTAACATGTAAATTTGTCCCAATTATATACAGGGAATAATTGAAGTAAGTATATGACTATATGGATTCATGTTAACATAGAATGGAATAAATATGTGTTTGGGGCATCTACCAAATTATGTTTAAAGATCTTAAATTGGATCATAAGTATAGAAAAATGATTTGGGCGCAAATGGGATCATATGTAAAATATGAATTAGCATAATTCGAATAACATGAATTTAGACATATAACCCATCATGAATATAATTGGGTAAATGGGAATAAACTCCTATAAAGGCATAGGTTTAAATAATTGATTAATAATAAATTCCTTGGATTACAACAAGAAATTGTAATTGCAATTAGGACACGAGGTTAGGTTGCATTAGTGGTGGAAGTCTGCCCGAACCTAACATGCATATCCAGCAGCCACTAATGTTGAACCTAATGTGAGAGGTCAAAGTCGCAAATACGAGACGGTCTACGGGACGAGGTTAAGCCCAACTTGTGGAAGAAATCTCCCCGGACCCGATCGACATATCCAACATCCAAAAGTTGTGGCCCTAACGTGGGAGATTTAGCCCATTATAAACCATAAATGGACATGGTAATGAATTGGACTAATTAACCTAATCTGATCCATAGGGATTGTATGAATATGAACTAAAGTTAGGATTAAGTAAAAATTGTTGGACAGTGGGTGAGCTAGGCAAATCTAAGGGGGTGGGTAATATTTACATATAGACTTGCAAACTTAGCCCGTTATGGTTATGTAATTAAAGACACCTAGTGGTATACGTAACTGATAGGAATAATAAAGTTATGTAATTAAATGCACCTTTTATGGTAAGCATAAATTGTATAAATGATAATCACTTATTATAAATAAATAAAGTTAATGATAATGTTGTATAATATGTAGACTTGTCCTAGGGACAAGTGAAGATTATAAATTAGGTTAAAATAAAATAAAAAGGAAATGGGATAACTGGCGAAATGAGATAAGGGACACTTAATTGTAAATTATGTATTTAGTAAATGGGGAAAGCCAGAAACCAGTTGAGAGAAGGGGAAAATATATGAAATATCAGAAGTTGTAATTAATTATTGTTTTCACTAAAAATGGCTCAAACACCAAAGGTACTGAAATTGTACTTCATCAAAATGGTAGGGAAATAAATGGAGCCGTATTTAATAACAACTGAAAATGAAAATGCAAGGAAGATAAAATAGAGACTACATTTAGAGTTGTTCAACCTTATATTAGGCCTACATCCACTATGACGATGACTTGCATTCTTTAAATGGAGATTAAAAAATACACAAACTCTCTTTTTCCACACATTTCTACATCCACATAATATACTCTCATTCATACACTTCAATCCTCGGATTTTACGAGAGAATGGTAGAGTTTGAGGAAGAGAAGGATGGATAAATGATTGAGAAGGAAGATGTCTTTGTTTCCCCTAATTATAAGGTTGTACTTGACTCCATGGCCAAATGAGTGATGACTCTTCGAATGGTGAAGATGATCATTACTTCCCAATGCTTGAGGAGTGATTCTGCATAGAATTTTGCAGCACTTTGTGGCTCAAGAGATTGGATCCCCTTTACACTGGCAGCCATGGCATATTTATAGGTGAAATCCTCTGAGGAAATGATCTGAAATCTGTATATGCTAACTTTGGGTCGCACATTCCATTAATTACAATCATGCCACTGCCTAGCTGTAGCCAACTATTGGTAGCTGCATCCAGCTGTCATACGCGAGCAAAAGGAATGAGGGTCTTGGATAGGTGGGCGGATGATCATAGTTCTTGATGTGGCTATGTTTGATCCTGATTGAGTAGGTGGTGACTTTTTTAGTTTGGGGCTGACTGACTAAGACTTGCAACTAGAAATGTAAATGTGTTCTTTCCAAGAGCTGGTGTATGACCGATCGGTAGGTGGTATCTGACCAAAGTGTCGGTGTTCGATTAGTAAGGACGTACGAGCGATAGGAGCTGCAATCCATGAGCAGTTGTCAAATATACGTGCGACCCTGACTCCTGCTCTGATATGTACGACCGATCCTTGATATTAGGTCAAGCGTCTTCCATTGTTGTGAGCGACTTTATAGGAGCGAGTGCTTCAAGTGACTTTATAAGGGCAGAATGCGGGACTGGAATCAATTCTCCTTTGTACCCTGCACGACTGATCCTCTTGGCTCGAGAGCGTTCATCCTTTGCTGCATGTGTATTGCGCGATCCATCTTTATGGTGGTGTTATATGGTCGCTCCTGCCTATGTTAAATGGACGACTTTCTTTGTTTTGGCTCTTGAGCGGCTTCGTTCCGATATGAATGGACGTCCTTTGCGCTCGAATCATGACTTTCTTCGAGTTCTGGCTTTGCTCTATGCAGTCGTTTTCCATCCTTTACAAGTCGCTTAAATGCCTTGAACCAAAATATGCGTGATCGACCCTGAAGGTGTTCGTCCTGTAGCTCCTTCTCAGATTCAATATGCATAAGGATTTTTTGAGGGATTAACACTTGCCCCTCGAAGTCCGTAATTTCTGTTTAGCAAGGAATTACTGGCTTCGACATGGTTGATCACAACATTGCTTGGTAGATTTATCCTGACTCATCGAAGGGTCGTTCGTGCATAACTTAGGATTGCTCCATTGTGGTGGGCTGGTATTGTCCCTTTCTATAAGCGAGAAGTTTTGATGTGTGTTTTCGTTATTGTGCGAACAGTTGAATTACGGGATGCCAACTGGAACTTGATGGGATGCTTATTTGTGCGATCGAGCAACAAGTTGATGTGGCAAGAATGCTCTGGATGTATGCCTTTTAATCTTCCCTCTTACTTACTTTTAACCTTTTTTATTTTAATCCTTCTTTTTGAGAAATTCTTTCGACTGTAGTCGCGCTTCCCTGAGGGTTTTATCAGGTAATCCATGTCTATTATTTCTGCCTTGATTCTTCTTCAAAAGCTTTTGGCTTCCTTACCTCATTATTTTGCCTAGTGCTTGCAGTAACACCTATTTTCCTCAAGCAACATCTTTTTGGCTCCGAAGCATCATGATCTTTTTGGGTGAGTTTTCCCTTTGTTTTGCCTTTTTTGTTTGAGTACTTATACATTTCCAAACGGGGAAGTTCTAAACGTAGCCTGATTGATTTATGTATGAATTTGGGATTCTGGCAATAGACGAATTTTTGTATAGCAAAGACATCGTTTCTATAATTATCTTGAAGAATCTAAACCATTTGGTGGTTTTCTTTGAAATCTTGATGTTGGTATTGCTGATGAGTTGGGAGTTGTTTGATGGAATGCCCTAGGACTCCCTGGTTGAAGTGCTTCCATTCATGATTGAGTCTGCTTGGGTTATTCTCGGTTACTTATAGTTGTTGTTCGAGTCTACATTGATCTTTCCTCTTAAAATAGGTCGCCCAAGAATGGAATTCTTCATGTCTGGGAGACTTAAGAAGAAGTCGATGGAAAAGGTTGGTAGCAAAGAAAGGCTTCATGGTAAAAGAACCTGGGTGCAACTGATACTTCGAGTCATCGTTCATTGAAAGAACTCCATGTCTTAGATGTTCAGATTGCTCTTGGTCATCCATCTGTGGCTTCTTCATCTACTACTTTGAACTCTGCAACTGTCCAGAGATGTAACACCCCGCCTCCGCTAGGGTCACTCGCAAAGGAATGCACTAGCTTTAGAGGGGCATTATTGGTAAACATGCACAGAAATATCACAAGACAAAACATATATATAAATAGCGGAAGTAAAATCAAACTTTCATAACATGAATAAATAAGGTCTAAAGCCTTTTACATCAGAGTACATCAAAACCTGTCTTGCAATAGTAAAGAAGCATAAAGACTTTTTAATAAACTATTCCCCAAGTAAAACAGTAAAGTAGCCATAGCCAAGAGAAGTCCAAGCCATCCATGATGACCTTCAAGCAGAAGAAGTCCGAACTAAACAACATTGTTTCCTCCCTGAAACCTGGGGGGGGAAACGGAAGAAAAGAGGCGAAACAAAACGGGTCAGTCAAAAAGACTGAGTAAGTCCTATCTACTTCCAGTATAAAAACAGGTAAAGGTAACATGACATGCATAAACTGAAAGTAAACATAAGGATAACTACAATATAGATAAACTAGGGTAGCCGGTTGAACTACTGCGGCAAGGTAAACTAAGGTATCATGATAAACTACGGTGTTATGATAAGTCAAGGTATCACATCGTCAGGTTTCTATCGAGTACATTATCCCAAGGTATCTACCCCGTCTAACATCCCAAGGTATCTATTATGTATATTCTTCCTAGTTCTAACATGTATATTTGCTCTGCACCCTTCGTACTAGTATCCCAGCCTTGTTAGGTGTTAACCATGAATGTCCCTTACTCAAAGTCGTGTAATGGTCCATGTCAACCCAATATATCGTATATATAGGTTACTCAAATCATATGTTTCTTTCCATGTATATAAGTTCAGTCCTTTGCCGTACCTCGTACGGGCTTTCTCATGTCGTATTATCCTTGAAATCGTTTGGACTGTCACCCTTGTTCTAGCTAGGCTCTTCCATACGAATCATCGTTTGAACTACTAGGACTTACGCCACCTAGCACCACTAGGGATTACGCTTACCTATCGCACGCTTTCGTATTTCGGTTTGGGTTAAACCACCTAGGCCACTAGGGATTACGCTAACCCTCAACCGCGCCCTTTTTCCCCGCATTCATCGTGAATCGTTTTTCTATAACTGTATGCACATGTATCACATCGTGCCATCCGAGTCCTGTCCCAGGGCAAAACAAGAAATACAGGACTCGGTCGGGAGCTTTAGATTTATCTGCCGATGCAGATACTAAGGTCTGCTTTTCTACACGTGGCTATGATCCCACGAGACCCCTCCCTCAACTAGTGAAAGGCAACACAAGAGAAAATCTTGCATGAGAACTACACTCCGGCCAGCCCACATCCTACGGCCTACCTCACCCATAATTAGATAGCAATCATGGTCTGTTGGGTGTTCCCTGCCTTTCCGTACGTACACGCTTGACTCAAGATGGTAGATGATCGACGAACTTGCTATCTCGGGCACCTTGGGTATTCGTCGACTCACTGCTATCCACCCCAGTCTTTAGGTCGCTCGCATAGCAACCAAGGCATATTCTTGGTTCTTCTACCGCAGACCTCAACCTCTCGTGAGCCTAGTATAATGACCTGGCAGCTCACAGAGGGATCCCAAGAATATCCTCACGTTCCCCGAAGCCGCTGCTTCGTTACCCAGTTCGTTGGAGCCTTTATCTAAATCAGATAGCCTGCTCCTACATGCATACTTAAATGTTGACCTAACGTATCGGGTTACTAATCTATCTAAGAAGTGGTCCGAATTTCTTTGACTAAGAATTATTACTTAGTTTCCCTTAACTAAGGTTTACCACTTAGCCTTATTTCCATTATCCTTGTTAACTATGGTTATTTACCTAATCCTCCGAATTAGGGTTTATCTAATGGGTTAAGTGTCACTTAAGTTCACAACTTAACCCGTCTACAAAACATGTCGAAACTGGCTAAGTGTCCAAGTCCAAGACTTAACCCTACAGACCATGTGTCAAGTTAGTTAAGTATATCAAGCAATCCATGACTTAACCTCGTCTAATTATCATTTTAGATTGGTTAAGTATATATATTAATTTGACCCTATCAAATTACCGAGTCAAATCGGTCAAGCGTATTCAAAACGATTCGTGACTTAGCCTTATCATGTTTTTACGTTAGATTGGTTAAGTATAGGTTAACTTAACCTCATCAAATTAACGAGTTGGATTGGTTAAGTATAGGTCACTTAACCTCATCAAATCATCGTGTTAAATTAGTTAAGTGTTTATCTTAACCCCATTAAATTACCAAGTTGGATTAATTAAGTCTAGGCTAACTTAACCCCATCCGATTACCATGTTTAGATTAGTTAAGTCTAATCTTAACCTCATCCATTAACTGTATTATACGGTTAAGTGTCATTAAGAAAATTTACTTAACCTTATCAAGTTATCGTTTTGGATTGATTAAGTGTTGGTTAACTTAATCCCGTCCCCTCGTCGTATAAAAATGGTCAAGTGTCGTTAGGCAAATCAAGTTACTTAATCTACCCAACCCTGTCATGTTTTGTTAAGTATCATTAGCCTAATCAAATTACTTAACCCATTTGTCCATGTCATATTTGGTTAAGCCTCATTAATCAAATTAACTTAACCCTACTATGTGGCATTAATTATTTAATGCACCCCAACCTCTCACATTAGACTTTGTTGTGGTTACTAGTTAAGCCGGGCGGGTCCGGGTAGATTTACACCACAACTTGGTCTAACCTCGGGTTCAAGCACAACATGACCAACTTCTCACATTGAGTCCTATTGTTTGCAACTACTAGTTAGGCCGGTCGGTTCCGGGTAGTTTTACGTTGCAAACTCAACCCAACCTCGAGTTGGCCACTTTCATGTTTAGTCTAGTGTCATGTTCATAGTCAAGTTTTCAAGCAATTGGGTAGACCTAACCTAATAGGTAAATTCCCAATGGGTAGACCTAACTTAATAGGTAAATTCCCAAGCTTATGATTATGCATATTTACATGTTAACTTACATGCTATATTCAATGTTGCATGTTGTCATGTTATACCCATTTAACCCAAATCATGTTTCACATCATATTTCATGGAACTTCAAGTTAAGTTTCTCATGTATATTCACGCTCGTCTAACCTAACCCCAAAACGTGTTTCCAACGTAAGTATAGACGAGTCAACATAGTAGGAATACTATGACTACAAATTGGCCTCGAACATGCATAGTGTCATAAAAAGGGTTTTGGCCACAAACACACAAAATGTCACAAGGGAATTCGGCCACAACATGCATATTATCAAAAAGGGTTTGGCCATAAACATGCACAACTTAAAAGAGAGGATTGGCCATAAGCATGCATAATCTCATAAAGGATTTGGCCACAAACTTGCATGATAACATAAGGGGTTTGGGTTCATAAACATGCATAAGCCCCAAAATCTTGTCTTAGCCAATGTTTCACACATAAGTGGTTCCTAAAGGTTCATGCTAGCATTTCATGCATAAAGATCCAAACTTGCAAGTTAAACTAGGCTATGCATAGCATGAGAGGCATGATTAAGTCACTCACATGGCCTAAAATCATAACCATGAACACAAGAGGCAAGGTAAGGTTCATATAAGTTCGCATAATCATGTTTAGCCTCATTTTATCCCATGTCATTATCAAAACTACCGTTCCATCTAAAAGTAGCTAGAACTTACCTAGGCAAGGCTTAGGAAAGGGATCATGCATCATTATGACGAAGAAAGGTGGCTCCTTTGATGAAGAACCATCACGAAACTCGCATAGAAATGTTGATTTGGCCTCTATTTGGTGTAGCAAGCTTGCATCCTTTGATTTGAACCCGATTTGAATGCATAGGCTCTAGGGATTTGAGATGGAGGCCATGATCACTTTGCATTTGGGCAGCACTTCGTGGAGAGGGTGAGTTATGAGGGTTTAGGGGGGGCTTAGGGGTGTTTTTATAGAGATTAGGATAGTTTTAGGCCCTTAGATTAACCCTAGGATAGATTAGGACCATCAGATCTCGGAAGCTTCCAGAACCAGCCCAAGAACAAGACCAGGTGAGCCAAGCAGGTGCACCAGGCAGCTTGCCCCGGCCACCCCCTGTCGACAGGCAAGTCGACAGGGCTGTCGACTTGGTCTGGGCCCAAGTCGACAGCCCTGTCGACATGGCCTAGGCGGGGAAACTTCCCGCCTAGCCCCAGATCTGATTTTCAAAACTGTTTCCGAAATTCAAATTTTCAGAAATCTTCTTTGGGCCTTTAACGGGTCATACGGACTCCGATTCTCGAAAACTCGGACTCTATTTCGCGTATTTTTCCGAGACGAACGCAATGGCATAGCCCATTTTACTTGATTCAGAATTTAAAATTAAATCCTGCCTTGATTCTTGATTTAACGTGTTGTAAAAATTCGGGTTGTTACATTCTCCCCACCTTTTAGGATTTCGTCCCCGAAATCTCCAAGTTAGGAAGAACATATCCTACCATCCAACATCCATCTACTCAAAACATCATCCACAAGCAACCATTGTCCTTAGATGATTTCTAATGCCATATGAATATATGCAAAACGTGTGTGTACATGTTCCTTAGCTAATGCTAATGATCAGGCCTGAAAATCTTTTGAATGCAAAAACATGTTTAGTGCTATGAATCCATCATGTATGCAAATAGTCCTAATCATATACACTATATGCGTGCACAAACATTCAACCATATGCAACATCCGCATGATAACACATTCAATTTCATCCATAAACAAATACTCGTGCATATGCAATATGAAATGTGACCGAGTCGAGCTAATGTCTAACGTAAATTCGCGCATCCACGAGCAACCACTTGCAACCATTTGCAACCATATCAACCATAACATGTTTCAAATACATGTTTACATCCACAGGGTTCTACCTAAGATTCCCTGAAACAGGGTCGAGGAGATAAACAAAACAAACTCCTTACGGGGTTTGTAACAGAGACAGGACCGAGAGGATATCCATAAAAGATAGCCTACCAGCAAGCTCAACAGAAAAACAAGGATCGAGGATATATTCCCAAAAGAGATATCATGCACGTATTTATTCTTCAGTCTCCTGAGTCGCATTACCTTGAGCTTAGTTCCATCATGCCTTGACCGCCCCTTTTTACTCCACGATTTCGCAGCTTCTTACTTCCTGTTTCCATAACATGAGTTGGAACTCATTTCCTCGTCGCCTCTCGTTCCACTTGCACTTATTCTCCTTCTAGAATACTTGGCGCAAACAGGACTGCGTACACATTATTCCATGCGAGCCCTCAAAATTCACTAGTGAATCTCGGACCTCGTACCATAAGGTATTCCATGTAGAAGAACTTTCTCTTGAAAGTGAACAGATGCCAACCAGGTTAAGCGCACTTACTAGGGTGATTTCCATCACCTATGCATAAGTGAAATAAATCATCCGTCTTATCGGCGAACACCACTCGATCGGGCTTCAAATTTCCAATAAAGGTATCAAGGGATCCTAGGTAACTAATCATGACCGAACCCAAAAGGTTCCACGAGACTTCGAGGGTATTACCAAAGCAAGCCAAGAGTCTAACTACCCTCCCTCTAAAACCGAGAGTGGCACCCCTTACTGGATAACCACTTCATCCCTAGAATCCATCCACAACTTATAAACATAAGCATTATTTCCAAGCTCAATACTTGACATAGACATTCTTAAATCCAAACAAGTCATGAATAAATGGACCGATCTTCCAATAGGACTTGAGACAAAAACGGGATCCTCTACTACGCTAGTACTAAGGTGCAGAGACTCAACTATCGAAGCGGACTTAAAAGATGCGGTGATCCAAACAAAGTCCCGACGGGATGATGGAGAAGAAAAACTAAACCTTTAACAAGATCGTTACCATCCTTCTGAGGTACCCTAGAAATGAGAGCATACTATTGCCCTCCGAATGATCTTGTCCCTGTTCCATGATACTTAACTATCCGTCCCGTTTCACCATGCCAAAGGTACTCTCTCGTCATGGGTTTCATTGTTCATCTTTCTCCCTCCTTTTAGGACTCAGCCATACCAACATGTTGCTTATCCCTGAGCTCGTATCCTTTATCCTTGTTCTTACTATCCTTTCTTGCATATCTCTGCAACGGTCTCTCGAAAACCACCTCCATCGTACGGGAAACACTTACGCAGCTAGAAAGACTAGTCGCAGTCAAAACCACTGTGACTACAGATGGAGGAAAGAAAGGAAAAGAGATTAAATCAAGGAAACAAGGATGATGCTAATGGCCTTTGGGGAATAGCCTTTTTCTTTTTAAAAGAAAATTTTCTTGAAAAATGCTTCTTTGTAAACGGTTTTTCAAATAATTTTTCAGAAGGTCTTTAAAAACTTTTGCCCCGTCTAGTAACCTTCTGCTCTGATACCAAGTGTAACACCCCGCCTCCGCTAGGGTCACTCGCAAAGGAATGCACTAGCTTTAGAGGGGCATTATTGATAAACATGCACAGAAATATCACAAGACAGAACATATATATAAATAGCTGAAGTAAAATCAAACTTTCATAACATGAATAAATAAGGTCTAAAGCCTTTTACATCAGAGTACATCAAAACCTGTCTTGCAATAGTAAAGAAGCATAAAGACTTTTTAATAAACTATTCCCCAAGTAAAACAGTAAAGTAGCCATAGCCAAGAGAAGTCCAAGCCATCCATGATGACCTTCAAGCAGAAGAAGTCCGAACTAAACAACATTGTTTCCTCCCTGAAACCTGGGGGGGAAACGGAAGAAAAGAGGCGAAACAAAACGGGTCAGTCAAAAAGACTGAGTAAGTCCTATCTACTTCCAGTATAAAAACAGGTAAAGGTAACATGACATGCATAAACTGAAAGTAAACATAAGGATAACTACAATATAGATAAACCAGGGTAGCCGGTTGAACTACTGCGGCAAGGTAAACTAAGGTATCATGATAAACTACGGTGTTATGATAAGTCAAGGTATCACATCGTCAGGTTTCTATCGAGTACATTATCCCAAGGTATCTACCCCGTCTAACATCCCAAGGTATCTATTATGTATATTCTTCCTAGTTCTAACATGTATATTTGCTCTGCACCCTTCGTACTAGTATCCCAGCCTTGTTAGGTGTTAACCATGAATGTCCCTTACTCAAAGTCGTGTAATGGTCCATGTCAACCCAATATATCGTATATATAGGTTACTCAAATCATATGTTTCTTTCCATGTATATAAGTTCAGTCCTTTGCCGTACCTCGTACGGGCTTTCTCATGTCGTATTATCCTTGAAATCATTTGGACTGTCACCCTTGTTCTAGCTAGGCTCTTCCATACGAATCATCGTTTGAACTACTAGGACTTACGCCACCTAGCACCACTAGGGATTACGCTTACCTATCGCACGCTTTCGTATTTCGGTTTGGGTTAAACCACCTAGGCCACTAGGGATTACGCTAACCCTCAACCGCGCCCTTTTTCCCCGCATTCATCGTGAATCGTTTTTCTATAACTGTATGCACATGTATCACATCGTGCCATCCGAGTCCTGTCCCAGGGCAAAACAAGAAATACAGGACTCGGTCGGGAGCTTTAGATTTATCTGCCGATGCAGATACTAAGGTCTGCTTTTCTACACGTGGCTATGGTCCCACGAGACCCCTCCCTCAACTAGTGAAAGGCAACACAAGAGAAAATCTTGCATGAGAACTACACTCCGGCCAGCCCACATCCTACGGCCTACCTCACCCATAATTAGATAGCAATCATGGTCTGTTGGGTGTTCCCTGCCTTTCCGTACGTACACGCTTGACTCAAGATGGTAGATGATCGACGAACTTGCTATCTCGGGCACCTTGGGTATTCGTCGACTCACTGCTATCCACCCCAGTCTTTAGGTCGCTCGCATAGCAACCAAGGCATATTCTTGGTTCTTCTACCGCAGACCTCAACCTCTCGTGAGCCTAGTATAATGACCTGGCAGCTCACAGAGGGATCCCAAGAATATCCTCACGTTCCCCGAAGCCGCTGCTTCGTTACCCAGTTCGTTGGAGCCTTTATCTAAATCAGATAGCCTGCTCCTACACGCATACTTAAATGTTGACCTAACGTATCGGGTTACTAATCTATCTAAGAAGTGGTCCGAATTTCTTTGACTAAGAATTATTACTTAGTTTCCCTTAACTAAGGTTTACCACTTAGCCTTATTTCCATTATCCTTGTTAACTATGGTTATTTACCTAATCCTCCGAATTAGGGTTTATCTAATGGGTTAAGTGTCACTTAAGTTCACAACTTAACCCGTCTACAAAACATGTCGAAACTGGCTAAGTGTCCAAGTCCAAGACTTAACCCTACAGACCATGTGTCAAGTTAGTTAAGTATATCAAGCAATCCATGACTTAACCTCGTCTAATTATCATTTTAGATTGGTTAAGTATATATATTAATTTGACCCTATCAAATTACCGAGTCAAATCGGTCAAGCGTATTCAAAACGATTCGTGACTTAGCCTTATCATGTTTTTACGTTAGATTGGTTAAGTATAGGTTAACTTAACCTCATCAAATTAACGAGTTGGATTGGTTAAGTATAGGTCACTTAACCTCATCAAATCATCGTGTTAAATTAGTTAAGTGTTTATCTTAACCCCATTAAATTACCAAGTTGGATTAATTAAGTCTAGGCTAACTTAACCCCATCCGATTACCATGTTTAGATTAGTTAAGTCTAATCTTAACCTCATCCATTAACTGTATTATACGGTTAAGTGTCATTAAGAAAATTTACTTAACCTTATCAAGTTATCGTTTTGGATTGATTAAGTGTTGGTTAACTTAATCCCGTCCCCTCGTCGTATAAAAATGGTCAAGTGTCGTTAGGCAAATCAAGTTACTTAATCTACCCAACCCTGTCATGTTTTGTTAAGTATCATTAGCCTAATCAAATTACTTAACCCATTTGTCCATGTCATATTTGGTTAAGCCTCATTAATCAAATTAACTTAACCCTACTATGTGGCATTAATTATTTAATGCACCCCAACCTCTCACATTAGACTTTGTTGTGGTTACTAGTTAAGCCGGGCGGGTCCGGGTAGATTTACACCACAACTTGGTCTAACCTCGGGTTCAAGCACAACATGACCAACTTCTCACATTGAGTCCTATTGTTTGCAACTACTAGTTAGGCCGGTCGGTTCCGGGTAGTTTTACGTTGCAAACTCAACCCAACCTCGAGTTGGCCACTTTCATGTTTAGTCTAGTGTCATGTTCATAGTCAAGTTTTCAAGCAATTGGGTAGACCTAACCTAATAGGTAAATTCCCAATGGGTAGACCTAACTTAATAGGTAAATTCCCAAGCTTATGATTATGCATATTTACATGTTAACTTACATGCTATATTCAATGTTGCATGTTGTCATGTTATACCCATTTAACCCAAATCATGTTTCACATCATATTTCATGGAACTTCAAGTTAAGTTTCTCATGTATATTCACGCTCGTCTAACCTAACCCCAAAACGTGTTTCCAACGTAAGTATAGACGAGTCAACATAGTAGGAATACTATGACTACAAATTGGCCTCGAACATGCATAGTGTCATAAAAAGGGTTTTGGCCACAAACACACAAAATGTCACAAGGGAATTCGGCCACAACATGCATATTATCAAAAAGGGTTTGGCCATAAACATGCACAACTTAAAAGAGAGGATTGGCCATAAGCATGCATAATCTCATAAAGGATTTGGCCACAAACTTGCATGATAACATAAGGGGTTTGGGTTCATAAACATGCATAAGCCCCAAAATCTTGTCTTAGCCAATGTTTCACACATAAGTGGTTCCTAAAGGTTCATGCTAGCATTTCATGCATAAAGATCCAAACTTGCAAGTTAAACTAGGCTATGCATAGCATGAGAGGCATGATTAAGTCACTCACATGGCCTAAAATCATAACCATGAACACAAGAGGCAAGGTAAGGTTCATATAAGTTCGCATAATCATGTTTAGCCTCATTTTATCCCATGTCATTATCAAAACTACCGTTCCATCTAAAAGTAGCTAGAACTTACCTAGGCAAGGCTTAGGAAAGGGATCATGCATCATTATGACGAAGAAAGGTGGCTCCTTTGATGAAGAACCATCACGAAACTCGCATAGAAATGTTGATTTGGCCTCTATTTGGTGTAGCAAGCTTGCATCCTTTGATTTGAACCCGATTTGAATGCATAGGCTCTAGGGATTTGAGATGGAGGCCATGATCACTTTGCATTTGGGCAGCACTTCGTGGAGAGGGTGAGTTATGAGGGTTTAGGGGGGGCTTAGGGGTGTTTTTATAGAGATTGGGATAGTTTTAGGCCCTTAGATTAACCCTAGGATAGATTAGGACCATCAGATCTCGGAAGCTTCCAGAACCAGCCCAAGAACAAGACCAGGTGAGCCAAGAAGGTGCACCAGGCAGCTTGCCCCGGCCACCCCCTGTCGACAGGCAAGTCGACAGGGCTGTCGACTTGGTCTGGGCCCAAGTCGACAGGCCTGTCGACATGGCCTAGGCGGGGAAACTTCCCGCCTAGCCCCAGATCTGATTTTCAAAACTGTTTCCAAAATTCAAATTTTCAGAAATCTTCTTTGGGCCTTTAACGGGTCATACGGACTCCGATTCTCGAAAACTCGGACTCTATTTCTCGTATTTTTCCGAGACGAACGCAATGGCATAGCCCGTTTTACTTGATTCAGAATTTAAAATTAAATCCTGCCTTGATTCTTGATTTAACGTGTTGTAAAAATTCGGGTTGTTACAAGAGACCCCTGTATGTTTCGAATTCTTGCCATCAAGAACTCGCAGAACAATTTGAGGGTTGGTGCCCAGCTAGCACGCGTTCTGATGTGTACATAGACCCATTTGATAGATGGATTATTGCAAGCAAAATGGATGCTATGAAGGATTGCATATTGGCTGAGTTCAATCAATTGGAGGCACGTGCGAATCTGGTCGAAGACCTTATCTTAAATGTCAGGGATTAAATTGTAAAGAAATTAGGTGCTTGGCATTCTCTTGTTGAAGATCTTCAAAAGGAAAATAAAGAGAATGTTGATCAACTTCATACTTTGGAAAAAGAGAGGCTTAAACTTGTCAGGGCTCTTAAATCCAGGGAGAGGATCATTGCTTACCTCATCTGAATGCTGTGGCTTGCTAATGTTTTACCTTTTGTTATTCTGGTTTAAATTCAGGGTGACACTTTTAGTCTGGCTTGTGTATGCGGAAGCTAGCCTCGCTATTATCATATGCTTATGTTAATGACTTTTTATGGTCTACTTTGGACCTTAACGTGCTGTGTTTTTTGTGTAACCCCGTTATCATTGCGTTAGTGCATCGCACGCTGCACATTTATTTTGATTTATATATTTGGTCAGGCGTTTTATTAATCGCACGGTTGCACACGATTTTTTTTATGACTTGACGATACTCAAGCCCTGAGGTTTGTTATTTATCGTAAGTTATTATGCGTTTGTATTATTATAAACGTGTTTGGTATCTTTTATTAAGTTGTATTCAACCCCGCGCCTGACTGACTAGGAGAACCAGGCCCTTCGGAGACTGGTTTTGAATACGTTCCCCCGGGGAGGTCTTGGGTTATAAATTTTTGATCCATTCTAGGCCCTGTTTGATAGGATTGTTTTAATTATTCAAAAAGATCCTAGAATGGATACTCCCTTTCGGCTAGGATTTCTGTTACTCCCTTGCGGCTAGGATTTCTGTTACCCCTTTGCGGCTAGGATTTCTGTTTGCGCTGGTCTTTCCAGCATGTTTGTGGGACCTTCCGATATTAGGACCGGTGTTTTCCATCCTAGGTGTTTTATATTGCTTTTCCCTTAGGAGGTGGACATTAATCCTTGCTGCCGAATTTAATTTTGGTTTTAAGGAGTTCGTGTCCTGCACTTGACAAGGCGCCTCTTTGGGACTAGCATTTTTTATCGGTGGGACAGTTTTGGTAATATTCCTGCATTTCCAATGAAGCTTGACACCAATCCCTTGAATGGATGTTTGCTAAGAATTCGGCATATTTCATAATGAGAGGTGCAACCTTTTGACTTGTTGTTTATCTTAGAATAGCTTGTTCTTTTGAGGCGATGTGTCTGTTCATCCTATTTGATCTTGCCTGATGTTTGTGGTTCCCAAGCTGCTTTGTTTAAGGTGTGTCTTGAGACTCTTCTCGTCACAGTTCTGCTATATATGATGGATTATTTTCACCATGCCTACATTCCAAGAGATTAGTTTTCTTTTAGCATGGACTAATAAATATGTTACTCAGGTAGACACCTAATTAAATTTTGATGCACAAAGTTTTTACAAGTAAACCACTATTAATCATGATCATAGCGAATAACAAAACAAGATAAAGTGATTCAACTAATAAGATAAAACCATAGAAGTAAAGCAAAGTAATGGGGATTCTAGTTCAAAGCTTCATGACCAAGACACTGGCTACCGATTTTTAAGCGAGCGTTCGCTTCAGATCGGTTTAAACCTCTTTCCTTTAAGTCTTGTTTCCCCTTGTTTGCAGTGAGTTGGAACAACATTCATGGTCTTGTACATATTGCTAGTTAGCCCACTTTGTGAACTAGGCAACACAAAGTCGATATGTAAAGCCTTGAAGAACTTAGAAAGCATCATAGCGGATCGGATTGGAGAGCTGCTACTATTCGGGTCGGAGAGCTATCACCAGTCGGATCGGAGAGTTATCATCAGTCATATCGGTGAGCTACTACCAGGTCGGAACGGAGCAGAGCAAAATGGATAAGGACTTAGTTTCAGGATTAGTTCGGGTCGGATCGGATGCCCCGATCCGAACCCCCTCTGCAGGCTCCTCCGAACCGAACCCACAACCCACGTCACTTCCCCCTACGATCGCCTGAAGACTCGGAGCGGTTATGACCAGTTCCTCCCCACGATAATCTCTACCCTGATGCGCTGTCAGCACTGGAGTCCATCCGAACCCGAGGACGATGGGATGGAAGACACGTGGCTCCGACTCGGATCGGATTCTGAGCAAATTTTCACCCATAAATACCTTGCCTGGAGACAATTAAAGGGATCTTCTTTTTGGCACTTTGAGAGTTCAAACACTTTCATAAACCGAATTCCATCACTCCCAGATAATCCAAATCGTCTTTCAACTTTTGTTTTGAGACAATTGAGTGAATGTATGTGAGTTGTGAGTGAAATTGAGTGAATATCTCATTGTAATTGCAACTATATCATCGAGAATAGTGACTGATAAGTGGACGTAGGCTTTTCAACGCCGAACCACTATAAATTCTGTGTCTCCATTTTACTTTTGATCTTATTTTATTCTGATTTCAGTCAATTTGGGTGTTAGAACCACTTTTTGGTCTAACATTTTGGTGCTTTCACTGAGAATCATCTGAATTCTCTGTTTTTCGGGATTATCGTTCTACTTTTTGGACCGTTGAGTTCAAAGAAGTTAATCCTCAAGTTTCGACGCTCTTGAATATTTGTTGATTGATTGTTGAAGAACTATGGCCAAAGGATAAGGCAAGGAAGTTCAAACCAGTCGAGGGAACGGAGTTGGTGAAGATCAGCAAAATGCGGTTGTGACAAGGTCTCGTGGGCAGAGCTCGGCAGTGGAACGGACTGATATAGGAAATCCGAAATGCACTCAAGGGGAGAGCTCCGATCTGATCCGGGTAGGAGAATATGAAGCAGTTCACTCCCCCAACCTGAACCGACCCGAACAAGCCTCTCAGCTCCGACCCGACCTGATTGCCCAGCACCGATCCGACCCATTGCTTGGTGATGTTGGAACCTCTACTCGAGCCCCTCCAAATGCTCCGACTCCAGCCACCAAGGTCAATGATCAGGTCAATCCATCTGCGCCTATTACTCAAGGAGATTTCTCGCGCCTACTCGACATGCTTGAGAGCACTAGGGAGGCTATGAAAATCCACGAGCGCACCAATCTCATGATGCAAGAAAACATGAGACTCATGAGCAGGGAAATTAGCGAACTCCGTAGACAGAGAACCCCATCCCCGGTTCGTCACACACCAATGGATCAGTCTTCTTCTTCCGAGGAAGAACGGCCCTGTGAAAGAAGGCCGCTCGAACGACCTCAGAATTTGGAGCAGCTGACGTTCGGATCTTTGGGGTCCCGCGAGGATGCTGCACGAGTACTAGGGCCCAATGATCCAAGCTTGAGAGAGCCTATGTTGTTACCGATGCAGGGATCCCATGTATTACCTAGAGACCCTAACCTTACCAATCCCACTCAGGGGTAGATGCTCCAGCCCCTTCCTCCCGAGATCGACCGGGAGCGTAGGGAACGAAGCAGAGCAGAAGCAGCTCAAAGAAGAAGGGCGTCCCCTGAGCAAGAGCCCAGAGGAAACCCAAACATCAGAAGGAGGGCGTCTCCTGAACAAGAGCCCAGAAGGAACCCGGATACCAGAGCCAGGGAGCCTGAACGGCCCCTGACTAATGCTGACGTATGGGCAATGGTACGCCAGATTATGTCCGAAAGCCGGAACTACACCAATGAAGATTATAGCATTGAGCGAAGCCATACTCCTTTCACTGACGACGTCCTCAACTTCTAGTTTCCCGACGTTTTAACCTGCCGCAGATGGATAAGTACAATGGGAGAACCGATCCGGGACAGCATTTGATGCGATACTCATGGCTCATGAATGCTGCTACTTCCCCTGACACAGTGAAGTGTAAAGCCTTCCCGATCTATTTAGAAGATGTGGCGCTGCTATGGTTTACCTGACTTCCCCCTCGGTCGATATCGAATTATAGGGAATTGAGCGAACGTTTTATGAATCAGTTCTGACTCCATACCCGAATGTCTAAGAGTGTTATTGAATTATCAAGAATTAAGCAGGCGCCGGGAGAGTCTTTGAGGCCATATCTCGACCGTTTCAACTTAGCTCTGACTGAAGTTAGTGACCCGCATGAGCCCACCGTCTTGATGGCTTTGATGGAAGGAGTCGATCCTGACTCCGAGTTTGGAGATTACCTTTCTGGGAAGCCACCTCCCACGAGAGAGTTATTCTATGAAAAGGCCGATATTCAGTTAGGACGAGAGGAGGCCAGGGAAAACCGAAAGAGAAAGTCTGGGGCAGTTTCAAAAGAAAATGTTCAGAGTAATGTCGCCGTGAAGCAGTCTGGAGAAAGTTCCAGAAAAGTTGAGGTGAATGTGGGAAACAAGAGTGGAAATGACAATAATGGAAAAGGGGGAAACAACAACAACCGTAACGCGAACGGTAACAGAAGAAATAGAAATAGGGGAAGTGATCCTAACAAAAGACCCCGGTTCCAGACTTATGAGAATTATACACCGTTGAACGACACTCTGGAGAACATTTACTTGGATACATACAATGTTTTGCAATATAAAAGACCGCCACCTCGCGACTCAACGGAGAAAGAAATGGCAACTGGAAAGTTTTGTTTGTTTCATGGAACTCATGGGCATTCAACCAATGAATGTCGAAATTTGAGAGACGTGATTGAGAAGCTGCTGCGCGAAGGGAAATTGGATGAATATAAGTTTGCCCCGAGAGATAGAGGGCAAGGAGAACAGGCTCCAAAACAGATCCAATCTGCTCCCAAGCCTACAGCGCAGCAAAAAGGCAAGGGAATTGTTATCAACTCCATAGTGGGTGGACCCCACCCAGCGATCCACAGTTTTAGAGCAATGGATCAGTATGTAAATGCAGCTAAGCACGTAGATGTGGATGAATGTGATGATTTGGAAGATATCGCCCCCATAAAGCAACAGAAGACAATGTTTGACGACGTGGTATTCCGTAGCAGAGATAATACCGGGATCCAGTCACCCACCGACGATCCGTTGGTCATTACCACCACCATTGGGCCGGCATTGGTTCATAAGGTGTTAGTAGACAATGGAAGCTCTATTAATATTTTATTTAAAAAATCATTCAATCAGATGAAGCTTGAATCTGAAGATTTGAAGCCATGCGAAGGTTGGATCCGAGGCTTCAACGGAGCATCGACAGCTCCAATGGGGTACATAGAATTGCCCGTAACCTTGCGGCAAGGAGAACGCCGAAGAGTACGGATGCTTCAGTTCGTAGTGTTGGACGTAGGTTCGCCTTATAATGCATTTTTGGGAAGGCATGCCCTTGCTGAGTTCAGGGCTTGCATCGCCCCTTGGTGTTTATTGCTTAAGTTCCCAACTGAAGCCGGAACTGGAGTAATGAGAGGAGATCAAGTCTCCAGACGGCCTGCTATGTCGCCGAATTAAAGATGTTGATGAAGGGACTTAGCATCGAAAGTAAAGGTGCCTCGCCTCCTCCAAAGGAGGGTTCGGCGTAGCAATTAGAGGGATCGGCCCCGAAGGAGTTGCCCAAAGGAATGCCTGAAGACCTGGATCCCAGAAAAGACGAGGAACCAGAGACTAGAAATGCAACTCCTAATGAAGCGACAGTGGACATTCCCATTGATGAAGCTGATCCAACAAGAGTTTTGAAGATTGGATCCCAGTTGGATCCACGTCGAGCCAAAGAACTAACTGACTTCCTGAAGGCAAACTTGGACGTGTTTGCCTAGACCCACGTCGACATGTGTGGGATATCGCCATCCGTCATAAGTCATTCACTAAATGTAAACCCGAAACACCCGCCTGTAAAGCAAAAGAGACGTATGCTGGGCCCAGAGAGGTCGGCCGCTCTGAAAGAAGAAGTGGAGAAGCTGAAACAGAATGGATTTATTAGAGATTCGACATATCCCGACTGGATATCGAATCCCGTCTTAGTAAAGAAGCCGAATGGAAAGTGGCGGACTTGCATTGATTTTTCGGATTTGAACAAAGCTTGCCCGAAAGATAGTTTCCCACTCCCCAGAATTGACCAGCTTGTAGATTCGACTGCGGGACACGAACTTCTTTCTTTCATGGACGCATATTCCGGGTACAACCAAATTCCTATGCACGTGCCAGATCAAGAACACACGAGCTTCATTACAAATTTGGGGTTATACTGTTACGTGGTCATGTCGTTCGGATTGAAAAACGCTGGAGCCACTTATCAGCGCTTGGTGAACAGGATGTTTTATAATCAAATAGGGAAGACTATGGAAGTTTATGTGGATGATATGCTTGTCAAATCGAAACAGTCCTCCAGCCATACGCAAGACTTGGCAGAAATGTTCGGTATCCTGCGAAAGTATCGGATGAAGTTGAATCCTTTGAAATGTTCATTTGGAGTGGCATCGGGAAAGTTTCTAGGCTTCATTGTGAGCTCCCGAGGGATTGAAATCAATCCCAGCCAAATAGCAGCGATTAGAAACATTGAAGAACCAAGGAGAATCAAAGATATCCAAAGTCTGGCAGGGAAAGTAGCCGCGTTGAGTAGATTTATCTCCAAAGCAACAGACAAGTGCGTCCCATTTTTTGACTTGATAAAAAGGGGAAAGAAGAACTTCGAATGGACTCCGGACTGTGTCGAGGCCTTTCGAAATTTATTGGAATTGCTAGAAAAACCACCGATTTTGTCAAAGCCAGTGGATCATGAAGAGTTATTTGTTTACTTAGCAGTTTCGGCTCACGTTGTTAGCACAGCCTTGGTTCGAGAAGAAGACAAAGTGCAAAGACCAGTATATTATGTAAGCAAGAAATTGGCAGCGGCAGAACGCAACTACCCAAAGATTGAGAAGCTCGCTTACAGCCCCCTAATCGCCTCCCGAAAACTTCGTCACTATTTCCAAGCTCACCCATTAACCATATACACTGACCAGCCTCTGAGGCAGGTGTTGCAGAGACCCGAAGCATCGGGACGATTGATCAAATGGAATATTGAATTAAGTCTGTTTGATTTAAATTTTCATCCATGGAGGTCGATCAGGGGGCAAGCTCTGGCAGACTTTATAGCAGAGTTCACAATCCCAGAGGAGGAAATAATCGATGACAGAGTGGTCAAGTCCGAAGATGAGTTAAAATTAGATCCATGGAAGCTATACACAGACGGAGCCAAAAACGACCGAAGGTCCGGAGCTGGAATCGTCTTAGTCACTCCTTAAGGACGGTCGTTATATTACGCTCTACGATTAGAATTTTCGGCGACTAACAATGACTCTGAATATGAAGCCCTGATTGCTGGGTTAAAGCTTGCTAAAGATCTCGGAATAAAAACGTTGGACATATTCTGCGACTCCAAAATCGTTGTTTGCCAAGTGCGAAAGGAGTTTGTGACTCGGGGACCTCGACTCATCGCCTACCTCGGGAAAGTGGAAAAGCTGTTGAGCAACTTGGAGCGGTACAACATAACGCATATCCCAAGAGCCGAAAACCAGAAGGTAGACAGGCTGGCAAAGCTAGCTAGTTCCGACAACCCGGAAGAAACTGAAATAATTCCAATTGAAACGTTGGAATCGCCAGGCTTTGAGTCGATGGAAATTGAGTTCGCTTTCGAAGCAGAACCGGAGAAGGAGTCGTGGATGACCCCAATTAAGAACTTCCTTAAGAATGGAATACTCCCAACAAAGAAGAGTGAGAGACGAGCTATAGTTCGCAAGGCTACCAGATAAATCCTTCAAGATGATACTCTTTATAGACAAGGATTTTCTATGCCCCTGTTATGATGTATAGCACACAACAACATCAAACGTGTACTAAGAGAAGTACACGAAGGTGAGTGTGGAGATCATACAGGAGGTCAGACTTTAGCGAAAAAGATATTGCGGTATGGATACTTCTGGCCCATAATTAATAAAGATGCAGCTGATTATTCACGACGCTGCGACAAGTGCCAGAGATTCGCCAAAATCCCCAGAGCACCGTCGACCCAACTCAAGTCGATGGTGAGTCCTTGGCCTTTTTCCACGTGGGGAATTGATATCATCGGAGTTCTACCAATTGCTAAAGGAGGAGCGAAATATGCAATAGTCACTGTGGACTATTTTACGAAGTGGGTGGAAGCTGAGCCCCTAACCAAAATCACGGCGAGAAAGGTGATAAGTTTTGTGGTTAGAAATATTATATGCCGATTCGGGATCCCAAGGACAATTTTAACTGATAATGGAACCCAGTTCGATGGTGCTGAATTCAGAAATTTCTGCCAGAAATATAAGATCGACAAACGGTACACTGCGGTTGCCTATCCGCAGTCAAACGGGCAAGTAGAAGCAATAAACAAAGTTATAAAGTCCATCCTCAAGAAACGGTTAGAGCGCGCAAAGGCAAAATGGGTTGACGAATTGCCCTTAGCTTTGTGGGCATATCGAACAACATATAAGACAGCTACCGGTCATACCCCTTTCTCTCTCTCTCTTTTGGTTCAGAAGCAGTAATTCCAGTAGAGCTTGAGGTTCCCTCCCACAGACTGACATATTATGACCCGATGACGAATCGGGCACTCTTACTCGAGTCTCTTGATGAAATCGAAGAAAAAAGGGACGAAGCAGATTTGCGCGCATCAAGACATCGACGTCAGATGGCACGCTATTATGACAAAAAAGTTCGTCTTAGGACTTTTGAACCGGGAGATTTGGTGCTAAAGAGAGTCTTTCCATCCCTTCCTCACCTCGGTCCAAAGTGGGAAGGACCCTTTTTCATCCAACGGAAACTTGAAACAGGAACCTTCAAGTTAACGACCGTAGATGGCGAAGAAGTACCTAGGGCATGGAATGCCCAACACTTGATGCGATATTTGAAGTAGAAATGTTGTACTCTTTGCTGTTTTTCTTATGAACTCTGTAAAAAGGCACGACTTGCCTTAGAAAAGTCTGATGATATGAACAAAGAACTATAAAGTGGACGTAGGCTACGACTTAGCCGAACCACTATAAAAATATCGTGTGTCATTTACTTTCATGCATTATATATACCTTCATCTACTATTCTGTTGCGATTATGGAATATAAGATGATTTTAAACCTGAAAGGTTGAAAACAGTTTATACGCAGGAAAAAGCACAACGACTGTTTGTGCGATAAGACATAAAAGAATGGGAAGACGACATTCTTAACTCTAACTCTCGAGAATTGAGAGAGAGTATAAAGGATGGGAGGACGACGTCCTCTGAGGCGTGAAGGTGCACCCAGACAAGAGACTGCCTCAGTAAGAACTCTAACCTGAGTATAAGACAGGAGAGTATAAAAAATGCCAGAAAAAACGACAGGCATTGACGGCACAGAGAATGCAATCCCGTCAAAAAGTCGGGGACATTTAGACTACTTGACTAAGTCCTGAATAGTTTTTCGAGATTGACTGGGGGCATATATGTATACACATATTTCCCCCCACCATAACTTCATTACACAACTATAGTAGGACATGCATTCGTACATAAGTGCAAAACTAATAACTAACAGACATTGCAGAAAATGAATTATTTTTTATTTACAAATGAATGAATTTGTACAGGAAAACAGGCAAAAAGAAGGTGCAAGGGCCACCCTTACAGCAACAATTATTGGTCAATCAAACGCTAAAATAACGCAAGACACTCCATCATTTGGACTTCGAAGAGGGCTTGGACTTCTTAGCAGCCTTCTCCGCATCCCTCGCCTCTTTCTCGGCCTCCGTCAAGATGCGCTTTGACTTTTTCTTCCCTGAAGCTGAAGTGCTGGAATCAGTCGACTTCTTCCTGGAAGGCGGAGCGCTGGAATCAAGAGAAGACTTTTTAGCAAGTTCCTCTGTAATGGATCTAGTCGAAAGCTTAACAACTAACCTTGATCCCACATCCACTACTGCGAGGGGCTTAATGCTTTCAGGGTCTAAGTCTTCAGATTTAAGCTGCATGCGTTTATCTTGGCCAGCTTTCAGTGCAGCTAAGGTAACATCATCAGCATTCTTCGACCCCCCGACTATGGCCACCTCAGGGTCTTCCTCATGTCCCCCGTCGCAACCATCATCCTTCAAGGCATCTATCATCTCGTCATCATGAGGAGTAGCATCATCCTTAGGCGGTTCAATACCTGCAGAGTGAGAAGCAATAGTTATCAACTTAGAAGAAAATAATGGGTTCTTCATCGATTGCTCAATCACATGACGAAAGGTAGAGATAGCTTTGACGAATTGAGTTGAAAATGTAGAGATACCTTCCGAAGACTTCTCTGCTGGAGTGATTACTGTCTCCGATGCCGTTTCGGGTATAGGGGATAAAAGAGTTGTCCGAGGGATCCCCTGGTTTTCAGGATCCTATCCCTCTACTTCAGAAGTCGTAGAGGCAGTAGAGGAAGAACCAGCCTCGGGAATGTTCTTTTGTTTAGCCTTCAGCCTCTCTTCGTCCATAACAGCAGCAATGAGGAGGCACCCTTCGGCTAGGCGTTCTGGTTCATCATCTTGTAAATATTTCTCCATCAGCTTGCCCTCGTCAATGGAGTCAACATTTAGCTCCTCTTTCTCCCACTCAACGATCTGACTCCATACTTGGACTAGAGTAGATGGATAATCTTCAATCCAAGAAATGTTTCGGCGGCGGATGATGTGCGCAAAGAATTCAATCATTAATTCGCCGAAACCCTGAACCTCTCCCTCAGCCTCCGACAGTTGTTTGCAGGCTTCTTCAGCGGATTTGATAGCACATTCGACGTTACCCTCCGCTAGGGCAGCCCTGTTCTCCGCCTCCACTAGCTTAGAAGCCAAGTCAGCATTTTTCTTTTCCAGTTCAGCGTTCGTCCTTGCTAACTTGGCATTCTTCTGCTCAAGGTCAGCGTATGCAAGTCGTGTTTTGGCAGCATCTGACTTGGCATCTTCGGCTTGCTTTTTCAGCTCCGAAGGCTCTTGGGTATGGGACTCAAGCAAATCATGATAGCGTTTTTGCATATCTTCAAATTGTTGTTTGAAGCTAGTAGCGTCCCGTTGAGCAACATAAAGTTGGGCCTGTGTATCCTCCTAATCTTTTCCTAGATTCTTTAAGGCCTTTGCATCGTCTTCTGCGGTTTTTTGCATCGAGTCAGCATTCGTGATTAAAGTGCGGATGATTCTGGAAAGGTTGCGTGAATACTTGAACATTTCAGAATACTGTTTCTCGACCGCATCTATCTTTGCTTTGGCCTCATCCGCCCACCTTGAAGAAATAGGCTCAAGGGCAGGTAAAAAAGTCAAGTTTTCGAAGTAATGTTCAGGAAATTGCTTCTCCAGATACGCCCGCTTAACTGCAGTTTCATCATCTAGCGGCCGAGGGGCAGGAATTGTCAGCTCAGTATCCCTGTGCGTGGAGGAATCAATAGCCTCTTTATCCGTTCTAGACCATGTAGCAGGGACCTTACGCTTGCTTCGTGATTCAGTATCTTTTGGCGGACTCCTCTCCCTGCTGCGCTTTTCTTGAGAAGAGGTTGAATCTTTTGATTGCGACATGTCCTCTTCCCGATGACCTTGATAAGCTTTATATCGTTCTGGGTCTGTCTGGACAGGAGAGCGAGAACGCGAGGTTCGCGAACGATAAGGATCATAAGGCCTTCTATCCTCCCTACCGCGATCTTCACAGCGATCATGCTCAGTATCATAGGGCGGATTTGACATGCTGCGGCGAAGTTTCCTGATATCATAGTAAGATCGGGACATCATGCCTGCACAACAAAACAAATGAAATTCAGGATAAATATTTTCACAAAGAGAGATGCTGTGAATTGTGTTGTTATTGTGTAAAGTGCGTCCTAAGTGGTGTTCCCCCCCGACAAACCCGAGTCCGAAGTTAGACTAGTACGAGCGGGCTCTTTGGCTTTAGCAGGAGTGGTCTCTTCGGAAGAAGTGGAAACTAAAGGATTCTTCCTAAAATCCTCTGAAGTGTAAACAGTTTCAGGTAATGGGAGATCCTCCAAACCCTGAAATAGTGGGTCATCAGTGCTAGGGACATCTCCCTCAGAAGCATCGATCGGTGACTCTTTGGAAGACGTTGACCTTTCCGGAGAAATGGCATCCTCGGGAACAGTATACCCTTCGCGATGCTTTTCGGCCATGTTAGCCAATTCATCATCTTGGGTAGAAGAAGGAGAAGGTGAAGCCTGAAGAGGCACTGTAGGAGCTCTCGAACCTTTGCCTGTTTCAGGGATTACGTCCACTGGGGGAATATATACATATGGAGCCGTCCCATGACCAATGCTACGAGTAATAGATAGCAACCCATGAAGATGAAGATATTCGTCCTTAAGGACTTCATCAATAGTTAAAAACTTCTGATCACCATTAAGGAGCTGGTGCATCTGGTCAAAGAATACTTGGTCTGATATTTGTTTTGGGTTATCAACTGCAAACAAAAAGAAAAGCGAATTAATGCGATGGTGTGTATGTACAGAGTTGCAATCTAGAAAACCAGTGCTTTACTTGATTTCGTCCACCTCCTAGCACACCCTGGTTGTTGCTTTATATAAAACCTTTCCAGCCCGGAGTCCCCAGCTTTACTACTGAATGGTGCTGGAATTATCTTCCTCTTAGGGACAGACTCGAAGTAACAGAAAGAAGGGATTTCTCGAGTCTGGTGCTTGAAGTTATAGAAGAAGTGAACGCCGTCAAAAGTGAGCTCTATGCTTAAGATCTCACGATACGCTACATATAGGGTGTACAAGTAAGCATAGGAATTGGGATGCATCTGCATGGGGGCAATCCGCATTTGTCTTAGAAAATCGACGACGAAAGGAGAAAATGGAGGAATAGCCCCGACCATACACATCAATCGGGTGATTGCCATAAATCCTTCTGGGGGATTGTGAGGACGGTCAGTTTTCGAAGGCACCAGGGTGTCTCTTTTTAGTATCCCGTACTTTAGACAAATGCGAATAAGTCTGTCATTGTCGATCGTCGATTCGACAGAATCTTGAGGTGATTCCAATCTGACAGCAGATTCAAATTCATCAGGAGCTCGGTTATCACCAATCCCTCGTTCCTCTTCACTACCTAGAGAAACTCCACCCTCTGAAGACACGTTGTCGCTTTCGCGAGTTCCAACCTCGTAGTCTGAGCCCTCGTCATTCCATTCTGGATCCGAGGAAGAAGATATGTCCTCAAGAGTAATTTTGTTGGATGTCTCCGGGGCCTCCTTCTTCTCTGCTAGTCTAGAGGAGCGTCTGGATGTCATGGTCACAAAACTATTGAAGAAGCAATAGCACAAGTTAGAGTAAATTAGCCCGTATCCCCCCGTGCATGTGTACAAACTAAAATGTGAACAGTGTATGCGGAAAGTGTAAAGTTAATGTTTGAAAGTGCGACGCAGAATTTTGGCAAAGTAATAAGGATCAAGGCAATTCTTGATGTCCATTTATGTTCGCAAGGAACTATCCTAACTGTCCATTAAGTTGAAGATTATGCCAAGAGTTGATTGGGCCAGTTAAACAAGTTTTTTATGCATTGGGTTGAACTGCTCTTCGGTTCGGTTCGGGTCCATTCATGGGGATCGGATCGGGGGTGTAGCCCTGTCTTGGGCTCGGACAAACATTGAAGCCCAGGAATCAAAATCGGATCGGCTCGGAAGTAGATTCCCCGAACGGTTCGGGTCGGATTAGGCAGTCATGCCTCTCTCCTCTTTTATCCTACAGTCCGACCCGATCAGGTTAGGTAAGCTCCATTCCCCCCTTTAATTGCTTGCCCCGACCCGATCCGACCTCCTGGATTTTTCTTCCTTTCCTTTTCCTCCGTTCTCCATACTCCATCGCCCGAATCAACTCCCTATGATCTTCTTCCTCTTCCTCTTCTTTAATCTTAGACCCAATCTCATCTCCGACGCCCCAGTCATGATTGAACAAACTACGAATCCCTCTTCCAACGCCTCAAAGTAGCAACGGAGCCACCAGTGACAATAACGAAGGGAGAGGATGCTGTAGCATGGAAACCACATCCAAGTCGGTCGAATTGACCATAAATTTCAATTAAAACCAATTATCATGGAATTGATCAAGGATTCAAACCTACCAGGGTGGTTAATTTGGAGATTCGAACGAGAATTGTAAAAGTTCTCTTCTCTTGAGACCTAGAGTTTCGGAACATGACTTAAAAAATAACGAATGAAAAAGAAAGTGAGAGGAAAATGAAGGCTGGAGTTATATAAAAACAAGGTGACTATTCGTATCCCCGTTCGGACCGGCTCGAAAGCCCAGTAACACAGCTTGGCCCACTAGTCCAATGCGAAATAGAAAAAGAAGGGGATCCGTTCGGGTCGGAATCCAAGCCGAATAGAATGTCATATCTCAGCATGGCATGTGAATTAAATTCAAATTCGAAGAAGAGGATGAAAGCACAAGGAAAATCAACGGAAAGATTACCTTGAAGGCAATATGCAATGATAATCAAAGCATGCTCCGTTTCCAACAGAAGCATCCTTTGAGGGGGCAAAATGTTAGCCCACTTTGTGAACTAGGCAACACAAAGTCGAGATGTAAAGCGTTGTAGAACTTAGAAAGCGTCATAGCGGATCGGATCGGAGAGCTGCTACTATTCGGGTCGGAGAGCTATCACCAGTCGGATCGGAGAGTTATCATCAGTCATATCGGTGAGCTACTACCAGGTCAGAACGGAGCAGAGCAAAATGGATAAGGACTTAGTTTCAGGATTAGTTCGGGTCGGATCGGATGCCCCGATCCGAACCCCCTCTGCAGGCTCCTCCGAACCAAACCCACAACCCACGTCACTTCCCCCCACGATCGCCTGAAGACTCGGAGCGGTTATGACCAGTTCCTCCCCACGATAATCTCTACCCTGATGCGCTGTCTGCACTGGAGTCCATCCGAACCCGAGGATGATGGGATGGAAGACACGTGGCTCCGTCCCAGATCGGATTCTGAGCAAATTTTCACCTATAAATACCTTGCCTGGAGACAATTAAAGGGATCTTCTTTTTGGCACTTTGAGAGTTCAAACACTTTAATAAACCGAATTCCATCACTCCCAGATAATCCAAATCGTCTTTCAACTTTTGTTTTGAGACAATTGAGTGAATGTATGTGAGTTGTGAGTGAAATTGAGTGAATATCTCATTGTAATTGCAACTATATCATCGAGAATAGTGATTGATAAGTGGACGTAGGCTTTTCAACGCCGAACCACTATAAATTCTGTGTCTCCATTTTACTTTTGATCTTATTTTATTCTGATTTCAGTCAATTTGGGTGTTAGAAATACTTTTTGGTCTAACATTGCTGCAAATGGTTTTTTCTGATTAATCCCTTGATTACAGACTTCAAGTGCCTACAATCGTTAGTATCGTGTCCTGGTTGGTTATGGAAATGATAGAACCTTCCTGACTTCATAGCAACAACTTTAACCTACCTTTGTTTCAAGACTGGATATCTCTCGGTGTTCTTAGTTTCCATGAAGATATTTCCAATGGTATCATTAAGGGAAGTGAACTCGGAATTCTAGTAAAAGCGTAGTTTCTTTTTTGCCCGACTGTCTTTCCCTTTATTGCTCCTTTTCTGACTTTTGGAGCTACTTTTCACGTTTCCTTTCTTCTCTATCTGTCCATATTCTGATTTTTCTTCAATACTTATGCATTTTTCAGCTTTGTTAAGTAATTGTTCGAGTGTACTTGGTTTCTTTTTCTTGATCCACCGCCCTAAATTGGTCTTTTTACATATGCCCCCTTTTAAAGCCATCAGGACTAGAAGGGGTTCAAAATTCTGGACTTCAGCTACTGCCATATCAAAGCGAGTGAGAAAAGATTTGATGGACTCTCATGGTCTTTGTTGTAGTTCACTTAACTCCATAACATCTCAAACTCTGGGTGCCAGGGATTTGAACTTCTTACTGAATAGTTTAGATAGGGCAGCGAAACTGTCCACAGATTGCGGCGGCAGCTTTGTGAACCATAGGTAAGCCCCCCCTTCTGGATAAGTTGGGAAATATAAGCACTTGATTTCATCGGTAGCACATGCCCCATTCATATAATGGTCATATTTACACAGGAATATATTAGGGTCGCTTGTCCCATCATAGGACCGCGACGTTGGAGGTTCGAATTTTTTTGGATATACAGTTTTCTTAATTCTTTCAGTGATTGGGGTTTTAGCTGGAAAAGACTCCCATTCTTTACGATCATCCTTCTTCCTTAGACTTTCATTCGCAATTGCTCGCTCTATTCCTAAAATATATTTCCGCCCCCTGCTCTGGTCCATGGATTGAGAGCCTTCTTCCTTACCAATTTTTGGTCTAAATGTGTTCTCGTGATCTTGAGTCAAGGAATTTTGGCATTCTTTTGGAAGGGACACCCTTCTAGCAATGGGACTGTCTATCTGTTTCACAATTGAGTCATCAAAGTAGTCATGCACAGGTGCTATGTTCTTCTCATAATCCAGATTAGCATGATGCGCAACTTTCTGAATGGAATTTGACTGTTTAGAGCTGGAAGCAGAGAACTCTGCTTCTAGCTCAAAATTAGTTCGGGCGAACGAGGAACAAGTGGAACTCGGTGTGGCTTTTACGATGGCGGCCTGAATAGCGATTATTGACTCAAGTTTCTTCATCATTGCATGGTTTGCAATAGTTATTCGACTCGTTAATCCTGTCATTTCTTCTTCCAATTCTTTCCTGGTTACAGTTTCTTCAATTTCAAGCGGCTCTGGTGCCCTCGAATGGGTAGTAAGCGGCGTGATGGTTTTAGTACTATTGTTGGGACTATCGATTTTGTCAGTGACTCCCCTCGGCATATCCATGACTCCAAGCACAGTTTTCCTCAGAAGGTCTTGTCGGACCTAAATGGGGAAAAAAAGCAAATACGGCCCCACGGTGGGTGCCAAATTGTTTTCACTAAAAATGACTCAAACACCAAAGGTACTAAAACTGTACTTCATCAAAATGGTAGGGAAATAAATGGATTCATACTTAATAACAATTGAAAATGAAAATGCAAGGAAGATAAAATAGAGACAAGATTTAGAGTGGTTCAGCCTTATATTAGGCCTACGTCCACTATGAAGATGACTTGCATTCTTTAAACGGAGATTACAAAATACATAAACTGTCTTTTTCCATACATCTCTATATCCACTCAATATACTCTCATTCATACACTTCAATCCTGGGATTTTACGGGAGAATGGTAGAGTTTGAGGAGGAGAAGGATGGATGAATGATTGAGAAGGATGATGTCTTTGTTTCCTCTAATTACAAGGTTGTACTTAGCGCCATGGCTGAATGAGTAATGAGGCTTCGAATGGTGAAGATGATCATTACTTCCCAATGCTTAAGGAGTGATTGAGGATAGAATTTTGCAGCACTTTGTGGTTCAAGAGATTGGGCCCCCTTTACGCTGGCAGGCATGGCGTATTTATAAGTGAACTCCTCGGAGGAAAAGATCTGAAATCTGTATGTGCAAGCTATGGGTCGCACATCCCATCAATTACAATCGTGCAACTGCCTGGTTATAGCCAACTATTGACAGCTGCATCCAGTTGTCATAGGCGAGCAAAAGGAATGAGCGTCTTGGATAGGTGGACGGAAAATTATAGTTCTTGATGCGGCTATGTTTGATACTGAGTGAGAAGGTGGCGACCTTTTTAGTTTAGGGATGACTGACTAAGACTTACAACTAGAAATGTAAATGTGCTCTTTCTATGAGCTGGTGTATGACCGTCCGGTAGGTTCTATCTGACTAAAGTGTCGATTTTCGATTAGTAAGGACGTACGAGCGATAGGAGCTGCAATCCATGAGCGGTTGTCAAATATACGTGCGACCCTGACTTTTGCTCTGATATGTATGACCGATCCTTGATATTACGTCAAGCGTCTTCCATTGTTGTGAGCGACTTTATAGGAGCGAGTGCTTCAAGTGACTTTATAAGGGAAGAATGCGGGACTGGAATCAATTCTCCTTTGTACCCTACATGACTGATCTTCTTGGCTCGAGAGCGTTCGTCCTTTGCCGCCTGTATATTGTGCCATCCATCTTTATGGTCGTGTTATATGGTCGCTCCTGCCTATGTTAAATGGATGAATTGCTTTGTTTTGTCTGTTGAGCGGTTCGTTCCGATATGAACGGCCGTCCTTTGCGCCCATCTTTCTTCGAGTTCTGGCTTTGCTTTGTGCAGTCGTTTTTTGTCCTTTACAAGTCGCTTAATTGCCTTGAACAAGACTATACGCGATCGATCCTGAAGGTGTTCGTCCTGTAGCTCCTTCTCAGATTCAATGTGCATATGGATTTTTTGAGGGATTAACAATTATAAATTAAGTAATCTGTAAGCTTGGAATTCTAAAACCCCGTTGATAAGAATGTTTAGGCTTGTCCTAGGGACAAGAGGAAATTATAGCATAGGTTATACTAAACGGGTAGAGAAACTTATTAATGGACCTTAGTTAATGGAACTAAGTTAATAAGTAAACAACGATAAGTTGTATTAACAATGTGAAATGGAATTATGATTAAATGGGAAAGAATGAGGAAAACTTATGGAATGAAATAAGTTATATTTAATCATAAATCGTGAGTGACATGTTAATCAGAAAACATGTGAATTGGATATACTTAATTAAATATTAAGTAAAACATGTTATTGTGATCAACAAGAAGATAAAAAGGGGTTGTGGATTATAGACCTTAGGCCACAATCTAGAGAATAACATGTTATGGGTTTATTAATAAACTTAAATGGGTTAAGTTATATGACTGAAATTAATAAGCAAGAGAAACTTGGTAATTTGAATAAGAATTCAATGTGAATGAGAATAAACAAGTTAAAAGGAAACCTGATGAGGTCAGATAAGCGCGTAAAAGAATGTTTAGACATAGGGAGTGAGGCGCTTGAAGCAGTTCGCATTTTTGAGGATGAATAACCCAACAGGGTAGATCATTGTGATGTTTTAAGGCACGAGTTGGCACATTCATCTGATTGTTCCAACATCTTCGAAGGACTGGAAGGGGAAGCATCCGGCTTCCTGAGGTACGTAAGGTGCTCTTAGTAGTCCTTTGTGCGGTGGAAGATGTCTTCGGTTGTGCCCGCAGAGGTTGGGTCTGTGCGTAACTACTAGGTGGGATGGCCTTGACTACAGATGTAGCTATGCAGTCAGAATGTTGTGATGAGGTAACACCAGTGTGGTTCGGTGGTTGCCTCACGAGGAGACAGAGGGACAAGACCAACAAGGATAGTAAACCGTCGGACACCCGTCATCGGCAGCCAGTGGGATGTGGAAAGACTAGAGCTAAACCCAAGATACCATTTCACCCTTTACTATCAGGGTAAGGGGTTGATGGGAGACGCCACATGGATGTTTAGATTGTTTGCGTAGGGGCTATCGCTTAGCTCTTGTAGTCTTTACTAGTTGAGGGAGGGGCCGAGGTGGGGACATAGCCACCGTGAAAACAGACCCTAGGGATATCTGTATTTGGAGTGTAACACCCTGTGTTTTCGATAAACCTTAAAGTACCAAATTAAAGAATAATTAATTCTAAATGTGAGAATTAAGGGATACGCCATTGCATTCATCTCGGAATTCTGGTTGAGATAGAGTCCGAGTTTGCGTGAATCGGACTTCGTATAAAGAATTTATGGCCTTCGGAAGTTTCAAAAAATTCGAAATTCAAATTTAAACACGGTAGAGGGTAGGGCAAGAAAATTCCTTCCCATGCCAGGTCGACCAGGAGGTCGACCCTAGTGTCGACCTACCCTACAGGTCGACTTGGTGGTCGACCTACCCTCCCGGGCAGATCTGAAAGGATGACGATTTCTGACTCCCTACTGAGTCATTAGGGCTGAGGTTTTATCCTATCTTGACTGGATGGCCTTGATTATTTCTAGGCTTAATCTGACGGCTCTAAATTAGTTAAAACTCTATAAAAACAACCTAACTCTTAACTCTAAATCACAAATATTCATACCAAGAGCCTCCATGCCGTCAATGGTGAACCTAGAATAGCCGTCATCTCTTTCAACTCAAAGGCAAGATTGAAGCGACGTCAAAATTAAATCTAATCTAATCCAACTAAGAAAATTCAACGATCTACATCAAAGGCGAGAAATTCAATTTTAGAACACAGATCCCAGAACTCAAGAACTCCTTTTAGTCTGTAAGTATAGCTATCTTTCAGATGCGAATGAATTAAAGACATAGTTTGTAATGAATTGTACAATAGAATTGTATCAGGTTGTATGTGATGCTGATTTATGTTTATTCATGTCTGTTCTATCGTATATGCCTATGAATTATTGTGGTCTATCATGTTTTGTGGAAATTGGTGAATAAACCTATGATGTTATGAAATTATCATAGGTAAGTTTGGTGATATTATACAAGTTTTAGGCTAAGTCATATAGTTTATGCCTAATTGTTCAGATCCATTATGCATACATGTTTAGATCTACGACCTTGTGATGATATCTATATGTTGTATGTTAATTTAGAAATTATGCCATGTTTATTCAAGTTAAGTAATGCTATCATGTTATGAATACATGCAAGTTTATAGGTTAAAAACATGACTATGTAAACCAATATGTTTAGATCTACAACTTTACATGTTAGAACCATATGCCTTTATGTTAGATTAATATTAACATGATTCAACCTATGCAAGTTCACCACTACACATCTAATTAGATTTTGATAGTTCTATGTAATAATATTACTTTATGATTCATGTTGCATAGATCTAGTTTGCAAGTTCATAATTAAAAGTGTATTATGCCAAGTTCATGTGACACATCTGTAGTTAGGTCCATATTTTTGTATGATGTTGGAATATTTCAAGTTTATATTTTTTTCCTTTTTAGTTTATTAGTTGGGCTAAAATGTCGAGCTTAACATCTTATGTAATTTTGCGAACGTACAACAGGGGTAACGTTGGGGAAAACATGAGAATTATACATAATTAACATATTTGGCTCATAACCATATAAATGATATGGCATTGAAATGGTATAATTTTCTTACCAAAAATTATGAATTTGATTTAGAAGGAAAGTGGGCCATAACAATAAAATTTTGACAAATTTACATATAAGCATAAAAGGATAAATATATATTTAGAAAAGACGAATATGCCTAACCCGAGGTTAGACTGAGTTGTGGTGTAAAACTGCCCGGAACCGACCGGCACATCCAGTGACCACAACAATACCTGTGTAATGTGTGTGGTTAGTGCATTGAGCCCAAAAAGGACCCGAGGTTAGACTGAGTTGTGGTGTAAAACTTCCCGGAGCCGACCGGCACATCCAGTGACCACAACAATACCTGTCTAATGTGAGTGGTTGGTGCTCTAATAAAGCTAAGTCAAGAGTAGTAGGGTTAAGTCAATTAAGGAAACACTTAACCAATCCAACATGTTAGCTAAACTAATGGGTGGGGTTAAGGTAAATTTGGACACTTAACCAATTTAACATGTTGATTGGAAAACTCTAGCAACGGGGACCCATTTCAGTAGTAACCCACGTAGATGTATCATGGGACCCTGAACTAGGCAGGGTGGGGCACGATTACTAGGCTGATTATAAGCGGTCATAAACATCGGCGGTGGTGGATCAGTGTAGGTTCCGGCGGAGTATCGGGGTGCACGTACTCTGGAGTGGAAAAAGCAGGCACTGAGCATCAGTAGTCATACTCTGTGCATCTTGAACCGTGTCGGGTTGCCACCATAGGATTTGATACATCCCGTGGTAGGACCAGCACATGTATCTACAGTCAAACGGGGGCCGAAGGACACACGTGATAAATGCATGCTAGTAGGAGCAGATCGATATAAGGGAATCATTTCACCATGAACACGTGGTGCTAGTTGGACAAGTATAAGTAGGTGCAGAGAATTAAACATGGGTGCGATGTATATCCGGTTTATCCTGCCTTATATAGCTTTATGTTAGTTGTTGTTCTGGTGCTGTCCTATTTTCAGTTTATTCCTATTATGACCCTTTGCTTTATTCACGCACTGAAAATTCACTAGACTTACTCAGACTTATGTCTGACCCATTTTTCTTTCGTCTTCTTTTTCTTTTGTTTCCCCCTTTCAGGTAGACAGGGAGGGAATAGCTCAGCTTAATTTGGACCGTCCATCTTTCCTAGCTTGAAGACTCTGTGATGTATGACTTGGAATCTCTTATCTTTATCTATGGCTTTGGACACACTAGACTTGGGGATTTATGTAGTTTTATTTATGTTATATGCTTCTTTATGTTTTAAGCAAGATAGAGATTATGATGAAATGTTTTGGAAGTTGTGTTGAGACAATTTACTATAATGATTTTTGTATTGAACCACGTATGAAATAAATGTTTGTTTTCCGCTACTTATATTTCTGTCTTGTAACTTTCTGTGTCTTTTACCTATAATTCTCCATCAAAGTTAAGGCATTCCCTTTGTGAGTGATCTTAATGGAGGTAGGGTATTTCATGGAGGCTCTTAAAGGCGGGCCTGTATAGGTATGGAAAAGCTCCCGACTGAGTTTTGTGTTTCTCGTATCGCCCTGCCATGGAATTCGGTGGACATTAGAGGACGTGCGATTGAGGCATCGAGCTACAATTGAAGATATGTATGGTGGACAGTCTAGATACATGCATGTCGGCTCTGGGTGGTATATTGTAGACTTGAGGGCATTACTCCGATATGAATTCTGATCTGAACAAAGTTGGCAGTCCGTACGTTTGCATAGCAAAGTAATGACATGCATACGTGAAACGTAACGTTGTCATATAGAGATCCATACGTCACTGCGGCATAGGAGGAGGGATTGCGTATATTTTGATAATGTTATGGTGGAGACCGTGTGAGTGCGGTACCATGGGGTGTGCCTTAATATTGGGGGTAGCTATATATATATATATATGTATGTATATATATATATATTAGGTTAATCCACTGGAAAGTAAATGGGTACCACGTATGTGTAAGCCTTGAGTGTTGTTAACCTAATTAACTTAACAAATAAGAAAATATGATTGAACGGTATATGAAGGATTATCCAAAGTGTATAGTTTAAATTTAGTCACCAGAACTTGTGTTCTGACCCCCGCCTCAAAACATACTCGCAGGTTAGATTTGTGGTAGGGACATGATAGCCTTGGATACTGGTTAGGCAATATTATTAACACGTTAAGGCTACATTTTGATTACATTATATTTTATTCATTACGCTGTGAGATAATTTTTGAGCTCTGACATGTTTTATGTCTCTGTCTTTTCTACAGGATACTAGAGCAAACCAATCCGAGTTTCGATAGACTGGAATTTTGAAAAAAATCGGTCAGTCGAAATTGGGGTCATCACAAAGTTGTTCTACATCAAATCCTCCCCTCTCTTCCTGTAATACCGTATATTTTCTATGAATAATAAAGTAACGAATTAAAGAATACTTAATTGTAAAAGAAGAATTAAGGGAAACGGGTTATGCTATTGCATTTGTCTCGGAATTCTGCTTGAGATAGAGCCCCAGTTTGCGTAAACCGGACTATATATAAAGAAGTTATGGAGTTCAAAAAATTTCAAATTTAAACAATAACTAAATATAAATAATAATTAAATCAAAAAGCAGTTCGAAATTCAAAAAAATTCTGAGGATCAGTTGGGCGGGAAAATTCCCGCCCATAGGGGTCGACTCCCCCCATGGGGGGTCGACATAGGTATCGACCCCCTTATAGGGGTCGACCACCTCGGCCAGATCTTGGCTGTTTTGTCCAGTGACGTTTTTCTGAGTCATTAGGGCATATGTGGCGACTTCCGGTTGGCTCTATTTGGTCTGGATGGCTCTGATTACTTCTAGGATGATCTAACGGCTCTCATTAATCTAAACTTCTATATAAAAAACCCCAACCCTCAACCCTAAAACCTCATAACCTTGCTCTTTGAAGACATCATGTTGTCCATGGCCAAACTAGCGTAGCCTCCATTATTCTCTAAACTAGAAATCAAGTTAGAAAGCCCCAAATCAAGTCCAAACTAGAGAATCAATAGTCTACATCAAAGGATTATCTTTACAAATTCAGAAATCAGATCCCAGAATACAATATCCGTTATTTTCTGTAAGTTCACGTTATTTTCAGATGTGAATACCTGATTGTAATCTTGACATGTAATAAAATGAATCAAGATCTATGCCTGATTTTAAGATAATCTTTTCAGATTTATCCCTATCCTTCTATTGAATCTATGTCTTTGCATGCCTCAGAGGTTATTTTGTTGATTAAATCAGGCCTATCTTTGTTGTACATCAGGTTTATAATCCTTTTGGGTTCATGATGTTATTCTTATTCCTACGATAATGATTGTATCAGTTTAGTCAAGAATCTATCTTTGTTGGATCTAAATTTCCTGTATTAGGTTTGTTGTTACATGCCTATTTTTATGCCTATTCTTATTTTATGCTCCTTCTCTCTCTTCCCCTATTTCCTTTTTTCTTTCATGAACCTGGGTTACCTCGAACGTAGGCTAAAATCACAAAATACGAATGATTGAAATACGAGGGATATTTGGGTATAACCTATTTTGGTGAAATAATTGGGCATAACATATTCGGTGAAATTGTTGGTATAACTTGTAAATGATGTTGGGGCATTATCATTATAATTGCAAGTTTGGGTTAATTGGCATGTAAATCAAGTTTTGGGGCTTAATTGTTATTGTTGCGAACTTGGGGTAAATTGAAATATTAAATCTAGATTGGGCGTAAACTGTAAATTGAAATAATAAATCAAGATTGGGTATAACTATTGGTTGGGATGCCAAACATAATGTATATTCTGATTTTGGGGCATGACTATTATTGCAAATTTGGGAAGATTGGGTGTAGCCTATTTTGATTAATAACTTGTAATCGAATTTGTTGGGCATAACTTGAGAATAAAAACATGACTTGTTTTGTGAAATTGAGATAATTAGCATATAAAATCTAAACTTGGACATGTATGGTAAATATGTAATTTGGCTAGAAGATGAACATGCCTAACCCGTGGTTAGATTGAGTTGTGGTGTAAAACTGCCCGGAACCGCCCGGCACATCCAGTAACCGCAACAACACAGATCTAATGTGAGAGGTTAGCGTATTTAGCCCAAAACCGGAGGTTTGAATGAGTTTATGGTAGAAGTCTGCCCGGAACCGCCCGGCACATCCAGCAATCGCAAACAACAGTTCTAATGTGAGAGGTTAAGGCATTAATGAATAAATTAATGCTGATAAAAAGACATGCTAAGAATGGTAAGGTTAAGTAACATATGAATAAGCAACACTTAACCGTTATAACATGTTAATTAGACAAGTGGGTGGGGTTAAGTAAACTTAGAACACTTAACCATTATAACATGTTAATTAGACAAGAAGGTGGGGTTAAGTAAATTTTGAACACTTAACCGTTATAACATGTTAATTAGACAAGTGAGTATGGTTAAGTTAACCAATATAACGTGATGAATGAACAAGGTTAAGTTAATAAGAAACACTTAACCAATACGACATGATGTGTGGTAGGGTTAAGTTAACACAAGTGGGCAACACTTAACCAATATAACATGATGTGTGGTAGGGTTAAGTAACACAAGAAGGCAACACTTAACCAAGCTAACATGACAAGTGGGTGGGTTAATTTAACTCGACTGGATTGACGACACTTAACCAATACAACATGATAAATGGGTGGGTTAAGCTAACTTGATGTGATTGATGTCACTTAACCAATATTTCAAAGTGGATAGGGTTAAGGCAAGCTTAACCAATAATACGTATGGACTTGATAAGGGGAAGGGTTAAGTAAATCTTGGGTAAGTGGGCAATATTAATATATATAGGCCCACAAACATAACCATTATATAAACGTGTGTGAATCAGTGGGAAGGTTAAGTAACATATGAATAGGCAACACTTAACCAGTACAACATGTTAATTAAGCAAATGGGTGGTGTTAAGCTAAATTGGGAACACTTACCCAATATAACATGTTGATTAGGAAACCCTAGTAATGGGGACTCATTTCAGTAGTAACCCACATAGATGTATCATGGTACCCCGAACTAGGCAGGGTGGGCACGATTACTGGGCTGATTATAAGCGGTCAAAATAGCGGTGGGTGGTGCAGCAGTGCAGGTCTCGACAGAGTATGGGCGTGCACGTGCTCCGGAGCGGAAAAAGCAGGCACTGGACATCATACGAATACACTGTGCATCTTGAATTTGTGTCGGGTTGCCACCATAGGAATTGATACACCCCATGGTGGGACCAGCACAGGTATCTACATACAAGCGGGACCGAGTAACACAAGTAATGAATACATACGAGTTTAGGAGCCAATCGATAGGGTAGTAAGGGTACGTCTAACATATCCATGGCAATTAGGCTGATTGCGATAAGATCCTCATACTAGATGTACACCTGAAGTCTACCACAATTGCGGGGTTGGGATCACCTTATTATTTAACATAAGATACAAGTTGGGACACTAGTAGGGAATACAAATCATTTTATAAAAGACATTAGTTAGGATGCTAGTTGGGTAGTGCAGAGAAAATAGGAAATCAGATAAAGAACCGAAGCACATTCAGTGTATGTTGCCTTGTCATATCGAACAATGCGGTGTAGGAAATATCTTAATAATTAGAAGCGCAACCATCATATCCTGTTTATCTTGTGTTCCTTGTCACATCTAGCGCTCATCATTTGTTGTCTTGCTATGCTTATTTTCATGGTTATGTCTTGTATCCAGTTTATTCATGTCATGATGCTTTTACCTATCTACATGCTGAAAATCACTGGACTTACCAGACTTATGTCTGACCTAGTTTGTTTCGCCTCTTTTCTTCCGTCCCCTCCCCCCCCCCTCTAGGTTCATAGGGAGGGAATATTCTCACTTAGCTCAGTTTTCTTCCCATGCTCGAAGATAGTCGATGTATCACTCTGAACTCTCTTTTTCCACTGCTATGGCTGGCTCATCCTTTATTGGGGAATATCATGGTCATTTTATGCTTCTTTATTTTATTAAACAAGACAGATGCTTTGTTTTAATGGGTATTGGTGTTCTGGTGTTGAAAAACAATCTTTATACAAGCTGTTTTACCGAGCTGCTGTTTTATTAATAAAGCAAAGTTTAATTTATTTTCCGCTATATAAATTTTGTCTGTTTTGTAATTTATGTGTTCTATACACTTATGATGTTCCACTGAAGTTAATGCATTCCCTGTGAGAGTGGCCTTAACGGAGGTGGGATGTTACACATGGTATCAGAGCTGAAGGTTACCAAAACAGGTAAAAAAGGATTTTGAAAACCGTTTCCAAAAGTATTTTTATAAATAAATATTTACAAAAACATGTTTTAAAGAAGCGTTTTTTAGAGAAAAGTATTGTTTTTGAAAGGCATATTCCCCAAAGCTATAGACACTATCTTTCAGTTCTCTATTTGAATCACTTCTTCCTTTCTTTCCGCCATAGTCTCATAGGCATACGACATGTCGAGGGCGAAGTAGTTCCCAACCTCCATCTGTAGCCGCAGTAGCTTCACCTACGGCTAATCTTCTTTCAAGCTTTGTAGGTTGCCGTGCGATGGAGGTAGTTTCGAGAAACTTGTCAACAAGCTACACAAGGATAGTAAGGATGAGAATAAGGGAGTTTGGGCTAAGGGGCACAAGCCCAAGGATAAGAAGCTTGTTGATATGGTTTAATCCATGCAGAAGGAAAAAGGGGAAAAGAAAGAGGCCAAAGTGGAAGAATTACAAACAAGGGATTGGAATATAAGATGGGTGGAAGAAATAATAGATCACACGACAAGAGGAAGTGTCTTTTCTGTGGTATAGCGGGTCATTTAATTGTAGGAAGAAGAAGATAGGTGGTTGTTTTCAGTATGGTGAAGCAGGGCATCTTATCAAGGATTGCCCGAAGGACAAGGGCAAGGGCAGAGGACAGAACCTACTTCTGGAGGACAAGTTCATGCTCTCATGGTACCAGGACAGGAGAGAGATAGAAATGTTTTTGTTGAAAGTTTGATTTTCATTTTTTTGAACTTTGTTTGACTCTAGCGCTTCACATTCTTTTCTATCTTCTTCCATAGTTGAGTCTCTGTACCTTAGTATTAGTAGGGTAGAGGATCCCATTATTGTCTCAAATCCAATTGGTGATTCAGCTCATTTTTGGTTTGTAAGGATTTGAGAATAGCTATATTAAGTATTATGTTTAAGTGTTATGCTTATGTTTTTGGTTTCATGGGCTATGGGTTGATTCTAGGCATGGATTGGTTAGCTAGAAATTGAGAAAGGAGGGTAATTAGATTTTTGACTTGCCTCGGGAAAACCCTCGAGATTTCGTGTGATCATAAGGGATCAGTTTGGCTTAGCTACTTAGAATCACTGGATGCATCTATCGACGATTTGCGATTCGTTAGAATAGTCCATGAGTATGCAGACGTTTTTGATTAAGTCAGGGGTTTGTCCCCTAAAACGCGAGATAGACTTCTGCATATATTTAGTTGACAATGCAAAGCCAGTTGCATTACCTGTATGACACATGACTCCAAGGGAAAAGCGGATGGTTCACTTCGCTTGTGCATAGATGATATTTTGGTTTTCTCTAAGAGTGGGGAAGAACATGCTTTGTATCTAAGGGAAGTCTCGAATACCCTCCAAGCGCATCAGCTTAAGGCTAAGTCCTCCAAATACCATTTTTAGAGGAAAGAAGTGAGGTTCTTAGGACACATGGTCTCTAAGGAAGGAATAGCGGTGGATCCTGAGAAGGTAAGGTCATAGCGGATGTCTTAAGAAGAAAAAGGTTGACTTCAAGTCCTCTTTATGTGGAAAGGAAAAGTTCAGGGTAGATACCAGCCACTGATTTTAAAATATTCGTTTAAGTTAGTACTTGGCATCGCTAGGAGTAAGACCTACGCTTTTGGATCAAATAGGGACTTCACAAAAGACTCTCAGATAGTTGACGCAATGGATAAGTTAAGTAGAGAAGAGACCCCTAGTCACCATAAAAAATACACTTGGTAACATGGTTAGCATCTGTTTATTTTCAAGAGATAGTTCTTGGAATGTTAGCATGACACAGCAGAAGTTGTAGTGTCGAGTAAACTAGAAGGAGAAGAGGTGGAACGAGAGGTGACAGTGAGATGAGTCCCAACATATATTTGGGAAACAAAAATTAAGAAGCTACACAATCATGAAATTAAGACAGTCAGAGCACAATAGAGTGAAGCTCAAGAAGATGCGACTTCGAAGACTAAAGACTAGATACGGGCATCATACCCTTTTTCTTGAGGGTATATCCTTGATCTCTTTTTCTAGGAATTTTATGCATACTTGTTTCTATCTTTTTAGGTATATCCTCTAGGTCATATTTTCGATCCTTGGGTAGAAGTCAATGTATGTAAACATGTGTTTGAAACATGTTATGATTGATGGTTGCAAGTGGTTGCAAGAGGTTGCTAGTGGCTTCTCGTGGATGCATATACACACACATTAGGCACTAGATCGGCTCAGTCACTTTCATATTGCATATGCATATATGTATTTGTATATGGATTGAAACTTGAGGTGTTATCATATGGATGTTGCATTTGTATGAATGATTGAGCACTCATGTAGAAGTTATAAAATACGATTAGGAGTAACTGCATACATGATGGACTCATGGCACTAACATAATTCACATTAAGGAGGTCAACTGAACCAGTAGACCGCCTGATTTTGCATTAGATAAGGACATATACACACTATGCATATGTTCATGAAAAGCATTAGTGTGACGGCCCGCCCCGCACCAGCCTGCATTTCCTCCGGAAGTGCGCTGTATACATGCCCGACTAGCACAGAACGGTCGCCAAAGAAAGGAAAGAAGGGAATGAACAAATCAAGGAACCTGTAGGATGTCTCACAGCGCATGGAATAAAATATAATAATAACATACTTGGCATAAAACATGTGAGACAGTGCATAAGCTGATAACTAAAATCAATCATCAATCATCAGAGCAGCGGAAATCCAAATACAGCTTATTACAATTTTCCAAATTTACTGTCTCTAAACAAAAGAAAGCTAAAGTAGAAGATACACCACCAATGCCCAAGCAGTGATCTTCAACAACACAGGGAGAATATTATGTATATAGTACGTGGAAGCCTCCTGCTCGTCTCCGGGTCATCAACCCGTGCATCACCAGCTAACCTATCTCTAGTCTGCTCGTGTGAGCACCCAGAGTAATAAGAGGAGACATAAAACTCTGGGTCAGACATAAAGCCTGGTATGAGCGATAAGCATCTAAACAGAATAATAACAGGTATGTTAAACCATACCTGAACCTGGACCTGCAACCAAAGAGTTAGTACCACATACCGTACAATACTCCAAGGTGCCATAATAAATAGTGTAAGAATACGGGGGTGGGGTGTGCATGTCACAATGATAGCAAACAAATCATCCATAGCAACCATCCTCACATCTCTCACTCAGTGCCTAAAGCGTACGATATCTACCACTTTGGAACACTAGACAAACTGAGGTAACGACGAATCCCGACTTGTAGAAACCCTGCTATGACCAAGCTAAACATATGGAGTCATGACCAAACATTTCAATGACCCCCTTCATTGGTTGTAGCCCTTGGTTCTACCAATGCCATAATGGCCCTGAATCCGTCTTCGTACCTCCTACCATAGTGGTTCAAAGCTATAGACATCGATAACTCCTTGGCACGCGTCCCGCAGCAAAGCCCAACCATGAAGCGAACTCGTTGATTCCCATCTAAATCTTGAGCTCTAACTTCTCATTTGGACTTCCTTTGCATCTCGGGTTTTGATCGAGTTGGAGTTGGTCTTCAAAAGAGTCGTCGTATAGAAGTGGTCCTGAATTCGATTCGGTTCGGATATATACGTATAACACGGTTCGGTTCGGTGCAATGCTCTATGGTGTATTCCTGCGTGTGGTTCGGTTCGGTGATCCTTCCCCTTAGACGTCGGTTCGGTTCGGATGTCACGCTCCAGTCGGTTCGGTTCGTCCCTCCTCCAACTTGCCTGCTCCGATCCGATCTCGTCCCCTGGCCTACTCCGATCCGATCCTGCTCCATAGCCCGATCCGATCCCACCCCCTTATCTGCTCCGATCCGCTTCGCTCCCTAGCTTACCCCGATCCGATCCTCTCTTCAACCTACTCCGATCCGATCCGCTCTTTATAGTTCCGATCCGATCCCCTCGTCCACTCCAACTCTAAGTAAACGGCCTTCCTTCTCGCCAAGCCTCCTCCAGTGACAAGTTCCAACCCAGTTCGAATCCCCTCGGTCAGTTCACAAATCCGATCCGACCCCCTACTCCGATCCGATCCGGTTCGGAACCTGCACATTTCTGCAACTTTCCAGCGAGCTTTCTACGCCATTCGACGGCGCTTTCGACCAATCTAACTATTCTAATCAATCATAAAACATACCATAGAGTCATAGCAATATGTAAGAGCAACCATAAACACCAAACAACAATCCAAATGAATCAAAATAGATCAAAAGTGGCTAAAACCTCACATTTTCCTATAATCCTTCTTAATCATGTTTAAGCACATACTTAGTAAAACTTAATCAAATCGTCTAAATTTTCTAACAGAGGCATGAGATATTATTTAAGAATTTCTAAACATTTTTCCAGAATTTATTAGTGTATAAATTCGCTAATCTTCACTAATCACCCTTAATTAACTGTAATTAGTGTCAAAACGATGCTATCACTCACCTTGGCCTCAACTAAAACCCCAAAACTGAAATATTATCTGATTTGGCGATGTTCCCAATCTTACACAGCAGCTCTACCTCGGTTCTCGTGCTAATACTCCTTGATTTGATGATTGCTAAGCCTAATCTTCAAATAGAAAGTGATTAAGAGGTGTTTTGAAGAGATTTAGAGGGTGGAGGCCATGCCTAGGTTAAGAGGAATGAATAGTGACGGCTGAAAAATGAGAAAAAGGTATTCTCCAAACCCTAACAGCCCTTTTAAACTCCTAATCCCGAAATTTCCCTTTGGGCCTAGCTGTTAATCACCCGGTTAAGCCCAATTAAGCTATTTTTCACCACCTGAAACTTGTTTCAGCCATATCTCCCAAACGGTGAGTCCGTTTGGCTAATGTGACCACTCTACGGAAAGAGAAACCATCATCCGAAGCCAATGGAAGTGGTTTCAGATCAAAATTCATTTCCAGTCAAAAATTATGGCCAAAACAGTGCCAACTAGGGGTAAAATGGTCATTTAAAAATCGGGAAAAATCATAAACATGGGAAATGACCACAATGGTCGTCTCGCAAAGTTACATGACCATACGACTTCGTATGTGAAAGAAATATATATCCTACGATCCTATGATGCGTAGAATACGGGTCGTTACATTCTCCCCCTCTTAAGAAATTTCGTCCCCGAAATTCCTTAACCCAAAACATGCAAAGGATCCCGCATGCCTAACAACCACGTACATCCATCAAACATGCAAAACAAGCAAAACAAACCTATCCTAGCATGTGGAAAACTAAATCGAAGTCCAAATCTTACCAGGCAAAGAGTTCCGGGTGCGTCTTCCTAATGTTCTCCTCTGTCTCCCAAGTACAATCATTCTCGTCCTCGCCCCACTGAACCTTGACTAGCTTCACCGCCTTTCTTCGAAGTTGCTTCATGTCGTGCTCGACAATACGGGCCGGCTTACGGTTCCCAACCGCTTCGGGTTCTACTTCAAAGTCCCCTAACTGATCAGGTGAAATAGTCATATCTGAGTCGTGAACGAACTTCCTTAGTTGGGAAACATGAAATACGTTATGAACTCCCACCATCTTCTCTGGTAAGTCAATTCTATATGCCAAATTCCCGACTAGTTCAAGAACAGGGAATGGGCCAACGAATCTTGGTGCCAACTTGCCTCTCCTGCCAAATCGTATTACGCTCTTCAACGGAGAGATCTTGACAAACACCAAGTCACCAACGGAGAATTTTAAGTCTCTTCTTCTCTTATCAGCATAATTTTTCTGCCTATCTTGGGCTGCCTTCATTCGTTGTTGAATGATCTTGATCTTATCTGAAGTTTCCCTCACCACATCTGGTCCAAGCATAAACTTCTCGCCAGTCTCGATCCAACATGATGGTGAGTTGCACGGTCTTCCGTACAAAGCTTCAAACGGAGCCATACAGATACTGGATTGGTAGCTATTATTATATGCAAACTCTACTAGATGCAAATGGTCATCCCATGATCCACCAAAATCCAATATACATGCTCTCAAGAGGTCTTCCAAAATACGGTTCACCCTCTCCGTCTGACCGTCGGTCTGAGGATGATATGCGGTACTGAGATGTAACTCTGACCCTAGAGCCTCTTGTAAGCTCTTCCAAAACCCACTAGTGAACAACGGGTCTCGGTCGCTCACAATGCTTTTAGGTACTCCATGAAATCTCACTACCCACTTCATATACAATTCTGCTAACTTAGCTGCCGTTCTGGTCGATTTGACTGGTATAAATCTTGCACTTTTAGTCAGTCGATCCACAACTACCCAAATGCTATCATGTCCTGATCTAGTCCTTGGTAAACCATCAATGAAATCCATCGAGACTTGCTCCCATTTCCATTCGGGAATTTCTAAAGGCTGTAACAACCCACTAGGCTTCTTTTGTTCGGCTTTAACTAGCTGGCAATTCATGCACTTGGATATATACTTCCCAACGTCTCGTTTCATCCCTTCCCAGTAGTAGGTCTGCTTCATATCTTGATACATCTTATTACCACCGGGGTGTATAGTCAGCTTTGAGTGATGACATTCTCTAAGCACTTCATCTCTCAATCCATTGACATTGGGTACAACAAGTTTTCCATTCTTTCTAAGCCATCCATCTCGATCAAGCCCATACTTGTTCATCTCCTCATTGATATCCATCTTTAACTTGGAGATGATTTCTAATAGGTTAGGATCGTCCCTCTGACTAGAGCCGATCCGTTCAATTAAAGTGGGTCTGATCGTCAAACTTGCTAACATTTCTGGATCCAATTCGCACTTTGGTCTGAAATCAAAACCCGCGATATACTCCAGTTGCTTCCATTCAAGGAACATAGCCCCTAAGCTGGCATGTCTTCTACTCAATGCATCAGCCACCGCATTGCCCTTTCCCGGTGTGTATGCGATGTCAAAATCATAGGAAGCTAAGAACTCTAACCATCTCTGCTGACGGAGATTCAGATCTTTCTGAGAGAAGAGATACGTTAATGACTTATGATCAGTAAATAGCTCAAATCTTTCTCCCAAGAGATAGTGTCTCCACATCTTTAACGCGAACACGATCGCTGCCAATTCTAAATCATGGGTAGGGTATCTTCTCTCGTGTGGTTTCAATTGCCGACTTGCATAAGCTACAACCCTACCGCCTTGCATCAATACAACACCCAGTCCGGTACCACAGGCATCCGTGTATACCGTCATCTCTTCATCCCCCTTAGGAATGACTAACACTGGTGCGCTTGTCAACTTGTCCTTTAGACTTTTAAATGCATTCTCGCACCTTTCATCCCAGACAAAAGCTTGATTCTTCTTGGTCAACTGGGTCAATGGTGCTGCTATCTTGGAGAAACCTTGGATAAACTTACGATAATATCCAGCTAATCCCAAGAAACTTCTTACATTTGTTGCATTCTTGGGCGTAGGCCAATCTTGTACCATAGCCACCTTTGCTGGGTCCACGGCAATACCGTTCTCTGATACAACATGGCCCAAGAACCTCACTTCCCTCTTCCAGAAGTGACACTTAGAAAACTTGGCTTTCAATTGGTGTTTTCTCAACACCTCCATCACTACTCTTAGATGTTCCTTGTGTTCTTCCTTTGTCCTCGAATAGACCAAAATATCCTCAACGAACACAAGGACAGACTTATTCAACTGATCTCTGAATACCCTATTCATAAGATCCACAAAATATGCCGGGGCATTAGTCAGCCCAAATGGCATAACCAACCATTCATAAAATCCAGACGGCGTTCGAAATGCCGTTTTAGCTATACTCTCAGCTTCCACTCTAAGCTGATGAAAACCTGTCGCGAGATCCAACTGAGAGAACACTCTCGCGCCACTTAACTGATCGAACAAATCATCTATCCGCGGGAGAGGATACTTGTTCTTCCTCGTCACTTTATTCAACTCGCGGTAGTCTACACACAAACGAAGGGAACCATCCGCCTTGGTAGCAAACACAACTGGTGCTCCCCATTCAGAAACACTCCTTCTGATAAATCCCTTCTTCAAAAGATCGCTGACTTGCACCTCGAGCTCTCGCTGCTCCCTTGGTGCCATACGACGAAGTGGCATCACTATAGGCCTGGCATCCTTTACCAAATCAATACGAAACTCAATCTCTCGGTGTGGTGGAAGTCCGGTCACTTCTTCGAAAACATCCGGATACTAGCCAACCACGGGCAAACCTGACAACTCACTATGCGGAATGTCGAGGGAGTTTAGAAAACTAGCCAATACCCCCTTACTGGGTAGACCACCAAACACTATCCTCCGCTCATCATCCGCTCTAGCTGTCACCAAAAAACCCTCACAGTCTACCACCACACCATACCTTCGGAGCCAATCTACTCCCAAAATAATGCCAAACCTAGTAAAGCCCAAAACAAAGCAATCACAAACAAACATGCATCCATGACTCGATAAGACCACATTAAGACAAATCATGCTAAGGCTAGTCGAACCACCAATCGGGTTCGTCACTACTAAAGGTCTATCGACAATCTTGGGCTCCAATCCCAACCTATCTACCAGGTCACTAGATATGAAAGAACTGGAAGCTCCGGTATCAAACAAAACTCTAACAGGAACATCATAAACAGAAAGCATACCTTGAATGACGACATTCTTTCCCTTCTCCGCCGCAGTTGGGGCATTCGACGAAGAAGGAATAGCATTGAGAGCATATGCTTTCACCATTTGCTTTTCTTTAGGAGGTTGCGGACACTTGTCCTTTTGATGTCCCATTTGGCCACAGTTGAAGCACTTCCTATCCGCTGGCTTGGCCCGACAATTACTAGCATAATGGCCCTTCTTACCACAGCTGAAGCACTCAACATCTTGCTTATTCTTCTTCTTCTGGCCATCCTTAGTCTGACTCTGCTTTCTTTTATTCTGGGAACTACCCTTGCCTCCACCACTTGCTTGTGGCTTTGGCTCATCTGCGGATGCAACCTCAGTCTTCGGCTTAGGGTAGAGACTTTCCGATCTTAATGCTTTCCCCACAATCGATTCAAACGTCTCATCGATGTGGTTAATAAGTTTTTCCCCCAAGTACTGATCCAAACCAGTTATGAATTTCTCATTCTTTTTCTCGGCAGTATCAATAAGAGATAACCCATATTTTGACAAAGTGTCAAATTCAGCAATATACTCCGAGACAGCTCTGCCATTCTGCTTGAGCTCCAAGAACTTCTTAAACAGCACTGACTTTTGAGCAGCTGGAATGAACTTCTCACTAAAGCGAGCCTTAAACTACTCCGAAGTAATCTGATCTTCGGGAGTAGCTGCCTTTATAGCATTCCACCAATTCATTGCCCGCCCTTGCAGCTGACGGGACGCTAGCTTTCTTTTCATCGCATCCTCGATACCCAAATCCTCGAAGATACGTTCGCAACTATCCAACCAATCCTGAACATCCGTAGCCGACTCCGTTCCGTGGAATGACTTCCCACCAAGACTAGTATAATCCTTATTCAGCTTGACGAAGTTGAATCTTGGCGCCTGCACTATTGGACCACCACCATTTCCACCATTGGGGGCTGCTCTCTGTACATCTCTAAGCATCTCTCTCATGAGGTCAGTAAACATCGTCCTCATGTCAGCAGCATTCCCATTATTGGCCCCTCTACCGGTACCTCTAACATATCGGCTCATCGTCAATCTGAAAAAGGAAACGATTAACGACTCCATAGTGGTGCTAGTGCAGTACGACTTCATCCATATACTACTAATAGAATATATATATAGCTTTTAAAAACCAAAGTAATCACAAATACGCTCTCTCATATACGTATATTATCTCTCCCTGATAACTTCCCTAGGTTAACTGCGCAACCTAGAGCTCTGATACCAAGTGTGACGGCCCGCCCCGCACCAGCCTGCATTTCCTCCGGAAGTGCGCTGTATACATGCCCGACTAGCACAGAACGGTCGCCAAAGAAAGGAAAGAAGGGAATGAACAAATCAAGGAACCTGTAGGATGTCTCACAGCGCATGGAATACAATATAATAATAACATACTTGGCATAAAACATGTGAGACAGTGCATAAGTTGATAACTAAAATCAATCATCAATCATCAGAGCAGCGGAAATCCAAATACAGCTTATTACAATTTTCCAAATTTACTGTCTCTAAACAAAATAAAGCTAAAGTAGAAGATACACCACCAATGCCCAAGCAGTGATCTTCAACAACACAGGGAGAATATTATGTATATAGTACGTGGAAGCCTCCTGCTCGTCTCCGGATCATCTACCCATGCATCACCAGCAAACCTGTCTCTAGTCTGCTCGTGTGAGCACCCAGAGTAATAAGAGGAGACATAAAACTCTGGGTCAGACATAAAGCCTGGTATGAGCGATAAGCATCTAAACAGAATAATAACAGGTATGCTAAACCATACATGAACCTGGACCTAGAACCAAAGAGTTAGTACCACATACCGTACAATACTCTAAGGTGCCATAATAAATAGTGTAAGAATACGTGGGTGGGGGTGTGCATGTCACAATGATAGAAAACAAATCATCCATAGCAACCATCCTCACATCTCTCGCTCAGTGCCTAAAGCATACGATATCTACCACTTTGGAACACTAGACAAACTAAGGTAACGACGAATCCCGACTTGTAGAAACCCTGCTATGACCAAGCTAAACATATGGAGTCATGACCAAACATTTCAATGACCCCCTTCGTTGGTTGTAGCCCTTAGTTCTACCGATGCCATAATGGCCCTGAATCCATCTTCGTTCCTCCTACCATAGTGGTTCAAAGCTATAGACATCGATAACTCCTTGGCACGCGTCCCGCAGGAAAGCCCAACCATGAAGCGAACTCGTTGATTCCCATCTAAATCTTGAGCTCTAACTTCTCATTTGGACTTCCTTTGCATCTCGGGTTTTGATCGAGTTGGAGTTGGTCTTCAAAAGAGTCGTCACATAGAAGTGGTCCTGAATTCGATTCGGTTCGGATATATACGTATAACACGGTTCGGTTCAGTGCAATGCTCCATGGTGTATTCCTGCGTGTGGTTCGGTTCGGTGATCCTTCCCCTTAGACGTCGGTTCGGTTCGGATGTCACGCTCCAGTCGGTTCGGTTCGTCCCTCCTCCAGCTTGCCTGCTCCGATCCGATCTCGTCCCCTGGCCTACTCCGATCCGTTCCTGCTCCATAGCCCGATCCGATCCCACCCCCTTATCTGCTCCGATCCGCTTCGCTCCCTAGCTTACCCCGATCCGATCCTCTCTTCAACCTACTCCGATCCGATCCGCTCTTTATAGTTCCGATCCGATCCCCTCGTCCACTCCAACTCTAAGTAAACGGCCTTCCTTCTCGCCAAGCCTCCTCCAGTGACAAGTTCCAACCTAGTTCGAATCCCCTCGGTCAGTTCACAAATCCGATCCGACCCCCTACTCCGATCCGATCCGGTTCGGAACCTGCACATTTCTGCAACTTTCCAGCGAGCTTTCTACGCCATTCGACGGCGCTTCCGACCAATCTAACTATTCTAATCAATCATAAAACATACCATAGAGTCATAGCAATATGTAAGAGCAACACAAACACCAAACAATAATCCAAATGAATCAAAATAGATCAAAAGTGGCTAAAACCTCACATTTTCCTATAATCCTTCTTAATCATGTTTAAGCACATACTTAGTAAAACTTAATCAAATCGTCTAAATTTTCTAACAGAGGCATGAGATATTATTTAAGAATTTCTAAACATTTTTCCAGAATTTAGTAGTGTATAAATTCGCTAATCTTCACTAATCACCCTTAATTAACTGTAATTAGTGTCAAAACGATGCTATCACTCACCTTGGCCTCAACTAAAACCCCAAAACTGAAATATTCTCTGATTTGGCGCTGTTCCCAATCCTACACAGCAGCTCTACCTCGGTTCTCGTGCTAATACTCCTTGATTTGATGATTGCTAAGCCTAATCTTCAATTAGAAAGTGATTAAGAGGTGTTTTGAAGAGATTTAGAGGGTGGAGGCCATGGCTAGGTTAAGAGGAATGAATAGTGGCGGCTGAAAAATGAGAAAAAGGTATTCTCCAAACCCTAACAGCCCTTTTAAACTCCTAATCCCGAAATTTCCCTTTGGGCCTAGCTGTTAATCACCCGGTTAAGCCCAATTAAGCTGTTTTTCACCACCTGAAACTTGTTTCAGCCATATCTCCCAAACGGTGAGTCCGTTTGGCTAATGTGACCACTCTACGGAAAGAGAAACCATCATCCGAAGCCAATGGAAGTGGTTTCAGATCAAAATTCATTTCCCGTCAAAAGTTATGGCCAAAACATTGCCAACTAGGGGTAAAATGGTCATTTAAAAATCGGGAAAAATCATGAACATGGGAAATGACCACAATAGCCGTCTCCCAAAGTTACATGACCATACGACTTCGTATGTGAAAGAAATAAATATCCTACGATCCTATGATGCGTAGAATACGGGTCGTTACAATTAGAGACCTTTTAAGGACATTGGATGCCTGTGATTGAATGATTGTAGATGGATGTTGGATGTGGTATGATAAACATTCCTCCTAACTTAGAGATTTCGGGGACGAAATCCTTTGAAGGAGGGGAGAATGTAGCACCCCGTATTTTCCATGAATATTAAAGTAACGAATTAAAGAATACTTAATTGTAAATGAAGAATTAAGGGAAACGGGTTACGCCATTGCGTTCGTCTCGGAATTCTGCTTGAGATAGAGCCCGAGTTAGCATAAATCGGACTGCGTGTGAAGAAGTTATGGAGTTCATAAAATTTCAAGTTTAAACAGAAACTAAATATAAATAATAATTAAATCAAAAAGCAGTTCGAAATTCAAAAAAAATCCGAGGATCAACTGGGCGGGAAAATTCCCGCCCATAGGGGTCGACTCCCCCCATGGGGGTTTGACATAGGTGTCGACCCCCCAAGAGGGGTGTCGACTGGGGTGTCGACCCCCCTGTAGGGGTCGACCCCCTCGGCCAGATCTGGGTTGTTTTGTCCAGTGACGTTTTTCTGAGTCATTAGGGCATATGTGGCGACTTCCGGTCGGCTCTATTTGGTCTAGATGGCTCTGATTACTCCTATGATGATCTTACGGATCCCATTAATCTAAACTTCTATATAAACAACCACAACCCTCAACCCTAAAACCTCATAACCTTGCTCTCTGAAGCCGTCTTGCTGTCCATGGACAAACTAGCGTAGCCTCCATTTTTCTCTAAACTAGAAATTAAGTTAGAAAGCCCGAAATCAAGTCCAAACTAGAGAATCAATAGCCTACATCAAGGGATTAGCTTTACAAATTCAGAAATCAGATCCCAGAATACTAGATCCATTCTTTTCTGTAAGTTCATGTTATTTTCAGATGTGAATACCTGATTGTAATCTTGACATGTAATAAAATGAATCAAGATCTATGCCTGATTTTAAGATAATCTTTTCAGATTTATCCCTATCGTTCTATTGAATCTATGTCTTTGCATGCCTTAGAGGTTATTTTGTTGATTAAATTAGGCTTATCTTTGTTGTACATCAGGTTTATAATCCTTTTGGGTTCATGATGTTATTCTTATTCCTACGATAATGATTGTATCAGTTTAGTCAAGAATCAATCTTTGTTGGATCTAAATTCCCTGTATTAGGTCTGTTTCATGCCTATTTTTATGCCTATTCTTATTTCATGCTCCTTCTCTCTCTTCCCCTATTTCATTTTTCTTTTATGAACCTGGGTTACCTTCGAACCTAGGCTGAAATCGCGAAATAAGTACGATTGGAATACGAGGGATATTTGGGTATAACCTATTTTGGTGAAATAATTGGGCATAACATATTCGGGGAAATTGTTGGTATAACTTGTAAATGATATTGGGGCATTATCATTATAACTACAAGTTTGGGTTAATTGGCATGTAAATCAAGTTTTGGGGCATAATTGTTATTGTTGCGAACTTGGGGTAAATTGAAATATTAAATCTAGATTGGGCGTAAACTGCATATTGAAATATTAAATCTAGATTGGGCATAACTATTGGTTGGGACGCCAAACATAATGTATATTCTGATTTTGGGGCATGACTATTATTGCAAATTTGGGAAGATTGGGTGTAGCCTATTTTGATTGATAACTTGTAAACGAATTTGTTGGGCATAACTTGAGAATTGAAACATGACTAGTTTTGTGAAATTGGGATAACTAGCATATAAAATCTAGACTTGGACACGTATGATAAATATGCAAATTGGCTAGAAAATGAACATGCCTAACCCGTGGTTAGATTGGGTTGCAGTGTAAAACTGCCTGAACCGCCCGGCACATCCAGTAACCACAACTACACAGATCTAATGTGAGAGGTTAGCGTATTTAGCCCAAAACCGAGGGTGGAATGAGTCTGTGGTAGAAGTCTGCCCGGAACCACCCGGCACATCCAGCAACCGCAAACAACAGTTCTAATGTGAAAGGTTAAGGCATTAATGAATAAATTAATGCTAATAAAAAGACATGCTAAGAATGGTAAGGTTAAGTAACATATGAATAAGCGACACATAACCGTTATAACATGTTAATTAGACAAGTGGGTGGGGTTAAGTAAACTTAGAACACTTAACCGTTATAACATGTTAATTAGACAAGAAGGTGGGGTTAAGTAAATTTAGAACACTTAGCCGTTATAACATGTTAGTTTGACATGTAAGCAGGGTTAAGTTAACCAATATAACATGTTGAATGAACGGGGTTAAGTTAATAGGAAACACTTAACCAATACAACATGATGTGTGGTGGGGTTAAGTTAGCACAAGAGGGCAATGCTTAACCAATATAACATGATGTGTGGTAGGGTTAAGTAATACAAGAAGGCAACACTTAACCAAGGTAACATGACAAGTGGGTGGGTTATGTTAACTCGACTGGATTGACGACACTTAACCAATACAACATGATGAATGGTTGGGTTAAGTTAACTTGAATTGATTGATGACACTTAACCAATGTTTCAAAGTGGATAGGGCTAATGCAGGCTTAACCAATAATACGTATGGACTTGATAAGGGGAAGCGCTAAGTAAATCATGGGTATATGGGCAATATTAATATATATAGGCCCACAAACTTAACCGTTATATAAACGTGCGTGGATCAGTGGGAAGGTTAAATAACATATGAATAGGCAACACTTAACCAGTACAACATGTTAATTAAGCAAATGGGTGGGGTTAAGTTAAATTGAGAACACTTAACCATTATAACATGTTGATTAGGAAACCCTAGTAACGGGGACCCATTTCAACACTAACCCACATAGATGTATCATGGTACCCTGAACTAGGCAGGGTGGGGCACGATTACTGGGCTGATTATAAGAGGTCAAAATAGCGGCGGGTGGTGCAGCAGTGTAGGTCTCGAAGTAGTACGGGCATGCACATGCTCCGGAGCGGGAAAAGCAGGAACTGGGCATCAGTAGTATACACTGTGCAACTTGAATTTGTGTTGGGTTGCCACCATAGGAATTGATACACCCCATCGTAGGACCAGCATAGGTATCTACATACAAGCGGGGCCCAATGACACAAGTAAAGAATACATACGATTTCGGGAGCTGATCGATAGGGTAGTAAGGGTACATCTAACTTATCCGTGGCAATTAGGCTAATTGAGATAAGATCCTTATACTAGATGTACACCTGAAGGCTACCACAATTGCGGGGTTGGGATCACCTTATTATTTAACACATGATACTAGTTGGGACATTAGTAGGGAATACAAATCATTCTATAAAAGACATTAGTTAGGATGCTAGTTGGGTGGTGCAGAGAAAATAGGGAATCAAATAAAGAACCGAAGCACATTCAGTGTATCTTGCCTTGTCATATCGAACAGTGCGGTGTAGGAAATATCTTAATAATTAGAAGCGCAACCATCATATCCTCTTTATCTTGTGTACCTTGTCATATCTAGCGCTCATCATTTGTTTTCTTGCTATGCTTATTATCATGGTTATGTCTTGTATCCAGTTTATTCATGTCATGATGCTTTTACCTATCTACATGCTGAAAATCACTGGACTTACCAGACTTATGTATGACCTAGTTTGTTTCGCCTCTATTCTTCCGTTCCTCCCCCCCCCCCCAGGTTCACAGGGAGGGAATATTACCACTTAGCTCGGTTTTCTTCCCAAGCTCGAAGATAGTCGATGTATAGCTCCGAACTCTCTTTTTCCACTGCTATGGCTGGCACATGTTTTATAGGGGAATATCATGGTCATTTTATGCTTCTTTATTTTGTTAAACAAGACAGATGCTTTGTTGTCATGGGTATTGGTGTTTTGGTGTGGAAAAACAATCCTTGTACAGGCTGTTTTACCAAGCTGCTATTTTATTGGTAAAGCAAAGTTTAATTTATTTTCGAATGCATAAATTTTGTCTATTTTGTAATTTATCTATTCTATACACTTATGATGCTCCACTGAAGTTAATGCATTCCCTGTGAGAGTGACCTTAACGGAGGTGGGGTGTTACACTTCCTAGTTTCTTACAAATCAACAGATCTGAAAGTATCCCCTCTTCAAAATTATTATAGATCTATAAAATATTGGGGATTGTAGGCCCAAAAGATTATTCGGATTTCAGATTTGGATGCTTTTAGGTGAGTGGGAAATGTATATACAAACTTATAATAGCATATTTATCTCGTTTGAATTAGATCTCAAAATATATACCTATAATCATCAGATCTATTTATAATGTTATTGAATTTGAAATGATACCTATCAGATCTATTTGTAAATATTTGTCAAAACTTGAAAGTATAAGCTTGTAGTTATGAATAATATTATTTGTAGGATTATTTAATTGTTATACATATTGCCTACAACTATTTTAGATAATATATTGTGGTTGTTGCAAAACACTATAAATTTGGAAATCAGTCCCAATGAACACTATTTAGATGTAGTATATTCCAAATCTATAGTTTCAGTGCTAATTTATGAATTATGTGATTTTAATTAAAAAGATACAATGGTGAATTATGTGACTTTGATTTAAAAAGACATAAACCTGTTTGTATTCAATGTTGTAGGGGTTTTGACTTAGTTGTTGAAAATATGTCGTTTTGTCCTTTTTAAACAAAAAGACATTATTTTGAAACCTACAAGAAGATTAATAAAAGACCAAAAAGGGGAAAAATTGTGCAAGGTACGTATAAATATAAATAAACATATTTGTGCATAGTTTGCATCAACTATTCCAAAATACACACACACACATGTATATATATACACACACACACACACACATATATATATATATATATATATATATCTTGCGATTTTGAAATATGTTTATTCCATTAATCAGCCATAATTTACAATAATTATATCTAATGGTCTTCTTGTAAGATTTGGAACCTTTTGGCAAGATTGAATGCAAAAAGGAATGTTTAGTTATTAATTAAACCAAATTATTAAATATAAAAATAAAAAATAATATAGAAAGTTAACTATGTTGATTGCGCAAAAATGTAAACATAAAAATATACACATTATCTATCTGAATCTACGTAAAACGACAAAGTATACATTATATTAAATGTTTGAATGATTGAACGGTATTCTATTATGGAATTATACATGTAAATGTAATCCATATTGAATTAATATATTTGTGGTGACCATTGTAGCAATTAATATAATTGATTGAATCGGATTGCAAATAAATAAATAACAATTATAACCTATGTTAATTTTGGGGGAAATGGATTTAATTAGGAAATTTGGTCCAATGATTACAATTCCTAAATTTATTAAAATAAATGTTGTAAACCCCGGTTAGGAAATTTAACCGCATCAAGACATGAGGTTAGGCTCAATTTATGGTAGAAGTCTGCCCGGAACAGACTAACAAATCTGGCATCTACAAGTGGTTAGCTTAATGTGAGGGGTCTGATGCGCGCGCGCGCACACACACACACACACACATATATATATATATAATAGACAACAAATAAATAAATAAAAATTAGTAATGTCTGTTGGGGTGCAACAAATAGATATTACGGGACTGATAAGATAAGGGTATCCATTGTTAATTAATGTCTTAGGAAAACTATAGTCGTTAGGCTCATAAATGACATTAATGGTAATCAATGGTAATAAAAAGAAATTAAAGATTGATAGTTATCTTAGGAAAATATGACTGCATGGTTTTAAATAGCAATAAACATATGAACAGTAATTGATGAAATAAACAGGGGTCGACATATTATTGATGTGAAATATTATTTACCATAGGAACCTGTGACGGCAGATACTTGGCGTACGTACAATATGCCCGTAAAGTGAAACTAAATGGGAATGACTCAGCAACGTAGATCACTTCATTCTCATAAGAAGAGGTATTAAAGATTAATAGGGTACGAACTTAATAATCTTGGGTACAGTCCACTTCCTTCGGTCGAGGATTCCACCTGAGAGTATGTCATTCAGTTTAAGGGTCTTAAATGGCGTTTGTGTGGGGCCTACCCAAACCTGGAAACTAAAAACATCAATATGTCTACCTATCCTACTGAAAGTAGTAAGCAACTAATGAGATTATCCAATAAGGTCAGCTAGAGGGTATAGTGAGCGATAAATACCATCTCTCACCTTATACGGGGTATAGGTTAATACGTGAATGACGGAAGCCTTAACTAATAGTACCCCATAGCTAGTGCCCTCTTATTTATATTAACGTTGAATAAATTATCGAGGAATATTAAGTGATCAGTAGGTCCGCCTAGGGTCTTAAACGATCGAGAGAATCCACCCTATCTATCATTAATAGTGAGGCGTTAAATAATTAAGGATGAGTGATTGGAAATATATATTTAAATATATAAAAACTCTGTAATTAGGGGTCCACCCTAGATTAAATAACTAGCCATGTTCTGGTATAAAGGCTTCATAAATATATGCATAAACATTCTATCTCGATATCATATTTTGGGAAGTCTACCTTGGGAAGGATAGTTAGAGTCCTGCGTAATCATATCTACAAGGTTGGGCCAGAATCACTAACCACGGTAGGTATACATCTTAGGTTGAACCAAATGGGATACATCTGCATGTTATAATATGTGTTGTACATTTCCTGTTCACTAGAACCTTGTTGTGCTAACCCCTTCCTCAATACAACCTCCTAGGTTTCTATAGAATGTCGGGTTCTCTCAGGTGTTTAGGTTTGGTTTTCGGTTCTCGTTCTCTCTTATGTTTTGTATTGGTAAAGTGACTAACTTTAAAAAGGTAGTTACTTGATTTATACTAGTTTATCTTATTTTGTTTCCGCAGTGAGTTACCTTATCGTACTCAAATTATTCTCGTGCTCATTTATTTGCAGGTACCAGATTTACATGCGCCATGCTTGGTTGTGTTCGAGTTTCGATTTTTTCGAAATTTAGGCGTAGAAAAGTGTAGGGTGTGCACATATGATTAAGGAAAGACAAAGTAATTTACCCTAATCAATGATAAATGAAAGGGTTGGGTTTGGCTAAATATGTTTTCCTGTAAAGATAAATGAAATCTTTAATCAGGTTTGGATTGAAAGAATGGAATTAATAATGGCAATTAAAGTTACCAAAATACGAGGGAAATTACATATGGGGTATTACCAATTTTGCCCCATGGGATGAATAGGATGGGAATGTATAATGATTTGAGAAATTACCTTTTTCGTATGGTTCAGTAATCCCAATAAAGCGTAGAAACCTTGGTTTGGGTTAAATTTTTGAAATGATATTTTATAATTATTTGAAATGATTTCCAATTTAAACAAGAGTTTAAAGTATGTAAATCTTTGATAAGCTTTAAATGAGTATACCTAATATAAAGAATGATTTGTGTATAAGTATATTCCAAAATGGAAAGAGACTCATGATATTTTTGTATATCTTCATTGATTTTAAAGATGCGCTAGTTATTCGAAAAGACAGGGTTTCAACCCAATGTGAATAACTATACGATGTAATAAGAGCAGTTGAAAAAGGCGATGACTATGATTGAAGACCGAAGAACTTCAAATCGGATGAATTTCTTGTCGATGTCTCGAGTGACCACCCAATTATGAGGTTATATTATGAAAATAATGTGACCGTACTTAAAGCGATTCAGATTGCAATGACTTTCGCACCATGCGGGGTCGTGGAATAAAGTGCCTTCGGTTTCGTTCAATTCAGAAGGAACTTTTAAGTGGATGTGTAACATTCTAGAAATTTTGACAATCGGAATAAGAAATCAGTTAGAGGTTTAATTATTACTGATCAATTTTATAGTGATACTCGAGTTAAAAATCGAATATATTGTTTTAGTATGAATTGAATATTTTATTCAGAATGATTGGTTGGGATTATAGTACTTATTGTCTAATATTTGAAATTAATTTGATTGGACAAGAAATTCGACCAAATAATATAAATGGATGAATTTAAAAATAAATGCTAACAACATTAGATGAATTGGAAATTTTATTTAGAAAATTGGTTTGTATATGTGTGTATAAAGAAATTGAATTTACGTTTCGAAATTAAAAGCAAACGGAGTTGTTGATGGACAAACGAAATAAAATCATTGAACTGATAAATAATATAAAAGTAAAATATTGTTGTTTACAAATGGAGTCGGTTTATAACCAGACTAATTTTATTGGATTCGGAACGTGAAGGTGAAATGTTACTTTTTTTGTCGCGTTTTGAGATGGTATTGACGGTACGAATTTCGAACGTTCTGGGTAATTGACGGTAGAATTTATTTTAGATTAAACCCCGAATCTCACCTTCCCCAAATAAAATTTGCGCCACCCTATCATTTAAAAATTCGTGCTACACTATGCCTATTAAATGTAACGTTGTTCTTATCCCCTTATTCTTCTTTTATAAATTTCATTCCTTATTTCTTAATTCCATTTGGCATAAATTAATTCCTCTTTTCCAAATTTTAATGGCCGAAGTCTAAACACTTTCCCCTAAAAATTAAAATCTGTTTTCAAAGCTTCTTTTTAGTTTCCTTTTAATGGAGGCATCCCCGAATCGTGAGCACCCAAATTAGCTAAAAATTGTCCCTTCCTCCATCAGTCGAAAAACATTCCACATCTAAAGCAAAACCCAAGAACTTCCTTGTTTCATCGCTACTCATGCTTGCTGCGAGCTTATTTCCGCACGCTTCTCCTACCTTTACTCAAATCGTTGACCTACCGAAACGCCTCGAACCTAAATCGGAGCCACCGCGTACCACCATCAAAGCCACCATCCATTGCAGCGACTATTCAAGGTGAGTATTTTTCTCATGATTTATCTTAATTTCAAGTGATCTAATATCAGTATAAACCTTAATATAACAGCCAAAATCTGTTCTTGTTGTTTACTACTTGTTGGAAAGTGGTTATGTTCACTGTTGTTTGGGTTCAAAGCTGAACAACTGATCTACACACCATTGTGCGTTACCCACTACTTGCAACACATATCTGTCATCTGAATCCTACATATCTTGTGCATATAATTGATCCCCAAGTTAAACAAACAATCATTGAAATTCAAACAAGACTGGAGATAAGTATGGTTTTTACTCGACCAGTTTATATAACAAATAAGTTTATGCATACGTAAAATGCAGCAGTAAACAAAGTAGGCTAGGGAAAGGAGACATTAGGGAATTATAACCGACTGTGGATGTGGCAAGCTGGAAACAACATTGAATTTCCGAATTCATTTGACTGCATCATACAGAATGAAGTTAAAAGATTGCAACCGTTATCTTAATATTTGAACCTATTACAATATTTGAAACAATTACCTATGGATAACTACGAAACTTGGAAGAAAGAAATCTTACTAATCTGATATGAAACATCAATTATGGTTTGAGTTGATTTGAGTACTCGGTATGCTCATTTTGCTTTTTCCCCATTTATGATCGGATCTCTTGCCATTATCGAGTATAACAGTTTAGTATTAAAATAATATTACATGTTTACTAAATAAGTCTAAAAGGTGAAGAAAATTGCTCTAAGAAAATGGCGTCGGCGGTTTTCTCTTCGTCTTCGTTTCATGGCTCTTTTTCTAAGAATCTTTCTTCTTCTAATTCTAATTTTGAGTGGGAACCCCAGCGCTCTTTCGCTGATGTGGTTCGTAATTCTACCCTTAATTCTGGGATTGATTTTAGTTGGAATTTCACCTTGCGAAAGAATGCTTTCAAATGGAAATTTCCAAGGGGTCGTTGCTATTTCCGCTGTGGTGATTCAGGGCATATGGCGAAAGACTATAGGAATCAGTTTCGGTGTTCCAGATGTGGAGGATTGGGTCATCAGAAATTCAACTGTCCTGAGAGTTTCAGAGGCGATTCGTTGTTTGATCTAATGTATTTCAATTGTTTGATTATTTGCCAGAAACTCAATTCTCTTATGAATCTTTACCAATTGGCCTATCCCGAACAAGATAATGATGGTGCTTATCTTCTTCTCCTGTTAGTGTGGCACATAGAGGGGCTTGTGGACAGATTATTATGGCGGGGGAGGTATCTCTTTGAATCGAGTTTGGAGGTCTTCCCACCTCTGCTAAGGCCTCTTGAACGTAAAGAGCATGCATTCATGTTTTGTTTGAGCTTCTTGAAAATGCGGAGGGTAATTGCTGACTCAACTCCAAACTGTTCGAGGAAGGGAATCTTGTTGTTAGATGAATTACTATTACATTTTGATGCATTACATTCTATTGTGATTAATCTACATGGCGAGGTGGATTTATCATAAATTGACTTCAGATGGTAAGGCTTGTTCATTAAATGCAGGGAGGCTTCCTAAGTCATTGGGTGTATTAAAGAAGGTGGCTGATATTGGCTTAGGGGAAGGTAGGGTTTCTGTTGCAGATTTCAGTGTGTTGTTTTCTGTGGAAGAGAAGGTGGGCTTTTCCGAGAAGTCATCGATTATTCTTCGTCCTGATCCACTGCTTTTTGATCCAGTTGTACAGAGTTGTATGGATATTCAGGGGGCAAGGGGTATTGAAGATGGTTTGGATGATATGGGTTGGTGTAATGATGTGGTTATAGAAGAGGCAAGTGGGTTTGTTAGTGAAGATCGAGGTGTTTCTGGTGCTCGCAGTGAGTTTTTGATTGTTTTGGACTGGGTGGATAAGAGGGGTTGTGGCATTGTTCTTGGAGTAGTTGAGGTGAATTGGAAAGTGGCCAATGATTTTGATCTGTGTAATTGTTTTGAGATGCTAGTGGACCTCAATGAAGAGGAGGCTGAAAGGAAGGGTTCGGTAGCTGTTATTCTGGTGAGAAGGGAGAACCTTCTAAGTCGTCATCTTTGTTGAGGAGAGGCTTCAAGGTTGGCAGAATAAAGATTAGTAGGAGGCCTAATATGCGATCAGTGAATAGAACTAGTTGTGACGTTTTGAATGTGGGCAGTTCATTGGTTTCGAGTGTTGAGAACGAGAATATGGGAGATGATAATCATACCAGCGAAGCTGGTGCCGTTGTGCTGGGTAGGCGAGACTGTGTGTTGTCAGGTGGTTGTGGTGAGGTTAATATGGCATGTGGGGGTCTGGTGTGGTATTCTGTTTGCATGGAGGGAATAGTTGGTTGTTCTAGGGCTGATGTTAGGAGAGGGTCTGTGTTGGGAGAGGTTTCTTTGCATAGCATATAGAGGGATGGGCTTTCCCGTTTGTTTAAGGGCGGATGTGTTTTTTGGTTGGACAAGGTAGGTTGTACTGTGGGAGAGCAGGGTGTGAGTTTAGTGGCCTTGTATTTGAGGTCATGCTTTATTGTGTTTCATGAGTGAGTGATGTGTCTGTTGCGGAGATTGATTTTGGTGGTTTATCTGTAGTTGCGGAAAGGGATGGCTTTCGGGAGGAAAGTGTTGGACATTCTCAATCCAGTCATGGATCTTCCTCTATGGCTAGGAGGGGGAGAATAAAAAGAGTTATTCCCAGTTCAGGACTAGTTCGTCGTAATGCGAGGATTCGTCATAACTCTTCCTTATATCATCGTAGGTTCCTGGACTCGAATGCTAGTAGTAGCAATTCGAGTTTGGGCTCAGGTATGCCTCTAGTTTATGATAGTGATTATTCACCGTTTTCTTTGAGTAGTCTTTCTACTAGTCAGTTATTTCAACTGGATAATGATACTGCATTTATTTTTACTGATCTTGAGCTAGATGTGAATTACATTAGATGTAGGGAATTAGAGAGAGTTAATTCTATGAGATGATAAGGCTTGTGAGCTGGAACATTAGAAGGCTTAATGAGCCCAAAAAATATGATAAGGTTAGGACTTTTTTAGAGATTTTCATATAGACATTGTGTTGTTTCAAGAGACTAAAATAGAGAATCTTGATCATAGTTTTTATTTGAGGTTAGGTGGTTCTCACTTTCGAAATTGGGCCTATCTTCCGGCCATAGGCAGTGCTGGGGGTCTTATGATTAGTTGGAAGGATAATCAATTTAGACTCATCCAGGAGATCCCTAAATTGTATTCTTTACACATCATTCTAGCCTCTCTTATTGATAATTCTTTATTGGGTATCTCTAATGTGTATGGGCCTCATACGAAATTAGAGAGAGGGATCCTTTGGGAGGAATGTTCTGACTTTAGAAATCTTGTCCCTAATCTTTGGATTGTGAGAGGGTATTTCAATGCCACTAGATTTCTGGGGGAGAGATCACCTAGAGAAGGGGATTCCTATGATATGGAGGAGCTCAATGACTTTATTGTAGAAAATAATTTGATTGAAGTTCCTCTAAAAAATAGATCATTTACTTGGTCTAATGTGAGAGAGTGTCCTTCTTTTGCATTATTAGACAGATTTTTTATTAGCAATGAGGTAGAAGATAGGTATTCTTTGTGTAGAGTCAAAGGTTTACCTTTTTTATATTCTGATCATTGCCCTATCATCCTCACCTGTGACTCGAATATTTCCATTAGTAGCAACTTTCAATTTGAGAAGATGCGGTTGTTAGATTCTAGTTTTAATAATTTAGTATCTGTTAAGTGGAATTCCTTGTTTTATTTTAAAATTTTATTTAGAGGTAATTCTTCGAAGATATTTGTTTCGAAGTTAGGCAAGTTAAGATTTTTTTCCTCACAAGTTGGACTAAGTTTATCTTTGGTAGTGTTAGAATTAGGAAAGATAAGATTATGTGTGAGTTGTTAGATTTAGATAAGATTAGTGAGTCTAGGATTCTTAATTTCAACAAAAAGGACAGACTTTGCAACCTTAGAAAGGATCTCAAGCTGCTTTTAGAAAAAGAAGAGATCATGTGGAAGCAAAGGGCCCGTGTTCAATGGATTAAGGAGGGGGATAACAACACGAATTTCTTTCATAGTGTAGCTAATAAGAGGAGGTGTGATAACTTTATTCATTCTATTTTTATTAATGTTGTGGAAGTAACCGTTCAGGTGGAATTAAATGAGGCTTTTACCTGGTATTATAAGCAGATTTTTGGAGCTAGTATTAAGAGAAGGATAAATGTTAGTTGGAATGACATTTATACGCCTGATTCTAAGGTTGAGTTAGGTAATTTAGAAAAGCCTTTCACAGAACGGGAGATTTGGAAGGCTATTTATGACATGCCTAGTGACAAAGCTCCCAAGCCTAATGGTTTTTCTGTTCTTTTTTATAACCAGTTTTGGGAGGTTCTGAAATTTGGTATTATTATCTTATTTAATGATTTTTATAGTGGTAACTTATGGTTAGGTGGTTTTAATTTTGCTATTGTTATCCTTATTCATAAGAGAGAGGGTGCCAATTCTCTTAAGGATTTTAGGCCTATTTCCTTAATCAATTGTACCATCAAGGTTATTTCCAAAGTCCTAGCTAATAGGCTTAGTATTAGTATGAACGATCTTATTGATTGTTCCCAAACTGCCTTTATTAAAGGTAAAAATATAGTAGACGGAGTGGCCGCTGTGCAGGAATATATTAATGTTTGTTGTAAAAACAATTTTTCCTGTGCTATATTGAAGTTAGATTTTGAGAAGGCATTTGATTCCGTTGATTGGGATTTTATCTGCGAGCTTTGTCTTGCTAGGGTTTTTATTGTCAGATGGATTAATTGGATCATGCTTCTACTTAGGTCTGGCCGCTCTAGTGTTGTTGTTAATGGGGTTGTGGGTAAGAAAATTCAATCTAAGAGACTAAGACAAGGTGATCCCCTATCACCCCTTCTTTTTAATTTAGCGGTTGACGTTTTCTCTAGAATTATTAAGAGGCCAGTTAGATTAGAAGTTTTAGGTTGTATTGGGAATGAGGAATTTAATAATGAATTGTCTATTCTCCAATTTTGCAGATGATACATTATTATTTTCCTCTCACTTACCCAAGTATATTATCGCTTTAAAGTTTATTCCTTATTGTTTTGAGATGTTATCTAGTCTTAGAATTAATTTTGATAAGAGTGTTTTAATGGTCCTTAATGATCGAGATAATGTCGAGTCTCTGGTTTCTGACACCTTGAGTTGTTCTGTCATGAAATTTCCTTTTTATTATTTAGGCCTTAAGATTAGGCCTTCGAAACTTAAGAAGGACGTTTGGATAGTTATTACTGATAAGTTCAATAATAGACTATCGAGTTGGAATAACAGATTTTTGTCTAGAGCTGGTAGACTAGTTCTTGTTAATTACGTGTTGTCAGCTATTCCTATTTATTGGATGAACGTTCATAGATTTTCTCAATGGGTTATTGAGAAGATTGATAGAATCAGGCGTAATTATCTTTAGAGTGTTGTTCCAATTTGTGGAGGCTATAAATGTTTAGTTAATTGGGAGGTGTGTTGTAAACCCAAGAAGGATGGGGGCCTGGGGATCATTAACTTATATCATTTTAATTCTGCTTTATTAGCCAAATGGATTTGGAGATTTAGAAATTCTGATGTGTCGGCTTCTTGGAAGACTATTGTTTCTAAATTTTATTATTCTGGGGATGAGTTTATTGTCAGTTCTAATTCTAGGTTGAGTAATAGATTATCCTTTTTTTGGAAGTCTGTGTTGAAGTGTTTTGATTTTTTTTAATTTAGGATGTAAGTTAACTGTTCATTCGGGAAATATTCTTTCTTTTGGCATGATGCTTAGATTTTTCGTTTGCCTCTTAAAATTGAATTTATAGCGCTTTTTAATAATTGCTGCTTTAAGAATGCTTTGGTTATGGATGTTTATAGAAAAGATTTATATCCCCCGTAAGAGTTCTCATTTGATAATATTTTAGTAGGTGATTTGTTAAGACAATTAGCCTTACTTAAAGCTAAGTTAGCTTTGTATCATTTAGATGATAATGAAGATTGTATTAATTGGGGGTTTAGATAAGGGTTTAGTGTTCTCTGTTAATTCTATGTATAATTTTATTAATTTTTCTGGTGTTTCTTTATTCCCTTTTAAGTTTCTTTGGAAATCTAATTCTCCTCCTAAAGCTAAGTTTCTTATGTGGTTGATTATTCATAAGAAGCTTAATACCGTGGAGCTTTTAAAGAAGAAGAACATTATTTTTGATGTTAAGTGTTGTTTTTGTAATCTTTTGGATGAAGATGTTGATCATCTTTTTTTCTCTTGCAATTTTACCAAGTTTATTTTAAATATGGTTTTAAGGATTTTTGTTTTTGGTAGTTTTAATTCTTTCAGCAGCTGTGTTGATTATTGGGATTGTTACAGATTTTCTTATAATTCTAGACAAAGATATGTGTTGGATCCTTTAGTTATTATCATTAGTTGGTTCATATGGTTAGAGAGGAATCAGAGGTTTTTTCATTCTATTTTCTGTGTTTGTTGACAATTTAATCATTAGGATTGTTAATTATAGTCTAGAATGGATGTCTAACTCGCACTTTAAGCTTTTTGGTGATTCGTTTTTTGAGAGTTATGTTCTTAAGGTTATTTTTAATTTGAGCTTATTTATTAGAATTAATAGATATTTTAGAGGTAGTAATTATTGCATTTGTTGTTAATTCGTGTTTTTATTTGATCGATTATTTCTTTTTCTTATTCACATATATTTGTGGATATATATTTATATATTTGTATGTTATTATATATATATATATACATATACTCATATATATATATATATGTGATGGCTACTTATGGTTTGCTTAGTGTATTTCAGGTTTCAGGTTGTTGATTTAAGCAGAGGCGCTTAGTGGTTAGCTGTTTGGATTGGAGATTGATATTTTCTTTGGAGTTTTTGTATGTGATTTCGGAGAGCTACTGTGGATGATCTGTTATCCTTTTTGTCGTTTGCAGATTGGACTGTCTTGTTATTATATTGGAGTAGATATACTTCAATATCGGGTGGTGGCTTTGTCGGAATTCAATATTAGAGTAGGATGGGCGGTGGTTTATCCGGAGCTCATCTATCTACTTTCCTTTACATTCTTAGAGCCTTGTTTTGGTTTGTTTTTGTCTCCTTTTGGTTCTGTAATTCAGATATTGTGGCCTTACTGTTTTTGTTTTATATGTGTGCTCGCTTCGTTTCAGAAGATCACACATTTTTGGTGTCAAAAAAAAATGTTTACTAAATAAGGGTAAGTTTAGATTAATATGTCTGAAAGAGAGATTCAGTACGTAAGATTTTAGATTTTAGTAATCATAATTTTTTCAGTAAAAGAAAACACTTCCTAAAATTATTGATCATAAAATAAAAAATCTATCTTGCGCTAGAAACATTTTTGGTTTCAAAGTCCAGTTACATTATCAAATTGAAATACTAGAATAAAATAAATCAAATAAAAACATCTATCTTGCGCTAAAAACCATCAGAGTACAGAAGTTAAAAGTCATAGTCCTTATAAGAAGCCATAAACAAGTAGACAAATAGTCAAAGTGGTACATCAAAGCAAATCCAAATCCAAGCAGAAACAGAAGAGAGTCTCCTAGTCAAGCCTGAGCATTCCCACCCTAAGAACCTGGGGGGAAAAGGAAGAGAGAGAAGAGGACACAAAACGGATCAGACATAAAGTCTAGCGAGTACAGTTACTTTTACCATATAAATAAGTAAACGTACCATGACAGGCATATAAACTAGATGAGAGATAATAGTATGATATAACAATTATGAATAGGATGGACAAGATAAGTAGAATAAATAGAATAGACAATGCTTCTCAAATACTTTTCTCTGCACCGACACTTGTATACCATGTTAAGTGTTTTCCAATTATTTAACAAGAACAAAATGATCCCAACATAAACATAGTGGTAGACTTAGGTGTACTTTTAGTAATGGATTTTACCCTAAACAAGAATAACAGGTACCTAAACAGAAATAACGGGTTTTACCCCAACCAGAAATAACTGGTACCTAAACAGGACTAGATGTACCCTAATTACTACCCCTAGCAATCGGATCCCTACAACGTACATACCATTTTTCGGCCTCACGGTAAGTGTATTACTTCCTAAAGTGGCAACCACCAGAAGGACACAGACCTATATATAGGTGTTACAGCGGCTTATTTTCCCAAGCAAGTCGGACCCATGCACACACATGACTCTGTTGGAATCCACCATCAGAACACCTCTCCCTAAATGAACCTCTTATAATTATCTCAGTAAGCATGCCTTGGCCCCTACCTTGTGTGGGGTCCCCTTTTAATACCAAAAAGGGTTACTGACTAATATGGGTCCCATACAACAGATGACATAAGCCATCCCTTAGGCTTGTATCCCTAACCAACTAGGATTTCCACAGGTTAAGTTTAATGGGTTTATATAACTCCCCATATATTAAACAGATTTACTTAACCCCATGGATTCAACATGTTTACTTAACCCCATCCATAGATTAAACAAGCCATGGATAAACAGGTTTATATGTATATAATCCCCACAGATTTAACTGGTTAAGTATTACAGGTTAACAGGTATGCATAACCCCCAACATATTTCACATGTTATTTACAATTTCATATACACGTTCCGCTTAATCTTAAATTAAGCCTACTGGTTTATATGCCCCAAACCATAAGCCATAATTCACCGTCTAAGATATGCCCTATATTTTAATCATATTTCACAATATGTTTAATGCCCCCAAATCCCAGTCATGATTTGTAGTACAAATTATACCCCCAAATTTCCATTCCAAATTTTAACCCAATTTTGTTCATACGCATATTTCAACAATACTGGCCTAGGGTCAAAGGTAGCCTAGGCTATAAAAATAAAAAGGAATGAGAGAGAGAGGAACATAATAGGCATAACAGAAACAAGCATATAATGATAGAGATGGCATATGATAGCAGAAATAGGCATATCAGAAATAGGTATATAAAAACTGAACAGCAAATCGGGTGTACATGAAATAGCAGGACTGATTAAATATATATATCAGATTCTTAATAGGTATAGCTTTAGATTTAATTTATAAACATGCCAAAATTACTTGTAAAATGTTTATATCTAGAAATAACATGAACTCAAGAGACTGGATCTAAAGAACAGAGAATGATATGTTGAAGCTGAAGAAGAGATCCTTAAATACATATATGCCATTATTGAAGAAAAATAGGCTAATTCAATCCAAGCTGGGGCAGCATCTCGTTGTCTCCACTGTTTTAGGTGAATGAAATCAATATAAATGCTGTCCTATATATATCCCACTGCTAAAAATCTCGCTCAGAAACAAGTCCAGGTTAAGGAAATGAACCTGGGAAAATTTGGGGTGGGTCGACACACCTTTAAGTGGGTCAACCCATGGGTCGACCCCCAATGAGCTTAATTCTCACATGGTCTTCCATCTTCGATTTTGAAATGTTTTGAAATTTATGGTTTAATTTTTGTTTATATATATATATTACTCTTATATGTATACAAACCTCTAACCTTAATATCTTCTTCATACGATGTCCATTTTACGCAAACTCGGAGTGTATCTTAAGCAGAATTCCGAGATACAGTCCATTCTACTTAATTCCCAAAATTAAATTAAGTATTCTTTAGTTTATCGTTTTAATGTCTTTGAAATTACAGGGTGTTACATTCTCCACTACTTAATGGATTTTGTCCCCGAAATCTCCAAGTTAAGAAGAATGTTATTATCCTAACAACCACAGCCATCTACTCATCCATCATCCACAAGCATCCATTAAGCTTAAGATTTTTCCAATGCTTGTATGAACATATGCAATAGTGTGTGTATATGTCCTTACACTAATGTGAGAAATCAGGCAATCTACTGATTCAGTTGACCTCCTTAATGCAATTTATGTACGTGCTATGTAACCAAAACGTATGCAAACAATCTTAATATAACATCTAAGTTCTATATGAGTGCACAATCATCCATCCAAATGCAACACCCATATGATGATACAATCATTTCCATCTATAAAAAATTAAAGTGCACACACATCCATATGCAATACGTAAGTGGTTGAGCCGATCTAATGTCGTGCGTGTGTGTGTATGCATCCACGAGCAACCATGTAACACCCCACCTCCGCCAGTGCCACTCTTGCAAGGGCACTGACTTTGGAGGGGCGTTTAAACAAGGTAAACATGCATGCAGATATCACAAGACAGAACATATAAGTAAAAACAGAGTAAATATAGCAGCGGATAAAAACTAGCATATCAAAACCATAAGTTAAGTTACAACACAGTACTTGATCATTATTTTCCATAAACAAAGTCTAGAAACATAAAACTGGGAACTGGAAAGGAAAACATAAAGTAGCTATCCCCAGAGTAGGAAACCATAGCAATCTCAAGTCCAAAGCATACATGAGCTATCCAAGAAAAGCTGCTAAGATCCAAGCTAAGTGCCGGTATTCCCGCCCTGTAAACCTGGGGGGAAACGGAAGAAAAGAGGCGAAAGAAAATGGGTCAGTCAAAAAGACTGGTAAGTCCTACCTACAATTGTACAACAACTAATAAAGTTAACAGTATATGGAAACAAGGATGAGTCATAGGATGATAACTGGCATGGTAAAAAGTCAACAAGATAGATCAAGTGTGGTACCGCATAAACAAGGTTGAGGTTTGCACCAAGTGTACTAGTTTCACAAGTCATGTCAAGTGTAAACAAGAAGTGATCCCCAGGCCCAAGTTTGGCCCAACATCATGAATGACCTAAATCAAGGTCCAACTAGCACGGTCTAGTCGATCGGCTCCCTAAAGCCTAACTCGTCAAGTGTCGGTGTCTTACGGCCCAACTACGAAGTGTAGCTAAACTGTGCTAGGTCCACCCTAGGGTGTATCAAGTCCTGGGGTGTCAACCACTGACACAAACCAAGCACGCACAGTTTAAACCTACTGGTGCCCGTTCCTGCTTTTTCAACTCCGGACCATGTGCACGACCATGGCCCGCCTGAACCTACACCGGCGCACCTACACAGCCGTCGTTTTGGTCGCTTACATGTCATCCCAGTAATCGTGCCCCACCCTAGCCTAGTCCCTAGGGTATCATGATACAACCAAGAGGGTTACTGGTGCAAAGGACCACGTAACTAGGGTTTCCTTAATGGGTTAAACGTGGTTAACCCAACTCATCCAAGTACCAAGTTGGTTAAGTGTACCCAAGGTTCATGACTTAACCCTACCAACCCATCGTGTTTAATTGGTTAAGTATTCAAGCGGTCCATGACTTAACCCTACCATGTGGCATTAATTAATTTAATGCACCCAACCTCTCACATTAGACCTTGTTGTGGTTACTAGTTAGGCCGGGCGGGTCTGGGTAGGTTTACACCACAACTTGGGCTAACCTCGGGTTTCACGTGCAACATGACCAACTACTCACATTGGGTCCTATTGCTTGTAGCCACTAGTTAAGCCGGTCGGTTCCGGGTAGGTTTATGCTACAAGCTCAACCCAACCTCGAGTTGGCCATCCTCATGTTTTCTAAGTGTCATGTCCATCATGTTTTCAAAACACATCACAAATTTTCAAGCAATTGGGTAGACCTAACTTAATAGGTAAATTCCCAATGGGTAGACCTAACTTAATAGGTAAATTCCCAAGCTTATGTTTTTATGTCTTTTAAGTTTACCCAACCCCAAACGCAATCCCCTCGCTTTACATATCGCAATAGCGCATAAAGGATAGAAAGAGGGAACTTGGCAAAATCATGACATAAAGGTGTTGGAGCCACAAGTTAAACATGGTGGCATATGAGACAAAGATGTGATCATAAACTTGCATATCATGTTATCAACTTGCAAGATATTCATAAGCATGCATAACATCATTTTAACTTGCATAGTGTTCATATGCATGCATAACATGGTTTCAACTTGCATAAGGCTTATATGCATGCATGACATCAAACTTGGCAAATAGGTGGAACATGGCCATAGATAGCATGAGATAAGGGCTAGTAACATGCATATAACATTATATGCATGTTAACACAAGGGTTATGAGAGTTTCAAAGTTGCATTATGCAACATTTCCAACCAAAGATCATATCTTTCTATGCATAAAGCCAAGGTAACGACTTTACTAACATGCATAGAGTAAGCTTATGCATAAAATCATAAGATCAAGGCACATATCATGATTAACCCCAAACTCAACTTGAAACATAACATATTAACTTCATAGTTAAAAAACAAGAGTAGAAATAGGCTTACAATGCTATGAAGACTCAAATGAGTATAGCAAATGTAAGAAACCCCTTATGCAACTAATTAAAACCCCAAAATGCAAGCAAACTTGATCAAGACTCCTCCTTTATGATGCCAATAGAGAAACAAGACTTTTATGCAAGCCAAAGAGGATCATACAAGCCCAAATACATTTGTATGCATGGAAATCTCTTAGAAAATTGTTTAGGAATTTGATGAAGAGAGTGGAAGCCATGAGAGGATTGATTTTGCCATAGTTTAGTTGTAGGATAGATTAATGATGATTTAGGGTAGGTTAGGGTCTTATTTATAGATTAGGCTAGTGATTTAGACCATAGGATTAAACCCTAGTTCTCATCTCAACCCTCCAAATCGAATCTGCCCCCCCCCCCAAGCTCAACACAAACCCAAAGTGGTGCACCAGGCAAAACTGGGCGTCTGAGCCAAGTCGACAGCCAAGTCGACAGGGCTGTCGACCTGGTCGGACCCAGTCGACTCCCAAGTCGACAGGGCTATCGACTTGGGTACTGTGGCGGGAATTTTCCCGCCTTGGCCCAACTGGCCCAATTTCCAAGCTTAGATTTGAATTTAAAAATCTGTTTTTATTTAGAAATTTTCTGAAAACTTTGTTGGGCCTTAATCGGGTCATACGGACTCCGATTTTCGAAAACTCGGACTCTATTTCGCGTATTTTTCCAAGACGAACGCAATGGCATAGTCCGTTTCCCTTGATTCAGATTTATAAATTAAATTCTGCCTCGATCTCTGTTATAACAGGTTATTGAAAATACGAGTTGTTACATTCTCCCCCCTTAAAGGATTTCGTCCCCGAAATTCTCAAGTTAGGAAGAACGTATCCTACCATCCAACATCCATCTACTCAAAACATCATCCACGAGCAATCATTGTCCTTACAAGATTCTAAATGCTGTATGAACGTATGCAAAGGTGTGTGTATATGTACTTATCTAATGCAAATATCATCAATGGAGATTATGTTAGTGAAATGAATCCATATGTATGCAATTCCTAACATAATGTATAACATCTATATGTGTGCACATCACATACATTCATATGCAACATCCATGTGATAACACAAAAATTTTCATCCATGAATAAGCATAAACACTCATGCATATGCAATATGAGGAGTGTGTGAGCCGATCTAGTGCCTAATCGTGTATAATGCATCCACGAGTAACCACTTGCAACCACTTGCAGCCACTTGCAACCATCAAGCATAACATGTTTCAAAAACATGTTTCATCCAAAGGGTTTCTACCTAAGGTTCTCATGACAAGATTAGCACGATAACTAGACAAACATGGATAGCAAAGAGAAAGATATGCTAACAAAGAAAGGAGATTGAGAGTGTACCCTCAAAAAGGAATGGATAAAGCCCACGCATCTTCTCCTCGGTTTCCCAAGTTGCGTCTTCTTCGGCTTCACCCCATTGAACCTTCACCAACTTGACCTCTCGATTCCTTAACTTCTTGGTCTCCGTCCCCAAGATATGAATCGGAGCTCTCCTCAAAGTAGCCTCTTTCTCCACTTCCACATCTTCCAAAACACTTGGCTCAACAACCTCTGCTGACTCATGTAAACACTTCCGGAGATGCGAGACATGAAAAACATCGTGTACTCCGGCAAGCTTCTCGGGCAATTTCACTCTATAAGCCATCTGCCCGATCCTCTCTATAATAGGGAAGGGTCCAACAAATCTCGGTGCTAACTTCCCAACGGCTCCAAATCGGACCACATTCCGCAAAGGAGAAACCTTCACGAAAACCATATCTCCAACACCAAACTCCAAATCAGATCTTCGCTTATCAGCAAAGGATTTCTGTCGGTCTTGGGCCGCTTTCATCCGTCTTCGAATCAACTCGATCTTCTCGGATGCATCTCTGATCATATCAGGCCCAAGTATAAGTTTATCTGTAGTCTCCCACCAACATGTAGGCGACTTGCACGGCCTCCCATATAAGGCTTCAAATGGTGCCATCCCTATGCTTGCTTGATAACTGTTATTATATGCAAACTCAACAAGAGGAAGATGGTCTTCCCAAGTACCACCAAAATCCAGAATACAAAGCCTTAACAGATCCTCGAGTACCCTATTCACCCTTTCGGTTTGACCGTCCGTCTGTGGGTGATAAGCAGTACTTAGATTCAACCTCGTGCCCATGGCTTCTTGCAAGCTATTCCAGAACTGACTTGTAAAGATTGGGTCACGGTCACTGACTATACTAGAAGGGACTCCATGAAGTCTCACAATCTCACGAAGATATACAGACGCTAGCCAAGATGCGGTCCTCTTGCTCTTTACCGGAATGAAATGAGCACTCTTCGTAAGTTTGTCCACAATGACCCAAATGCTCGTATTCCCTTTCCTTGACCTTGGTAGCCCATCGATAAAATCCATGGAAATACTCTCCCACTTCCAAAGTGGAACGTCTAGAGGATACAATAGCCCACCGGGCTTCTTCGACTCGGCCTTAACTTGCTGGCAAATGATACATCTAGAAACAAACTCTGCCACATCCTTCTTCATCCCAGGCCAAAAGAAAATACGCTTCATATCTTTATACATCTTATCTCCGCCTGGATGTATAGTCAACTTAGAGTGATGCGCTTCTTCAAAAACTTTTCTTACTAGATCTTCTACCACTGGAACACATAACCTTCCATCTCTCCTCAGCCAACCCTTGTCATTAATAGAATATCGAGCGAGATGACTAGACGTCTCTCCTCGAATCATCTTATCCATAATCTCAACTATCTGAGGATCTTCTTTCTGCAAAGTCCCAACTTGATCAAGAAGGGTAGGTCTGAGTTCCAGAGATGCTAAAGAACCGGTCATCGACTCAATTGCCAAAGAGAAATCAAAGGTTGCCACATACTCTAAATTCTTCATCTCAACGAATAGAGGACTTAGGGTCAACCTCTTTCTGCTTAGTGCATCAGCCACAGCATTACCCTTGCCAGGGGTATAAGCTATCTCGAAGTCATATGATGCCAAGAATTCCATCCACCTTTGCTGCCTAAGATTCAGATCTTTCTGTGAGAAGAGATACTTGAGTGATTTGTGATCAGTATACAACTCAAACCTTTCGCCTAAAAGATAGTGGCGCCAGGACTTGAGTGCAAAGACAATCGCCGCCAACTCCAAGTCATGAGTGGGGTAGTTCTTCTCATGAACTTTAAGTTGCCTACCCCCATAACATATCACTCTTCCCACCTGCATTAGAACAACGCCTAACCCCGTGCCACATGCATCGGTATACACGGTAAACATCTTACCGCCATCGGGTAATGCCAAAACTGGAGTTGTGGTAAGGGCCCTTTTGAGCCTTTGAAAAGCGAGCTCACACTCTAAGTCCCATGTAAAGACTAAGTTCTTCTTCATCAATCTAGTGAGGGGGGCTGAAACCTTGGCGAAGTCTCTAATGAACTTCCTATAATAGCCTGCCAGACCGAGAAAGCTTCGCACTTCGGTTGCATTCCTAGGAGTCTTCCAGTCTTGAACTGCAACCACTTTCCCGGGATCCACAGCTATACCCTGCTTAGAAACTATATGCCCAAGAAACCGGACTTCCTTTCTCCAAAAGTGGCATTTGGAGAACTTGGCTTTCAACTGATGGGCTCTAAGCGTATCCATCACTTCCCTGAGATGTCTAGCATGCTCTTCCTCATCTTTTGAGAAAATCAGAATATCATCAATGAAGACCACGACAAACTTGTTCAAGAACTCCCTGAACACCCTACTCATCAAGTCCACGAAATATGCGGGTGCATTAGTCAAGCCGAACGGCATGACAAGCCATTCGAAGAATCCATCTGGAGTCCTGAACGCAGTCTTGTCTATACTGTCTTCAGCTACCCTGAGCTGATGGAATCTAGTAGCAAGATCAAGCTGAGAGAAAACAGAAGCACCAACAAGCTGGTCGAAGAGGTCATCTATCCTCGGTAGTGGATGCCTATTCTTCTTAGTCAGCTTGTTCAACTCTCGATAGTCAACACATAGACGAAGCGAGCCGTCCGCCTTAGTAGCGAACACCACAGGAGCACCCCATTCGGAAATGCTTCGCCTAATAAAATTCTTCTCAAGAAGCTCCTTGATTTTCTTACTGAGCTCTCTCCTTTCCCGCGGGGCCATGTGCCTAACTGGTAAGGAGACTGGCTTAGCATTATCAACCAGATAAATGCGGAAATCTATCTCTCGCGTAGGGGGTAACCCCTTAACTTCTTCAAAAACATCAGGGTATTCTCGAACCACCCTTACAGATTGCAGATCATCGATAGACGAGTCAAGAGATTCAAGATAACATAGCATGACGGGATCTAGCGGGTTGCAAGAAATCTCTAGGGTATTACCAAGGCGAGTCATGAGTCTCACCACCCTATGCTCACAATCGAGAATGGCTCCATAGCGGGATAACCAATCCATGCCCAAGATCAACCCGTATCCCGTGAACCCGAGAACATAAGCATCACACGAGAATTCTACGGTCAAGATAGAAATCCTCAAATCCATACAGATCATAGATAAATGGGCTGAACCCCCAATCGGATTCGAAACACAAACGGGATCCTCAACTAAGCTAGTACTTAGGTGCAAACCTTCAACAATGTCAAAAGAAATAAAACTATGCGATGCGCCAGAATCAAATAAGGTGCGAACAGGATAATCAGAAATATAAACAAGACTTTCTACAGAAATGCTACCTCGATCCTGAACTGGAGCGGCGTTGAGAGCATGCACTTGCCCTCCGGATGAACCTGCACGTTGTGTCTGTCCATGCCCCTGCTTCTTAGGGCAATCCTTGCTAAAATGTCCTGTCTCTCCACAGTGAAAGCACCCACCCAATTTCATTCTCTTCTTCCTACAGTCCTTGGCTATGTGCCCAACAATCCCACAGAAGTTGCACCTTCTTGGGTCCTTTGCCTTGTTCTTGTTGCCCTTGTTGTTCTTGTTGTTCTTGTTGTTCTTGTTACTCTGATTACTCTGATTACTCTGATTCCCTCCCCACTTGGAGTCTGTCTTCTTAGACTGAGTCTCATTGGGCTTGACTTCTTTCTTCCCATTCTTATCCTCTCCCTGCAGCAATGCCATGTCTACTAGGCTCTCGAAAGTGGCCCCCATGGGTATGTGTGACATGGCTAGACCTTGTAATGGCTCATTTAACCCTCGTGCAAAACGTAGAGCCTTCTTCTCGGGAGTATTGACCATGTCCAAACCGAATCGGGCAAGCTGGTTGAACTTATTCACATACTCTCTCACTGTCATGTCTCCTTGCTTCAAGGCTATGAACCTTTCTAATTGCAAATTTGCCTCTGCAGACGATAGAAACTTAAGCCCAAACCTTGCCCTAAAGTCGGCCCAGGTTTCTACGGGCCTAGTAGCATTGGTGACCTCCCACCAATAAGAAGCTTCCTCCTTTAGTAGCCAAATCGCCAACAGAACCTTTCTACGGTCCTCTATATCAAAGATGGCAAAGAGATCTTCGGTCTCCTTCAACCAATTTCTTGCTTCCACGAAAGTCTCTGTCCCAATAAATTTTTCGCCACCCATGGCCTTGAAGTCCTTGCAAACCTTGGCGAAATCGGCTTGCGGTTGCTGAGGAGGAGGAGGAGGGGGTGGAACCTCAGTGATAGTGGGAGTGGTTGCTGGACCTGCATTGTTGGCCCTAGCTTCCAAATACCTCCGTAACCATCCGGGAATGGTGACTCCCTCAGGAAGATTGAGATCGGCCATGCTGAAAAAGGGAAAAGATAGATTTAGAACGAGGAAACGAAGGATAGTGCTTATGGCTCTTGGGGGATAGCCTTTCAAAATAAACTAGACTTTTCTTTGGAAAATACTTAATTGGTTTTGAAAATAGCTTTTAAAAGTAACTTTAAAACCCTTTTTGCTCCAATCTCGTAAACCTGGCTCTGATACCAAATGTAACACCCCACCTCCGCCAGTGTCACTCTTGCAAGGGCACTGACTTTGGAGGGGCGTTTAAACAAGGTAAACATGCATGCAGATATCACAAGACAGAACATATAAGTAAAAACAGAGTAAATATAGCAGCGGATAAAAACTAGCATATCAAAACCATAAGTTAAGTTACAACACAGAACTTGATCATTATTTTCCATAAACAAAGTCTAGAAACATAAAACTGGGAACTGGAAAGGAAAACATAAAGTAGCTATCCCCAGAGTAGGAAACCATAGCAATCTCAAGTCCAAAGCATACATGAGCTATCCAAGAAAAGCTGCTAAGATCCAAGCTAAGTGCCGGTATTCCCGCCCTGTAAACCTTGGGGGGGGGGGAAACGGAAGAAAAGAGGCGAAAGAAAATGGGTCAGTCAAAAAGACTGGTAAGTCCTACCTACAGTTGTACAACAACTAATAAAGTTAACAGTATATGGAAACAAGGATGAGTCATAGGATGATAACGGGCATGGTAAAAAGTCAACAAGATAGATCAAGTGTGGTACCGCATAAACAAGGTTGAGGTTTGCACCAAGTGTACTAGTTTCACAAGTCATGTCAAGTGTAAACAAGAAGTGATCCCCAGGCCCAAGTTTGGCCCAACATCATGAATGACCTAAATCAAGGTCCAACTAGCACGGTCTAGTCGATCGGCTCCCTAAAGCCTAACTCGTCAAGTGTCGGTGTCTTACGGCCCAACTACGAAGTGTAGCTAAACTGTGCTAGGTCCACCCCAGGGTGTATCAAGTCCTAGGGTGTCAACCACTGACACAAACCAAGCACGCACAGTTTAAACCTATAGGTGCCCATGCCTGCTTTTTCAACTCCGGACCATGTGCACGACCATGGCCCGCCTGAACCTACACCGGTGCACCTACACAGCCGTCGTTTTGGCCGCTTACATGTCATCCCAGTAATCGTGCCCCACCCTAGCCTAGTCCCTAGGGTATCATGATACAACCAAGAGGGTTACTGGTGCAAAGGACCACGTAACTAGGGTTTCCTTAATGGGTTAAACGTGGTTAACCCAACTCATCCAAGTACCAAGTTGGTTAAGTGTACCCAAGGTTCATGACTTAACCCTACCAACCCATCGTGTTTAATTGGTTAAGTATTCAAGCGGTCCATGACTTAACCCTACCATGTGGCATTAATTAATTTAATGCACCCAACCTCTCACATTAGACCTTGTTGTGGTTACTAGTTAGGCCGGGCGGGTCCGGGTAGGTTTACACCACAACTTGGGCTAACCTCGGGTTTCACGTTCAACATGACCAACTACTCACATTGGGTCCTATTGCTTGTAGCCACTAGTTAAGCCGGTCGGTTCCGGGTAGGTTTATGCTACAAGCTCAACCCAACCTCGAGTTGGCCATCCTCATGTTTTCTAAGTGTCATGTCCATCATGTTTTCAAAACACATCACAAATTTTCAAGCAATTGGGTAGACCTAACTTAATAGGTAAATTCCCAATGGGTAGACCTAACTTAATAGGTAAATTCCCAAGCTTATGTTTTTATGTCTTTTAAGCTTACCCAACCCCAAACGCAATCCCCTCGCTTTACATATCGCAATAGCGCATAAAGGATAGAAAGAGGGAACTTGGCAAAATCATGACATAAAGGTGTTGGAGCCACAAGTTAAACATGGTGGCATATGAGACAAAGATGTGATCATAAACTTGCATATCATGTTATCAACTTGCAAGATATTCATAAGCATGCATAACATCATTTTAACTTGCATAGTGTTCATATGCATGCATAACATGGTTTCAACTTGCATAAGGCTCATATGCATGCATAACATCAAACTTGGCAAATAGGTGGAACATGGCCATAGATAGCATGAGATAAGGGCTAGTAACATGCATATAACATTATATGCATGTTAACACAAGGGTTATGAGAGTTTCAAAGTTGCATTATGCAACATTTCCAACCAAAGATCATATCTTTCTATGCATAAAGCCAAGGTAACGACTTTACTAACATGCATAGAGTAAGCTTATGCATAAAATCATAAGATCAAGGCACATATCATGATTAACCCCAAACTCAACTTGAAACATAACATATTAACTTCATAGTTGAAATACAAGAGTAGAAATAGGCTTACAATGCTATGAAGACTCAATTGAGTATAGCAAATGTAAGAAACCCCTTATGCAACTAATTAAAACCCCAAAATGCAAGCAAACTTGATCAAGACTCCTCCTTTATGATGCCAATAGAGAAACAAGACTTTTATGCAAGCCAAAGAGGATCATACAAGCCCAAATACACTTGTATGCATGGAAATCTCTTAGAAAATTGTTTAGGAATTTGATGAAGAGAGTGGAGGCCATGAGAGGATTGATTTTGCCATAGTTTAGTTGTAGGATAGATTAATGATGATTTAGGGTAGGTTAGGGTCTTATTTATAGATTAGGCTAGTGATTTAGACCATAGGATTAAACCTAGTTCTCATCTCAACCCTCCAAATCGAATCTGCCCCCCCCCCCAAGCTCAACACAAACCCAAAGTGGTGCACCAGGCAGAACTGGGCGTCTGAGCCAAGTCGACAGCCAAGTCGACAGGGCTGTCGACCTGGTCGGACCCAGTCGACTCCCAAGTCGACAGGGCTGTCGACTTGGGTACTATGGCGGGAATTTTCCCGCCTTGGCCCAACTGGCCCAATTTCCAAGCTTAGATTTGAATTTAAAAATCTGTTTTTATTTAGAAATTTTCTGAAAACTTTGTTGGGCCTTAATCGGGTCATACGGACTCCGATTTTCGAAAACTCGGACTCTATTTCGCGTATTTTTCCAAGACGAACGCAATGGCATAGCCCGTTTCCCTTGATTCAGATTTATAAATTAAATTCTGCCTCGATCTCTGTTATAACAGGTTATTGTAAATACGGGTTGTTACAAACCACTAGCAAACACTTGCATCCACTTGTATCCATCAAACGTACCTAAAGGTCGAAGATTCGATCGATAGTATATACTCAAATGATAGAAACAAGTGCTAACAAAAGCTTGGAAAAAGAAGTTAAGAACATACCCTTGAAAAGAAAAGGGTATGAAGCGCGAATCTTGTCTTCAATCTCCGAAGTGGAATCTTCGCGGTCTTCTCCCTATTGAACTTTCATCAATTTGACTTCTCGGTTGCGAAGCTTCTTAACCTATGATCCAAGTATACGAGTAGGAACTCATCTAACTGTCACCTTCTGTTCTACCTATACTTCCTCAAGCATGTTTGGCTCAACGACCTTTGTTGTATCATGCAGACACTTCCGCAAATGAGAAAAATGGAAAACATCATGAACACCCGCCAATCTCTCGGGTAGCTTCACCCGTATAGGCCATTTGACCTACCCTTTCCACTATGGGAAATGACCCTACGAATCTTGGTGCCAATTTCCCTACAGATCCTAAGCGAACCACATTCCATAAAGGTGTTACTTTGATGAAAACCATGTCTCCCACCTCAAATTCAATATCAGTCCTTCTCTTATCTGCGTAGGACTTCTACCAGTCCTGAGCTGTCTTCATGCGTCTGCGGATAAGATCAATCTTTTCTAAAGTTTCTCTAATCATCTCAGGTCCAAATAGAAGCTTTTCGGTAGACTCCTTCCCACAAGTCGGTGATCTACAAGGTCGTCCATACAATGCCTCGAAGGGTGCCATGCCTATACTAGTCTAATAACTGTTGTCGTAGGTGAGTTCAACCAATGGAAGATGCTCTTCCAAAGTCCCTCCGAAGTCTAGGATACACAGTCTCAAAAGATCCTTAAAAACTCTATTCACCGTCTTAGTCTGCCCATCCTTAGGGTGATAAGCGGTGCTCAAACATAATTGTGTACCTAATGCCTCTTATAGGCTCTTCCATAAGTCACTAGTGAAGATGGGGTCACGATCACTCACAATGCTAGAGGGTGCTCCATGTAACCGTACTATCTTACGAAGTTAAACTGACGCCAACTATGCTGCCATTCTCTTACTCTTAACAGGAATGAAATGAGCGCTTTTAGTAAGCTTGTCTACTATAACCCAAAAACTGGTGTTGTATGAAACACCCCACCTCCGTTAAGGTCACTCACGAAGGGAATGCCTTAATTTCGGTAGAGCATTTTTAGTACAAGGTGCAGAAAAATTACAAGACAGACAAATAAAGCAGTGGAAAATAAATAACCTTTATTGATTAAAACAACTTGTACAAACATTATTTCACAACACCAATACTTATTACAACAAAGCATCTGTCTTGTGTAATATAAAGAAGCACAAACTGACAATGATATTCACCAATAAAGCATGAGCCAGCAATAGCAGTAGAAAATGGAGTTCAAAGCAATGCGCCAAGGAATCTTCAAGCTCGGAAAGAGTAACGGCCCCAAAATGAGCTAAGCTTTTCCCTCCCTGACTACCGGGGTGAACGGAAGAAAAGAGGCAAGAGCAAACTAGGTTAGACATAAAGCCTAGTAAGCTCGGTGATTCTTAGCATTTAAACGAGGAAAAGGGTCATGACATGAATAACTAAATATAAGACTGAACCATAGTAACAAGATAACATGGGATAAGCATGGGATATGGCATGATAAACTGGATGCACCGATAAACTGGATATACTGATAAACTGAATATACTGATAAACTGAATATACTTCTACTCCTTCTCGGCTTCGCAACTACCCTGTTATACTGATTTCTATATCTCTGCACTACCTAACTAGTGTCCAAAATAGTAATCTATATAAAATGATCATATGATAACGTGATCCCAATCCCCGTAATTGTGGTTGCCTTCAAGTGTACATCTATTATAGGGATTCTATTTATTACCTAGATCTAATCTAGGGTTTACTATCGAGTGCTTCCAAGATTCAACCAGGGTTTACGCTACCCAGGGCCACTGGGGTTTATGCTACCTATTGAACGCTTCTCGGATTCAGGGTTTACGCAACCTGGGTCCAGCTAGGGATTATGCTACCTATCGAACGATGCCCCTAGTCTAGGACACACTAACCAGAGCGGTATATGTTCCTCGACTTTCCGCACGTATGTGTAGTGAATCGTTATCGAAGTCTAGATGCACATGTCCTCTATATGTGCGACCCGAGTCCCGTGGCAGGTCTAGTCAAGAAACACGGAACTCAGTCAGGAGCTTTCAGATATCTGCCGATTGTAGATGCTAAGGTCTGCTTTTACAGTGGCTATGGTCCCACTAGACCCCTCCCTCAACTAACAAATGAAAGGCACCCAAGAAAATCAAGAATGAGAACTGTACGCAAGCCCCTCTATGCCCCCACTAACCTATGGGCCAACCTCATCCATAACTAGATAGCAAGTATATGGTCTATTGGGGTTCTCCGCCTTTCCGCTTCGCGTATCTCGACTGATTCAAGATGGTAGGTAGACAACGAGTTGCTATCACAGGGAAAAAACTGGCCTCGCCGAATCACGCTAGTCCATCCTAGTATTTAGGTTGCCTTATTATTGCAACCAAGGCATACCCTTAGCTCTTCTAACGCATACCTTAAACTCTGTGAGCCCAAGAGGATCATTTGCAGCCTCACAAAGGGATACCCAGAGTATCATTACGTCCCCTTGAAGCTACATGCTTCGTAACCCAGTTCATTGGTGCTTTCTTCATGATCAGATGGACGTTCGCTCCTCCTCGTATTCTACTTGGTTTTCTTGACTAAGGCTTACTACTTAGTTCTCTTAACTAAGGTTTACTACTTAGTTTCCTGAATCGTTTGTTTTCTTAACTATGTTTACAACTTTGTCCTCTTAACTAAGGTTTACTACTTAGTTCTCTTCCTCGTCATGTTGTATTGGTTAAGTGTTATCCAGCAGCTTACGTTGACTTAACGTACCCATATATCATGTCAAATTGGTTAAGTGCTATCTAACGGTTCATGTTGACTTAACCCACCCCTACATCATGTCAAATTGGTTAAGTGTTCCTTAACCTTACTCGTTTGTCGGGTTATATTGGTCAAGTGTCTCTCATTAACTTAACCCTGTTTATTTATCATGCTATAACGGCTAAGTGTTCTAAGTTTACTTAACCCCACCGTCCAGTCTAGTTAGCATGTTATAACGGTTAAACGCTTACTTAACCTTACCCACTTCTCTAGTTTACATGTTATAATGGTTAAGTGTTTCCTTAGTTACTTAACCCCCACAAATCTTGCCTTGTTAACATGTTAAGTTGGTTAAGTGTCCAAATTAACTTAACCCCTATCAATCTTGTCTAGTTAACATGTTGAATTGGCTAAGTGTTTTCTTGATTACTTAACCCCACCCTTCTTGTCTTTGTTAACATGTTAAGTTAGTCAAGTGTTTCCTTAATTACTTAACCTCACCATTTCAAGCTTGATTGTTCATGAGCTTTAATTAATTAACTAAAGCACCAACCACTCACATTAGACAGGTATTATTGTGGTTACTGGATGTGCCGGTCGGTTCTGGGCAGTTTTACACCACAACTCAGTGTAACCTCGGGTCTTTCTAGGCTTGATGCACTAACCTCTCACATTAGACAGGTATTGTTGTGGTTACTGGATGTGTCGGGCGGTTTCGGGTAGTTTTACACGACAACTCAGTCTAACCTCGGGTTAGGCATTTTCCTCTTCTCTAATTTACATATTTACTATTTATGTAAATTTTCCTTAAATCAATTTAGCCTAGATCATATTCATTTGTCATGCCAATTAACATACTTATATTCTATGCCCAAAACATGATTTACCTATCAATTAACCCAACTTGTAGTTTATACCAATTTAGATTTAATATTCCCCTTTTACAATTCATGCCCAATCTAGATTAATATCCCAATTTACAGTTCATGTCAAAACTAGATTTAATATTTTAGTTTACCGTTTATGTCCAAAACTTGGTTTACATGCCAATTACATACTTTGCGGCCAATTAAAATTTATCATTTGTGCCTAAGTCTAATATGCATGTAAATTATCCATTGTTATAGCCAAATTCAGATTATGCCAACATATTTACTATGCCAAATTATCTTAACTAAGCTACGCCCAATCCCCACATCATAATCGTATGTATAACATGATTTCACAAGTTTTTTAAGTACTCATGAAATGGCACTAACAAAAGGAATAGGGGATAAGCACAAGAATTGATATAAAAGAACAGGTATGCAAAAATAATGGCTCCAACAGGTTCGATGTACATAATAGTGAATAGGAATAAACTGGCCAAGTTACGCACTAAATATGAGATCCAACATAATTAAGGAAATAGGCATAGGTGAATTGATCCAACATATTGCCAGTTCAAGGTACAACATGATTGGTTTATCGTAACAATGGGAATAGGCATAAGCAACTAACTACAATAGTTATAGGCAATTAACCACAATAGTCATGGGCGACTAATCACAATAATTTCTTAATAAATGTCATAGGCAATAGTCTCATAGTTATGAACCATAGTCGTGGGCAACAGTCTCATAGTCACGAACCATAGTCAAAGTCATAGGCAATAGCTTCATAGGCAATAGTTTCATAGTTACGAACCATAGTCATAGGCAAAAGTCTCATAGTCGTAGTCATAGGCAATAGCTTCATAGGCAACAGTTTCATAGTCATAAATCAAATCCAAAGGCATTGATAACTTTAGATTTGACATAAACATGAATCAAAGATAATGTACTTGCAAATAGGTACAGTTCTATATTTTGATTTATTACATTCACGATTCCAATTACACGTTCAAATCTAAGGAATAACCGAACTTACAAAGAAGGAATTCTTGATTTCTGGAATCTGAATTCTGAAGTTGGAATGCTCGCCTTTGAGGTAGATCGTTTCTCTTATAATTCAGATTTGATTCACTTCGTAGCTTTCTAGTTTTCTTTTTAGTTGAAAGAGAATGGTGGCTATCCTAGGTTGAGTCGGTATGACGGCTCTTGGAATGAATTAGTGAGATTTTAGGGTTGAGTGTTAGGTTGTTTATATAGAAGTTTAATTTAATTAGAGCCGTCGGATGAACCTAGAGTTGACCACAACCATTCAGTCAGGATAGGGTGACACCTCAGCCCTAATGACTCAACAAGGACTCAGTAATGAGTCACAGTACGGATCAGAACATACCAGAAAGCTGTGCAGGATTTTAGCCCAACCTTGGCGTACTTGGCAGGTGCGCCAGTGCAATTTTTGTACTGGCGCACTGCCCAAGTGCACTAGTGCATTTATATTTTTTCTGGTTTTCTGCCTAACTTCGTTCATCCATATCTTCTTCCTACGGTGTCCGATTTACGCAAACTCGACTCAATCTCAAGAAGAATTCTGAGACGAACGTAATGGAGTAACTCGTTTTCCTTAATTCTCGCATTTGAAATTAATTATTCTTTGATTATATCTTATGTCCTGATTTAAAAGTGTGGGGTGTTACATTCTCCCCTCCTTAAAGGATTTCGTCCCTGAAATCTCTAAGTTAAGAAGAATGCATATCCTATCATCCAACATCCATGTACTCGACCATTCAATCGCCGGCGTCCATTGTCCTTAAAAGATTTCTAATCCTTTCATGATCATATGCATAGTGTGTGTACATGTCCTTATCTAATGCAAAATCAGACGTTCTACTAATTCAGTTGACCTCCTTAATGTAGATTATGTTAGTGCAATGAGTCCAATATGTATGCAATCCTAATGATGCATGTTATTTCTATATGAGTGAACAACCATTCACTCAAATGCAACGTCCACAGGATAACACATCAAGTTCAATCAATAAACAAATACATATATGCAAATGCAATATGAAAGCGATTGAGCTGATCTAGTGCCTAATGTGTGCATATGCATCCACGATCAATCATAACATGTTTCAAACACATGTTTACATCCATTGGCTTCTACCTAAGAATCGAAGATATGACTTGGAGGATATACCTTAAAAGATAAAGACTAGCATGAAAATAAACTTTACAGAAAAAAGAGGAATCAATGATACACCCTTAAAAAGTGTATGATGCGCGTATCTAGTCTTCAGTCTTCTAAGTCGCATCTTCTTGAGCTTCACTCCACTGTACCTTATCTAATTTAACTTCATGGTTGCGATGCTTCATGACCTCCATTTCCAAAACCCACTAGTAAAGATAGGCCCTCGATCACTTACTATGCTAGAGAGTATCCAATGTAGTCGAACTATCTTTCCAAGATAAACAGATATTAAACATGATATCAAGTGTATATCCTAAGATGATTAGAGGTCTCTCCTCTACTTAGCTTATCCATCATGCTACAAATCTGAGGGTATAAAGCTAATGGTTATTTTGTGCCTTTTACCTCTCTTAAGGTCAGTCTAACTTAGGGTGCCAACCCCAACCATTTATTTCTCACGCAAACCATCCTAGTCGAACTCGACATCCCTCAAGTACAAATCCCAAAGGCCTGAACCAATATCAGACAAGCACCCAAGGGATACCTCCTCCGAATTTGGACGATCTATGTGAGGTGATACTAACAAAACAACCAAACAATTGAGCACTTTACCGACGCTGGCTATCCTCGCCAATCTTGCTCCAGAATTATCATTGATCGCATAGCTAGCTTTGCAGTGTCATCTAGATACATGCGGAAGTCTGTCTCAAGTTTTAGGGGAAAACCCCTACCCTAATCAAAACATCTTGGGTACTCATGGACTACCCCAACGGATCGAAATCGTCGATAGATAAGTAAAGTGATTCTAGGTAGCTAAGACAAACTGATCCCTAGGATCGTACGAAATCTCAAGGGTATTCCCGAGGCAAGTCGAAAGTCTAACTACCCTTGTTTCACAATTACTAGCTAACCAATCAATGCCTAGAATCAACCCATAGCCCAAAAAAACATAAGCATAAATATAGCTATTCTCAAATCCTCACAAGTTAAAGATAAATGGGCAAAACAACAATTGGATTTGAGACTATAATGGGATCCTCTACTATACAATATCTAGGGTGCAGAGACTCAACTATGGAAGCAGATTAATACGAATCTGAAGCGCTAAAATCAGAAGGAGTACTAATAGGATAATCATAAAGGAAAAACTCTTTCAACAAAAATCTTACTGCCTCTCTCTCAGGTATGCTGGCGGTGAGAGCATGCACTTGCCTTCTGGAAAATCCTATCCCTTGTTCTTGCCCTTGCCTTTAATTATATGACCCGTTATACCAAAATAAAGATACTTCTTCTTGTTTTAGGTTTTACTATTCTTTCCTCCCCTCCTTTGTGAACCAAGTCCATACCCATGGGTTCTTCATCCTTGTGTTGTGCTCCTTAGCCAAACCCCCTCATTCTCAACTTTTCCATCCTTGTGTAACTTGTTGACATGTCTCTCGAAAGCTGCCTCCATCGCATAGAGAGTCCCATAAAGCTCAAAAGAAAATTATGGTTACAGATGGAAGTTAGGCACATATTTACCCTTTGACAAGTGTCGTAGTCTCATCAAGCCTACGGAACCATGCCACGATAAGGTTACCTCCTAGAAAGCTAGGAGCCCCGGAGACTCAAGAAAGAAGGAAACAAGGATTCAAGCAGAGGGTCAAAAGATAGTGCATATGGCTTTGAAACAAAACTTTTCTTTTGAAAATGCTACTTTTAAAATCATTTGAAAATAATTTTTCAAATCTTTTTATCTGATCTGGTAACCTTCAGCTCTGATACCAAGTGAAACACCCCACCTCCATTAAGGTCACTTACAAAGGGAATGCCTTAATTTCGGTGGAGCATTTTTAGTACAAGATGCAGAAAAATTACAAGACAGACAAATAAAGCAACGGAAAATAAATAACCTTTATTGATTAAAACTGCTTGTACAAAGATTGTTTTACAACACCAATACTTATTAAAACAAAGCATCTATCTTGTGTAATATAAAGAAGCACAAACTGACAATGATGTTCCCCAATAAAGCATGAGCCCACCATAGTTGTAGAAAATGGAGTTCAAAGCAATGCGCCAAGGAATCTTCAAGCTCGGAAAGAGTAACGGCCCTAAAATGAGCTGAGCTTTTCCCTCCCTGACTACTTGGGGGGAAAAGGAAGAAAAGAGGAGAGAGCAAACAAGGTCAGACATAAAGCCTGGTAAGCTCAGTGATTCTTAGCATTTAAACGAGGAAAAGGGTCATGAAATGAATAATCTAAATATAAGACTAAACCATAGTAACAAGATAACATGGGACAAGCATGGGATATGCCAAGATAAACTGAATGTACCGATAAACTGGACATATCGGTAAACTGAATATACTGATAAACTGAATATACTTCTACTCCTTTTCTGCTTCGCAACTACCCTGTTATACTGATTTCTATATCTCTGCACTACCAAACTAGTGTCCAAACTAGTAATCTATATAAAATGATCATATGATAACGTGATCCTAATCCCCGTAATTGTGGTTACCTTCAGGTGTACATCTATTATGTGGATTCTATTTATTACCTAGATCTAATCTAGGGTTTACTATCGAGCGCTTTTTAGATTCAACCAGGGTTTACGCTACCCAGGGCCACTGGGGTTTATGCTACCTATTGAACGCTTCTCGGATTCAGGGTTTACGCGACCTAGGTCCAACTAGGGATTATGCTACATATCGAACGTTGCCCCTAGTCTAGGACACACTACCCAGAGTGGTATATGTTCCTCGACTTTCCCCACGTATGTGTCGTGAATCGTTATCAATGTCTAGATGCACATGTCCTCTATATGTGTGATCTGAGTCCCGTGGCAGGGCTAGTCAACAAACACGGAACTCGGTCGGGAGCTCTCAGATATCTGCTGATTGCAGATGCTAAGGTCTGCTTTTACAGTGGCTATGGTCCCACTAGACCCCTCCCTCAATTAACAAATGGAAGGCACCCAAGAAAATCAAGAATGAGAATGGTACGCAAGCCCTTCTATGCCCCACCAACCTATGGGCCAACCTCACCCATAACTAGATAGAAAGTATATGGTATGTTGGAGGTCTCCGCCTTTCCTCTTCGCGTATCTCGACTGACTCAAGACGGTAGGTAGACGACGAGTTGTTATCACAGGGCAAAAACTGGTCTCGCCGAATCACGCTGGTCCATCCTAGTCTTTAGGTTGCCTTATTATTGCAACCAAGGCATACCCTTGGCTCTTCTAACGCAGACCTTATCCTCTATGAGCCGAGGAGGATCATCTGCAGCCTCATAGAGGGATACCAAGAGTACCATCATGTCCCCTCAAAGCTGCTTGATTTGTAACCCAGTTCATTGGAGCTTTCTTCATGATCAGATGGACGTTCGCTCCTCCTCGTATTCTACTTGGTTTTCTTGACTAAGGTTTAATACTTAGTTCTCTTAGCTAAGGTTTACTACTTAGTTTCCTGAATCGTTTATTTTCTTAACTAAGGTTTACAACTTAGTCCTCTTAACTAAGGTTTACTACTTAGTTCTCTTCCTCGTCATGTTGGTTTGGTTAAGTGTTATCCAGCAGCTTACGTTGACTCAACCTATCCATATACCATGTCAAATTGGTTAAGTGCTATCTAGCGGTTCATGTTGACTTAACCCACCCCTACATCATGTCAAATTGGTTTAAGTGTTCCATAACTTTACTCGTTTGTCAGGTTATACTGGTCAAGTGTCTCTCATTAACTTAACCCTGTTTATTTATCATGCTTTAACAGCTAAGTGTTCTAAGTTTACTTAACCCCACCATCTAGTCTAGTTAGCATGTTATAATGGTTAAACACTTACTTAACCTTACCCACTTGTCTAGTTTACATGTTATAATGGTTAAGTGTTTCCTTAGATACTTAACCCCCAAAAATCTTGCCTTGTTAACATGTTAAGTTGGTTAAGTGTCCAAATTAACTTAACCCCTATCAATCTTGTCTAGTTAACATGTTGAATTGGCTAAGTGTTTTCTTGATTACTTAACCCCAACCTTCTTGTCTTTGTTAACATGTTAAGTTGGTTAAGTGTCTCCTTAATTACTTAACCTCACCATTTCGAGCTTGATTGTTCATGAGCTTTAATTAATTAATTAAAGCACCAACCACTCTCATTAGACAGGTATTGTTGTGGTTACTGGATGTGCTGGTCGGTTCTGGGCAGTTTAACACCACAACTCAGTCTAACCTCAGGTCTTTCTGGGCTTGATTCACTAACCTCTCACATTAGATAGGTATTGTTGTGGTTACTGGATGTGCCGGGCGGTTCCGGGCAGTTTTACACCACAACTCAGTCTAACCTCGGGTTAGGCATTTTCCTCTTCTCTAATTTACATATTTTCTATTTATGTAAATTTTCCATAAATCAATTTAGCCTAGATCATATTCATTTGTCATGCCAATTAACATACTTATATTCTATGCCCAAAACTTGATGTACCTATCAATTAACCCAACTTGTAGTTTATACCAATTTAGATTTAATATTCCCCTTTTACAATTCATGCCCAATCTAGATTAATATCCCAATTTACAATTCATGTGAAAACTAGATTTAATATTCTAGTTTACCGTTTATATCCAAAACTTGTTTACATGCCAATTACATACTTTGCGGCCAATTAAAATTTATCATTTGTGCCCAAGTCTAATATGCATGTAAATTATCCATTGTTATAGCCAAATTCAGATTATGCCAACATTTTTATTAGGCCAAATTATCTTAATTAAGCTATGCCCAATCCCCGCATCATAATCGTACGTATAACAAGATTTCACAAGTTTTCTAAGTACTCATGAAATGGCACTAACAAAAGGAATATGGGATATGCACAAGAATTGATGTAAAAGAATAGGTATGCAAAAATAATGGCTCCAACAGGTTCGATTTACATAATAGTGAATAGGAATAAACTGGCCAAGTTACACACTAAATATGAGATCCAACATAATTAAGGGAATAGGCATAGGTGATTTGATCCAACATAATGCCAGTTCAAGGTACAACATGATTGGTTAATTGTAACAATGGGAATAGGCATAAGCAACTAACTACAATAGTTATAAGGAATTAACCACAATAGTCATGGGTGACTAATCACAATAATTTCTTAATAAATGTCATAGGCAGTAGTCTCATAGTTATGAATCATAGTCGTGGGCAACAGTCTCATAGTCACGAACCATAGTCATAGGAAAAATTCTCATAGTCATAGTCATAGTCATAGGCAATAGCTTCATAGGCAACAGTTTCATAGTCACGAACCATAGTCATAGGCAAAAGTCTCATAGTCATAGTCGTAGTCATAGGCAATAGCTTCATAGGCAACAGTTTCATAGTCATAGTCTTAGGCAAAAGTCTCATTGTCATAAATCAAATCCAAATGCATAGATAACTTTAGATTTGACATAAACATGAATCAAAGATAATTAACTTGCAAATAGGTATAGTTCTATATTTTGATTTATTACATTCACGACTCCAATTACACTCTCAAATATAAGGAATAACCGAACTTACAAAGAAGGAATTCTTGATTTCTGGAATCTGAATTATGAAGTTGGAATGCTCGCCTTTGATGTAGATCATTGTTCTTATAATTCAGATTTGATTCACTTCATAACTTTCTAGTTTTCTTTTTAGTTGAAAAAGAATGGTGGCTGTCCTAGGTTGAGTCAGTATGACGGCTCTTGGAATGAATTAGTGAGATTTTAGGGTTGAGTGTTAGGTTGTTTATATAGAAGTTCAATTTAATTAAAGCCGTCGGATGAACCTAGAGTTGACCACAACCATTCAGTCAGGATAGGGTGACACCGCAGCCCTAATGACTCAGCAAGGAATCAGAAAGGACTCAGCAATGAGTCACAGTATGGATCAGAACACACCAGAAAGCTGTGCAGGCTTTCAGCCTGACCTGGACGCACTTGCCGGGTGCGCCAGTGCAATTTTTGTACTGGCGCACTTCCCAAGTGCGCCAGTGCATTTATATTTTTTTTCTTCTGGTTTTCTGCCTAACTTCGTTCGTCCATATCTTCTTTATATGGTGTCCGATTTACGCAAACTCGGACTCTATCTCAAGAAGAATTCAGAGACGAGTGCAATGGCGTAACCCGTTTCCCTTAATTATTGCATTTGAAATTAATTATTCTTTGATTATATCCTATGTCCTGATTTGAAATTGCAGGGTGTTACATTGTCCTTCCTCGATCTAGGCAAACCATCCATGAAATCCATAGAGACGCTCTCTCACTTCCACTGTGGGACCTCTAGATGATGAAGCAAACTGCTAGGCTTTCTCTGCTTAGCTTTAACTTACTGGCAAACTAAACATTGAGAGACAAACTCCACTACGCCTTTCTTTATCCTAGCTCAAAAGAAAACCCTCTTCATATCTCTATACATTTTGTCGCCACCCGAATGGATAGTCATCCTAGAATTATGGGCTTCCTCAAGGACTATCTTCAACAGGCTCCCAACTCGTGGAAAACAAAGCCTTCCATCCTGTCGCAACCACCCTCTATCATCCATGGAATATTTACGGAGGCGACTAGAAGTCTCCCCTCTACTGAGCCTATACAAGATGTCTTCTATCTATGGCTCCTCTCGCTGCGAAGATCCTATCTGATCCATAAGAGTAGGTCACACCTCTAAGGATGCCAACAAAACAGATGTAAGATCCATAGACGGCCTAATATCAAAGGTCAATATGTACTCCAAGCTCTGCCTTTCTATGAATAAAGGACTCAAAGTCATCCTCTGCCTACTCAATGCGTCCGCCACCACATTACCCTTGCCAGGGGTATACGCAATCTCAAAATCATAGGATGCTAGAAACTCCATCCATCCCTACTGTCTCAAGTTGAGATCCCTCTGCGAGAACAGATACTTGAGAGATTTATGATATGTGTACAACTCGAACCTCTCTCTAAGTAGATAGTGTCACCAAGACATAAGCACAAATACTATAGCAGCCAATTCCAAATCATGGGTAGGGTAGTTCTTCTCATGAACTCTCAACTGTTTACCATCGTAACATGCTACCATTCCCTCTTACATCAAGATGGAATAAAGTCTTGTACCACATGCATCAGTGTACGCTGCGAATACTTTATTCCCATCAAGCAAAGTCAAGACTGAGGTTGTTGTCAGAGCCCTCTTTAACTGCTGAAAAGCATCCTCACAGTCAATACTCCAAGAAAAGGTTAGATTCTTCTTCGTCAGTCTGGTGAGTAGGGCTGATATCTTTTTGAAATCCTTGATAAACTTCCTATAATAGCCCGCTAAATCCAGAAAATCCCTCACCTCCGTTGCATTCCTTGGAACCCTCTAGTCTTGAGCTGCAACTACTTTCGTAGGATCCATCGCTATCCCTTCCTTGGAGGCCACATGCCCTAGGAATCTTACTTCCTCTCTCCAAAAGTGACATTTCGAGGATTTTGCCTTAAGCTGGTGCGCTCGGAGAGTCCTCAAAACCTCTCCTAAATGTAGGGCATTCTCTTCCTCACTCTTCGAGAAGATCAGAATGTCATCTACAAAGAACCACAACAAACTTATTCAGAAACTCCCGGAGCACCTTACTCATCGGATATAAAAAATACGCGGGTGCATTTGTCAACCCAAAAGGCATGACAAGCCACTCAGCGATACCATCTGGTGTCCTGAAAGCAGTCTGGTCTATACTGTCCTCTGCCACCCTCAACTTATGAAAACCCATGGCTAAGTCTAACTGAGAGAAAATAGATGCACCAACAAGCTGGTCAAACAAATCATCAATCCTTAGAAGTGGGGTAACACCCCGTATTTTCTGTAAACGTTAAAATAACGAATTAAAGAATAATTAAATTTAAAAGTGGGAATTAAGGGAAATAGGTTACGCCATTGCGTTCATCTCGGAATTCTACTTGGGGTAGAGTCCGAGTCCGCGTAAATCGGATAACGTATGAAGAAGTTATAAGCCGTAGAAGTTTGTATACGCGCAAGGTAGTATATATATACACACAAAATCATCTCCATAACCAAAATAAGTCAAAGACGAGTGAGCGGGAAAGATCCCGCTCAAATAGTGTCGACCCCCCTTAAGGGGGGTAGACATAGGTGTCGACCCCCCCTTAAGGGGGTAGACCCCTTCCGAGATCCAATTCCTGTGACAATTTCTGTAGTTCTAAGCGGATGTGGCCTTCTCTGATCAGCCCGGTGACGAATTCTGATGTATTATGGCTTATATGTCGTACTGTGATTGGCTGAGTGACACATCTCTTTGGTTTGGATGACTCTGATTTCTCTTAGACTGATCTAAAGGCTAGAATTAATCCTAGACTTCTATATAATCAACTCAAACCCTAAACCTAAAACACATAAACACATTCTATGAAGCCGTCATGATGTCTCTCTCTGAACTAGCGCAGCCTCCACCTTTTTAAAACTAGAATATCTTCTTCAACTAGAAATCAATTAGAAGAACATCAATAGGCTACATCAAAGGAATAGCTTAACAAATTCAGAAATCAGATTTCAGAATATAAGAACTGTTCTTTTTCTGTAAGTTCAGTTATATTTCATATTTAAATATATAAAATTCATGACTTGAAATAAATCGAATCTAGAACTGTGCCTAATTGTGATTCTGATTCATGTTTATCCTTGTGACAAATCTGAAATTAACTATGCCAATGAGACTATTATGATTTATACAATTGGACCTATCATATTGTATATTAATTTGGTGATGCTTTTATGTTATGTTATGTACATGTTCATAAGCTAAGCCGTGTTCATATATTATATGTTTAGATCTACATGCTTGCTTTTATGTTATGTTATATACATGTTCATATATGCTTAAATGTTTAGGTCTACATGCTTACATGTTTAGATCCAAGTTAATATATATGTTTAAGATCTATGTAAATTCATGTTCGTGTGCTTAAGATCTATGTTAATTGGATCTAACTCAAGCACAAGTTCACATTGATATGCTTGATTAAGTTTATATTGTTCATGAAAAATTTGTATTATGCTTGCTTAGTTAGATTCATATTATTTTGTGTTTTTGGAATGCTACATGTTCCTTTCTTTTCCCTTGTGTTTATGAGTTAGGCTAATTTGCGAGCCAAACGTTCTATGTAAATAATGCGAACGAATAACGGGGGGAAACATTGGGGCAAAACGTTAAATTTACATGCTAATGGCATATATTGGCTCATAATCATGTAAATGATTAATAGCATGAAATGGTATAATTTGTATACCATTAATTATGAACATAATTTAAATAGTAAATGTGACATGACAACACTTGTGAATAATTTATATATAAACTTGACATAAATGATGAATATGTAAATTAAATAAAGGATGAACATGCCTAACCCGGGGTTAGATTGAGTTGTGGTGTAAAACTGCCCGGAACTGCCTGACACATCCAGTAACTGCAACAACACCTATCTAATGTGAGAGGTTAGTCCGTCATGCCCAAGAAAAACCCGAGGTCAGATTGAGTTGTGGTGTAAAACTGCCCGGAACCGCCCGACACATCCAGTAACCGCAACAACAAAGATCTAATGTGAGAGGTTAGTGCATTAATAAATCAACTAATGCTAATAAACAACACATGTTAAGAATGGTAGGGTTAAGTTAACTAAGGCAACACATAACCAATGCAACATGTTAATTAAACAAATGGTTGGGTTAAGTTAACTAAGGCAACACTTAACCGATATATAACATGATGTATGGCAGGGTTAAGTAACACAAGAAGGCAACACTTAACCAATATATAACATGATGTATGGTAGGGTTAAGTAACACAAGAAGGCAACACTTAACCAATATATATATAACATGATGTATGATAGGGTTAATTAACACAAGAGGGCAACACTTAACCAATATAACATGACGAACGAGTGGGGTTAAGTTAATAGAAAACACTTAACCAATACAACATGATGTGTGGGTGGGTTAACATGAATGGACAACACTTAACCAATATTACATGAACGAAGCGGATAGGGTTAAGGCAAGCTTAACCAATAATACGTATTGACTTGATCAGTAGGAAGGTTAAGTACATCTCGTGTAGGTGGGTAATATTAGTATATTTAAGCCCACAAACTTAACCATTAAATAAACATGCTTGAATCGGTGGGAGGGTTAAGTACGTACATCTCGTGTAGGTGGGTAATATTGGTATATATAGGCCCACAAACTTAACCGTTAATAAACATGCTTGAATCGGTAGGAGGGTTAAGTACATCTCGTGTAGGTGGGTAATATTTGTATATATAGGCCCAAAAACTTAACCAGTAGGAAACCCTAGTAACGGGGACCTATTTCAGTAGTAAGCCACATAGATGCATCATGGTACCATGAACTAGGCAGGTGGGGAAAGATTACTGGGCTGATTATAAGCGGTCAAAATAGCGGTAGGGGGTACGTCAGTGTAGGTTCCGATGCTTTACGGGCGTGCACGTACTCCAGAGTGGGAAAAAGAAGGCACTGGGTACCAGTAGTTACATATTGTGCATCTTGAATCGTGTCGGGTTGTTATCATAAGGATTGATACACATTATGGTGGGACTAGCACAGGGTATCTACACGCAAGAGATGGCTGATTGACACAGACACATGGAACATTAATACAAGTAGGGAGCCGATCAATAGGGTAGTAAGGGTACATCTAACATCTTCATGGCAATTAGGCTGATTGAGGTAAGATCCTCGTACTAGATGTACACCTGAAGGCTATCACAATTGATGGGATTGGGATCACGTTGTAATATTATCATTTTATACATATTATGTAACATCCCATAATTTTCAATATTAATGTTCACAAATTAAAGAATAACTGATCTCAGATGTGAGAATTAAGGGAAACGGGTTGCGCCATTGTGTTCGTCTCGGAATTAGGGTTGAGATGGAATCCGAGTTTGCATGAATTGGACTTCGTATGAAGAAGTTATGGCCATCAGAAGTTTCACTAAAATTCAAAACAAAATAAAAATAAAAATTTCAAACTCAGGTGGGCTAGGCGGGAAATTTCCCGCCATGGGTCAGGTCGACCAGGGATTGACCTGGGGGTCGACCTACCCACACAGGTCGACCAGGGGGTCGACCTGTCCCCCCCCCCCCCCCCCGGGGCAGATTTGATTGATGACAATTTTCTGACTCTTGGCTGAGTCGTTAGGGCTGACTTGTCACCCTATCTTGACTGAATGGATATGGTTCATTCTAGGTTGATCGGATGGCCTAAATTAATCCTAAACTCTATAAAAACACATGTAGACTCAAACCCTAAAATCAAATAAAAATTAGAATCATGGCCTCCATGCTGTCAACTTGCAACCTAGAATAGCCGCCACCAATTAAAGAGGAAGAAAAGCTAATCAATTCAATTCTAATTTAAACCGCAACAAATTGTCTTCTTCAAAGGAAAGCTAAATCAATTTCAGAACTCAGATTTCAGAACTCAAGACCTTCTTTGAGTAGTGAGTTCGATTTCTTTAATAAGATAATTAACAATTTAATTTGGTTGAGTTATGATTTGGGATTATATGGTTATGTTGTGAATCATTGACCGTTATGTTATTATCTATGTTGTAAATCTGTTATGCTACTATCCATGTTGTTATTATCTATGTTGTAAAGCTGTGATGTTATTTTGTAAATCTATGTTAATTATTGGCTTATGTACAATCAATTCATATGCTAGTTTGGTTATGTTTGTGGAACTAATTCATGTGTTAAGTTATATAAAATTTAACTTGATAATTCTACACACAAGTTAGGATGTTAATTGAGGCATGGATCATATGCAAGTTAATGAAAATTATATACAACCTTACATGTTTCATGACATCTATTTTATGTGTAAATTGGATCTAAAGTTAGGCTATGGCATGTGTGAGTTATATGCTAGTATACAAAATTCTATATGCTAGTTTACATGTTTAGATGTAAGTTTACACCATCTTTTATGTTGCATAAATCACATATGCAAGTGTGTGTGTATATATATATATATATATATATATATATATATAGGTTTGGAGTATGAATCATGTAATGTAAGTTTGTGATTATTGCCTATGCAAGTTTACAACTTATGATTAGATCTATGACATACATGGTTTAGGCAAGTTTGTGACTATTACCTAAACAAGTTCACACCTTTAGATTTATATCTATGACATATGTAGTTTTATGCAAGTTTGTGACTTTGGCCTATGCAAGTTTTAGATGAAGAACCTCATTCACACATGCAAGTTCACCCCTTATGTTTAGATCTAGTTTTATTTCTATGTATGTTGTGATGCTTTCTATTTATTTCATAAGTTAGACTATTCGAGTCTAACGTATATTTCACGTTAAAAAATGAACGTACAATGTGGGCGAAGGGATAATATTAAAAGATTTAATATTAAGAATTGGCATAAATGCCTTAAATGGCATAAAATAAATTTATGATGATAATTGGTATAATTTTGCATACCATAAATAGATGGACGTAATTGAGTCAATTATGGACACAGTAAAATTTGGAATTGATTGATAATTTGAATAGGGAAATTAATTCAAATTGGGGGATAATTAATTATGTGTAATTAATCTCCTAAGACACGAGGTTAGGCTCTTTTGTTGTGTAAGACTTCCGGGACCCGCCCGGCAAATCCAGCTGCCACAAATGCCAGTCTAATGTGGGAGGTCTTAGGCATAAATTAAATGCGTAACAGTTATAAAGACACGAGGTTAGGCTCGTTTGTAGTGTAAGACTGCCCGGACCCACCTGGCAAATCCAGCTGCCACAAATGCCAGTCTAATGTGGGAGGTCTTTACAAGGTTACGGTGTTAACGAATTAAGAAACACTTAATCAGATAAACATGTGGTGGGACGTGGGTGTTAACTGGGTGCCTTGGGTGGGTTGTGAAATATGATTAGAAACACTTAACCAAAATTGAAACATGTAAGTGAACATGAATAAGAAGAGGGTTAAGTGGGATGTACTAGAGGGGACCAAGCTTAGGTGGATAGCTTGTGTCAAGTAATGGGGGCCGGTTTCAACCAGTAACCCATAAGTATCTTTACGGGCTCGACGCAAGTCGAGGACGGGACACGCATACTGGGCTTGACTGTAAGAGGCCAAAACGAGTTAGCGGTGGCAATGCAAGTCCAACAGGTTCATTTGCATGTGGGGGCCCGGGCCGGTAGGTAAGACGTTGTGGCGTCATGTAGGTATAAGCCGTGCATTGTTGATGGTATCGGGTTGCCACTTTGGGGAGTGATAAACCCCACTGTGGGTCCAGCACGGGTATCTACGAGTTACGGAGCTGATCGCATGGGGGTAGTGGGTACACCTAGTGGAGATAGGGGCAGGCGGCACCTATGAAGGCAACTAGGGGTACACGAAACTACCATTATCATTATTAAAGTCTTGTAGGCAGGATCAACTTTTAGGGTGTTTGGTGTAGTACAGTGTAGTAATTGTCTTATAGGGACTAGGTGCGCCTTTAACGTTATCTTTGTTCATCTTATTTCATTTAGTTTGCTCTGCCACACCCAATTGTTTACAGTCATTTCCTTATTTTCCAACTTATGCCTTAGCCTAGTTATTTTGGTAATTATATTGTTAAAGTTATCGCACACGCCAGACTTTATGTATGACCCCCCTTTGTTTCCACCTCTTTTCTTCCTTTTCCCCTCAGGTGCTCAGGGTGGAACTAGCACCAGTGGAGCTTGATTTTGGACAGCTGTATCTCTTGCTTTTAGAAGTTGCTTGGATCGCTAAAGTAAAAGTTCAGCCTATCTTATTTGTGGCTATTTTGTGTTGGGTTATGTCTTTCAATTTATGTACTCTGATTTAGTCAAGATGGATATTATGTACTTTGACTCTGGTTTTTGATGATGTAATCAAACCTATGTGTTTACCGCTGCAATGAATAAAATTTTAAATTTTTATGTACTGTTTATATCTGTCTTGTTGTTAAGTTTCTGTTCTACACACACTTAAAATTCTCTAGAGAAGTTAATGCATTCCCTGTATGAGTGACATTAATGGGCGTGGGGTATTACATATTACTAGTTGGGACACTAGTTAGTCGGTGCAGAGATATGGAAATCAGGATAACCGGGTAATAGCGAAGCAGAGAAAGAGTACAAGCACATTCAGTTTTCCTTGCCTTATCATGTCTTAAGTTATCTTGTTTTATGGTATTGTCCTATTTTCAGTTTATTCATGTCATGATCCTTTATCTTGTTTACATGCTGAAAAATCACTGGACTTACCAGACTTATGTCTGACCTATTTTCTTTCGTCTTCTTTTCTTTCGTTTCCCCCCTCCCAGTAGTCAGGGAGGGAATAGCTCAGCTTAGTTTGGACCGTTTCTCTTTCCAAGCTCGTAGATTCTGTGATGTATAGCTTGGAACCTCTTATCTTTGGATATGGCTGTGATTACACTTTAACTTGGGGACTTATGCTATTTGCTATGTTTTATGCTTCTTATATACTTGGAACTTTTTGAATCAAGACAGAAGTTTTATGTAATACTTTTAAGTATTATTAAGTCAATTGTCGTAAAACCTTGACTGAACTACGTTGCTTATAAAATGAATTTATTTTCCGCTGCTGTATTTGTCTATCTTGTAATTTATCTGCATCTCTAACCTATAACGCTTCACTAAAGTTAATGCATTCCCTATGTGAGTGACATTAATGAACGCGGGGTGTTTCACCTGGTATCAGAGCTGAAGGTTACTAGATCAGATAAAAGATTTGAAAATTTGTTTTTAAAACAGTTTTAAAAGAAACATTTTCTAGAGAAAAGTTTTTTTTAAGGGCATGTTCTCCAAAGCTATATGCATTATCTTTTGATCCTCTGTTTTCCTTCTTTACTGAGTCCCCGGGGCTCCTGGCTTTCTGGGAGGTAACCTCATCGCGGCATGGTTCCATAGGCTTGATGAGACTACGACACCTGTCAAAGGGCGAAGAAATTCCCAACTTCCATATATAGCCACAGTAGTTTCACCTACGGCTAATTTTCTTTCAAGCTTTGTAGGGTTTTCTGTGCGATGGAGGTAGTTTTCAAGAGACTTGTCCACATGTTACATTAAGATGGCAAAGATGAGAATAAGAGAGTTTGGCTAAGGAACACAACCCAAGGATGAGAAACTCATGGTTATGGACTTGGTTCTTGAAGGAGGAAAGGGTAGAAAAATCTAAGACAAGAGGAAGTGTCGTTATTATGGTATAACGGGTCATATAATTAAGGACAAGGGCAAGAACAAAGGACAAGATTTTCAGGAGGGAAAGTGCATGCTCTCACTGCCGGCGTACCTAAGAGAGAGGTAGTAAAGTTTCTGTTGAAAAAGTCTAGTTTTTCTCTTTGATCATCCTGTTAGTACTCTTTTTGATTTTAGCGCTTCACATTCGTTTATATCTGCTTCCATAGTTGAGTCTCTACACCTTAGTGCTTGTATAGTAGAAGATCTCGTTATCGTCTCAAATCCAATTGGTGGTACGGCTGATTTATCTTTGGTTTTTGAGGATTTGAGAATAGCTATATTAAGTATTGAGTTTAAGTGTAATGCTTATGTTTTTTTGGTTTCATGGGATATGGGTTGATTCTAAGCATGGATTGGTTAGCTAGTAGTTGTGAAAGGAGGGCAGTTAGACTTTTGACTTGCCTCGGGAATACCCTCGAGATTTCGTGCGACCCTAAGGGATCAGTTTGGCTTGGCTACCTAGAATCACTTGATGCATCTATCGATGATTTACGATCCATTGGAGTAGTCCATGAGTACGCAGATGGTTTTGATTAGGTTAGGGGTTTGTCCCCTAAAACGCGAGATAGACTTCCGCATATATCTAGTTGGCAATGCAAAGCCAATTGTATTACCTATACGACACATGAATCCAAGGGAAAGGAAGGGCTCAGTAAACAAATAAAAGAGTTACTTGAAAAAGGTTTCAAAAGGCGAAGTATTTCTGAATGGGGTGCTCTAGTCATTTTCGTTACAAAGGCGGATGGTTCACTTCGCTTGTGCATAGATGATATTTTGGAATAAGGAAGAACATGCTTTGCATCTAAGGGAAGTCTCAGATACCCTCCAAGCGCATCAACTTAAGGCGAAGTTCTCCAAAAATGCCATTTTTGGAGAGAAGTAAGGTTTCTTGAACATGTGGTGTCCAAAGAAGGGATAGCAGTAGATCCCGCAAAAGTAGTTGCGGTGCAAGACTGGAAGGTCCCAAGGAATGCAACAGAAGTAAGAAGCTTTGTTGGACTAGCGGACTAATATAGGAAGTTCATTAAGGACTTAGCCCCACTTACAAGATTGACGAAGAAGAATCTAACCTTTTCTCGGGATATTGGTTATGATATCGCTTTCCAACAATCGAAGAGTGCTCTTACAACAGCCCCAGTTTTGACTTTTACCTTACGGTAGTAAAAGGCTTACGGTATACACGGATGCATGCGGCACGGGACTAGGCACCATTTTGATGCAAGGGTAAGGTCGTAGCGGATGCATTAAGAAGAAAAAGGTTGACTTCAAGTCCTCTTTATGTGAAAAGGAAAAGTTCAGAATACATATCAAACCTTGATTTTAAAACCTTCAGTTAAGTTAGTAGTCGGCATCGCTAGGAGTAAGACCTACGCTTTTGAATTAAATAGGGACTTCACAATGAAAAGACTCTTAGATAGCTGACGCAATGGATAAATTAAGTAGAGAAGAGACCTCTAGTCACCTTAATAAATAAGCTTACAAGAAGCCATGAGTACGCAGTTATGTTTGAGCACCGTTTATCATCCTCTGACAGAAAGGGTGAATAGGATTTTGGAAGACCTTTTGAGGAAATGTTAGCATGGCACGGCAGAAGTTGTAGTGCCAAGTATACTAGAAGAAGAAAAGGTGGAACGAGAGGCGACAGTGAAATGAGTTCCAATGCATATTCTGGAAACAGAAATTAAGAAGCTACGCAATCGTGAAGTTAAGACAGTTAGAGAAATATGGAGTGAAGCTCAAGGAGATGCGACTTAGAAGACTGAAGACTAGATACGCGCATCATACCGTTTTTGAGGGTATATCCTTGATCTCTCTTTTTCTGTAAAGTTTATTTGCTAGTCTTTATCTTTTAAGTATATCCTCTCAGTCCTATCCTCGATCCATAGGTAGAAGACAATGGATGTAAACATGTGTCTGAGACATGTTATGTTTGGTGGATGCAAGTGGATGTAAGTGTTTGCTAGTGGTTGCTCGTGGATGCATGTACACACATACACTAGGCACTAGATCGGCTCCGTCACTTCCATATATCATATATATGAGTGAATTTTTATATATATGGATTGAAACCTGATGTGTTATCATACAGATGTTGCGTTTGTATGAATGACTGAGCACTCATGTAGAAGTTATGAAGTACGATTAGGAATAATTGCATACATGATAGACTCATAGCACTGACATAATTCGCATTAAGGAGATCAACTGAATCAGTAGACCGACTGATTTTGCATTAGATAAGGGCATGTACACACACTATGCATATGATCATGAAAGCATTAGAAATCTTTTTAAGGATAATGGATGCCTGTGATTGATAGTTCAGTAGATGAATGTTGGATGTTAGGATACGTTCTTCTTAACTTAGAGATTTCGGGGACGAAATCCTTTAAAGGAGAGGAGAATGTAACACCCCGTATTTTCTGTGAATGTTAAAATAATGAATTAAAGAATACTTAATTTTAAAAGTTGGAATTAAGGGAAACAGGTTACGCCTTTGCGTTCATCTCGGAATTCTTCTTGGGATAGAGTCCGAGTTTGTGTAAATTGGACAACGTATGAAGAAGTTATAAGCCGTAGAAGTTTGTATATGCGCAAGGAAGTATATATATTATATACACACAATATAATCTCCAGAACCAAAATAAGTCAAAGATGAGTGAGTGGGAAAGATCCCGCTCAAATGGTGTCGACTCCCCTTAATGGGGTAGACATAGGTGTCGACCCCCTTAAGGGGGTATACCCCTTCGAGATCCAATTCCTGTGACGATTTCTGTAGTTCTGAGCGGATGTGGCCTTTTCTGATTGGCCCGATGATTAAATCTTATGTATTAGGGCTTATGTGTCATACTGTGATTGGATGAGTGACACATCTCTTTGGTTTGGGTGGCTTTGATTTCTCCTAGACTGATCTAAAGGCTAGAATTAATCCTAGACTTCTATATAATCAACTCAAACCCTAAACCTAAGACACATAAACACATTCTATGAAGTCGTCATGATGTCTCTCTCTAAACTAGCGTAGCCTCCATCTTTTTAAAACTAGAATATCTTCTTCAACTAGAAATCAATTAGAAGAACATCAATAGGCTACATCAAAGGAATAGCTTAACAAATTCAGAAATCAGATTTCAAAATACAAGAACTGTTCTTTTTCTATAAGTTCAGTTATATTTTAGATTTAAATATATAAAAGTCATGACTTGAAATAAATCGAATTTAGAACTAGGCCTAATTGTGATTCTGATTCATGTTGATCATTGTGACAAATCTGAAATTAACTATGCATATGAGACTATTGTGATTTATACAATTGGACCTATCATATTGTATATTAATTTGGTGATGCTTTTATGTTATGTTATGTACATGTTCATAAGCTAAGTCATATTCATATATGCTTATATGTTTAGATCTACATGCTTGCTTTTATGTTATGTTATGTACATGTTCATAAACTAAGTCATCTTCATATATGCTTATATGTTTAGATCTACATGCTTACATGTTTGGATCCAAGTTAATACATATGTTTAAGATCTATGTAAATTCCTGTTCTTACGCTTAAGATCTATGTTAATTGGATCTAACTCAAGTACAAGTTCACATTGATATGCTTGATTAAGTTTATATTGTTCATGAAAAATTTGTATTACACATGCTTAGTTAGATTCATATTATTTTGTGTTGTTGGAATGCTACATGTTCCTTTCTTTTCCCTTTTGTTTGCGAGTTAGGCTAATTTGCGAGCCTAATTAACGTTCTATGTAAATAATGCGAACGAATAACGAGGGGAAACGTTGGGACAAAACATTAAATTTACATGCTAATGGCATAGATTGGCTCATAATCATGTAAATGATTAATAGCATAAAATGGTATAATTTGTATACCATTAATTATGAACATAATTTAAATATTAAATGTGACATGGCAACACTTGTGGATAATTTACATATAAATTTGACATAAGTGACGAATATGTAAATTAAATAAAGGATGAACATGCTTAACCCGAGGTTAGATTGAGTTGTGGTGTAAAACTGCCCGGAACCGCCTGGCACATCCAGTAACCGCAACAACACCTATCTAATGTGAGAGGTTAGTGTATCATGCCAAAGAAAAACCCGAGGTTAGATTGAGTTGTGGTGTAAAACTGCCTGGAACCGCCCGACACATCCAGTAACTGCAATAACACAGATCTAATGTGAGAGGTTGGTGCATTAATAAATCAACTAATGCTAATGAACAAGACATGTTAAGAATGGTAGGGTTAAGTTAACTAAAGCAACACTTAACTAGTGCAACATGTTAATTGAACAATGGTAGGGTTAAGTTAACTAAGGCAACAGTTAACCGATATACAACATGATGTATGGTAGGGTTAAGTAACACAAGAAGGCAGTACTTAACCAATATATAACATGATGTATGGTAGGGTTAAGTAACACAAGAAGGCAACACTTAACCAATATATATAACATGATGTATGATCGGGTTAATTAACACAAGAGGGCAACACTTAACCAATATAACATGATGAACGAGTGGGGTTAAGTTAATAGAAAACACTTAACAAATACAACATGATGTGTGGGTGGGTTAAGTTAACATGAATGGACAACACTTAACCAATATTACATGAACGAAGCGGATAGGGTTAAGGCAAGCTTAACCAATAATACGTATTGACTTGATCAGTAGGAGGGTTAAGTACATCTCGTGTATGTGGGTAATATTAGTATATATAGGCCTACAAACTTAACCGTTAAATAAACATGCTTGAATCGGTGGGAGGGTTAAGTACACCTCATGTAGGTGGGTAATATTAGTATATATAGGCACATAAACTTAACCATTAATAAACATGCTTGAATCGGTGGGAGGGTTAAGTACATCTCGTGTAGCTGGGTAATATTTGTATATATATAGGCCCACAAACTTAACCAATAGGAAACCCTAGTAACGGGGACCCATTTCAGCAGTAACCTACATAAATGTATCATCGTACCCTGAACTAGGCAGGGTGGGGCCCGATTACTGAGCTGATTATAAGCGGTCAAAATAGCGGCAGGGGGTACGTCAGTGTAGGTTCCGACAGTTTACGGGCATGCACGTACTCCGGAGTGGGAAAAAGCAGGCACTGGGTACCAGTAGTTACACACTGCGCATTTTGAATCGTGTCGGGTTGTTATCATAAGGATTGACACACCTTATGGTGGGACCAGCACATGCTATCTACACGCAAGAGAGGGTCGATTGACACAAACACATGGAACATTAATACAAGCAGGGAGCTGATCGATAGGGTTGTAAGGGTACAACTAACATCTTCATGGCAATTAGGCTGATTGAGGTAAGATTCTCATACTAGATGTACACCTGAAGGCTATCACAATTGCGGGGATTGGGATCATGTTGTAATATTATCATTTTATACAGATTATTAGTTGGGACACTAGTTAGGCGGTGTAGAGATATAGAAATCAGGATAACAGGGTAGTAGCAAAGCAGAGAAAGAGTAGAAGCGCATTCAGTTTACCTTGCCTTATCTTATCTTATCTTAAGTTATCTTGTTTTATGGTATTGTCCTATTTTCAGTTTATTCATGTCATGATCTTTTATCTTGTTTACATGCTGAAAAATCATTGGACTTACCAGACTTATGTCTGACCTATTTTCTTTCGTCTTCTTTTCTTCTGTCCCCCCCCCCCAGGGTAGTCAGGGAGGGAATAACTCAGCTTAGTTTGGACCGTTTCTCTTTCCAAGCTTGGAGATTCTGTGATGTATGGCTTGGAACCTCTTATCTTTGGCTATGGCTGTGATTGCACTTTAACTGGGGACTTATGCTACTTTGCTATGTTTTATGCTTCTTATATACTTGGAAGTTTTTGAATCAAGATAGAAGTTTTAGTAATACTTTTAAGTATGATTGAGTCAATTGTTGTAAAAGCTTGACTGAACTATGTTGCTTATAAAATGACTTTATTTTCCGCTGCTTTATTTGTTTGTCTTGTAATTTATTTGCATCTCTTACCTATAACGCTTCACTGAAGTTAATGCATTCCCTTCGTGAGTGACATTAATGAACGTGAGGTGTTTCATGTGGGTGCCTATTCTTCTTAGTGAGCTTATTCAACTCCCTGTAATCCACACATAAGCGAAGCGAGCCATCCACCTTAGTTGCAAAGACGACCAGAGTACCCCATTCTAATATGCTTCGCCTAATAAACCCCTTCTTAAATAGCTCCCCTACTTGCTTGCTAAGCTCCCTCCTTTCCCTACGAGCCATGTGGCGCACAGGCAACGCGAGTGGCTTCGCATTATCCAGCAAGTATATCCGGAAATCAATCTCGCGCCTTGGAGGTAAGCCCCTAACCTCCTCAAAAACATCCGGATACTCACAGACAACAGGTACAGATCACAGATCATCAACAGAAGCATCCAACGATTCTGAGAAACTAAGCATAACAGACCCCCTTGGGTCACAACAAATCTCGAGAGTCCTCCCATGGCAAGTCAAAAATCTAACAACTCTCCTTTCATAGTCTAGAATAGCATCATACATGGCTAGCCAATCCATCCTTAGAATCAGACCATAACCCAAGAAACCAAGCAAATATGCGTCGCACTCAAACTCGATGACCAACATGGATATTCTCAAACCTCGACAAATCATAGACAGATGAGTCGTGCCCCCCATACGGTTTAAGACAATAACGGGATCAGAAACAATATTAGTACTAAGTGTAGAGACTCAACCATAGAATCGTATATAAAAGAGTGAGAAGCACCAGAATCAAAAAGAGTCCTAACAAGATGATCGGAAAGAGAAATCAAACCTTCCACAGAAACTTTCCTACCTTTTTCCAGTATATTGGCCTCGAGATCATGCACTTGCCCTCCAGAAGATCCTTCCCTTTAGCCCTGTCCTTGCATCTTCGGGCACTCCTTAGAATAATGTCTAATCTCACCACATTGGAAGCAAGCATTCTTCCTTTTTCTGCAATCTTTGACCAAATGGCCTAAGCTCCCACAATCATGGCATTTCTTCTTGCCTTGAGCTTTATTGTTCGTTCCGTCCTTCTTTTGCTGTTTTTTCTTAGGCCACATTTTCTTGTTTTGTGTTTCATCAATCTTAGCCTCCTTTTTCTCCTCTTTTCCATCTTTATGCATCAATTTCATATCAACCAGTCTCTCAAAAGTATCCCCCATCGGAATGTGAGATAATGCCAATGCTTGAAGGTGTTAATTCAACCCTCTTGCAAACCTTAAAGCTTTCTTGTGCGGAGTATTCACCAGCTCCAGACCAAACCTTGCCAACTGATTGAACGTCTTGGCATACTCTTTGACAAACATATTTCCTTGCTTAAGTACCAGAAACCTCTCCATCTCCATATACTCTTCTGCTTGACAGAGAAACTTCGTCTCGAACCTCTGTCAGAAATCATCCAAGTCTCTACTGGACGCCCGTCTTATGTCACTTCCCACCAGAATGAAGCCTTGTCCTTAAGCTGCCCTGCAACCAACTGTATCTTTCTACGGTTATCAACCTCAAAAAGCCTGAATAAGTTCTACACCTCGTTTAGCCAATTTCGTGCTTCCACAAATTTATCAGTTCCTCGGAATGGCTTTCCTCTTATAGCACATAAATCCTTGCATATCTTAGAGAAATTATTCGCTTGCGGAGGAGGAGGAACAACCGCTGCAACTGGGGGAGGGGCCTCTGCTTGGCCTTCGGCAGGCGCTATAGCCTCAGGATACCTATGGAACCAAGCCAGTATTTGAACGCCCTCAGGAAGATTCGGTTCCCACGACATGTTGAAAAGAAAAGGAAAAGGGATTCAAACAGAGAATCGAGTGATTTTTATATGGCAAGGGGAATATGTTTTCCACAAAAACAGACTTCTCTTTTGAAAATACTTTCTTTTTGAAACCTTTTGAAACAATTTTCAAAACTTTTTTATCCGATCTTGTAACCTTCAGCTCTGGTACCAAATGTGACACTCAACGTCCATTAACGTCACTCTTTAACAGAATGCATTAAGTTCAGTGAAGCGTTATAGGTAAACATAACATCACAAGACAAATATATAAAATAGCAGCGGAAATTTAAAACTTTATTTTTCAGCATAAGACATCGTGGTCTCAAATCCAGTTACAACATCAAACTGAAATGCTAGAAAAAAATACATCAAATAAAAACATCTGTCGTGCATTAAAAACCATCAGAGTACAGAAGTTAACAGCCATAGTCCCCATAAGTAGCGATAAACAAGTAGACAAATAGTCAAAGTGGTACATTGAAACAAATCCAAATCCAAGCAGAAACAGAAGAGAGAGTCCCAATCAAGCCAGAGCGTTCCCACCCTGAGAACCTAGGGGGAAAGGAATAGCGAGAAGAGGAAACAAAACGGGTCAGACATAAAGTCTGGATAGTCCAATTACTTTTAGCATATAAATAAGTAAAAGTACCATGATAAGAATATAAACTAAATGAGAGATAATAGTATCATATTATAGTTATGAACAGGTTGGACATGATAAATAGAATAAATAGCATAGACTATGCATCTCAAATACTTTTCTCTGCACCGATACTTCTATACCACATTAAGTGTTTTCCAATTACTTAACAAGAAAAAAATGATCCCAACATAAACATAATGGTAGACTTAGGTGTACTTTTAGTAACGGGTTTTAACCCAAATAAGAATAATAGGCACCTAAACAGAAATAACGGGTGTTACTCTAACAAGAAATAATAGGTACCCAAACAGGACTAGATGTACCCTAATTACTACCCCCAACGATCGGCTTCCTACCACGTAAATACCTTGTGTCGGCCCCACAGTAGGGTGTACTACTTCCTAAAGTGGCAACCACCGGAAGGACACAGACCTATTTAGAGGTGTTATAGCGGCTTATTTTCCCAAGCAAGCCGAACTCATGCACGCACATGACTCCATTGGAATGCACCATCAGAACACCTCTCCCCAAATGAACCTCTTATATTTAGCTCAGTAAGCTTGCCTTGACCCCTACCTAGTGCGGGGTCCCCTTTTAAATCCAAAATGGGTTAATGACTAATATGGGTCCCACACAACAGATGACACAAGCCACCCATTAGGCTTGTATCCCCAACCAACTAGGATTTCCACATGTTAGGTTTAATGGGTTTATATAACCCACCATATATTAAACAGATTTACTTAACCCTACACATTCAACATGTTTACTTAACCCCACCCATAGATTAAACAAGCTACAGATAAACAGGTTTATATGTATACAACCCCCATAGATATAACAGGTTAAGTATTACAGGTTAACAGGTATGCATAACCCCCAACATGTTTCATGGGTTATTTACAATTTCATTTACACATTCCGCTTAATCTTAAATTAAGCCAACTGGTTTATATGCCCCCAAACCACAAGTCATAGTTCACAGTCTAAGATATGCACCAAATTTTAGTCATATTTCACAGTATAGTTTATCCCCCAAACCCTAGTCATGATTCATAGTACAAATTATTCCCTCAAATTACCATTCCCAATTTAACCTAATTTCGTTTGTATGCATATTTCAGCGATATCGGCCTAGGCTCGAAGGTAGCCTAAGCTATAAAAGTAAAAAGGAATGAAAGAGAGAGGAACTGAATAGGCATAATACAAAATAGGTATATAATAATAGAGATATTCATATGATAGCAGAAATAGGCATATAAGAACTGAACAGCAGATTAGGTGTACATGAAAATAACATGGCTGATTAGATATAAATCAGATTCTTAACCGGTATAGGTTTAGATCTAGATTTATAAACATGCCAGGATTACTTGTCAAATGTTTATATCTAAAAATAACATGAACTCACAGAGACTGGATCTAAAGAACAGAGAATGAAATGTTGAAGATGTAGAAGAGATCCTTGTACATGTCGTTTTTGAAGGAAAATAGGCTAATTCAATCCAAGCTGGTGCATCATCTTATTGTCTCCATTGTTCTAGGTGAAAAAAAACAATAGAAATGTTGTCCAATATAGCCTACTGCCAATGAATCTCGCTCGGAAACAAGTCCAGACTCAGGAAATGAACCTGGGTAGATCTGGGATAGTTCGACATAGGGGTCGACCCTAGGGTCAACACAGGTGTCAACCCTAGGGTCAACACACCCTTGATTAGCCTTGGGGGTGTGGGTCGACCTCCAACGGGCTTAATTCCCGCGTGGTCTTCCCGCTTCGATTTTGAACTATTTTGAAATGTCTAGTTTGATTTTTGTTTATATATTACCCTTATATGTAAACAAACTTCTAACCTTAATATATTCTTCATACGATTTTCGTTTTGATGCAAACTCGGAGTCTATCTTAAGCAAAATTTTGAGATGAATGCAATGGTACAGTCTATTCTACTTAATTCCCAAAATTAAATTAAGTATTCTTTAGTTTATCATTTTAATGTCTTTGAAATTACGAGGTGTTCCAATGTGATTTTATATAATGCAAGCATGTCAGGGTAAACAACAAAAATTTTATTTTTTTTATCTCCCTTGATTCATCTATTTATATTGGTTTGTAAAAACATGCATTGTATTTCACTCGTTGTTACTTAATTTCTAACATGGTTTATTCAAGTTCTTTCTGTATTGATAACTATTACTACTCATACTAGTGATATGGATATCCATTAGCATTTTTAGTAAGTCTAAAAGTTATAAGTAAAATGATATAGTGAAAAATATATGTTTGAGTTGGTTAAATATTAATAACCTCGAAATAGACTAGTGTATACACCCAGTTGTATAGGTACGCACATGTGCTCTGCTATTTTTTTCCTACTGTCATACATATATGTACCCAGTTTTATATATGTACTAGTTGCTTCTTTTTAAAATTGTTATCACTTTCTTGTTTTTTTTTTGTGTACCCTGGTTTGTCTCTCCCTATGCACGTCTTAACTACTTTTTTTAGTCATTATATGACCTGCTGCACGATGCTAAGTCCATGGTTGCGATTGTGTTCTCCTGCATTTTAGTTAGTTCGTATGCATGTGTCCTTAGCTATGGTTAGAAAACTTGCGCAGGGAGCATGACAACCTGTTCTTCATTATTTAAAATAATTTGGGCTTGTTCTGATTAATTGTTGTGAGAAAATTCTTATGTCTTTAAGTCAGGTTGTGTTAGTATAATGTAAGTTAAAAAAAATCCTTGAACCCAAATTGTGAAATCTAAATAAATGCAGTTAATATTGATACCCCTATACATGCCTTGACTATGCCATGCCATATGCATTTGTATACATGTAGTTACTTGTACGTAGCCTACACTCTAAATTTGGCACAATTAAACCCATTTTTAATATGTCCAGTATGTTCTAGATTTGTCTTGCCTCTATCCATGTGAATTCGTAATTTTTCCGTAATTGATATAGATAGATATCATACTTTCTTTTAGACCAATATTGCACTAGATTTGTACCTAGCCAAACTGATTGAATAAATACCTACTTAAATTTTAAGCTGATATGGAATGGACACTTCACATTGATGAGAACAAATACTACATAACTTGTATTGTGTATATTTCGGGGTTAGGATTAACTATTTATTTCAGTTCTTATTGAAGTTGAATTACTTGAACAAAGCTGAATCCTGACTCGAGTGTTTTATGTTTTTGCATGGAACGCTCGGGTCAGACCCGAGCATTTTAGATTTAAATATTATAGCTTAGGATTCGAAGATTTACGAAGTTGGGGATTTCTAAAGATGGTGCACTCTGAAGTTTTAAACCAGTAAATATTTCTTTTGTATTCAAACTGTATTTCATTTCGCTGTATAGAAAATTCTTGTATCAAAGTTCTGATTAATATATAAAAGATATATTTCTCTGTTAAATACTATATATTTATTTATTTTGTGTTTTTTTGTGTTGATTTTGTTTTAAACTCTGTAAGCTAAATAATGATCCATCGATTTGAATGTTTTAAGTTGGTCTAATTACCCATTTGAAGCAGTCAAAAAGGATGGATGTTAAAAGTGGTATCAGAACTTTGGTTTATTCAAAGCTTAGGCTATTGGGTATAAAATGAGTAGAATCGACACTAGAAAATAGAAGTTTTTGAAAATAAAAAGGTTTTGAAATAAAATTTGAAATGTGAATTATTTTGGAAATGTTATACATTTTGTAATTTTGTATTTGGAACTGATACGGCGGAAACAAAAATTTATTTTGAGATTTAAAATTCTTTCCGATTCCCAATCTTCGAATTGCAAGATCCAACTCTTCGATAAGTCCTTTAGATTTGAATCATGAATCCATTATTGAATGGTATCTAAGGAAGAAATGTATAAGAGAATCAATGGATCAATTGTGTATTTTTTGGCAAGGCGTCAATTGTGTATTTTAGTTATCAAGGGCAATTGAAAATTATTGGAAATAAGAATTCAGATGGGAAGAATGAAAAAGGAAAATTTGAAATCGTTTCAAAAATGAAACGATAAAATTTATCTTGATGTTCGAAATATAAATTAATGAAATTAAAATCAAGAGGGTTATAATTGGAATTCGGCCGCGTCAAATGGTATTACTAATTTATTTTAATTATGCAGAACTTGCAAGATAAATTATAATTGGTTTTGAACTAGCAAGATAAATTCTAGTTAGTTTTGAACCAGCAAGATAAATTATAATTGGTTTTGAACCAATAATTTATGATTGAATATATGAATTTGATAGAAAGTTATAAACTTGTGAATTAATTAACAAGAAGTGAAGTGTAAATGGGAGTTATGAATGAGGCAAAATATGAATAAAGATTTTAAAGAGATTTAACAGAAATCAAAGCTGATTTGATGTGACGAGTCCAAATTCGTATAAAAGAAATAATATTTACTTTTTAAGAGTAAATAACGTTTGGAAGCAAAAATGTTGCATATGAAATGGGATTATGATAAAGGAAATAGAGTTGACCAGTAGGTGAGATTAATCTGAAGTTCAGAATATAAATCAAATAAGGATTTTTCGAAATTCGGAATGAATTATCGAATAAGAGATTATTCGAAGGAAGTTATTTGTGGAAATCAATTATGTCGAATTTTAGGGAAGTACTAATTACTTTCCATTTTAGATAAAAATTTAATATATTATTAATTAATTGTTTATGTATTCAGATTAAGGAATAAAGTATATCTTAAATATTTCGAAGGCGTGAATTATTGTTATAATATACAATTTTCGTAAAAGAAGTGAATTCGAAAGTTACGAGAATGATTGTGTATTTCAGGGTAATGAGCTTTATCTATTTCAAAGTTAATAAGGTAGTTCAGTTAAGGTCTGAGAGGTAATTATACCCCAACTTGATTAACTTCATTGTTGACTAAAAAACGGTAAGGTTCGATAGCAAGTGTTGATTAAGTAAACTAAGTTAATGAGTGTCATAGTTAAGTGGAAATAATGATGTTTTATTTAACATCTATTTTAATCCAAATACTGAATTAAGAAATGTTTCCCCATGAGAATAAAAGTATATTTTCTATAGAAAATAACGATTGGTGAATAGATGGAAATGTTTTCACTGGTGATAAGAATTTTTATCTAGAATTACATAAAATAAATGTGATAATTGGAAATGTTTTTCCAAAAGATCGTGAGAGGTTGACGGGTGGCAAGAACTAAAGAACAAAGAGCCGCACGTCAAGAACGAAGTGTGGTAGAAAGTAAGAGAAGTGGATTTATAAATTGAATAAAGTGATGAAATTAATAATGGGAAATTTAGGAAAAAAATTAGTTTATAACTTGTAGGTTCAAAGATCTGAGTTTGAAAGGGATATAAATATCTGAATTGATTCAGAGATAATTTTGAAATTTGAATGGAAATTGAGAATATTCGATTTTAGATATTGAATATAGAAGTTTCCGGAACTTGTATGAAATTTTTTTATGTATGAGAATATAGCGAATTCGGAAGCTGTTGATTTGAAACGAAATGGTTTGAGATAAAATCTTATATAATAGAATTATATAAGAATAAAGGATTGCAAAACATGATTTGGAAAATTTGTTGTGGAAATTTTATAAAGAGATATGCGGAAGGTAACAGGAGTTCTACATGTATATAATATTATATGTTTTAAAGAAAAGTAAGGAAAGTACCTTCCTTATCCTTTGGGTTTCAAGCTTAATTGAGATGTGTTGCTGGTGGTAGTAGGTTGTTCGGACATAAAACTCAAGTTGTCATAATTCCTGGAAGAACATGACTGTGTAGCGTAATATGCGGGGCTATAGATGGCCTACGACGGACGGATGTTTCTTGCGGGAGCCAAGCATAACCATTTTGTGCGATCTATAGTCGTGATAAGGGCATAATCCGCAGAGCTGTGAGAGCTTACGGGTATGGATGTTTCCTAGGAGAGCCAGGCGTAACTATTGTATACCAGGCATATCTATAAGTGAAAGAGATGTAACCACTAGAGTTACAAAAGGTAAACTGGAGCCACGTGATGTTTGAGATATCTCAGTTATGCTAAGCTACCTGTTAGATTGCAGCATTGTATCTACATGACTTGATTGGTCTTCATGACGTGATTTATCTTTGTGATTTGATTGATTCTCGTGTCTTGATCTATTTTGATGATATGTTTTCGTGACCCTGAGATAGAGCAGTCAATGCTCAATGACCTTAGATTTTCTTTTGATTCTTAAATATCTTTCATTGATATGTCCTTGACGAAATTCACAGCAAAATAATTTCCTATGGATACAGATGTTTTCTGGGGGATCCAGATGAAACCATTGTGTATATGCGATTCATGAACAATCAACATCACGTTGGTACTTTCCGTGTAATAACCCGTATTTTTGAATAACAAGTTATAGTATAAATCAAGGCAGAATTAAATTGTAAAATCTGAATCAAGGGAAACGGGCTGTGCCATTGCGTTCGTCTTCGAAAAATACGCGAAATAGAGTCCGAGTTTTCGAAAAACGGAGTCCGTATGATCAAGTTATGGCCCAATGAAGTTTTCAGAAAATTCTAAGCCCGAAAACAGTTCAAATTCGAATTCAGATTCAAATTGCAACCAAGGCAGAATGGGCGGGAATTTTCCCGCCTCAGGCAAGGTCGACACAGGGGTCGACACCAGTGTCGACCCCCCCCATGGGTCGACACCCATGTCGACCCATGGGTCGACACCCATGTCGACCCAGGGGTCGACCCCCCCGGTCGGACCAGTTTTTCTGGTGCACCATTTGTGACATGTTGAGTCTTGCTCTAGAGGTTTCTGACGGGATTTGACAGACCTGATGTGTTTTAGGGTTAATCCTATGGTCTAAACTAACCTAATCACCTATAAAAAGACCCCTAGACCTAGCCTAAACCCTCATTAAACATTCCTACAACTAAATGCTGCCCAAATATTCACTAATCATGGCCTCCACCTTCTTCATGAGAGCATGAGTGTCTCAAATCAATCTATGTCATAAAGGAGCCATCTTTCTTAAGTAAAAGAGCCATCTTTCTTTGTCTTTGGGGTTATTCCTTCTTGTTCTCAAGTCTTGAAGTGGAGTTTATCGTCTTTGGTTGCGGATTTGCTAGCGTGGCTTCGTCTCAATCTTATTTTATATTAATTCTAGTCTTCATAGCATTGTAAGCCCTATAATACTCTTAGATTCTAACTATGAAGTTAAATATGACATGTTGCAAGTTGAGTTTGGGCCTAAGTATGATATGTGCTTTGATCCTATCATGTTATGCATGAATATATTCTATGCACGTTTGTAAACCTATCACCTTGACCTTGTGGGCTAAAAGCTATAAGCTTTATGTTGAAATGTTGCATTATACAACATGAGAACTCTCATAACCTTTATGATAACTTGCATATAATGTTATATGCGAACTTCTAGTCATCATCCTATGTCATTCATGATCATGTTTCACCTATTCGCTTAAGTTGATATTATGCATGTTTTGAGGCCCATGATGTAATATGCAAGCTTATGAACATATTTATGCCTCATATGCCACCATGTTTAACTTGTGGCCAACCTTATTACCTTATGCCCTTTTTGTCATGTTTTGCTAAGTTCCCTCTCTTGATCTATGTTATGTTATGCGAAACGTACATGCGAGGGGAATGCGTTTGGTTTGGGTAATATTAATGACATGAAACATGATTTTAAAATATGACATGAACATTGACTTGTGATTATGTTTGTAAACATGAATTTGGACATGACTTCTAGAAAACATGAGAATGACCAACTCGAGGTTGGGTTGAGTTTGTAGCATAAATCTACCCGGAACCGACCAGCTTAACTAGTGGCTACAAGCAATAGGACCCAATGTGAGTAGTTGGTCATGTTGCACTAGAAACCCGAGGTTAGACCAAGTTGTGGTGTAAAGCTACCCGGACCCGCCCGGCTTAACTAGTAACCACAACAAGGTCTAATGTGAGAGGTTGGGTGCATTAAATTAAGTAATGCCATATGGTAGGGTTAAGTCATGGACCACTTGAATACTTAACCAATTAAACATGATGGGTTGATGCGGTTAAGTCATGAACTTTGGGTACACTTAACCAACTTGATACTTGATTGGGTAGGGTTAACCACATTTAACCCACTAGAAACCCTAGTTACGGCGTCCTTTTCACCAGTAACCCTCTTGATTGTATCATGATACCCTAGGGACTAGGCTAGGGTGGGGCACGATTACTGGGCTGACATGTAAGCGACCAAAACGACGGCTGAGTAGGTGCGCCGGTGTAGGTTCAGGCGGACTATGGTCGTGCACATGGTCCGAAGTTGAAAAAGCAGACACGGGCACCCGTAGGTTTAGACTGTGCGTTCTTGATATGTGTCCGTGGTTGGCACCCTAGGGCTTGATACACCCTAGTGTGGACCTAGCACAGTTTGACTACACTTCGTGATTGGGCCGTATGACACCGACACTTGACGAGTTAGGCTTTTAGGGAGCCGATCGACTAGACCGTGTTGTTGGACCTTGATCTAGGTCATCTCGGGATATTGGGCCAAGATTGGGCCAAGGGATCATTTCTTGTTTATACTTGACATGGAATGGAATACTAGTACACCCCTGGTGCAACGTAACCTTGTATATGCGATGCCACACTTGATCTATCTAGTTAACTTTTGACTATGCCAGTTATCACCCTACATCTCATCTCTGTTTTACATGTTCAGTTAACTTTATTAGTTTTTATACTAATAGTAGATAGGACTTACCAGTCTTTTTGACTGACCCGCTTTCTTTCACCTCTTTTCTTCCGTTCCCCCCCCCCCAGGTTTGCAGGGTGGGAACACTGTTACCTAGCTGGATCTTTAGCTGCTTTTCTGGATAGCTCACGTATGGTTTGAGCATGCTATGGCCTTATGCTACTTTGGGGATAGTTACTTTATGTTTCTTTTTCAGTTTTCAGTTTATGTTCTAGACTTTGTTTTATGGGAAAATAATGACCAAGTACTTTGATGTAGCTTGACTATGGTTTTGAAATGTTAGTTTTATCCGCTGCTTTATTTACTCTGTTTTTACTTATATGTTCTGTCTTGCGATATCTGCATGCATGTTACCTCGTTTAACGCCCCTCCAAAGCTAGTGTCCTTGCAAGAGTGGCATTGGCGGAGGTGGGGTGTTACATTTGGTATCAGAGCCTAAGGTTTACAAGATTTGAGCAAAAGGTTATTAAAACTTACCTTTTTGGAAAACTATTTTCAAAACCAATTAATTATTTTCCAAGAAAAGTCTAGTTTATTTTAAAGGGCTATTCCCCAAAAGCCATTAGCACTATCCTTCGTTTCCTTGTTCTAAATCTATCTTTTCCTTTTTCAATATGGTCGATCTTAACCTTCCCGAGGGAGTGACCATTCCCGGATGGTTCCGGAGGTACTTGGAAGCTAGGGCCAACAATGTGGGCCCAGCAAACACCCCCACCGTAACTGAGGTTCCTCCTCCTCCTCAGAATCCACAAGCAGATTTCGCTAAGGTTTGCAAAGATTTTAAGGCGATGGGTGGCAAGAATTTTATTGGGATGGAGACTTTTGTCGAGGCAAGAAATTGGTTGAAAGAAACTGAAGATCTCTTCGCCATCTTTGATGTGGAGGACCATAGAAAAGTTCTGTTGGCAGCGTGGCTATTGAAAGAAGAAGATGCTTATTGGTGGGAGGTCACCAATGCTACTAGGCCTATAGAGACTTGGGCCGACTTTAGGACGAGATTTGGGCTTAAGTTTCTATCATCAGCTGAGGCGAATCTGCAATTGGAGAAGTTTATATCTTTGAAGCAAGGGGACATGACAGTGAGGGAGTATGTGAATAAGTTTTATCATCTTGCTCGATTTGGTTTGGACATGGTTAATACTCCCCAGAAGAAGGCTTCGCGCTTTGCACGAGGGTTGAATGAGCCATTACAAGGTTTAGCCCTGTCTCGTATACCATGGGGGCCACTTTTGAAGGCCTAGTGGACATGGCATTGCTTCAAGGAGACGATAAGAATGGCAAGAAGGAAGTCAAGACTAATGGGACTCAAACCAAGAAGACGGACTCCAAGTGGGGAGGAAATCAGAGCAATCAGAACAACAAGAACAACAAGGGCAACAAGGCCAAGGCAAAGGACCCAAGAAAATGCAACTTCTGTGGGATTGTTGGGCACATAGCCAAGGATTGCAGGAAGAAGAAGAGGAAGCGGGGCGAATGCTTTCATTGTGGAGAGACTGGACACTTTAGCAAGGATTGCCCTAAGAAGCAAGGACAAGGGCAAGGACAGACTCAGCGTGCAGGACCTTCTGGAGGGCAAGTGCATGCTCTCAATACCGCTCCAGTTCAGGACCGAGGTAGTATTTATGTAGAAAGTCTTGTTTATATTTCTGATTATCCTGTTCGCACCTTATTTGATTCTGGCGCATCGCATAGTTTTATTTCTTCTGACATTGTTGAAAGTTTGCACCTAAGTACTAGCCTAGTTGAGGATCCCGTTAGTGTTTCAAATCCAATTGGGGGTTCCGCCCATCTATCTATGATTTGTGTGGATTTGAAGATTTCTATCTTGACCGTGGAATTCACGTGTAATGCTTATGTTCTTGGGTTCACGGGATACGGGTTGATTTTGGGCATGGATTGGTTGTCCAGTTATGGAGCCATTCTCGATTGTGAGCATAGGGTGGTGAGGCTCATGACTCGCCTCGGTAATACCCTAGAAATTTCTTGTAACCCTAGAGGTCCCGTCATGTTATGTTATCTTGAATCTCTTGACTCGTCCATCGATGATCTGCAATCTGTAAGGGTGGTTTGAGACTATGCTGATGTCTTTGAAGAAGTTAAGGGGTTACCCCCTAAACGAGAGATAGATTTCCGCATTTATCTAGTCGATAATGCCAAGCCAGTATCATTGCCCGTTAGACACATGGCCCCACGAGAAAGAAGAGAGCTCAGTAAGCAAATCAAGGAGTTGCTTGAGAAGAATTTTATTAGGCGAAGCATTTCTGAATGGGGTGCTCCGGTGGTATTCGCTACTAAGGCGGATGGTTCGCTTCGTCTATGTGTTGATTATCGAGAGTTGAACAAGCTGACAAAGAAGAATAGGCACCCGTTACCAAGGATTGATGATCTCTTTGACCAACATGTTGGTGCTTCTGTTTTCTCTCAGCTCGATCTAGCCACCGGATTCCATCAGCTTAGAGTGGCTGAGGATAGTATTGATAAGACTGCGTTTAGGACTCCAGATGGATTCTTTGAATGGCTTGTCATGCCATTCGGTTTGACTAATGCACCCGCCTACTTCGTAGATTTGATGAGTAGGGTGTTCAGGGAGTTCCTTAACAAGTTCGTGGTTGTCTTCGTGGATGATATTCTGATCTTCTCAAAGGATGAGGAAGAACATGCCAGACATCTCAAGGAAGTGATGGATACGCTTAGAGCGCATCAGTTGAAAGCCAAGTTCTCCAAATGTCATTTTTGGAGAAGGGAAGTTCGGTTTCTTGGACATATAGTTTCTAAGCAAGGCATAGCGGTGGATCCCGCGAAAGTGGTTGTGGTTCAAGACTGGAAGACTCCTAGGAATGCAACCGAAGTAAGAAGCTTTCTCGGTCTGGCGGGCTACTATAGGAAGTTCATCATGGACTTCGCTAAGATTTTGGCCCCTCTTACTAAGTTGACGAAGAAGAACTTAGTCTTTGCATGGGACTTGGAGTGTGAGCTTGCTTTTCAAAGGCTCAAGAGAGCCCTTACCACAGCTCCAGTTTTGGCATTACCCGATAGTGGTAAGATGTTTACCGTGTACACAGATGCATGTGGCACGGGGTTAGGTGCTGTTCTGATGCAAGAGGGAAGAGTGATATGTTATGGGGGTAGGCAACTTAAAGTTCATGAGAAGAACTATCCCACTCATGATTTGGAGTTGGCGGCGATCGTCTTTGCACTCAAGTCCTGGCGCCACTATCTTCTAGGCGAAAGGTTTGAGTTGTATACTGATCACAAGTCACTCAAGTACCTCTTCTCGCAGAAAGATCTGAATTTAAGACAACAAAGGTGGATGGAAATCTTGGCATCATATGACTTCGAGATAGCTTACACCCCTGGCAAAGGTAATGTTGTGGCAGATGCACTAAGAAGAAGGAGGTTGACTTTGAGTCCCTTGTTTATTGAGATGAAGAACTTAGAGTTCTTGGCAACCTTTGATTTCACGACGACTGTTGAGTCGACGACGGGTTCATTAGCATCCCTTGAGCTTAGACCCACACTTCTTGATCAAGTTGGGGCTTCCCAGAAAGGAGACCCGCAGATAGTCGAAGTCATGGACAAGTTGATTCGTGGTGAGACGTCTAGTCACCTTGCTAGATATACTATTGATGATAAAGGTTGGCTAAGGCATGATGGAAGGCTATGCGTTCCACAAGTAGGAGACTTGGTGCATAAAGTTCTCGAAGAAGCACATCACTTGAAGATGACTATACATCCGGGAGGAGTTAAGATGTATAGAGATATGAAGCGCATTTTCTTTTGGGCCGGAATGAAGAAAGATGTGGCAGAGTATGTTTCAAAGTGCATGGTGTGCCAACAAGTGAAAGCCGAGTCAAAGAAACCAGGTGGGCTATTACATCCATTAGAGGTCCCGCAATGGAAGTGGGAGAGTATTTCTATGGATTTTGTGGATGGATTGCCTAGGTCAAGGAAAGGGAACACGAGCGTATGGGTCTTACGAAGAGTGCTCACTTCATCCCAGTAAAGAGCAAGAGGACCGCATCATGGCTAGCATCTATTTATCTTCGAGAGATAGTGCGGTTGCATGGAGTTCCTTCTAGCATAGTTAGCGATCGTGACCCAATTTTCACTAGCCAGTTCTGGAATAGTTTGCAAGAAGCAATGGGTACGCGATTGAGTCTGAGTACAGCCTATCACCCCCAGACGGATGACCAAACCGAAAGGGTGAACAGAGTGCTAGAAGTTCTTTTGAGGCTTTGTGTTCTTGACTTTGGTGGTACTTGGGAAGACCACCTTCCTCTTGTAGAATTTGCTTATAATAATAGCTATCAAGCCAGCATAGGGATGGCACCATTTGAAGCTTTGTACGGGAGGCCGTGTAGGTCACCATCTTGTTGGTGGGAGACAACAGATGGGCTTATACTTGGGCCCGATATGATATGGGACACATCCGAGAAAGTTGAATTGGTGAGAAGACGGATGAAAGCGGCCCAAGATAGACAGAAATCCTATGCTGACAAGCGAAGGGCAGATTTGGAATTCAAAGTGGGAGACATGGTTTTCGTGAAGGTTTCTCCTTTGCGTAATGTGGTACGTTTTGGAGCAGTTGGGAAGCTGGCACCAAGGTTCGTAGGACCCTTCCCTATCATAGAGAGAATTGGAAAGATGGCCTATAAGGTGGAATTGCCTGAGAAGCTGGCCGGAGTGCATAATGTCTTTCATGTCTCGCATCTCCGAAAGTGCCTACATGAGTCCGCTGAGGTAGTTGAACCAAGCATTCTTGAAGACGTGGAGGTAGAGAAAGAGGCAACCTTGAGAAGAGCTCCGATTCGTATCTTGGGAACAGAGATCAAGAAGTTAAGGAATCGGGAAGTCAAATTGGTGAAAGTTCAGTGGAGTGAAGCCGATGAAGAGGCAACTTGGGAAACCGAGGAGAAGATGCGTGGGCTTTATCCATTCCTTTTTGAGGGTACATTCTCAATCTCCTTTCCTAATTAGCATATCTTCCTTTTTGCTATCCATGTTTATCTTGTTTATCTTGTTATCTCATAATCATGTCATGAGAACCTTAAGTAGAAACCCTTGGTTGAAACATGTATTTGAAACATGTTATGCTTGATGGTTGCACGTGGTTGCAAGTGTTTGCAAGTGGATACTCGTGGATGCATGATACACATTAGGCACTAAGATCGGCTCACACACTTTCATGTTGCATATGCATGAGTGTTTATACTTATTCATGGATGAAACTTGTTATGCTATCACGTGGATGTTGCATATGAATGAATGTTATGTGCACTCATGTAGAGATTATAAATTATGTTAGGAATTTGCATACATATGGACTCATTTCACTAACATACTTTGCATTAAGGAGGTTTACTGAATCAGTAACCACCTGATTTTTGCATTAGATAAGTACATATACACACACCTTTTGTAAATGTTCATACAACATTTAGAATCTTTTTAAGGACAATGGTTACTTGTGGATGATGTTTTGAGTAGATGGATGATGGATGGTAGGATACGTTCTTCCTAACTTGGAGATTTCGGGGACGAAATCCTTTAAGGAGGGGAGAATGTAATAACCCGTATTTTTGAATAACAAGTTATAGTATAAATCAAGGTAGAATTAAATTGTAAAATCTGAATCAAGGGAAACGGGCTATGCCATTGCGTTCGTCTCGGAAAAATACGCGAAATAGAGTCCGAGTTTTCGAAAAACGGAGTCTGTATGATCAAGTTATGGCCCAATGAAGTTTTCAGAAAATTCTAAGCCCGAAAACAGTTCAAATTCGAATTCAGATTCAAATTGCAACCAAGGCAGAATGGGCGGGAATTTTACCGCCTCAGGCAGGGTCGACACAGGGGTCGACACCAGTGTCGACCCCCCCATGGGTCGACACCCATGTCGACCCAGTTTTTCTGGTGCACCATTTGTGACATGTTGAGTCTTGCTCTAGAGGTTTCTGACGGGATTTGACGGACCTGATGTGTTTTAGGGTTAATCCTATGGTCTAAACTAACCTAATCACCTATAAAAAGACCCCTAGACCTAGCCTAAACCCTCATTAAACATTCCTACAACTAAATGCTGCCCAAATATTCACTAATCATGGCCTCCACCTTCTTCATGAGAGCATGAGTGTCTCAAATCAATCTATGTCATAAAGGAGCCATCTTTCTTAAGTAAAAGAGCCATCTTTCTTTGTCTTTGGGGTTATTCCTTCTTGTTCTCAAGTCTTGAAGTGGAGTTTATCGTCTTTGGTTGCGGATTTGCTAGCGTGGCTTCGTCTCAATCTTATTTTATATTAATTCTAGTCTTCATAGCATTGTAAGCCCTATACTACTCTTAGATTCTAACTATGAAGTTAAATATGACATGTTGCAAGTTGAGTTTGGGCCTAAGTATGATATGTGCTTTGATCCTATCATGTTATGCATGAATATATTCTATGCACGTTTGTAAACCTATCACATTGACCTTGTGGGCTAAAAGCTATAAGCTTTATGTTGAAATATTGCATTATACAACATGAGAACTCTCATAACCTTTATGATAACTTGCATATAATGTTATATGCGAACTTCTAGTCATCGTCCTATGTCATTCATGATCATGTTTCACCTATTCGCTTAAGTTGATATTATGCATGTTTTGAGGCCCATGATGTAATATGCAAGCTTATGAACATATTTATGCCTCATATGCCACCATGTTTAACTTGTGGCCAACCTTATTACCTTATGCCCTTTTTGTCATGTTTTGCTAAGTTCCCTCTCTTGATCTATGTTATGTTATGCGAAACGTACATGCGAGGGGAATGCGTTGGGTTTGGGTAATATTAATGACATGAAACATGATTTTAAAATATGACATGAACATTGACTTGTGATTATGTTTGTAAACATGAATTTGGACATGACTTCTAGCAAACATGAGAATGGCCAACTCGAGGTTGGGTTGAGTTTGTAGCATAAATCTACCCGGAACCGACCGGCTTAACTAGTGGCTACAAGCAATAGGACCCAATGTGAGTAGTTGGTCATGTTGCACTAGAAACCCGAGGTTAGACCAAGTTGTGGTGTAAAGCTACACGGACCCGCCCGGCTTAACTAGTAACCACAACAAGGTCTAATGTGAGAGGTTGGGTGCATTAAATTAAGTAATGCCATATGGTAGGGTTAAGTCATGGACCACTTGAATACTTAACCAATTAAACATGATGGGTTGACGCGGTTAAGTCATGAACCTTGGGTACACTTAACCATCTTGATACTTGATTGGGTAGGGTTAACCACATTTAACCCACTAGAAACCCTAGTTACGGCGTCCTTTTCACCAGTAACCCTCTTGATTGTATCATGATACCCTAGGGACTAGGCTAGGGTGGGGCACGATTACTGGGCTGACATGTAAGCGACCAAAACGACGGCTGAGTAGGTGCGCCGGTGTAGGTTCAGGCGGACTATGGTCGTGCACATGGTCCGGAGTTGAAAAAGCAGACACGGGCACCCGTAGGTTTAGACTGTGCGTGCTTGATATGTGTCCGTGGTTGGCACCCTAGGGCTTGATACACCTTAGGGTGGACCTAGCACAGTTTGACTACACTTCGTGATTGGGCCGTATGACACCGACACTCGACGAGTTAGGCTTTTAGGGAGCCGATCGACTAGACCGTGTTGTTGGACCTTGATCTAGGTCATCTCGGGATATTGGGCCAAGATTGGGCCAAGGGATCATTTCTTGTTTATACTTGACATGGATTGGAATACTAGTACACCCCTAGTGCAACGTAACCTTGTATATGCGATGCCACACTTGATCTATCTAGTTAACTTTTCACTATGTCAGTTATCACCCTACATCTCATCTCTGTTTTACATGTTCAGTTAACTTTATTAGTTTTTATACTAATAGTAGATAGGACTTACCAGTCTTTTTGACTGACCCGTTTTCTTTCGCCTCTTTTCTTCCATTCCCCCCCCCCCAAGGTTTGCAGGGTGGGAACACTGTTACCTAGCTGGATCTTTAGCTGCTTTTTTGGATAGCTCACGTATGGTTTGAGCATGCTATGGCCTTATGCTACTTTGGGGATAGTTACTTTATGTTTCTTTTTCAGTTTTCAGTTTATGTTCTAGACTTTGTTTTATGGGAAAATAATGACCAAGTACTTTGATGTAGCTTGACTATGGTTTTGAAATGCTAGTTTTATCCGCTGCTTTATTTACTCTGTTTTTACTTATATGTTCTGTCTTGTGATATTTGCATGCATGTTACCTCGTTTAACGCCCCTCCAAAGCTAGTGTCCTTGCAAGAGTGGCATTGGCGGAGGTGGGGTGTTACATTCCATATCTATTTTTAAAAGAATTTTAGGAAATATTTTCACTAGGAGTTGAAGCAAGGGTATTTAGTACTTGGAGATTTTAGTCGTGTGCCTGGACAGCGTACTCCTGAAATCTGTGAGAATGACAGTAGACTTGTCAAACTTCGAGTTGTCAAACATTTTCAATTTGATAATTTAATTTAAACTAGTTAAGAAAGAGAATTTCAGTAATACAAATATTTTCTATATAAAAATTAATAAAGAATTTTGATTTCGAAAATTTTCAAGTCGACAATTTGTAACTTAAAGAGGAGTTGTTATTACAAACTTCAACGAGTGTTAGGAAGGTTAAATGGATTGAATGTAAGGAGATCGGATTGAATGTGAATTGTAAGAATTAAGTGGAATGATGGATAAGTAAACATTGATAGATGATATTTATAAACAAATTCGAAATAATTTGAGATGTGTAAATCCAACTTATGTATAATTTGAAATTCAAGAAATTGGTTTTGAGAAGAAATTTGATTTTCAAATTTAATTGAGTATGATTGATAAACACAGAGGGTCGATGAATTAAATATCGATATTTAAATTAGTTATGGAAAAAAATCATACAAATATGAGAATTCGAAGTATATGTTGGTATAAATCTAACGATCTCAACATTTCGAGGACAAAAAGATTTAAAGGGGGAAAGATTGCAATGTTACATCCCAAGTTTTGCGATAAATTATATTATTTAATTTAATATGATTTTGATATTTTATGGGTGTAAATAATATTTAGTGATTTAATTTGTGAAATTTGACGGTGAAAACGTAATTGAATAGCTTAATATAATGATAATTGATGTCATAATAGTAAAATTTTGATTTATAAGTTCATATGAATTTTATTTTGACTATTTAAAATTAATAAACCGTTAAATTTAATTTAATGGTTAATTGGTGAATAATGAATATTTTATTTATGTTAATAAACAGACAAAATTTGTCATTTTGCAAATGATCTCAGAATTCGACATAATTCATTTTTTTTTTTTTTGGATTCAGAATGTCAAAATATTGTCAGGTTTAAAATTTCAAATTATTTGAAATTAGTATGTAAGCGTAGTGAAGCTAAACGCGTTTTGTAAAGGTACGTTGAAATTTATACGTTGTTTAATTATAAATACTACATTACTGAAGGAACATGCTATAGACTTTAGAATTAGGTTTTCTAACCTATTTTATTGCGTCCGGAATGCGTCAAAACCCCTAAATTAACCTTTTGTTCAGCCCGTTTGGTCTGAAAACTGTATAAACGTGTTTTAACTGAAAATAATATTAAAATATTCACTTAGATCCCTAAAAATGTACAGCCGCCATGTTCTTTTTCGATGGCCACCTTCACCCGAATCTTTCCCCCTCAATTTCTTCTTCGATTCTCAATGAAATTCAAAACTTAATATATGAAATCGAAGTGCTCGGAGAGAGCTTCAAATCTATACGGTTGATTTATGTCAGATGTTTCTCGATTCGCCAGAATATGGCTGTGAAGCCTGCGCCGTTTCTTCCCGGTTGCAGGCAGTATTGGCCACCGAGTTCGACAATGTTTGGGGCGTTGGCAGAGGTGTGGATGGCGAACGATGTGGTGAGGTTTGATCGGGGTGGAAGGCCAGTGAGGAGGCGTGATTCCAAAGGGGAGTTGCGTGTTTACTTCGGTCATGGGTTCCTGGAACTGTTTCTTGCGGAAGGGGGGAAGAAGAAAGAACGTCACATGACGTGGCAAGTGTTTTGTTTTTTGTCTATTTTTCGTTTTTTAATTTTATTTAAATTTCAGTCACTTAAACTTGTATAACTTTTGCATACGACTTCAGAATGACATGCGGTTTGTTGCGTTGGAATCGTATCGACGAGCCCTTCGCAATGCCGCTGGTTTGGGCTGATTCTGAGATAGTGAAATTTTGGGCTAAAAATTGAATTTCTGTCTCGTTTAGAACCAAGGTGAGTGATTAAACCCACTCACGCGTAACTAAATTATTCTAATTATAGTTAAATTAATATGATGTCATGATATGATTGTATGGATTGATGTTTGACAGTTAAATTGCATATTTATATTGATTTACATCGATAGCGTAATTAAATTTGACTGTTAGTTTAAATTTCACCGTTATGTTAAAATTCGACATTTAATTACTGTATAAAACCTGACACCTGATAATTTGTAAATTTATAAGATATTAGACTGTTGTATGTATTGATGTGATGAATGGCTTGAATTTGATATGTTGACAAATTAATGTTAATTGTGTGAATTTACCTGTTATTCACATTTATTCATGTATGATCATTGTTTGTGCCAATTTATCCCAGTCATTTACCTTAGATGTCACGGGCATCAAATAAACCCGGGATTAATCATTAAAATGAATTAAGAACGTAGGCTGAAATGATAAATACCTATGACCCTGATTTGGTTTGAAATGAAATATATCCTTTCCCAAAGTACTAAAATTAAATTTAAGTATCACTTGGCCATAGGATAGAAAATTATATACGGACACCGGTTGGTTAAATAAAATTGGTTTTAACCATGAACTTTTAAATATTATTTTAAAGTCAATATAAGCGATGTTTTATAATTTATTTTTCATTGAACTTGACCTTTGAATTTTTGAAATATAAATAAAGGGGGAAATAAATTAGTGTTGTAACTGAAGCTAAATAAAGGTGAAATTGAATGTAAATCGAATTTGGTGAAATTGAATTGTTTTACCCAACTTTGAAATTTATTATGAACCAACATTGATTTGAATTATATATGAATTGTGAACTCGACATTTGTTATAAATTGAAATCATTGAAAATGGGAATCTGAATTGGAATTCTACTATTTGAATTAAATTGATTAAGTTGTAATGAATGTAAATTTGAAATTTAATCGGGTGAAATATTGAAATTGAGTTGATTAACTTGAAATTGAAATACGGCTGCAAGGGAAATTGAACTTTTAAAGGAACGATTCTAATTCCAACTATGGTATTTTAAAACCATTTTATAAACTATTCTAATAATAATAATTTTATTTTCTTTTAAAACTATTTTATTTTATTACTATTGTATTTTATAAATTATTTTAAATAAATCATTTTATAGTTAACTATTTATTTTCAAACTATTTCAATTCTATATCCAAAACTAATTTAAATGTACTTTTAATTATTTTAATATTCAAATTATTTAAATTTAGAATTGTTTCAAGATTTTAAATTGGTTTAAATGGAGATTTTATTATGAACAATATTCTATCTTGAATATTAAAATGACTATTGAAACATGATATTTTGATATGAAGTACGAACCTCTTGGAAATGTAAAAGAACTGACCGGTGTGAAAAATGTAAACGATTGGTTGTTAAAGAGACCGGGATCAGATATTGTCATACTCTCTGCCAATACTGAAAACCACTTTAACAACTGTGTACGCGGTGGAGTTCCAGAAATGGTGTTGGATGGATTTGGCGATTACTGGATTTGAAGAAAGAGAACGATGATGGATATCCTTGACCTTTGGGTCAAAATTAAAATGACTAAAACAGGGCTATACCGTGACCAAGTGGGGTTAGCTACCTCCATCGGCAACACTTCTTCCTTTATTACTATAGTCCCTCGGTTTGATTGATTTGATTTGATGCGCATCCGTGATTTGGGAGTGTTGTCCGAGGTGGGCGGTAACTATGTGTTACTACCAGTTCGGGCGTGCAACTAGTATATTCATACTCTGGGCATTCCTCGTGTGCCTTGTCATATTATCCTGATCGAGTCCCCTACGATTTTGATTTAAAGTTGTCGTATAGCGGCGCATCCCTATCCACCGACCGTTACTGGTGTTTTATGTGCAATGTTTACGATAACGTATAAAAAGTGTAAGGGTAAAAATGTAATCCCGCTTACGCTATTTTAATATATTATATTTAACCATAGACACTATTATAATAGCGTATTATATTATATGATATTAGTTTGCCAGATCCTTAGGAGATGGAAATTCCCGTAAAATCTCATAAGTTATTGCACTCATATTTTCACATGAATTTGATTTAACTAATATGAGAATGATTTAGTTCTGATCCGAGTGTTTGTTGTGTTTCTTTTATGCAATACGCTCGGGTCAGACCGAGTTGCAGTTAGCGAAGTTTCACTAGCTTTGAAGGTACCATTATGAAGATGAAGATGGAGCTCAACGGACGTATTATTATTATTCCGCTGCAAATGCATTGGTATGTTGTATGTTAATTTACTCTGATAATCGTTGTAAAATATAATAAAATGTATGTTTTAACAGCTTCATGAACTGTTATTTATTTATTATATTTTGTCCTTCCGCTGCGAGATTCTGTATTTGTTTTCTTCTTTCTTCTTTTTCTTATTTTAATCCCAATAACTATCCGTATTTTTGATCTGTTTATGTCGACATTAAGGATCATTGTCGATTTGAACGGTCAAAAAAAAAATCTCGGATGTTACATTTGGTATCAGAGCTTTGGTTTAGCGAAAACCTTGGCTCTATTTGGGATTAACTCATTAGAGATAGGGTGGTAGTACCTTAGAATGAGTTTGAGTGTATATGAAAGAGCGTATTTGTATTTTGATATAAATGGTTTTTTTATTGTGTTGGTTGTTCTGTTGAGTATTTATGAATTCTGGTCGGTACTTGGGACGCCAAGGCATCAATAGGGATTTCTAAACACTCGAACATGGCTTATTGACATAATATGGTTTTGAATTATATTTTATGTATATATATATAGATTTTTTTTATGAAAATATATGAATTTTGATTTTATTGATGATAATATTAAATTTTTCATCATTTATCATTCGATTAATTAATAATTATAACCATTGATTATTGAACGGTTTAAGAAAAAGCCAATATTGAAATTAATTGGTAATGAAATTAGAAATTAAATATGAATCTGAGAATTTAATTTCGGGTGGTTTTGTAATATCGTTTTGCAAATGGTTTGAAATAATATATCTATATTTTAAAAAGTGTTTCATATAGAAATTGTTTTAAATGAATTATGGAAAAAAAAGTGTATACCCTCTTGTCCTTGAAAATGATTTCGGTGATGAGTGCACGCATCATCGATGTTTATTTTCAAGAGTCTAAGTAGGGAGACATTTAATACTTTTGTACTTTGTTTTACGGAATTGAACTTTATTTAAATCTTTTATAATATGGTTTATATAAAAGATATAATATTTTGGAAGTTGTTTAAGAATTAAACCTGAAGTTAAATTCTTAAGTTCTCAAATAAATAATGATTTGAAAACAAATGAAATGAATTAAACTTGAAATTGCATAAACCTTCAAATGGCGAAATAAAGAAATAAGCCTAAAAAAAGAAATTAAGGTAAGAAGCCATTGGAGTAGGAAATAGTTGGTCAATTATTGAACTTGAATAATACTCATTTTTCTATAGCTTGTATATGATTTACCAAAATATAAAGTTAAATTGTTATGCGAATAAGGAATTTGGTGATATACTAGTAGTGTTATGAATGATGAACGCTGAAATTAAATGGACGGCTTATGAAAACGTATAAAACTTAAGTCATGATTTAGAACTAAAAATTAATGAAATTAATAGAATTAACTAACGAACGAGACAAGATGGAATGAATTACAAGTGAATAATGAGCACAATTATAAAATTTGAAATGGATCCAATTAGAAGCTAACAACTTGTGTGTAAATGAAATAAATGCCAATAAATAAAGGCAAACAACTGAACATGGATAAGAATAGGAAACATGACACACTAATGGAAAAATTACGAATTGCATATAATTGAAATCAACAAAATGAAATTTGTTGAAATAAAATATTGACGTGGCTAAAAAGGAAAAAGGAAAAAAAATTGGACTTCGATATAGATTGAATTATAGTATGATAGAAAATAAAATGATATTACCGCTTAAATGAAATAAATAAGAGAAATGATGAAATAGACGTTTACTTAAGAAATGTAAAATGAATTTGATGGTAAATTGAAATCTTTTAGGAATTTGGATTATAATTAACTTGAGTCGAAATGATGAAATTAATGGAGCGAGCAAGTGGAAATTAGCGTTAGAATTTGGTGCATTTCAATTAAATGGATGTAAGAAAATTAAAAGGTAAATGAGATTTAAATAAGAGAAAAATATAATAATGACTCAACTGAATTGATTAAAATAATTGTAAGTGAATAAGCATATATGTGATAAAACTAAAGTGAATCAGTTCAGAGGTTTAATGAATGAACGTAAATAAACTGAAAATGGTAGAAGGTAATATATAATAAACGAAGCATTGACATTGGAAATGAACAGGAAATGAAATATAACAAATGAAAATATGAATTGTTTAAAAGCAAAGTAAACAAATGAAATCATGCTAATAAAAAGTGACATTGCAAAATTTTGTATGCTTGCTTGGTTGAATGAATATATTTGATGGGATATTTTATTTGTGTTTTAGTTGCATTTGCTAATTCATGTGTATTTACTGTAAACATATAACTATTATTTCTTTTATATGCTGTTGAGTGTTAGTAGGTACTGAAGACAATTTGCTTGCATTGGAGTTACTTGTGCATAAACATTTGCTTTTGCTTGCTTAAAAATAAATAAATCGCTAACAACGCAGATGTAAGGTACCTATATCGAATTTATATATCGTATTTTGGCGTTTGATATTATTTTCTTTATTTTCGGATGCCTCATCATTGAGATGAGATGTATATTAGGAATTATTATATATTATTGTTTTCCAGACCTAACCGTACAAAGGAGACTCTGTCGAAATTTTTCGTGAATTTATGACTTAGAAAATTTTATGAAAATTTGAGTTTTGTATAAGTTAAATTTTCTATGTTTACTAGAAATCTTATATTATTTCAATTTTATTTTGTCACTTCATTTCTATGTTCCTTTTCGAGGACGAAAAGTTTTTAAATGGGGGAGAATGTAACATCCCAAGTTTTGCGATAAATTATATTATTTAATTTAATATGATTTTGATATTTTATGGGTGTAAATAATATTTAGTGATTTAATTTGTGAAATTTGACGGTGAAAACGTAATTGAGTAGCTTAATATAATGATAATTGATGTCATAATAGAAAATTTTTGATTTATAAGTTCATATGAATTTTATTTTGACTATTTAAAATTAATAAACCGTTAAATTTAATTTAATGGTTAATTGGTGAATAATGAATATTTTATTTATGTTAATAAACAGACAAAATTTGTCATTTTGTAAATGGTCTCAGAATTCGACATAATTCATTTTTTTTTGATTCAGAATGTCAAAATATTGTCAGGTTTAAAATTTCAAGTTATCTGAAGTTAGTATGTAAGCGTAGTGAAGCTAAACGCATTTTGTAAAGGTACGTTGAAATTTATACGTTGTTTAATTATAAATATTACATTACTGAAGGAACATGCTATAGACTTTAGAATTAGGTCTTCTAACCTATTTCATTGCGTCTGAAATGCGTCAAAACCCCAAAATTGACCTTTTGTTCAGCCCGTTTGGTCTGAAAACTGTATAAACATGTTTTAACTGAAAATAATATTAAAATATTCACTTAGAACCCTAAAAATGTACAGCCGCCATGTTCTTTTTCGATGGCCACCTTCACCCGAATCTTTCCCCCTCAATTTCTTCTTCGATTCTCAACGAAATTCAAAACTTAATATATGAAATCGAAGTGCTCGGAGAGAGCTTCAAATCTATACGGTTGATTTATGTCAGATGTTTCTCGATTCACCAGAATATGGCTGTGAAGCCAGCGCCGTTTCTTCCCGGTTGCAGGCAGTATTGGCCACCGAGTTCGACAATGTTTGGGGCGTTGGCAGAGGTGTGGATGTGTAACGACCCAGAAAATCTGAACCAATTTAAAATTTTTAAATTGGCTAAAATAATGGATTTTAAATATTTAAAATAAATATTTTAAATAATGGCGATGAAAACCGAGTTTGAATCGACAATTGAAAACGAATATAATTAATTATAATTATATATAGAATTGAAAATAGCGCGGTAGTTCGATAATTCGATTTCAAAACTTAAATTGAATATACCGGGTGCAAAATAATCCGGATTTTAGTGAAACCAAAAATAATGGAATCTAATTGATGATATCTTTCTAACGAATCCGACCAATCGAAATTTGATAGCGGGAATCAAAAGATATGTCCAGTTGAAAATTCTGAATAGTCGCTATGGAATTCAGGCCCTTAAAAATGGACATTTTGCAAATGACCTCGGATTTCGACGAAACCACTTTTGTTGGATCCGCAAGGTCAAGTTATTGTTAGGTTTCAAATTTCATAATTTTTCGAATTAATATGAGAGCGTGGCAAAAGAAAACGCGTTTGACCAGTTTCAGTTGATTTTAATCGAATGGAAATTGGTCATTTTTCAAACGGTCTCAGAATTCGACGAAACTAGTTTTGTTAGGACGGTATCGTCAATACGAAGCTAGAAAATATTTTTCTGGAATTTTTCTAGTTAGTATGTGACCCCGGTAATTTGAAATGTGCGTTTAAAATTCAATATAGTGATTTAAATGAAAATTCAAAAGGAAACTGATTGTAACGATCAAATCAGCTGGCGATACATATCCCATTGTGTTCGGAATGAGGGTTAAACGCTATGGACGACAGGCGGTGGGCCTCGTTTCGAGGTCATATGTAAAAGTCAACCCTTTTTGCAAAAATAGAAAAAAAAAAGAGAATAAAATAATATACTTTCCCTCCCCATATCCTTCGTACTGGCCCCCCGTTCATTTCAGTTTCGAACGAGAAAATTAAAAAAAAAAAAAAAAACCCTAGCGCTATCGCCAGCCCCCCCCCCCCCCCCCGAGCGAACGCCGCCGCCCATCTTCACCCCCCCCCCTCCATCGATAGAAGATCCGAAGCCCCCCCTGATCGCGCGAGCCTCCAGAAGCATCGCGACCCCCAATTCTCGAACACCCCCAGTCGAATCAAATCAAGCCGCCGCCCTGAAGCCACATCGCCGCCGAACACTACGCCGACGCCGCCCTCTTCTTCCCTCCCCTTCGCATACCACGGTGAGCAAATTAGTTATCTTATTTTTATTTTTATTTTTGTTATGCAGAAAAAAAAAACGATTCCTTTTAAAAAAAGATTTAAAACTGATTTAATTAGAATATAAAAACTGATTTTAGATTTTTTTTTAAGAAGTTATAAAACTGGGTTTTTTTTTAATTTATTTTGAGAACATAAAAACTGATTTTTTTAAAAGAGCATAAACTGATTTTAAAGGCAGTTAAAAACTGATTTTATTAAAAGTTAAAAACTGATTTTATTAAAAGTTAAAACTGATTTTGTAAAAGAAATTAAAACTGATTTTATTAAAGAAATTAAAACTGAATTTTATAAAAGTATAAAAACTGATTTTTAAAAGGTTTTGAAAACTGATTTTTTTTTTAAAAGAATAAAAACTGAATTTTATAAAAGTATAAAAACTGATTTTTAAGATGATTTAAAAACTGATTTTAAAATGATTTATAAACTAAAAGGAGATTAGAAATTTAAAAGTAAAAATCATATTTTTATATATCGAAAGTCGAAGTAAAAATCATATTTTTATATATCGAAAGTCGAAGTAAAAATCAAATTTTTATATATTGAAAGTCGAAGTAGAAATCAGATTTTTTATATATTTAATAGTATAGTAAAAATTCGATTTTTACATGTGTAGAGAATACGGGCGAAAGCGACAAAAGGCGAAGATTTCTATAAAGGAAGTATCGTGCAGTTGGATAGCTATTGGTGAGATTTCTGTTTTAAAAATATTATATATGTGTGAAATGAAAGTGAATTGCTATCTATAAATATATATCTATATATATATATATATACGCCCCCTCGTCCACAAACCATGGACGATATTTATTGGTTGAAATTGTTGTGAAAATTGAATGATTGTTTGGGATTGTTTGTGATTGATATTGGTTGATTGCGGTTGAAAAATACCCATTTGTGGTTGTGAAATATTTGGTTGATACCACATAGGATTAGTTTGTGGAAATGAAATAAATATATACATGCTGCCTGCGTGCGAACTAGATGCATGATCCCCATTGTCAAAAACCGCGAGGTTTTAAGGTAGAGCGAGGAGCCGTACTAGGGACGGTGCCGGTGTAACTACCCTGCCGTTATGCTGCCGAAATTTTGAATAATATTCTTGTGTTTGAATTATTTTCATATGCTTAAAACTATAGAAAACATTCATGTGTTGAATTGATATTCATTCGTTGTTTAGAAATTCATGTGTTGAATGGTATTCATATTTTGAAATAAATTGTTCGATAATAAAAATCACATTTTTATCTATATATAGAAACTATAGAAAACATTCATGTGTTGAATTGATATTCATTCGTTGTTTAGAAATTCATGTGTTGAATGGTATTCATATTTTGAAATAAATTGTTCGATAATAAAAATCACATTTTTATCTATATATAGAAACTATAGAAAACATTCATGTGTTGAATTGATATTCATTCGTTGTTTAGAAATTCATGTGTTGAATGGTATTCATATTTTGAAATAAATTGTTCGATAATAAAAATCACATTTTTATCTATATATAAAAACTATAGAAAACATTCATGTGTTGAATTGATATTCATTCGTTGTTTAGAAATTCATGTGTTGAATGGTATTCATATTTTGAAATAATTGTTTGATAATAAAAATCACCTTTTATCGACTATATGAACTATATAGAAAAATAGTGTTTTGAAATGAATTGTTTTACAATAAAAATCACATTTTTATTGTATGCATAAATCGTTGAAATGTGAAGTGTTAAAAATAGCCACTTGTTCAAAATAAACATATATGAGTTGAAATATTCATTAATTAGCTAATGAAATGATTTGCACCTATTTATGTGACATTAGAATGAATGGAGTTTTTAAACCAAATAGAAATCAAATATGAAGTCGAATAGAAATTGATAAATGATAAGAACTGTATATATATGTACATGTATATTCATTGAACAGGTTATAGCAAAGGGGCTAGAGAAGAGGAATAAAATTTTGTGCCCGACAAATAGGTACACATTTACTGATTTGTTTGGGTGATGATTTTGAGCCTGTTGGCTAGCCGGTTGGCTTTTTCTTTTTCTTTTTGAGATTAGAAGGACCGGGAACGCTATTTGCAATTTCCCGATGCTCCCGGTGCAGGGGAGGTTATGGCGAAATTTTTCCAAAATTTAAGGCGTTAGAAAAATATTTGAAGTGAAAACGATATAGAAATCATTGAATGAACTATATTTATATAACTATATAAATATAAATAAAATTAAAACGAAACGAAGCCGTGCAGTTCGTATTTCGAAACCGTGATTTCAAACGACTAGTGCGGGAAATCCGACCATTGGATTTTCCCGAAACCTCAACCGTCGGGTTCGCCTTGGAATAATCTTTCCAACGGCACCAACCTTGTAAAAATCCAACGGTTGGATTGTCTGGAATGTTTAATTCAAATCTGAAGAAAAACAGCGCCAGAAACGATTATATTTATATATATATATATATATATATAAATATAATTATATTTAATCGAATAACGACGCTGCAGTTCGAATTTTGAAATCGAAATTTCAAACGATTGTACCGGGAGATCCGACCGTCGGATTTTCCCGAAACTGGAACCGTTGGGTTCGTTTTGAAAAGACCTTTCTAATGATGTAGATTTTGTGAAGATCCAACGGTTAGATTTTCAGATATGTGTAAATCAAATCTGAAGAAAAACAGCGCCACGGCCGCCTTATGGCCCGAAGCGTCGTTTTGAATAAAATGGCTATTTTAAAATAAATAAAAATAGCGATAAATAGTTATAAAATATCGTAAGAGATATGGAATGGAAATAAACTGAATTTGCTTGATTTGTGTGGCATTTGATGGTTGAATGTGTTTGGTGTGAAAATTACATTAAAGAACAAACGTGATGTTGTCAAATAATTTAACCATTGAAATAAATCGATTTGAAATTCTAAATATACGTGAATTATTTGAAAAGGCCGAGTTAATTCTCATTTCAAATAATTGACCGACGATTGAAAGTCGAAGATGAAGACGATGGTCGAAGACCGGAGATCTTCACCTCGTTTGGATGGTAACCGAGGTCCTGATTGGGAGGCATCCCGAAATATGGATAATGAGTGGTGATCGTCCAGACGTACGTGGTGATCGATGGGTTTGCGAGGTATTTAGTGCCTCCGGTTTCGTTCAGACCCAGAACGGACTTGAAAATGGACTGTGTGTCTGACATAGGATTTATTCTGTGTGGCATGCTAAGATGCAGTGATCAGGGCTTCTGTTGAAAAGCAAAGTCTTGTGGTGATGATCAAAGCACCGCCTGTGTGGCGTAGCTTTGTGTATAACGTAAATTCGCGAGCCTCACACCCCGGTATGAACCTAAAACGGGAGAAGGACCTCAGGGAGAGCATGCGTTTCTTTCTAGCTAGGGTGGTGTCAGTGACCTACCAGCCCTGACATTTATATACTTTTCACCTATGTGGTTGTTGCTATTGCGAGGCGCCTCGGTTTGATCGGACGATCCGGGTCCGATGGAGTCATTCGTTGGCTCGTTTACGCCCCAAAGGGCGGGGAAACGTATTGTTCAGGCATTTTAATCCACATCGGTGGACCGGCCCTGACGATCTAAAGGGTCGATGCGCTCTGACCCTGTGGCTCGGGCTAGAGAGTCACGAAGTCGGTAAGGACTATCTTTTGCCTTGGTTCATGACGGAAATCCAATTTCCAAATACGTGACGATGCGGTTTCGATTGTATATATATATATTTGGCGACATAGTGGCATGGGACGCTCATGTCGTCTATGATTGATAGTTATGATTTGAAATTGTTTTCAAAACATATAAACACTAGCAATAATATCAAATGCCTTTGTTTTATTCGTATCAAGCATATTTGGCCGTTATAAGGTAAAAACTCTATCCTCCGGTTTGCGTTGCATTGTGTGATGGGAACTGAGTCTTATAACGGCTTCATTTTTATAAAAAGCATAGCGATATTTAAAAGAAAGATTTGTTTTAAAGCACTGGCAATCCAATGGAGTAAACCCGTTCCACGAAAGTGGCGTGGTCCTGTGATTCGCCAATTATATATGTGTTGAGTGGATTTCTCATACCAGTCCCATGACTGACTCGTAGTTTGTTTCACTTTCAAACTCGGGTGCCCCTTTTTCTACACGGGCAGCCTTGTATTCAGGTTTAGCTGGTTCTTTCTGGATAGCTGGAGCTGAAGATGGATTCTATCATTTATTTCCTTTTATGCTGTTCAGCTCCTATTGTACATATTTTGTTTATTTCCGCTGTAGACATTTATGTATAGCTGAACTGTATTTGTACTAAGTAAGATCCTGTATACTGTGTAACTCTGATGATTACTTTTATCCAGTATATTTTGTCATTCATTCTGGTGTATTTATTTATTTAATTCTGTTCTGCTATTATCTGTTTCTGTGTTATATTCCAAAGATAACTTTGTTTCCGTGAGAACGGGAAATCGGGTCGTCTCAACGTGGTATCAGAGCTTTGGTTAAGCTTAGTTCTGGAATATAACATTTGAACGAACTCGTCAGAAATAGAACCAGTAGTGTTCTAGGACGGGTAACTCTATACAGATAGGATCAGTAATATCCTAGTATGAGTAAAGCAGAATCAGAACAACTCGTTAGAGATGGGGTCAGAAGTGCCTCAGAACGAGTCGAGAGTAATATGTTTTTAAATAACGTATTTGTGATTATATATGTATATAGTCTGGTTTTAGAAATATAATTTTTGAATATATAAAAGATATATATTTGAAAAGTTAAAAAAAAAGATTAAAAACAATTGGATTAGTTGTTGGGTTGTGTGATTGTAGATTTATCAAACCACTTTCGGCTTTATTCCTTTTCGGGGACGAAAAGTTTTAAGTGGGGGAGATTGTAACGACCCAGAAAATCTGAACCAATTTAAAATTTTTAAATTGGCTAAAATAATGGATTTTAAATATTTAAAATAAATATTTTAAATAATGGCGATGAAAACCGAGTTTGAATCGACAATTGAAAACGAATATAATTAATTATAATTATATATAGAATTGAAAATAGCGCGGTAGTTCGGTAATTCGATTTCAAAACTTAAATTGAATATACCGGGTGCAAAATAATCCGGATTTTAGTGAAACCAAAAATAATGGAATCTAATTGATGATATCTTTCTAACGAATCCGACCAATCGAAATTTGATAGCGGGAATCAAAAGATATGTCCAGTTGAAAATTCTGAATAGTCGCTATGGAATTCAGGCCCTTAAAAATGGACATTTTGCAAATGACCTCGGATTTCGACGAAACCACTTTTGTTGGATCCGCAAGGTCAAGTTATTGTTAGGTTTCAAATTTCATAATTTTTCGAATTAATATGAGAGCGTGGCAAAAGAAAACGCGTTTGACCAGTTTCAGTTGATTTTAATCGAATGGAAATTGGCCATTTTTCAAACGGTCTCAGAATTCGACGAAACTAGTTTTGTTAGGACCGTATCGTCAATACGAAGCTAGAAAAAAAATTTCTGGAATTTTTCTAGTTAGTATGTGACCCCGGTAATTTTAAATGTGCGTTTAAAATTCAATATAGTGATTTAAATGAAAATTCAAAAGGAAACTGATTGTAACGATCAAATCAGCTGGCGATACATATCCCATTGTGTTCGGAATGAGGGTTAAACGCTATGGACGACAGGCGGTGGGCCTCGTTTCGAGGTCATATGTAAAAGTCAACCCTTTTTGCAATAATAGAAAAAAAAAGAGAATAAAATAATATACTTTCCCTCCCCATATCCTTCGTACTGGCCCCCCGTTCATTTCAGTTTCGAACGAGAAAATAAAAAAAGAAAAAAGAAAAAACCCTAGCGCTATCGCCAGCCCCCCCCCCCCCCCCGAGCGAACGCCGCCGCCCATCTTCACCCCCCCCCCCCTCCATCGATAGAAGATCCGAAGCCCCCCTGATCGCGCGAGCCTCCAGAAGCATCGCGACCCCCAATTCTCGAACACCCCCAGTCGAATCAAATCAAGCCGCCGCCCTGAAGCCACATCGCCGCCGAACACTACGCCGACGCCGCCCTCTTCTTCCCTCCCCTTCGCATACCACGGTGAGCAAATTAGTTATTTTATTTTTATTTTTATTTTTGTTATGCAGAAAAAAAAAACGATTCCTTTAAAAAAAAAGATTTAAAACTGATTTAATTAGAATATAAAAACTGATTTTAGATTTTTTTTAAGAAGTTATAAAACTGGTTTTTTTTTTAATTTATTTTGAGAACATAAAAACTGATTTTTTTAAAAGAGCATAAACTGATTTTAAAGGCAGTTAAAAACTGATTTTATTAAAAGTTAAAAACTGATTTTATTAAAAGTTAAAACTGATTTTGTAAAAGAAATTAAAACTGATTTTATTAAAGAAATTAAAACTGAATTTTATAAAAGTATAAAAACTGATTTTTAAAAGGTTTTGAAAACTGATTTTTTTTTTAAAAGAATAAAAACTGAATTTTATAAAAGTATAAAAACTGATTTTTAAGATGATTTAAAAACTGATTTTAAAATGATTTATAAACTAAAAGGAGATTAGAAATTTAAAAGTAAAAATCATATTTTTATATATCGAAAGTCGAAGTAAAAATCATATTTTTATATATCGAAAGTCGAAGTAAAAATCAGATTTTTATATATTGAAAGTCGAAGTAGAAATCAGATTTTTTATATATTGAATAGCATAGTAAAAATTCGATTTTTACATGTGTAGAGAATACGGGCGAAAGCGACAAAAGGCGAAGATTTCTATAAAGGAAGTATCGTGCAGTTGGATAGCTATTGGTGAGATTTCTGTTTTAAAAATATTATATATGTGTGAAATGAAAGTGAATTGCTATCTATAAATATATATCTATATATATATATATATATACGCCCCCTCGTCCACAAACCAAGGACGATATTTATTGGTTGAAATTGTTGTGAAAATTGAATGATTGTTTGGGATTGTTTGTGATTGATATTGGTTGATTGCGGTTGAAAAATACCCATTTGTGGTTGTGAAATATTTGGTTGAAACCACATAGGATTAGTTTGTGGAAATGAAATAAATATATACATGCCGCCTGCGTGCGAACTAGATGCATGATCCCCATTGTCAAAAACCGCGAGGTTTTAAGGTAGAGCGAGGAGCCGTACTAGGGACGGTGCCGGTGTAACTACCCTGCCGTTATGCTGCCGAAATTTTGAATAATATTCTTGTGTTTGAATTATTTTCATATGCTTAAAACTATAGAAAACATTCATGTGTTGAATTGATATTCATTCGTTGTTTAGAAATTCATGTGTTGAATGGTATTCATATTTTGAAATAAATTGTTCGATAATAAAAATCACATTTTTATCTATATATAGAAACTATAGAAAACATTCATGTGTTGAATTGATATTCATTCGTTGTTTAGAAATTCATGTGTTGAATGGTATTCATATTTTGAAATAAATTGTTCGATAATAAAAATCACATTTTTATCTATATATAGAAACTATAGAAAACATTCATGTGTTGAATTGATATTCATTCGTTGTTTAGAAATTCATGTGTTGAATGGTATTCATATTTTGAAATAAATTGTTCGATAATAAAAATCACATTTTTATCTATATATAAAAACTATAGAAAATATTCATGTGTTGAATTGATATTCATTCGTTGTTTAGAAATTCATGTGTTGAATGGTATTCATATTTTGAAATAATTGTTTGATAATAAAAATCACCTTTTATCGACTATATGAACTATATAGAAAAATAGTGTTTTGAAATGAATTGTTTTACAATAAAAATCACATTTTTATTGTATGCATAAATCGTTGAAATGTGAAGTGTTAAAAATAGCCACTTGTTCAAAATAAACATATATGAGTTGAAATATTCATTAATTAGCTAATGAAATGATTTGCACCTATTTATGTGACATTAGAATGAATGGAGTTTTTAAACCAAATAGAAATCAAATATGAAGTCGAATAGAAATTGATAAATGATAAGAACTGTATATATATGTACATGTATATTCATTGAACAGGTTATAGCAAAGGGGCTAGAGAAGAGGAATAAAATTTTGTGCCCGACAAATAGGTACACATTTACTGATTTGTTTGGGTGATGATTTTGAGCCTGTTGGCTAGCCGGTTGGCTTTTTCTTTTTCTTTTTGAGATTAGAAGGACCGGGAACGCTATTTGCAATTTCCCGATGCTCCCGGTGCAGGGGAGGTTATGGCGAAATTTTTCCAAAATTTAAGGCGTTAGAAAAATATTTGAAGTGAAAACGATATAGAAATCATTGAATGAACTATATTTATATAACTATATAAATATAAATAAAATTAAAACGAAACGAAGCCGTGCAGTTCGTATTTCGAAACCGTGATTTCAAACGACTAGTGCGGGAAATCCGACCATTGGATTTTCCCGAAACCTCAACCGTCGGGTTCGCCTTGGAATAATCTTTCCAACGGCACCAACCTTGTAAAAATCCAACGGTTGGATTGTCTGGAATGTTTAATTCAAATCTGAAGAAAAACTGCGCCAGAAACGATTATATTTATATATATATATATAAATATAATTATATTTAATCGAATAACAACGCTGCAGTTCGAATTTTGAAATCGAAATTTCAAACGATTGTACCGGGAGATCCGACCGTCGGATTTTCCCGAAACTGGAACCGTTGGGTTCGTTTTGAAAAGACCTTTCTAATGATGTAGATTTTGTGAAGATCCAACGGTTAGATTTTCAGATATGTGTAAATCAAATCTGAAGAAAAACAGCGCCACGGCCGCCTTATGGCCCGAAGCGTCGTTTTGAATAAAATGGCTATTTTAAAATAAATAAAAATAGCGATAAATAGTTATAAAATATCGTAAGCGATATGGAATGGAAATAAACTGAATTTGCTTGATTTGTGTGGCATTTGATGGTTGAATGTGTTTGGTGTGAAAATTACATTAAAGAACAAACGTGATGTTGTCAAATAATTTAACCATTGAAATAAATCGATTTGAAATTCTAAATATACGTGAATTATTTGAAAAGGCCGAGTTAATTCTCATTTCAAATAATTGACCGACGATTGAAAGTCGAAGATGAAGACGATGGTCGAAGACCGGAGATCTTCACCTCGTTTGGATGGTAACCGAGGTCCTGATTGGGAGGCATCCCGAAATATGGATAATGAGTGGTGATCGTCCAGACGTACGTGGTGATCGATGGGTTTGCGAGGTATTTAGTGCCTCCGGTTTCGTTCAGACCCAGAACGGACTTGAAAATGGATTGTGTGTCTGATATAGGATTTATTCTGTGTGGCATGCTAAGATGCAGTGATCAGGGCTTCTGTTGAAAAGCAAAGTCTTGTGGTGATGATCAAAGCACCGCCTGTGTGGCGTAGCTTTGTGTATAACGTAAATTCGCGAGCCTCACACCCCGGTATGAACCTAAAACGGGAGAAGGACCTCAGGGAGAGCATGCGTTTCTGTGACGACATGGGTTTCGCCCGGACCTAATCGATCGCTAAATCGACCAAGACCGTTCGAATCCCGCATACGCTAACTTTGGGTATACAACACATCAGAACAAATAACAGAAGACTTCAATAAACATCATAATAATGTTACATCAGAGTACAGAATATCAGAGTATATCGAAATATAATACACAGCGGAAGATAAATTTACATAAATGTAAAACAGTGCACATCGGAAATATAAACTACACAGCGGAAGACTGTAAATGTCTGGACACAGCTTAAAGCTTCAATCCAGAATCCTGCTCAAAACATCTGCAAAATAAAACTACTCGGCTGCCCGTGTGGAAAATAGGGGCACCCGAGTTCGCAAGGGAAAAAGCAAACTACGAGTCAGTCATGGGACTGGTGTGAGAACTCAAAAACAGTTGTTAACTTTGTTCAAAAATAATGCAAATCACGGGACCACGCCACTTTCGCGGAACGGGTTTGCCCCCATGAAAGCCAGTGTATAAACAACAATCAATATAGATATATGGATCTACTATGCATCAATCAACATGCAATATCCCAATCTACCCATTTAGATTAATCACCACACTTAGATTTTCCCAATCCAATTCAATTTACAGAAATTATTCCTTTGGATTTTATTCCCGATTTCTTATTTCAAATCATTTGAAATACATATCTAACTTTCTATATCAAAGTAGATTTCACTTCGGGATCTCAAATCAAATCATTTGGAAATGTGAATTCCAAAACATAACAATGCATACAAACAAGTATGCAACCAAATATCGTGCTCCCCATCGACAAGGCAAAGGGTACGCACCTCGCAACTCGATATATAAATGTGCACCTACCCCACGTAGGAGTAGGCTACACCGACGATGCACCTCCCACTCATGGAGAGCATACACCGCCCTCTCACCCATACTTTTAGTCTCAGGGTTACCCGAATCTTTAGCCACATACTAAATCATTTCATATCCCGAAGTAGGGAAAATCATTTCACAACGTAATAATCACAAGTACTTTCAAAATATAGTACTTCACATCAGTAATTCACGCATATGATCAGTCACTATTAATCACATAACCTTTGAGCTCGTACGTCTCAAACAAGGGTGTTAAGCAAGAGAATAAATTCTCCGCCACCAAACAGATACATCATCAATAGCAACTAATCGAATACGCGATGAACCACAATGTAACATATAATACATTTCTAAATCATTTTAGAAATCATCGGGTTTTGGGCCTCTAAATCCTTTCTGTTTTATAAAACATTTTTATAAAACATTCCCTGTCCAAAATCGGGAATACATTTCTTTTCACTTAAGAAAAATATCATTTCACAATCATTCATTAAATTTGAAATGAACACAATATCGCTAAACACCTTATCGTCAAATCGTGAAGTGTTTCACAAGGCGTTAGCACACAGATATTTTCAACCCAACCCAATGCTAAATGTAAAAGCATATTTTGCTCATAAACTGGTCGAGCACAATCCAAACCATCAATCAATCAAATTTGATGTTAAATATAAGGTTTTAAATAGAGAGAGTATTGACTTATATTCAACATCAAATCCTGAAACCAACAGATATCATATCGGGAATAACGATATCGATATCTTCCAAATTCCCATCACGATATCTGTATAATCACGGAATCCAATATCGAAAATATCCAAAGATAATTTCAATTCAAATCCACTCCAATGCAATCATTGGAAATTTTGGTTATTTTCAAAACCCCTTTCAAATTCAATTTATTTATTTAAAAATAAATAGAATTATAATTCTAGTTCAAAACTAGTTCCTTTCGATAAAAATCTATTTTTATCTTTTCAAATATGGAGTTTTTCATCCCAATTTTTCCCAAATCATTTCTTATGATTTTACACAAATTATTACTATTTTTAATAATTTAATCAAGGCCCGTACAGTCGATTTCCATCAACGGCCATCGAACTGCACTTACAGCGACCTTTTTCAAATTTGATTTGGACATAATTCCAAATCCAACCGTTAGATTTCTAATTTCTAATATTCGTTAGAAAGCTCTTTTCGATACGAACCCGACGGTTCCGGTTTCAGGAGAATCCGACGGTCGGATCTCCCGTAATGTCCGTTTGAAATAAATGGTCGAAATTCGCGAACTACCGCGACGCGGCGCGTTCTATTCAGGCCATTATATTATATATATAAAATATATAATATATATTTCGTCGATTTCTTTTTAAAACGAAGTTTATAAATAGTTTTAAATTCGTTTCAAAAGCAATTTCAACTTCCTTTTCAATTCAAATCAAAATTGAATTCTTCCTTATAAATTCGTTTTAGAATTCATTTCTATTCAATTCAAATTTCAATTCAATTTGAATTCATTTCAATTCGGTTTCAATTCAATTCAAATTCGTTTTCAATTCAATTCACTTCAAATTGGTTTTCTATTCAATTCAATTCAAATTGGTTTTCTATTCAGTTCAATTCGAATTCATTTCCTATTCTATTCAATTCGAATTCATTTTCTATTCTATTCAATTCGAATTCATTTTTTTATTCTATTCAATTCGAATTCCTTTTTTTATTCTATTCAATTCGAATTCATTTTCTATTTTATTCAATTCGAATTCATTTCCTATTCTATTCAATTCGAATTCCTTTTTTTTTATTCTATTCAATTCGAATTCCTTTTTTTATTCTATTCAATTCGAATTCATTTCTTATTCTATTCAATTCGAATTTTTCATATACATCGTTTTCATTTCAAATATATATATGTATATATATATATATTCACTGTTTAATATATACGATATTTTCACATTCGATATATACGATATTTTCACTTTCAATATATTCGATATTTTCACTTTCAATATATACGATATTTTCACTTTCAATATATATACGATATATTCACTTTCAATATATTCAATATTTTCTCTTTCAATATATATACGATATATTCACTTTCAATATATACGATATATTCACTTTCAATATATACGATATATTCACTTTCAATATATTCAATATTTTCTCTTTCACTATATATACGATATATTCACTTTCAATATATTCAATATTTTCTCTTTCACTATATATACGATATATTCACTTTCAATATATACGATATATTCACTTTCAATATATACGATATATTCACTTTCAATATATTCAATATTTTCTCTTTCACTATATATACGATATATTCACTTTCAATATATACGATATATTCACTTTCAATATATACGATATATTCACTTTCAATATATACATATTTCACTTTGCTATATATATATAGATTATTTCACTTTCATATATACATATTTCACTTTGCTATATATATATAGATTATTTCACTTTCATATATATATATTCATTTCACATCACGATCAATTTTCACACAGAACACAACCAAACAAACAAGTCGTCCATGGTCTGTGGACGACGGGGAACAGTTCATGAATGCAGTTACAAAATAAATAACTGTACAGAAAATTTTAAAGTGAGAGAATTCTCACTTTGGGATCCACTCCGTCAGTTTTATCTTTGGATTTCTATTCTGTTCAGATTTGAATTTTCTCGAAATTCCAACATGCTCGGAATTTGACCCGGTCAGTTTTGTTGCGAAGCTCTCGGCTCCACGATCGCAACGGATCCACTTTCGCGCGATTCCGACCTCATGTGAAGAAGTTATGGTATTAAATACATTGCATAATTAAATAAATAATTAATTAAATTAACTAAAGATTAATTAACCTTTAATAACGTTGCCACTGGTTTCTCCTTCCCAGACGCCTAAAACCGTGAAATCGAACCCAAACTTCAATCCTAGGGTTCGAATTTTCTCTCACCAGGCCGTGCCAGAGATCGATCGGGGGTGGCCACTGGAGGCGGCTTGGCATCGCCTGGCATCGCCAGGGAGGGCGGTCAACTCGCCGCCACCATCGCGTGGAAAAACGCGAATGAACCTGACTACTTTGAGAAGCGAAATCAAGCTCTACCCTTCACGATTCTTGATCAAACAACTGCCAATTGAAAGTTCTCGAAAGAATCTTTGATTTTCGGTTTGGTTTGATGATCTAATTCACAAAGGAGAGGGAGATTTTTCGGTTTGAAAACGGGAGGATTTGGAGCGTTCAACTGAGGGTGGCGGCTGCAGATTATAAGGGCTAGGGTTTTATGAATTGGCCCCTTTATAATAATTTATTTTATTAATTATTTAATTCAATTTTTCTTTTAAAAGCGAAATTTTCATCCGAACCCCAAATTGAACCCAACGACCATCGTCCCTAGCTAATTACCACCATCCCAGACACAATGGGATATGTTTCGAAGGCCCATTCGAATGTTTCAGTCAGTTTTCCTTCAATTTAAAATATATAACATTCAATATTTAATCTGAACGTACATTTCAATTTACCGGGGTCACATACTAACTAGAAAAATTCCAGAAAAATATTTTCTAGTTTCGTATTGACGATACGGTCCTAACAAAACTAGTTTCGTCGAATTCTGAGACCGTTAGAAAAATGGCCATTTTCCAGTCGATTAAAATCAACTGAAACTGGTCAAACGCGCTTTCCTTTGCCACGCTCACATATTGATTCGAAAAATTATGAAATTTGAAACCTAGCAATAACTCGACAACACGGACCCAACAAAACTGATTTCATCGAAATCCGAGGTCATTTGCAAAATGTCCATTTTTAAGGGCCTGAATTCCATAGCGACTATTCAGAATTTTCAACTGGACATATCTTTTGATTCCCGCTACGAACTTTTGATTTTTCGGATTCGTTGGAAAGATATTCACTATTAGATTCCATTATTTTTGGTTTCACTAAAATCCGGATTGTTTTGCACCCGGTACATTCAATTGAAGTTTGAAATCGAATTATCGAACTACCGCGCCATTTTCCATTCTATTTATAATTATATATAATTATTTATATTCTAACGACGACGCGTATATTATATACGTTCGAATTATATTCAAAATAAATTTCTCGTCGATATTATTTAAAATAATTCATTTTAAATAATCAAAATTCGATAAAATTGCCAAAATAAAAATTTTAAACTGGCCCAGATTTTCGGGTTGTTACAATCTCCCCCACTTAAAACTTTTCGTCCCCGAAAAGGAACCAAGTCGAAAGTGGTTTGATTAATCAGCCCTACGCTCGATCTGGCTTCCATTCTCCAACTTTTCAGTTTCTGAGAATTTTCAAAATTTCAAAAATTTGGCTAACACCCTAAATTTTCGAAAAATTTCGCCATAACCTCCCCTGCAATGGGAGCATCGGGGAATTTCAAATAGCTTCCCCGGTCCTTCAGATCTCAAAAAGAAAAAGAAAAACCAAGCGGCTAGCCAATAGGCCCATAAAATCATCATCACCCAAACAAAACAGGAAATTATGTAGTAAACATGTACCTATTTGTCGGGCAAACAAATTTTATTCTCTGCTCTAGCCTCCTTGCTATGACCTGTTCAATGTAAGTATATGTATATACAAGCAAATGCGACTAATTTTCAATACAATTCAATATTTGATTCAAATTGGCTAATTCACCTTACATTCTCTTATTGGCATTATCAATTCAATATTTGATTCAATTAGTATACAATTTTGCCTAATTGGTTCCTTCAATTCACATGTTGATTTTATTAGTTAACTAATAATCAAACAACACAACCGACAATCAATTAATTGATTAGATTTTTCAAATATATAACTTTATATATTTAAAAATCATATTTTCTAAAACCAGATTATATATATAATCACAAATACGTTATTTATAAACAAATAACTCTCGACTCATTCTAGGGCATTTCTAACCCCATCTCTAACGAGTCACTCATTCTAGAATGCTACTGATTCTATCTCAAACGAGGATTCTTTTATAGGACATTACTAATCCTACCTCTGATGAGTCTTTTATTCTGTTCTAACGATTTGTACCCCAAAGATTTGAGTTTAACCAAAGCTCTGATACAACGTGTGACGACATGGGTTTCGCCCGGACCTAATCGATCGCTAAATCGACCAAGACCGTTCGAATCCCGCATACGCTAACTTTGGGTATACAACACATCAGAACAAATCACAGAAGACTTCAATAAACATCATAATAATGTTACATCAGAGTACAGAATATCAGAGTATATCGAAATATAATACACAGCGGAAGATAAATTTACATAAATGTAAAACAGTGCACAGCGGAAATATAAACTACACAGCGGAAGACTGTAAATGTCTGGACACAGCTTAAAGCTTCAATCCAGAATCCTGCTCAAAACATCTGCAAAATAAAACTACTCGGCTGCCCGTGTGGAAAATAGGGGCACCCGAGTTCGCAAGGGAAAAAGCAAACTACGAGTCAGTCGTGGGACTGGTGTGAGAACTCAAAAACAGTTGTTAACTTTGTTCAAAAATAATGCAAATCACGGGACCACGCCACTTTCGCGGAACGGGTTTACCCCCATGAAAGCCAGTGTATAAACAACAATCAATATAGATATATGGATCTACTATGCATCAATCAACATGCAATATCCCAATCTACCCATTTAGATTAATCACCACACTTAGATTTTCCCAATCCAATTCAATTTACAGAAATTATTCCTTTGGATTTTATTCCCGATTTCTTATTTCAAATCATTTGAAATACATATCTAACTTTCTATATCAAAGTAGATTTCACTTCGGGATCTCAAATCAAAACATTTGGAAATGTGAATTCCAAAACATAACAATGCATACAAACAAGTATGCAACCAAATATCGTGCTCCCCATCGACAAGGCAAAGGGTACGCACCTCGCAACTCGATATATAAATGTGCACCTACCCCACGTAGGAGTAGGCTACACCGACGATGCACCTCCCACTCATGGAGAGCATACACCGCCCTCTCACCCATACTTTTAGTCTCAGGGTTACCCGAATCTTTAGCCACATACTAAATCATTTCATATCCCGAAGTAGGGAAAATCATTTCACAACGTAATAATCACAAGTACTTTCAAAATATAGTACTTCACATCAGTAATTCACGCATATGATCAGTCACTATTAATCACATAACCTTTGAACTCGTACGTCTCAAAGAAGGGTGTTAAGCAAGAGAATAAATTCTCCGCCACCAAACAGATACATCATCAATAGCAACTAATCGAATACGCGATGAACCACAATGTAACATATAATACATTTCTAAATCATTTTAGAAATCATCGGGTTTTGGGCCTCTAAATCCTTTCTGTTTTATAAAACATTTTTATAAAACATTCCCTGTCCAAAATCGGGAATACATTTCTTTTCACTTAAGAAAAATATCATTTCACAATCATTCATTAAATTTGAAATGAACACAATATCGCTAAACACCTTATCGTCAAATCGTGAAGTGTTTCACAAGGCGTTAGCACACAGATATTTTCAACCCAACCCAATGCTAAATGTAAAAGCATATTTTGCTCATAAACTGGTCGAGCACAATCCAAACCATCAATCAATCAAATTTGACGTTAAATATAAGGTTTTAAATAGAGAGAGTATTGACTTATATTCAACATCAAATCCTGAAACCAACAGATATCATATCGGGAATAACGATATCGATATCTTCCAAATTCCCATCACGATATCTGTATAATCACGGAATCCAATATCGAAAATATCCAAAGATAATTTCAATTCAAATCCACTCCAATGCAATCATTGGAAATTTTGGTTATTTTCAAAACCCCTTTCAAATTCAATTTATTTATTTAAAAATAAATAGAATTATAATTCTAGTTCAAAACTAGTTCCTTTCGATAAAAATCTATTTTTATCTTTTCAAATATGGAGTTTTTCATCCCAATTTTTCCCAAATCATTTCTTATGATTTTACACAAATTATTACTATTTTTAATAATTTAATCAAGGCCCGTACAGTCGATTTCCATCAACGGCCATCGAACTGCACTTACAGCGACCTTTTTCAAATTTGATTTGGACATAATTCCAAATCCAACCGTTAGATTTCTAATTTCTAATATTCGTTAGAAAGCTCTTTTCGATACGAACCCGACGGTTCCGGTTTCAGGAGAATCCGACGGTCGGATCTCCCGTAATGTCCGTTTGAAATAAATGGTCGAAATTCGCGAACTGCCGCGGCGCGGCGCGTTCTATTCAGGCCATTATATTATATATATAATATATATTTCGTCGATTTCTATTTAAAACGAAGTTTATAAATAGTTTTAAATTCGTTTCAAAAGCAATTTCAACTTCCTTTTCAATTCAAATCAAAATTGAATTCTTCCTTATAAATTCGTTTTAGAATTCATTTCTATTTAATTCAAATTTCAATTCAATTTGAATTCATTTCAATTCGGTTTCAATTCAATTCAAATTCGTTTTCAATTCAATTCAATTCAAATTGGTTTTCTATTCAATTCAATTCAAATTGGTTTTCTATTCAGTTCAATTCGAATTCATTTCCTATTCTATTCAATTCGAATTCATTTTCTATTCTATTCAATTCGAATTCATTTTTTTATTCTATTCAATTCGAATTCCTTTTTTTATTCTATTCAATTCGAATTCATTTTCTATTTTATTCAATTCGAATTCATTTCCTATTCTATTCAATTCGAATTCCTTTTTTTTTATTCTATTCAATTCGAATTCCTTTTTTTATTCTATTCAATTCGAATTCATTTCCTATTCTATTCAATTCGAATTTTTCATATACATCGTTTTCATTTCAAATATATATATGTATATATATATATATATATTCACTGTTTAATATATACGATATTTTCACATTCGATATATACGATATTTTCACTTTCAATATATTCGATATTTTCACTTTCAATATATACGATATTTTCACTTTCAATATATATACGATATATTCACTTTCAATATATTCAATATTTTCTCTTTCAATATATATACGATATATTTACTTTCAATATATACGATATATTCACTTTCAATATATACGATATATTCACTTTCAATATATTCAATATTTTCTCTTTCACTATATATACGATATATTCACTTTCAATATATTCAATATTTTCTCTTTCACTATATATACGATATATTCACTTTCAATATATACGATATATTCACTTTCAATATATACGATATATTCACTTTCAATATATTCAATATTTTCTCTTTCACTATATATACGATATATTCACTTTCAATATATACGATATATTCACTTTCAATATATACGATATATTCACTTTCAATATATACATATTTCACTTTGCTATATATATAGATTATTTCACTTTCATATATACATATTTCACTTTGCTATATATATATAGATTATTTCACTTTCATATATATATATTCATTTCACATCACGATCAATTTTCACACAGAACACAACCAAACAAACAAGTCGTCCATGGTCTGTGGACGACGGGGAACAGTTCATGAATGCAGTTACAAAATAAATAACTGTACAGAAAATTTTAAAGTGAGAGAATTCTCACTTTGAGATCCACTCCGTCAGTTTTATCTTTGGATTTCTATTCTGTTCAGATTTGAATTTTCTCGAAATTCCAACATGCTCGGAATTTGACCCGGTCAGTTTTGTTGCGAAGCTCTCGGCTCCACGATCGCAACGGATCCACTTTCGCGCGATTCCGACCTCATGTGAAGAAGTTATGGTATTAAATACATTGCATAATTAAATAAATAATTAATTAAATTAACTAAAGATTAATTAACCTTTAATAACGTTGCCACTGGTTTCTCCTTCCCAGACGCCTAAAACCGTGAAATCGAACCCAAACTTCAATCCTAGGGTTCGAATTTTCTCTCACCAGGCCGTGCCAGAGATCGATCGGGGGTGGCCACTGGAGGCGGCTTGGCATCGCCTGGCATCGCCAGGGAGGGCGGTCAACTCGCCGCCACCATCGCGTGGAAAAACGCGAATGAACCTGACTACTTTGAGAAGCGAAATCAAGCTCTACCCTTCACGATTCTTGATCAAACAACTGCCAATTGAAAGTTCTCGAAAGAATCTTTGATTTTCGGTTTGGTTTGATGATCTAATTCACAAAGGAGAGGGAGATTTTTCGGTTTGAAAACGGGAGGATTTGGAGCGTTCAACTGAGGGTGGCGGCTGCAGATTATAAGGGCTAGGGTTTTATGAATTGGCCCCTTTATAATAATTTATTTTATTAATTATTTAATTCAATTTTTCTTTTAAAAGCGAAATTTTCATCCGAACCCCAAATTGAACCCAACGACCATCGTCCCTAGCTAATTACCACCATCCCAGACACAATGGGATATGTTTCGAAGGCCCATTCGAATGTTTCAGTCAGTTTTCCTTCAATTTAAAATATATAACATTCAATATTTAATCTGAACGTACATTTCAATTTACCGGGGTCACATACTAACTAGAAAAATTCCAGAAAAATATTTTCTAGTTTCGTATTGACGATACGGTCCTAACAAAACTAGTTTCGTCGAATTCTGAGACCGTTAGAAAAATGGCCATTTTCCAGTCGATTAAAATCAACTGAAACTGGTCAAACGCGCTTTCCTTTGCCACGCTCACATATTGATTCGAAAAATTATGAAATTTGAAACCTAGCAATAACTCGACAACACGGACCCAACAAAACTGATTTCATCGAAATCCGAGGTCATTTGCAAAATGTCCATTTTTAAGGGCCTGAATTCCATAGCGACTATTCAGAATTTTCAACTGGACATATCTTTTGATTCCCGCTACGAACTTTTGATTTTTCGGATTCGTTGGAAAGATATTCACTATTAGATTCCATTATTTTTGGTTTCACTAAAATCCGGATTGTTTTGCACCCGGTACATTCAATTGAAGTTTGAAATCGAATTATCGAACTACCGCGCCATTTTCCATTCTATTTATAATTATATATAATTATTTATATTCTAACGACGACGCGTATATTATATACGTTCGAATTATATTCAAAATAAATTTCTCGTCGATATTATTTAAAATAATTCATTTTAAATAATCAAAATTCGATAAAATTGCCAAAATAAAAATTTTAAACTGGCCCAGATTTTCGGGTTGTTACAGTTTCTTTCTAGCTAGGGTGGTGTCAGTGACCTACCAGCCCTGACATTTATATACTTTTCACCTATGTGGTTGTTGCTGTTGCGAGGCGCCTCGGTTTGATCGGACGATCCGGGTCCGATGGAGTCATTCGTTGGCTCGTTTACGCCCCAAAGGGCGGGGAAACGTATTGTTCAGGCATTTTAATCCACATCGGTGGACCGGCCCTGACGATCTAAAGGGTCGATGCGCTCTGACCCTGTGGCTCGGGCTAGAGAGTCACGAAGTCGGTAAGGACTATCTTTTGCCTTGGTTCATGACGGAAATCCAATTTCCAAATACGTGACGATGCGGTTTCGATTGTATATATATATATATTTGGCGACATAATGGCATGGGACGCTCATGTCGTCTATGATTGATAGTTATGATTTGAAATTGTTTTCAAAACATATAAACACTAGCAATAATATCAAATGCCTTTGTTTTATTCGTATCAAGCATATTTGGCCGTTATAAGGTAAAAACTCTATCCTCCGGTTTGCGTTGCATTGTGTGATGGGAACTGAGTCTTATAACGGCTTCATTTTTATAAAAAGCATAGCGATATTTAAAAGAAAGATTTGTTTTAAAGCACTGGCAATCCAATGGAGTAAACCCGTTCCACGAAAGTGGCGTGGTCCTGTGATTCGCCAATTATATATGTGTTGAGTGGATTTCTCATACCAGTCCCATGACTGACTCGTAGTTTGTTTCACTTTCAAACTCGGGTGCCCCTTTTTCTACACGGGCAGCCTTGTATTCAGGTTTAGCTGGTTCTTTCTGGATAGCTGGAGCTGAAGATGGATTCTATCATTTATTTCCTTTTATGCTGTTCAGCTCCTATTGTACATATTTTGTTTATTTCCGCTGTAGACATTTATGTATAGCTGAACTGTATTTGTACTAAGTAAGATCCTGTATACTGTGTAACTCTGATGATTACTTTTATCCAGTATATTTTGTCGTTCATTCTGGTGTATTTATTTATTTAATTCTGTTCTGCTATTATCTGTTTCTGTGTTATATTCCAAAGATAACCTTGTTTCCGTGAGAACGGGAAATCGGGTCGTCTCAGGATGGCGAACGATGTGGTGAGGTTTGATCGGGGTGGAAGGCCAGTGAGGAGGCGCGATTCAAAAGGGGAGTTGCGTGTTTATTTCGGTCATGGGTTCCTGGAACTGTTTCTTACGGAAGGGGGGAAGAAGAAAGAACGTCACATGACGTGGCAAGTGTTTTGTTTTTTGTCCATTTTTCGTTTTTTAATTTTATTTAAATTTCAGTCACTAAAACTTGTATAACTTCTGCATACGACTTCAGAATGACACGCGGTTTGTTGCGTTGAAATCGTATCGACGAGCTCTTCGCAATGTCGCTAGTTTGGGCTTATTCTAAGAAAGTGAAATTTTGGGCTAAAAATTGAATTTCAGTCTCGTTTAGAACCAAGGTGAGTGATTAAACCCACTTACGCATAACTAAATTATTCTAATTTTAGTTAAATTACTATGATGTCATGATATGATTGTATGGATTGATGTTTGACAGTTAAATTGCATATTTATATTGAATTGCATCGATAGCATAATTAAATTTGACTGTTAGTTTAAATTTCACCGTTATGTTAAAATTCGACATTTAATTACTGTATAAAACCTGACACCTGATAATTTGTAAATTTATACGATATTAGACTGTTGTATGTATTGATGTGATGAATGGCTTGAATTTGATATGTTGACAAATTAATGTTAATTATGTGAATTTACCTGTTATTCACATTTATTCATTTTTGATCATTGTTTGTGCCGATTTATCCAAGTCATTTACCTTAGATGTCACGGGCATCAAATAAACCCGGGATTAATCATTAAAGTGAATTAAGAACATAGGTTGAAATGATAAATAGCTATGACCCTGATTTGGATTGAAATGAAATATATCCTTTCCCAAAGTACTAAAATTAAATTTAAGTATCACTTGGCCATAGGATAGAAAATTATATACGGACACCGGTTGGTTAAATAAAATTGGTTTTAACCATGAACTTTTAAATATTGTTTTAAAGACAATATAAGCGATGTTTTATAATTTATTTTTCATTGAACTTGAACTTTGAATTTTTGAAATATAAATAAAGGGGGAAATAAATTAGTGTTGTAACTGAAGCTAAATAAAGGTGAAATTGAATGTAAATCGAATTTGGTGAAATTGAATTGTTTTACCCACCTTTGAAATTTATTATGAACCAACATTGATTTGAATTATATATGAATTGTAAACTCGACATTTGTTATAAATTGAAATCATTGAAAATGGTAATCTGAATTGGAATTCTACTATTTGAATTAAATTGATTAAGTTGTAATGAATGTAAATTTGAAATTTAATCGGGTGAAATATTGAAATTGAGTTGATTAACTTGAAATTGAAATACGGCTGCAAGGGAAATTGAACTTTTAAAGGAACGATTCTAATTCCAACTATGGTATTTTAAAACCATTTTATAAACTATTCTAATAATAATAATTTTATTTTCTTTTAAAACTATTTTATTTTATTACTATTGTATTTTATAAATTATTTTAAATAAATCATTTTATAGTTAACTATTTATTTTCAAACTATTTCCATTCTATATCCAAAACTATTTTAAATATACTTTTAATTATTTTAATATTCAAATTATTTAAACTTGGAATTGTTTCAAGATTTTAAATTGGTTTAAATGGAGATTTTATTATGAACAATATTCTATCTTGAATATTAAAATGACTACTGAAACATGATATTTTGATATGAAGTACGAACCTCTTGGAAATGTAAAAGAACTGACCGGTGTGAAAAATGTAAACGATTGGTTGTTAAAGAGACCGGGATCAGATATTATCATACTCTCTGCCAATATTGAAAACCACTTTAACAACTGTGTACGCGGTGGAGTTCCAGAAATGGTGTTGGATGGATTTGGCGATTACTGGATTTGAAGAAAGAGAACGATGATGGATATCCTTGACCTTCGGGTCAAAATTAAAATGACTAAAATAGGGTTATACCGTGACCAAGTGGGGTTAGCTACCTCCATCGACAACACTTCTTCCTTTATTACTATAGTCCCTCGGTTTGATTGATTTGATTTGATGCACATCCGTGATTGGGGAGTGTTGTCCGAGGTGAGCGGTAACTTTGCGTTACCACCAGTCCGGGCGTGCAACTAGTATATTCATACTCTGGGCATTCCTCGTGTGCCTTGTCATATTATCCTGATTGAGTCCCCTACCATTTTGATTTAACGTTGTCGTATAGCGGCGCATCCCTATCCACCGACCGTTACTAGTGTTTTATATGCAATGTTTACGATAACGTATAAACAGTGTAAGGGTAAAAATGTAATCCCGCTTACGCTATTTTAATATATTATATTTAACCATAGACACTATTATAATAGCGTATTATATTATATGATATTAGTTTGACGGATCCTTAGGAGATGGAAATTCCCGTAACATCTCATAAGTTATTGCACTCATATTTTCACATGAATTTGATTTAACTAATATGAGAATGATTTAGTTCTGATCCGAGTGTTTGTTGTGTTTCTTTTATGCAATACGCTCGGGTCAGACCGAGTTGCAGTTAGCGAAGTTTCACTTGCTTTGAAGGTACCATTATGAAGATGGAGCTCAACGGACGTATTATTATTATTCCGCTGCAAATGCATTGGTATGTTGTATGTTAATTTACTCTGATAATCGTTGTAAAATATAATAAAATGTATGTTTTAACAACTTCATGAACTGTTATTTATTTATTATATTTTGTCCTTCCGCTACGAGATTATGTATTTGTTTTCTTCTTTCTTCTTTTTCTTATTTTAATCCCAATAACTATTCGTATTTTTGATTTGTTTATGTCGACATTAAGGATCATTGTCGATTTGAACGGTCAAAAAAAATCTCGGATGTTACATGTAATGTCCCTGAAATTTCAACAAATGGAATAAGGAATTAATTATTAATAAATCAATTTTATATTTGAGTTAAAAATCAAATATATTGTTTGAGTATGAATTGAATATTTTATTCAGAATGGTTAGTTGGGATTAAAGTATTTAATGCCAGATATTTGAATTGAATTTGATTGGATTTTAAGTTCGACTAAATAATATAAATGGTCCAATTTAAAAATAAACGTTAACAACATTAGATGAATTGGAAATTTATTTGGAAATTTGGTTTGGATATGTATGCATAAAGAAGTTGAATTTACATTTCAAATTTAAAAGCAAATAGAGTTGTTGATGGACAAACGGAATAAAATCAATGAACTGATAAATAATATAAAAATAAAATAATGTCATTTATGAATGGAGTCGGTTTATAACCAGACTAATTTTATTCGATTCAGAATGCAAAGGTGAAATGTTACATATATTTTTTATCGTGTTTTGAGATGGTATTGACAGTACGAATTTTGAACGTTCCGGGTAATTCGTGGTAGAATTTATTTTAAATTAAACCCAGATCTCACCGTCCCCAAATAAAATTTACGTCGCCCTATCTTCTGAAAATTAGTGCTACCTAATGCCTATTCGACGTAACGTTGTTATTATCCTTTTATTCTTCTTTTATAAGTTTTGTTCCTTATTCCCCAATTCCATTCGGCAGAAATCAATTCCTCTTTTCCAAATTCTAATGGCCGGAGCCTAAACACTTACCCCGAAAAATCAAAATCAGTTTTCAAAGCTTCTTTTTTTTCTTTTAACGATTGCATCCCCAAATCATGAGCACCCAAATCAGCCGAAAATCGTCACTTCCTCGATCAATCGGAAAACATTCAACATCTAAAGCAAAACCCGAGCACTTCCTTGTTTCATCGCTACTCGAGCTTCTTTCCACACGCTCCTCCTAGCTCTGCTCAAATCAATGATCTACCGAAATGCCACAAACCTAAACCGGAGCCACCGCGCATTACCATTGGAGCCACCATCCATTGCTGCGACTATCCAAGGTGAGTAGTTTTCTCACAATTTATCTTAATTTCAAGTTATCCAATACCCGTATATACTTGAGTATAACAGTCAAAATTCGTCCTTGTTATTTGCTGCTTGTTGGAATGTGTTTCTGGTCATTGCTATTTGGGTTAAAAGCCAAACCACTGATCTACATACCTTTGTGCGTTACCCACTACTTGCAACACGTATCCCTCATCCAAATCCTACGTTTCTTGTGCATATAATTGATCCCCAAGTTAAACAAACAATCATTGAAATTCAAACAAGACTGAAGATAAGTATGGTTTTTAGTCGACCAGTTTATATAACAAACAAGTTTATGCATAAGTAAAATGCAGTAGTTAAACAAAGTAGACCAAAGCAAGGAAACATTAGCGAATTATAAACAGTTGTGGATGTGGCAAGATGGAAAAAACAACGAATTTCTGAATTTATATGACTGCATTATACAGAATGAAGTTAAAAGATTGCAACCGTTATCTTAATATTTGAGCCTATTACCTATGGATAACTATGAAACTTGGAAGCAAGAAATCTTATTAATCAGGTGTTTAACTTCAATTATTGTTTAAGTGGATTTGAGTACTCGGTATGCTCACTTTGCTTTTTCCACATTTATGATCAGATCTATTGCCATTATCGAGTATGACAGTTTAGTATTAAAATCATATTACTTGTTTATTAAATAGGGGTAAGTTTAGAATAATTTGTCTGAAAGAGAGATTCAGTATGTAAGATTTTAGATTTTAGTAACCATAATTATTTTCAGTAAAAGAAAACACTTCCTAAAATTTATTGATCATGTGATTTTATATAGTATAACCATGTTAGGGTAAACAACAAATTTTTTTTACCTCCCTTGATTCATATGTTTATATTGGTTTGTAAAACCCTACATTGTATTCACTCACTGTTACTTAATTTCTAACATGGTTTACTCAAGTTCTTTCTGTATTGATAACTATTACTATTCATAACTACTGATATGGATATCCATTAGCATTTTTGGCAAGTCTAAAAGTTCTAAGTAAAATGATATAGTGTAGAAAATAAATTTAAGTTGGTTAAATATGAATAACCCTGAAATAGACTAGTGCACACACCCAGTTGTATAGGTACGCACATGTGGTCTCCTATTTTTTTCTACTATCGTACATATATGTAACCAGTTTTATATATGTACTAGTTGCTTCTTGTTAAAATTATTATCACTTTCTTGCTATTTCTTTCTGTGTACCCTTGTTTTTCTCTCCTTGTGCATGTCTTAACTACTTTTTTTAGTCATGGTATGACCTGCTACTCGTGCCTGAGTCCATGGCTGCGATTTCGTTCTCCTACATTTTAGTTAGTTCGTATGCATGTGTCCTTAGCTATGGTTAGAAAACTTGTGCAGGGAGCATGACAACCCAGTTTTTCATTTTCTTGAATAATTTGGGATTGTTGTTGATTAATGGTTATGCGAATATTCTTGTGTTTTTAAATCAAGTTGTGTTAGTATAGTGTAAGTTTAAAAAATTCTTAAACATAAATTGTGAAATCTAAATAGATGCAGTAATCATTGATACCCTTGTACATGCCTTGATTATGCCATGCCATATGCGTTTGCTTACAAGCAGTTACTCGTATGTAGCCTGCACTCTAGGTTTGGCACCTTTCAACCCATTTTTAATCTGTCTTGTATGTTCTAGATTTGTCTTGCCTCTGTCCATGTGAATTCGTAATTTATCTATAACTGATGTAAGCATATATCATACTTGCTTTTAGACCAATATTGCACTAGATTTGTACGTAGCCAAACCGATTGAACGGATACTTTACTTAAATTTTAAGCTGATATGGAACGGACACTTCACATTGATGAGAACAGATACTACACAACTTGTATTGTGTATATTTCGGGAGTTACGATTAACTTTTTTTTTTCAATTTTTATTGAAGTTGAATTACTTGAACAAAGATGAATCCTGACTCGAGTGTTTTATGTTTTGGCATGGAATGCTCGGGCCAGACCCGAGCATTCAAGATTTAAAGATTACAACTTAGGATTTAAAGATTGACGAAGCTAGGGATTTCTGAAGATGGCGCACTTTGAAGTTTTAAACTTGCAAATATTTCTTTTGTATTCAAACTGTATTTTCATTCCGCTGTATAGAAAATTCTTGTATCAAAATTCTGATTAATATATAAAAGATTTTTTCATTGTTAAATACTGTGTTATTTATTTATTCTGTGTTTTACCGTGTTGATTATGTTTTGACCACTTTAAGCTAAATAATGATCCGTCAATTTGAATGTTTTAAGTTGGTTTAATTACTAATTTGAAGCAATCAAAAAGGCGGGACGTTATAGGATGTATGTCTAACGTTTTACTTTACAGGATAATAAATTGGTTCTATTTGATACATCAGCTAGGTGGCAGGGGATCTATTCTCTTAGCTTAACACCCTTCTCTGAGACATATGTACTCTGAGATTTATATATTAATGGATGCTGATTATATGTCGTGAATTGACAATATGACATTCTAAGTGTTGAGCTATTAATGATCAAAGTATGACTGATATAGCGTAGCTTTGTGTGGAAGCCTGATTTCAGGGCCTCACAACCCGGTAATGAGAAGAAACAAGATGAAATGCTGCAGAGTTAAGGACAATCGTTCCCTTATAGTTGAGAAATGTTATGGTAAAGAGCACAGGAAATTTACTTAGTGGATGATAGATCGAGGCGCCTCGAGTAATGGTCGGTTACGACCCGAAGACGTTATGTTTAGGAGGAACCCGAACTACACCTGGTATAGGTGGGCCAGCTCTACTGACACAGGAAAGGGAATCATTTTTTGGTCCCTTGGACATCCCACTAGAGGTGTGCTCGAATCGATTAAGGAAGATCCATTGCCTTGGTCATTGTTGGAATCTAACCTCAAATACGAACTTTTACGGTTTTAGTTGTAACCTATGTATGGAGACATAATATATGGGTACCTACGTCTACTAAGATTTATACATTTATTATGAAAAGGTTTTCAAAGATAGACTTTAGTGATAATATCCAATGATTTTTGCATACCAAGCATATTTGGTTATCATAAGGTAAAACTTGCTCCTAATGGTGTGTGTTTGCATTATGTGATAGGATGCTGGTCTTAAGGTTGCTTCATTTTCAAAAAAGTATGCACGAAGTTTTGAAACCCTTTTGATGATTGTTTGATATATGTATGGTTTGTTACCTAGTTCTCAAGTTGGTTAATCCAAGTCTGACTCGAGTGTTTTGGCACTCGGGTCAGATCCAAGTGTATTTCAGGTTTAGACATGATTCGAGGAGTTAATTCCCAGGCAATTCCAGAGGAGCTGGTGTTCTTCGACAGAAGGTAGGACGTATTCTAATATCTACACTTGGATGTCGTGGTTGTATTATGTGAGGATAGAGTTTATAACTATCCATGGTATGTCTACTTTGATCATTTAAATGTTAATTCACTGTAAAGTTATAATTAAATATTATATTTATTCTATTTCGCTGTGAGATTTTGTTCTTGTCTCTTATTCTGTTCTGTTGTGTTTGCTATAATGAACTACAATGGATTCGGTTTGCGATATTTGGTTTTGTGGTACATGAACACCATGGATGTGTTAAGTGCCAACTATTGAAGATAGGAAATTCAGTTTATCGCAGGATACTTCATGGATTCTTAACTTTTTGGACTGGACATGTGTGGTCTATAATCGGTTCAAAAGGCGAGGGTCTGCAGGTTGTCACACGTGATTTTTGCAAATCAAAGGATGCTTTTACTCGATTTATCGTTTTTGCTTGGATCCTAAAATTTTAGGTTTTGATTTTTGATTTTTGTTTCCTGCTGCCAATTTGATCGAGAAAACCCAACAGTATGAAGATGAATCCTAAGTTTCGTTGAAATTCAAAGTATTACCATATTGACCAGAGTTATGATTAAACATGGCAATGGACTCTCGGCTGCTAATACCATTTAAAATTAGAAACAAGCTACGAAACAACCAATGTGCGATGTGTAAACTCATCTTAAGATCCAGTAGAATTAACCAGATCCCATCACAAACTGCGGAAATGTCACCACACAAAAACACAGGATCAGAAACATAATTACTATTGAAGGAGCAATCAACCTGTGCAACACCATCCATACACAATTCATCAAAACCATGCACATAGTTCACGGGATTATCATTGGCTAAATTGCAAAGAGAAGATGAAGAGAACAAAGCTTTGATAACATTCGTCGAATTTTCAGATTTCATGACGCCAGGGACAAAAATAAACAAAGAATTGAACACGGCTTCTAACACCAAGTACGAGTTACCAATATGCTCAGAATCTCTCATTGCATTTTGATTAATCTCATAATTAGTACAAAGTTCTGCAGGATATCCAATCAGACAGCCTTTCCTAAACAACCAATGATAACCCGAAACCCCCCCCTCCCCGCCCTTTACAAAAGAGCAGACAAAACTAAGCCAAGGTTGTAAAGTGGGTTGAATATGACATGCACAGTCCCTTGATAAAATAGGAAACATGAGAACCGTATACATGCAAACTTGCATCCAAGAAATCAATATTTCTTCCATCGTTAAACATTCAAAAATACAAAATGAAAGACTAAATTTACAGGTGATTCAAAAGGCTCGTAAAATTTGGATCAAACAATCAATTTTTATTACATGTACTTTGCATTGGATTGGACGAAATGGTGTCATAGTCTCACACTATAAGAGATTTGGATGGACATGTGCCAAACAAGTATTAAACTCGGACATTATTCCTATAAATCGCACAATAGACGAGCAATATTTAACCACATGCTACATTTTCAACTAATGACTTTTTTTAATGTGGAAATTAGGTCCTTCTTTCAATGTTTGATGTAAGCGGCATCTTCCCGTAAACTTCATTATAAAACGGGTCCCTGATTTTGAAGTTATGTGTTTTTTCATATTTTTTTTTGGCATTGCTGTATAAAAAAAAAATCAAAAAATTGCAAATATTTAGGCTAGTAATCTGGAAAATAAATAAATCAAAATCAGTAATTATGGTGAATAATTGCTGATATATCAGCAATAATTCACTATAATTGCTGATATATCAGCAACAATGTTAAAAGTTGTTGCAATGTGCAATATTGCTGATATATCACCAATAATTGTGTATTATTGCTGATATACCAGCAAGTTGATGAATACTTGTTGATATATCAACAATAAAAGTGTATTATTGTTGATATACCAGCAAGTATAATTTACTTGATGTAAAATCGAGTTAACGAAGGGCGGATGAAAAATTGCAGCAAAATCTGCAGTTATTGCTTTAGATTGCTGAAATATCACCAATAGTTGTACATGTGATGTAAGTAATTGCAATTGGTTCTGAATTATCAACAACAATTGCAAATAATTGCATTGTTTGCTGCAATATACCGGAGCTACGTGATGATTTTTTTTTTTGATTCATTTTTTGGTAGTTTTAATGCATGAAAATGATGATCATTATGCGTTGAATTTAATTATGACTTTTCGTGATTTTTTTTTTTTTTGATGATTTTACACAAAGTAGAGATTTAATTTACAAAATTTTAAAAGAAGGGATTTTTGTGTATTTTGTAACCTCATTTGGACCTGTTAATTTCCTCACCAACGAAGGCGGCACGTCAGCTAAATGCAAATCAAAATTACTCAATGCAAATCGAGAAAATTACACTATTGTCCTTTCTATTTTATTTGCAAATACCATACAAATATTAAATATTGTACAAATATTAAAGAAATTAAATATTTGAAAAAATAAAACATAAAGGACAAGTGACGCTCGACTCTTTGCAAAAAAAGCAGAAAGACAATACTGTAATTTGTTCGATTTTCATTGAGTAATTTTGATTTGCATTTAGCAATATTTTTTTTTTTTTTTTTTTTTTTTTTTACAGCCGCACTTGGGCATCGACCCAATTTCCATGCATTTTCGCCCGATTATATTCTCATCTTCAACTCACTCAAAATAGAGGTTCAATGGCAGCCAGTCGACCGGAGCAGAAGTTTCGATCTCTCTTTGATATTTCGCCAGATTTCTTTGATTCCTGTCGCCTACTCTCTTCCTCTTCCTATTCTTCTTCAAATATTGAGTCGAAAATAATTATTGATGAACCAGATGAAGGCGGAAAACTACTTGATTCTATTAAAGAAGTTGGTGATGAGAAATTGAAGGACACTGTTCCTAGGTGGAGCTGCAATACTTGTAAGCTAGAATTTGATTCGTTACTGGATCAGCGCTCTCATTTTAAGTCCGATGTTCATCGCCTTAATGTTAGTAAGATAACTTCTAGAACTTCTGAATATGTTATGTTTCTTTCAACCATAATGGTTTTGGTCGCTAATCTTCCCAATAATATTTGTTGGTTGTGATATGTGGTTGCTGTTAATGTTGGAAAATTCCTGCTTTGCATTATTGCGTCTTTAGATCGTAGTGGCGGATTATGCTTGAAAAAACGCTCAACTCTGAGTTATTTTTCACCAATTCTGGTTGGTGGGATTTTCTGAGGTATTGAGAAAATCCAGTTTCTGAGTTATTTTCTGACTGTTGGTTCCAACTGGTTACAAATCAATAATATTATTTGTATTTCTGAACACCTCTAATTGGTCTTTATTGGGAGTATCTCAAATTTTGTTCTAATTATACACCCATAGATATAATTTATTTTGGTTGTATTTTCATTTCCTAGGCTCATACTTTACACTAAAAGAAGCATAATTTAATGATGATTTTAGTGTAGGTTAACATTTTTTGTTACCCTTGTTGCACACACATGTATATGTGTATATGTCATGGATAGCAAAACGTGCATAAAATTTTGTTTCAATCATGCACAGGTAGATATATTTTATTTTTGGTTGTCACAACGTATATTTGTTGCCCTTGGCTCACACACACATATTCCTTCTCACAACTCGAGTTCATTCGATGAAAACTTTCTCTTAAACGTTAATGTTTTCATTTGATATTTTTCATTTGGTTTATGTTTTGTGCTAATTTTAATATTGAATAAGTTATTTTATTTGGGATAGTTTATTGGGATACAGGATATAGACACGATTGGTGATACATTAGATCTCCACCTTTAGACTGTCCCTTGATTCCCTCCTATATAAAAGATGCAACGGTTTAGATCATAGTTATTAATGGCGCACGACGCAAAAAAGGCGCAACATCAGTCTGGAGCCTTGGCGCACAGCGCAGCAAATGGCGCGCACCTTTCTGATTTACTGCGCATTTTTGTTTTTTTTTAGTTGAACATATAACAACAAATATAAAAATTCAGTATTTTTTGCTAAAACATATGCAATCTAAGTTTTTACTATTTTGCAAAAAGAAACATCATCATATTTGATATCATTAGCATAGAATTTCAAGCATAATAATTTTCAAAATCCAAAATAATAATACATATTATTAATAAAATAGAATTACGAATCCGGTTCAACAATAATATTTTCCAAATCAACATCTGCATCATCGAATTTATAAGGACAATTAGATTATATCAAGTCTTTTTATTGTTATGATGTGGTTATATTTAGCAACACAAAAGGCAATTGGTGAAGAAGAATAGCATATTGATTGGTAATATTGTTTCCCTGATGCAGTTGATAACTTTATGCAAAAAAAAGTGAAATATTTATTGATAATCTATTTGGTGCATCTACAAACTGTTTGAAATAAAATACATAATCAATTGAAATACATGTTTTATGTACAAGCAATATTACATTTGATACAAGAGTATTACATAAAATAAAATATATTTTCAGTATCGATATATTTGTTTCCCTTCAAGGAAAAATAACTGTAGAAAAGCCATTCATCAGAACCCACAACATAAATAAAAACCAAATACAAAACGTTAGCAAACGTACTAATATGATCAACAAAAATGTAGAAAAGCCATCCATCAGAACCCACAAAATAAATAAAAACCAATACAAAACGTTTGCAAACACAATAATATAATCAACAATAATTTTATGTGAAATGCAAAAAATGAAAAAATAAACAAAAAACCAGCAAAAAACAAAAAACAAAAGGCGCGCCATTTTGCGCCGTGCGCCTTTTTTGCGCCGTGCGCCTTTTTTGCGCCGTGCGCCTTTTGTCGTACCTTCTCATATGCGCCGCGCCGCGCCGCAAGAAGAAATGACGCAGATGTCATGGTGCGCGCCGTAGCGCGCCATTCATAACTATGGTTTAGATTTTTTTTTTTTGTATCACCAATTGTGTTCAATTTTGTGTTCAAATGATTGCATCCTTTTATTTGTCTAATTAATCTTCTACAACTAGTGGATAATCAACTTAGGATGTGCTGATCAATTATAAAAATTCATAATAAAACCTATCAAAACCTATAAAAAAAATTGTGTCCAAATTTATTCGTGCTCAGAACTGGTATTTCTAAAAATCTTCGATAACCACTATCACGAAACCAAAGAGCAGAGCCTACTACAACACCGTTTGTAACCTCTACTGCAAAACTCAGTAGCAGATTTGTAACAAATTCTGTCGTTGTTGAACAAATTTCTTAAATATGTTATCCACATAATAAGCAAAGATAATTATGTGAGAACTAAAAATAACAAAGCAATTGGTAAAGCCAAATGATAACATACTGTGAGTATCGACATAGCCAAGAGCGTTTATACAAGAGAAAGACGATATTGAAGGGCTACTTAGTACATTAACAACGTCAACACCCATATCGCTAAGGGTGAGCATTTGGTTGGTTTGGTTTATCCGATGATGAAAATAGTTAAACCGAACTAAAACCAATAAAAATGAAAACCAAGCCAAACCTACCAAACTTAAGTTTGGTTGGTTTGGTTGATTATCCGATTTAACCAAATTTAAAATGTTTTACGCTTTATGTTTGGAACATTCACTATAATTTGAAATAAACTATAAATATATGATAAAAGTATTCTTTTTAATGATTCTTATGCTTTCTAAAAGTAATTTTGACACATATATGATGATTATAATTTACTTGAATAACTAAACTAACCTAGAATATTTATTATAATATCGATAATCTTGAAAATATAATAAAATTTTGGTTAATTTTGTTAGACCAATAACCAAACTAAATATTTTTTTTTGGGTTGACTATAAATCGATCTAATTTCAAAACCAAACTAAGCCGATCAAAATAAATTGGTTTTGTTGGTTTATTTGGTTTAACCAAATAATGTTCATCCCTAATATCGATATACATGTCATTATTGATGTCAAAGAGGCATAACGGTATCGACTTAAATCGATAAACAATGTCAAAAAGTCCAAAGAAGGGACACCATTAGAAGCACACAATCTCATCAACGAAGGGTTATGCATGATACCAATAAAGGTAAGATTGTCAAAGGTCCTCAGTGCCACATTTAACCCATAAAAAGATGATGTCGAGTTTTTGGATTGCAATGGTGTGACCATGCCGACTTTCAAGTGTATCGTCCCTTGATCAATGTCACTTATCATCCATGCTGCTTTTCATTTTTCAACAGCATTTCTTCCTCAGTTCGGCTATAAATTTGTACCGTCTAATGGTGTTGCACTTTGTAAACGTCGTCATCCGCTTATAAAGATAGAATGAGTGTCGTAGATCATCAATGTCGACCCTACTGAATGTCGCGTACCATCTAGGACGCTTGTATCAATGTTGCATTGTGTGGATGCTGTTTGCAAGCTTATCGCCAATATAACGCTAACAATGCAATTTAGAATCGATGACACCGTCGCTGGCATCATCGCAATCTTGTGCCGATATTCTTCTGTGTCAACATTCAAGTGATAGCATACTAGTAGTGCCACACTTTATTAACTACTGAAGTGTACTGCACAATACTAACGTTGTTGCCTTTCATTCACCTTACCCCAAGGCAGTGTCGCTTCATATCCATATCGCGTCACTACCAATATTGTTTGGTATTAATATCTGTACGACGCCGTTGTCTCTGCTATTATAGTTTCAAATTGACACCATGGTAAGACATTGCAAGTTGGAGCTCAAGGATACCGATGAGGCAGAGCTGCATGCCAAGTTGCTAGTAGTGCCACACTTTATTAACTACTGAATGGTACTGCACAATACTAATGTCGTTGCCTTTCATTCGTCTTGCCCCAAAGCGGTGTCGCTTCATATCCATATCGTGTCACTACCAATGTTGTTTGGTATTAATATATGTATTGCTCTTACATGGTGCCATTGCCTGTGCTATTATAGTTTCAGATTGGCACCATTGTAAGACGTTGCAAGTTGGAGCTCAAGGATACCAATGAGGCTGAGCTGCATGCCAAGTTGCTCTACCCCTATAAATATGGGCCTGAGGCACCATGGAGGGGTTTCGGCCTTTTTTTTCTTAACTCGTACAATTAGATTCTTGTAAGCCAGATCAAATTGGGATATTTTGAATCGACTGTAATCATGTTTGAATAATACAAACATGGGGTTTCGGTCTCAACTCACACTTATATGAGTAACCTTTAATTTTTTTCTACCATATATGGACATAAGACTATGGGTTATGAGGCTAACCTATTTATCACATTAACGTGCTTAATGAATTATTGCATGTATTTGCGACTTATCTTCTTTTTCACTTCTTTGGCTATATGACATGAGCTTTTTGTAGTTTTATTCGTGAGGACCATATGGATTTTCGAATATGCAGCTCAAGTGACCTTAAAAGTATCTCAAATCTTATATTCCAAGAACACATGTGCTTTCGAGCATTTAATATCAAAAGCTCGTGGGCATCATGGATCCATTCTTCAATAATGTCATCTTGCACTTGGCCTTAAATGATAAGATTGACTTTGACTTAAGTGCTACTTGATCGATACCTATTGAGCCATGTATAATTGTATGATCATATGTACTTGAATTGAAGATTCGTTCATCATGATTTGGCATCATGATTTGGCATCATGATTGTTACTACTTAGTTTCTTACATATTGTTAAAATTTAAATGCTGCTTGTATAAATGTGATTTATTAAAAGAGAGGCGTGTTAATCTTTTTAAATGTCAACTTCGAAAGAGCGAAAATCTTGTTTACTTCAAAATATGCTATTCTATAGCATATGTATGATTAAATTCCGGGTATCCTTGCATTAAGTTCTTGTGGTATTGATTGATGGCCACTGTTTCAAATCTCGCAAATATCACCCGAGATCTCCTCCGAGATCTCGTTTTGGGCTCCTTCCGAAACGAAACAACAAATATCACTTTGAATCTCCTTTTGAATATATCGCCCGAGATATTGCAATATCGAACGATATATCGACCGAGATGAAATACTGGAATATCGTCCGAGATCTTAGTTTTTTTGGTTAAAATTTAAATTTGTGTCTGAACTAGAATTATAAATAAAAAACTCAAATCTAGCCATAACAAATCTTTTGTTATTTTACATTTTGCATGTTCATATATGTTTTACAATGCTTATAATTTTCATATTCGTCTTTATACATACATGTTACTTATGAAATTATGTATTTTATGGTCTATTTATGCTGAATTTTTTAATGTTTCATGTCTAACAATATTTATGTTTTAAACATACTACGATTTAGAGTATGAATGGTCTTTCGCAAAACAAAGGTTAATAAAGTTATTTTGCATTTTAAGTTTAAATTACTATGTTTTTAATAACATTCATAAAAATTATTTTGTTAAAATATCATTTTTAACATATCATGTACCCCGAGATTGTTCTGATATGAACTTTCAGACCTGAGACGAACTCCCGAGTTAGACTCATCTCATCTGGGATCTCCCCCGATACGAGACCGAGTCTATAAAATCACCGAGACGAAACGCGACCGATATCCGAGATTTAAAACCTTGTTGATGGCTAAATCCATTAATACCAAGGTTCAAAATATTGTTTTCGACTTTCATTCCGGTCATCAAGAAATCTTGAATTTTCGGTTTCGTTTACGAAGTTCTGCTTTAATTTCGTTTTGTGAATTCCTCTATTTTTATATAAATTCTTAAATTAATACAATTAATTTATATAAACAACTAGAATTTTGTATGGTAAAAAATAAATAAAGCTTCACATAAATTTCACACACACTATTTATCCTAATTCACTCCTATATAATTACATAATACAGACCATATTAATTTTTCCGCCATGGTTCCTTAACAACTTAAAACAACACAAATTTTTGACAATCCATCCCAGGTCAATCCCCCCAAAGAAAAAAAGAAAAAAAGGAAGAAGGAAGTGTAAATAACCCAATCCTAAAGCAACTCATGCCTTGGTTCATGAAAAAACACATCAGTTTGCGTCTTCCACTCTCTTATTGCTGCGTCTATCTTAATGCTTTTCCTCACGATACGTCGCCTTCTCTTTTCATGACTGCCTTCCATCCTTCACTCTCCTTCATTCTCTCTCTTAACAGGTTCAACGTGACTGTTTTCTTTGTTAATTCTATTTTTTAATCTGAAACGGATTTTCAGATGAATTTCGGTCCGGTCGTTGCGGGAACCGGACTGGAATTGACGGGATTCAGACTTCCCTGCTGGAATCTCGGACCATGATCAATACCCATTAAATTTCTTTTAATGTTCCATTACTTATTTTGTTTACTTTACGCATTCAATTTTTTTCCCCTCCATACTCCATTCTATTCCATTTTGTCCCTCAATTCGTTTAGATAATTTTCATCAATTGTGGCGTTGGATGAGTCCACCCTCTGTTTGAACCTGGTTTTCTTCCTTTTATACCCTCCCCTCCCTTGCCCGCCAAATCACCTTCTTCTTTATTTCCCTTGTCTAATGTGAGTTTGGCCCCTTTTCCCCCGACAAATTGGCATGTTAGATGTATATCAATTGCTCAGATGCACCATATAAGTTTTTATCATTTCCCAGTGTGCAGCACACAAGCTTTGATCAAATCTTAATGTGCAACTCAATTAAGTTTCAGTAAAGAAAATTGCAACACCTACTTTATTTACTCTCAGGCGTGTACAAAACTAACGAAAAAACTGCAGAAAAGCGGCGACAATCAAATGACCGTGAGCATGCCCATGACCATCGTCATCTGTCTCCTTTATTCTTGTAGAGCACATCAATTTTTTTCAAACTAGAAATAAAATTTAATAACATAGTTGTTTTATTTTTTAATCGAGACAACTTTGCAACTGAAGTATTTTTATTATTAATTTGGGATGTAAAGCAAAATACTTTGGTTTGAATAAGGTGAACTTTGCCAGGTTAATTTTTTGATTTTGGAACTCTTGCAATGTCAATGTCAGCATACTATTGTATTTTGTATACTAATAAATGTACACTCCCAAACATTAAGCTATGTATTCTAACTTTTTATAGATATAAAAAATATAGGAATTGCCTTATGGATAATCAAATAGGATGCGGTTCATCACAAAAAATGATCATCGTTGTCATGATCATCGCCATCATTGTCTGTAAATATAAGAGTCAAAGTAGTGGTTCTTACCTTAATAAAAATGATGCCAAATTACTGCTTTATCCTTATCTAGTTTTACTCCCTTTTAATTATAATTTATTTGTTATGGTCTAAACTACAATCAAACACGGTGAATTCGTATTTTGACATTTTGTGCCTCTTATTTTGATATAAATGTTCATTTATTATTTTAAAGGTTCTGTCTCAAAGAAAATATATTTAACTATGAAACAATGGAATAAAGAATAATTTATTTTTAACAACTTCAAAAATAGAAGCATGATATTTCACAATCCAGGTTTTAACTTTGCTTTCCATATTTTTCAATCTGTAATTAAACATTTTGCTTAAATTGGATGATAACATATACTTAGCTTAGATGGATATTTTGTACTTTGTTGCAAAACATGTAAATGTGTACCATTATATTGATTCCTAATTTTGTCACCATTACACTTTTAGTTTAAGATATGCTTATTACTTCTTAAAAAAATATTTGAAAATTTAGTTTGTACGTTATTTACCTAATTATATGCATCAAACATCAAAAACCAATTCCTAAACTCATTGAAACACAAATCAATAAATTTTCAGTTTTCAATTTTTAATTACTTGATTGAATGTAAGTGAATGCTATTAAAAAAATTCACTAAATGAATATTAAATCTTAAGGCATATAAATTCAGTATATCCATCATTTATGTTAACAAAAATACTAATTCACAATTGTAAAAGTGTAGATCATGTAACAAAATGAATATACTTGAGCAATAATAACAAGTTCAATTTGTATCTGATTTTTCGCGACAAATATATTGTTGTGTTCCATATTCTATTTTTAAAGATAATATCTAAAATTTGAAAATTGGGTTTTGACCATGGTTCAAGAACTCGGTTTCGGTCGTTTGAAATTTTGTTAGTTTCGGATGGGTTCATAAATTTCCTTAATTTCGGTTTTTTGTTTCGGTTTCGGTCTAGATTTCGGTTTCTACTATTTTTATAATGAACAAAACAACGTAGTTAACTACTACAGGCTATTAACTCAGGTCATAAACAATTAGACTTACTAACCCAATTTCATAAATAATGTAATAAACATGGCCAAACACACATCTCGATAGAAAAGAAAAAGATACCACTGTTTCAACTTTTCAACACGTAGCTTCAAGACAATTCCAACACGCCTTGTACTAGAAAGAACGAGCCAGGCAAAACCCAACCAGTTCAATGTGCAGTCCAGTTTTGTCCAAAGATAACTTCTGCAAGTGAATCAAATCGACCAAAAAAAAAAAAAAAAAAAAAAAAAAAAAAGGAAAAAAAAGAAAAAAGAAACAACAACAACCTGCCGTAATTTCACAAAGGCGAGACAAAATCGAATCGAGCTAACAGAACCAATCGAACGAGCTAACAAAAAAAGGAGAGAATAAACAACTCACGAAGATGATTCTGAAGACTGAAATGTAATCGCTGCTGGAGTATTCCGATTTGTTGTAGTTCAAAGCTGTTGGTTTTCCTGTTGTAAGTTTGAATCACTGCTGAAGAGATTCGATTTTTTTTCTTGCCCTAAAACCAAAACCGGTCTTAATGGACGGTTTTGGACCGTCGTTCACTGGCACCGGACCAGTAACCCTTAAATTTTGGGGTCCCGGACGAAACCTTGAACCATGGTTTTGACAACGTTACCGTATGCAACACGAGTTACACATTAATTATGATATAGTTACTTGAACATGATTAAGTACAATATAAAAATGTCTGCTTCACTCGAACCTCTTTTTTAAAGCAACTCGTATGATTTATTTTATTTTATTTAATTTTTTTTTATTTTTAGGGTGTGACTATAATATGAAAAAACGAAAATGTGGAGTAGTTTTATATATCCCTAATTTTTAAAGATTACCATACTGTGCCACATTTTGTGTTATTTAAGATATATGTAAATTCGAGAATGGACAGTTCCTTCTTATTTTCATTATACATTTATATTATTACGGTACTTGAATTCCTCTTGGGCTGTGTCAGTTATATGTACTATCCATTGTTATTCTTAGATTAAGTTGACCGTTGCTGGTAAAAAAACGATCAAAGAGGAGGACTTTGATGAATTGGAAAACAACATTTCATTCGACAATTTTGACGTTTCTAGCATATCTGGTTCAGAAGATGAGCTTGAAAAGGGCCCCATTCCAACCACAAGCATAACAGGGAAAGGGAGAGAAGGGGTCAGACAAAAACTTTATCTACAGCTAAAATCAGGGGAGATAGTTTCTGTTTATAAAAGTTCGGTTATGAATGATTCTGAAGACCTTTCAGTTGATAATGGGAAATCAGATCATGTTCATGATGCTCGATATGGATCACATGTAGATGAAGCTGAATTAATTTGCAGAATAAAGTTAATGACTTGTGAACCACGAAATCAAACACGCTTAAGAACGGTGCTGCTTGTGAGTGGTGGGCATTTTGCTGGCTGTGTTTTTGATGGAAACTCAGTTGTGGCCCACAAGACATTCCATAGGTTAGTGCTTTGTCCTCATTTCTGCCTGTATTATTGGTCTGCATTTTGTTGTTGAAGACTATCAATTGATGATGAATGTTGATATATATACTTAAAACAAAATTATTTCAAACTTATGTCTTCATACGTCGATATCATATACCACTTTCCTCACCAAATTTCATTTCAATTTCTGGTAAATTTTAGGTATGTTGTTAGGGCTAAAGCTGGTAAGAAGCAATCAGCAAATGATGCAACAGGGAAAGTTGCTCATTCTGCAGGTTCATCTCTTCGTCGTCATAATGAAGCAGCACTAAAGAAGGTATTCCTCTAGTGTTAAGTTGTTAAGAAACAAATATAAGAGTTCTGGTTAATTTCAAATATGATTGGTCGTTCAAATTTTCTTTGCTTGATTTCTTGACCCCCGCTTTTATATATTGGTGGTACTTAACCCTATGATGTAGCTACTTACACATGTCATAACAAGATCAGCCATTATGATAGCATGTGCTCTATTTTGGAACATCTGAAAATTTGGAATATGTTAACTGTGTTGGTATATATGCCCAGTGATGCATGATAGGTATAATCGTATTGTCTTGAAATGTTGCCTATAACTTGCTGTCAGGAAATTCAAGAGCTTCTTGTTGCTTGGAAGCCATATATTGATTCTTCTTCAAGTATATTTGTTTCTGCTGGTTCGAAAAACCGTCAAATGCTTTATGATACTGAAAAGTCATATGTACATGGACATGCTGTTTGTCATATACCTTTGACTGTTCGTAGGCCGACGCTAAAAGAAGCCAGACGGGTCTATAACCATTTAACTAGTCTGACTTATGAAGTTGAACCTCAGTTGCCTACCATTACAAGTAATGATGCAGAGCTCAATCAAAAGCCAGTTGAAGACCATTTAAGCAAGAGCCTCATGATTAGTAAACCATCTTCTGAAAATCAAGATGAAAAGGAAAACAAAAATGAAAATCAAAATGAGACAACACCTTTACATGAAGCAGCAAAACTAGGTGATACTCAAAGGATCCTTGAGCTATTAGAGCAAGGTTCAGATCCTTGCATCAAAGATGCTCGTGGTAGAACTCCATATATGTGGGCGTCAGAGAAGGAAGTTAGAAACACCTTTAGAAGATTCATGGCTTTGAATCTTGGTAAATGGGATTGGAATGCTGCGAATGTGCCTAGTCCTTTGACAAAAGAAATGGAGGAGGCACAGGCAGCCAAGCAGGTAATTTATTTACGTATCAACGATGCCATAATGATGAGAGCATTTATCTTTATGTTTGAAGCATGCTGTTATTTGTACTCCTTTCTGAAACACAAGTTTATGGATTTCAAGGCAGAAAAGGATGCCAAGAGGAAAGCTAAAGCCAAAGAATTAAAGAAATTAAAAAAAGCAAAAGAAAAGGCAAAGGTAACTTCTATTTTGTCTTTTTAGCTTGTATTTTTTTGAAGGATTGCCACATTGATGACTTTAGAAATCATCTTATTAAGATGATTCCAGTGTACAATTCTGTTTGGTCATGAAATGGAGAAGTGAGATCAAAAGCTCAGTATAATTTGTAAAATGGAGAACATCAAATGCTATGTTAGCCAACAATTTTTTATATGGTAGATTTTACTTTTCAAGCTATTTTTCCGAATCTCTTACACTCTAAAATTTGGATTTAAACAATTCTAATACAAATAAAGATCTTTTTGAATATTGGTTGTGTGCTACTGCAAAAGTACATTTCTACCTCTCTATTTACTTAATACTTCATAATGCGATTTATAACTATCATAGTTCGTCAATGCCGGATTCGCTCTCATAATGGAAGGCACTTTATTTTAAGCTCGTTCAATATTATGTTGATATAGTGATGATACACGCACCAAAAATCAGTTGTTTAAATCTCTGTCAGCATCAATTTGGTTCTATGGAAATATTAAGTGTGTGTACCCTCGTACTATCTTGGTGCTACCTTTTGCATATTTACGATAATTCAATACTAAATTCCAGGCTGAGGCTGCTCAGGTGCAGACTATGTCATCGGTTGTGTCAGAAGGTCACGGAGCTTCCTCACAAAGTCGTGGAGCGATTGGCCCTTCCACTGCAAAACAGCAAACACACATCCGTGGACGACCTATCATCATTTCTAAGGAGGTTAGACCACAGTTATTGAATGTATATTTAAAAAGGAAGGGAAACATGCTTTAATGATTGGGATTTTGCATTTGCTCATAGTTCATTTCTCTGCGGCTGATAATTTGCACATTATAATCTCCTGAAGCTTAAAAGGTGCAACTGTCTAAAAGATCCAAAATTAAATAGTTTGTTGAGCCATGCTACAATTTGGCTCAGCAACATTCTTATGGAAAAGAATGAACATTTCAGAATTTGACTGATGATTTTTGTTGTGTAGGAGGAGCAAAGACGAGCAATGGCAGAAGAGAGAGAAAAGAGAGCAGCAGCCGCAGAAAGGAGAATAGCAGCTCTGAAAGCAAGTCAAACCTCGACAACAACAGTAGAGGCTGCAAATAATTCTCAACCCAAAGATTGTGCAGGGAACATATGCTCATGCTGTAATTCTTCATTAGCAGGAAAAATCCCATTTCATAGGTATAACTACAAGTATTGCAGCACAACATGCATGCATGTTCACCGAGAGATGCTTGAGGATGGATAGAGTGTGAGAGTCTATGTTATTTTTATTTTTATTTAGATACCATTTTGCCATATCATGTGATTATAGAATGTATGTAAAATCGTTGGTATTTTGCATATAAGAATCAACTCATGTTTTGCACAATTAAGGCTTGGTTATTAATAAGAGTGGCAATTAGAGAGACGTTCTTAAAATGAAAGATAATGTAAAGCGGATTCTTTCTGTAAGTTTATATGTTAAGCAGGTCTATATTTTACTATAGCAATATTATTTCGTGATTTTTTTGCGCTACTATATGATAAAATTGTAAATATTAACGGAAGGTTTTTAAAAAGGGATATTATGCACAAGGGGCCTATGTATCTTATATAATTAGTTTCAAGGTCCACTGTTTAAATTAATTTTTTTCAAGGACAACATGGAAAAATTTACTCTAGTATCCCTGACAATACGACAAAGATTGCAAACGATTGTAAAATCATTTACGGTTAAAATATACGGTTTATGCTTTTCTCTTGGTCTTAGTTTTCAATCATTCTACTCTCGAATCGAATCTACTTCTAGTCGAAATTGAATACATTTAGATCAATCATTGAACTGTTAATCATATCCTTCCATTTAAACTCTTTTCAGTTTTAAATTTCAAGCTACCGTCCAAATTCGAAGCGGAAGAAAAATTCGGGGTAATGTTAATGTCCACAAATGAACTTATGTTTAATGTTTTATCTGTGTTTTTGGTTCACATCTTAGATTTGTGTTCTGTTTTAAAAAATTACAAATTTGCAGTATAATCAAATTTCATATTTGCATGTTGATTTAAAACACAAATTAAAGTTGTTTAAACTATTAAGTTGATGGTTGGTTTACTGATTTTGTTACTGTCTTCCATCCAGCTAGTTTATGAATTTTTGACTTTTTTTTGGCTTATATATGTTTGTAACTAATATCTGTGACTTTTTTGGTGATGTTAATGTCGCGAAATAAGTTAATGTTTAGTGTTTTTTCTGTTTTTTTAGTTAAATATTAGATATGTGCCTAATTTCTTTTACGTATGTTCAAAATTGTAGTATAAACAAAATTTTAGATTTGCATGTTGATTAAATAAAAAACTGATTAAAGTAGTTTAAACATTATTAAGTTAATGCTTGGCTTTGGCTGATGTTGCTGAACTTATGTCTAAGGACATTTAATTTGTAGATGCAACAAAATCTTTTCCCTTTATTTGTTACTGAAATTAGGTCTAAACTTAGCCCTTCCTGGCGAACTTGCGAAGCATGCAGTTTCCGTGGGTATCATAGCTATGACTAAATTTACCAGTGCATGTTTAATGATTACTAGTTGGGAGTAATTTTAGGGTCTTTTTATTTATGTTGGTTTATGAGTTATTAATTTCTTGGATGTATAGAAAGAAGACACTCTGAGTTGAATGAATATTTGATTTAGCAATTTTATTGTTAGTTTATATTTGGATTTGAAGATTTGTGCTTTGATATTGATTCATAATATATTTCATTGCATGGCAATGAACATGATTTTCAGTCATTGGTTTGTTGTTTTTAGTTTTACATTTTAAGTCTAAATGTTAACATAAACATTGTTGCTTAGTGTTGCCACAACTAATCTCTGTAATTTATTATTATTATTGTGTTTGGGATAACATAGGTTACCTGTTGTATTAAAAGGAATCCTAAAGGGAAGAGTGTTACAAGTTGATAATGGGCTTGAATCTTCCATTGTAAAGGATACCTAATGTGTTAAATTAGTACAACTGAATATTATTGGAAGTTTGACCCTTCATTTGTATAATTTTTGGAAAAATCATTTGTCAAGAATTTTCACAACCAGAAATTATGATTTTAGTACCTTGTATAAAATCATTTGTGTACGCATGTTGGTGCTGATATTTTCCTGTGAGTTGATATACTGCTTTGGTTGGCCTGTAGTTTACTTATCATTGCACTTGTATCTCTTTTCTGTTTATTTGACTTTACCCTTCGTGTCTCTCTAATTGTTGGCTTAAGTGCAGACCGTGCTGTTTTCCAGCAGGGAGTATGTTTGTTTGCAGATTTTCATCTTATAGTTTACACATGATAGACATGCCACTTGTTGCATATCTTATTTATGTTAGTTGCATCTGTACTAGAAGTGTTGATACCATTTTCCTAATACTAAAGTCATGGTTATCCCTAATCTGAATACTTCGGGCTCGGGTCTTTGCTTGACCATTCTTCATTTTGTTGCTAGGCCTAAAACCTTTGGAATACTTCCAATTTTTCCAAATGCTTTGTACTTGTTGATGTACAAATCACTATAAACTTATTTCGTTTTGATGTCCATATTGCGTATGTACTCTCTAGCCTGTGCATATTTCGCCATTTAACACTCTGAGTTCTTGTCACCGACTTAAGTGTATTTTCCTTGACGGTTGTATCTACCAGGAATTTATACAACCCTTAATTGGATGTTTATCTGATTGAAAATATTGACCCACTCTTTCATTTAGGTCTATGCATATTCTTTTTTTAGTATCTACAAAAAACTAGTAGAAAGTATAATATGGAATCTAACAGTTGCTATTGATCAAATAAAGCAATAGTTTGTTCTCTTTAGGAAGCTCATGCCTTCTTCTTTTTTTTTTTTTTTTTTTTTTTTTTTTTTTTTGATGTATCCTACTGAAAATGGAATTACAAATGAAATTGGATTGCTTACTAGTCTTCACCATGATTATATAGGAGAAGTAAATATACAGATTGTTAAGTATATTGGCTTATTTAATATGAATTTAATACGTAATATTTTTTTATTTTATTTTGCACGATCATCATGTTGATAAGAAATCAAGGGAAGAAAAAGAGGGCGCAATGTATATTTATCAATAACGACGGAAAACAGTTTATCAATTTAATATCTTCAAATACATCATTTTGCGAGCTTCATTCTCAACAAAGTGAACAATTATAGACAAGAGATTTAAAAAAAAAAAAAATTGTAAGTTTTTTTTTAAATTTATTTGCATTGTGGTATTAATTTTAACATTGTGAATAGCATACTGCAACATATGTGTTAGACTTAACCTATCAAAATCAAATCCAAGGATCAAATACAAATCAGCAACAGTTGAAAAAATTATATTTTTAAGGCCAGATATAATATAATAACAATACAACCTGATTCATATTTTTTTCCTCTTGTATAAGTAAAAAAAAAGGCATATGAAAACTGTAATAGAGGAATCAAACAGTTATTTCTAACATGTAGAAACAACAACTGATTCTCTATGTCGAAGTCTTTGTCTATCATCCAAGTTCATCTTTGTCTGTCATGTGATTATATTTCTGTATACTACTACTATTGTATTTACAAATATGTGTTACAAACAAGCAGGAAAGAAATATATATATGAAATGATAATAATGAATCAGGCATGAGTTAACTAGACTTGTTTACTTATATATAAGAGATGGAGTTTATTTTTAACCTAAATGCCTGGTATAATGATCAATGAAACTGACCATAAAGTAAATACGATATCATTTAAGGCTGTTTAGATGATTTTGATGCATATGTGATGGTGATTAAAGATTTTAAAAATATAATCTGATGTGATGTTTTGTTTGCTACTGAATTTTTTTTGTTATACTTTACTTAGTATACAAGACATGCCAATGTAAGTTGCTTTAAGTAGGTCTGCTATGACTATCTGTATTGTTGTTTATGTTTTTATTTGATTTAATATACTTTTTTTAAACATGTTTATATATGCAGATTTTTTTGTCATGTGTATTTTTTTTATTGTTTAGGAAAAAAGCCTAAAAGTATGACAAAGGATATAATGCCAATCTATTAAGGAACTTCAAATACTAGTCTTGGTACACATTCAAATTCATCATACAATAATTCAACAGAATCTGATGAAGAATTGGATTTAAAATCAATGCAAAATGATGAAGAGATGGTAACAAGTAAGCAATGTGTCAATATATTTGAAGATGAAGAAAATATGGACAGTATAAAAAAGAATGAAAAAAATGTATGGATCTTATTATTGCAATCTAGATTCATTGCACAAAATATTTTTGAAATTAAGAAGCAGAAAGATTTTGAATCAAGATTTGGTGGAAAACATGAATAAAAGCCATTCAAAAACTTCTTAAAAATATTTGTTGAAAACAAAATAACAAGGACTGATTTTAGGAAAAATTCAAAGACATTAGATGATGTCATTCAGACATATAATGTGGATGGGAAATCATTTCAAATAGGAGGAAAGTTGTTAAAACTAACAGAAAAAGATGTTAGTTTAATATTTGGTTTTCCGATTGGTGGAAAGGAAATATTTCCTATTAAACATTCCGGTAGAAAGTCAGTACCTAAAGTATATCATGAATTCATAGATTTTCATTTTCAAGAGAGCAACAGGATTACAAAAAAATATGTTAGAGATGAGAATATAATTTTTAATCTCTCAAAGATATGAAGGGGAATATTTGATGAAATTAGTTATCATATTGTTTGTGGTATCTTTGTTGTATCCGAATAATCAGGGATATTTGTCGTGGAGCTTCATACCATATTTACTTGATTGGGATAATATGAATTCAGTATGTTAGTCAAAATTTGTGGTTGAAACATTGAATAGGAATTTAGAGAAATTTGTTGATAATTATCGAGGTATGCCTGGTTGTACGTTGTTCTTACTGGTAAGGATTTTTTTTTTTCAAATTAGTTTTAAGTTCCATTGTTTTTTTTTTAATATAGTATTGGATTTGTGAAAGAACAACTCTCATTGAAGGGAAAAAAAATGTCACTGGATATCCTCGCTTCGTTAAGTGGAATTTATCAAGTTTGAAAAATCAGTTGACATTTTCGAAATGGCAAAGAATGGAAGATAATCAGGTATTATTAGTATTAACCATGTTATACCCACTATCTTCATGTGTAGAACTGCGTAGTTACAACTAACTTAATCCACAATTTTAACATTAGTACCATTACATTCTTACATTCATTGTAATATGCCTTTTAAGCATTTTATGTTAGCATCGCTACTGGCAAGCTAAATCGCATATGTTGTGTCAACAGTAACTGGAACCGCTTATACAGTTTCATCCGTTCAGTACTCAACCTATCCACTAGTCAATCCCGTTTCAGATAACCAGTAAACATTTTAACAAATGTTATCCCTAAACATCATCCAGTTTCTGCATCTCTAAACATAAATTTGGTACATATGTTTTAATCAGTAGTTGGAGAACATCCTGAGATAATTGTCATGATTCTACGATAATACGTTAACATCACCTTAATAAGCACAGTATAATATTGCTGGGATCTGAAGTAGAAAAAATTGAAACAATACTTCCCATTTGTCATGTGACTTAGCGATTGAATTGTAGAAACTGACCACATCTTTAACATTGATTTTCTGAAATTTGTTCAAGAACAATAGTACAAATTTCATCATATATGACTGAAATGGAAAAAAAAATCAAATTTTGTAAGAACTGATTATCTTTTAAGATCCACATTCCACTGCAAAATTCTTGGCATCTGTGTACTAATTTCCCTTTTAGAACTACCATAATTCATCTTTTAGACTTACCTTCTCTAATTTCAAACTTTTAATTGAAATATAATATGTTTAATTATGAAAACAGGTTTTTGATGAAATCCTGAAATTAGTGAAGTTGAGACTGATTTGCTTGAAAAAAAGAGAGGGTCAAAGTGGTCAAAATAAAGAACTGAATGAAGAGAGCCCTAAAAGATTCAATACTGCTAATGTTAGGAAGTATGAACGACACGTTTAGAAAGAATCTTGTTCATGTGACAGCAAAGCACAAGTGGATTCATTGAGAGTAGAAATAAATAATGTTAAAAAAGAAGTGTCATCGTTATCTACAAGCTTGGATGAAGAAAAGGGAAAAAGACAATTGATTGAACAAGAGTTGAAAGAAATCAAATAAAAGTTGAAATTTGAAAGTTACATGTCAACTGTTCTAGAATCGGTTTTTGAATCAGACAAGGAGGAAAAAAATAAAAGGAGAAGATAAAAATGTGGATTTCGAAAGCAATGCAAATGACAACATTGATTCCAAAATGGAAAAAAGAACGGGTATGTTTGATAATTATATTTCAATGTTTTAAATTTATTGTGTGAACTATAGTAATTATTCCTTGTTAATACTTTGTTTAGACTGATCATTTAAATGATATTGAAGAAGGAAGAAAAATATTTTATGGTTTGGATGTTGAAGTAAAAAATTCAAATGTGAGTTCAAAAAGAAGAAATAAACTTTGTGTGAGCAAAAAAAAGATGGTTAGTGAAGTTTTAAGATTCACAAATGTGTTGCTTAATAATGTAATAAATGATTTGAATATATTTTTTATGTTTACTACAGGTTGATGATAAAGATGAGTATCCAACTTTTAATTTGGATATTACATGACAGTTTTTAAAAACAGCTAATGAAGATCAGGGAAGTATTGAACTTTTGGATTTTGAATCTAAATCAAAAAAAAAAAGAACAGGAAAGCTGCTACTTCTATCCCTTCCATGATAAAGAGAATTAAAAAATAAACAAGGGTTCCTAAAGAAGATCCAGGTTTTGTTTACGCAAAAGTGGTTGTTCCTAGTAATATAACATATGATATAGAACAATGTGATTTGATTCATGATATGAATCAAGAAATGAGTAATGTCATGAAAAGTTTATTCAAAATTGTTGGTAATAAAAAGTAAGTGTTATAGTTTTTTTTTCATTCAATACAATTATGAAGTAAAAGTTTTTTTTAATATTTTTACAGTAAGATAGCATGGAATTATGATGACAAGTCATTTAACCTGGAGATTACAAAGGAAATGATAGGGGAATTGATTTTTAATCGTTATGCATTTGGGCAGGTATTTATTCCAATATGATGCTATACTTCATGCTACTGTTATACTTTTTAATATATATATATATATATATACACACACACAATTGCTTTGAAACCAATTTGGTAATGTGGGATAAACTATTTCATTTTGGTCCTACCTGAGTCTGTAGGCTAGTTCCACCACTGATGACATGGATATACATATACTAAGATACTAGAGACATCTTTTAAGTTAACGTTTTTGCTTACTGAATCAATAGACATCTTTTAAGTTAAGGTTTTTGCTTACTGAATCAGTAGACAACTTTTAAGTTAAGGTTTTTGTCAGGTTGGTGTAACATTGTAATAAATGTTAAGTGCACGGATCATAAATTTAGGATGCACTTCAATCATATTTGAAAGATTCGAAATGTACATGTTCTTTGTTGTCTTGTATAAATCAGATTAATTTTGTCTTGGGTTGATCATTTAGTTCCTTTCCAACTATGATTAGTATGGTATGGTCGGTTATATCTATGGGTATTTATTAAATTCATTTTGTAACTTTCATTCTGTCTTAATCATCTCCGCAATCTAAATCAATAACCATTTCCTTACTTTCTGGAGTAACCTCCACTTGATTAGCCTCCACTCTTTTCCTTTTCTTCGATCAGGAAGCAAATTAACTCAACTTACATGTTGATCTGTCATTAGTTAAGATCATTACTTTGGAAGGTTGTCTCTTTAAACCAATGTCTAAAGGATTTTCGATCTTGACTTGAATCTATTTCCCTGCCCAAAGTCACAACTAGAAGTATGGTTTCATTTATAATGCTCTAATGTGGCAAAATACATTTCACACAAGCTAAACAGTTGTGCATTCACTATTCCCTATCCGCTTTTACTTAAGAATTTCACCAACAAAAGCTTTGGAAGCATCCACTTTATCAAACGTCGATCTCTCAAAGAAAGTGCCATAGGAGTAGGGGTAGTCCTAACCATAAAAGATGTTTAGAAAGCCCTCGAATATGAGGGAACGCCAACCCTTAGAAAAAAATTTGTTTTATGGACAAATCAATAAAATGGCCATATATACTCGACTTCAATAATTAGGATCAAATATAGGTATATAGACCTGATGTAATCAACTCAAACAAGCTAATGTCCTAACTTTGAAAATCTATAGTTCTGTTCCATATATTTATCTGTTACACATGCGTATCTACAGTCCTAACTTAGAAATTATTCGACTTGAAACAAAATATATTGCTTAAGAACTAATAATCAATGCTAGCGACATGTAATGTGTTTTCGTTGATATAACCATTTGATTTGTTTCTAATTTCATTGATTTGAGGGATTGGGGATCTTGGATCCCGTTCCTCTCTGTACAATCCCAGGCTCCCAGTTGACTTAATTCAGTGAAAATCATATATTAATTCGATGAATTTCAGCACTTAAGTACATTGAAAGGCCTGGACAAAAAGAAAGCTTGTAAAATTAATAACAGTGCAAGTTATTCGGGTGCACCAATTAGCTTTCAACTAACCTATAATCAAAGTAAATTAATCAAGAATAAATTTCAGAAAATATTTTTACCTAGCTTTTTAGTACATGTCAACAACATGTATATTTTTATTATACACACATATATTAATGTTTTACAAGAAATCAAGTACAAATACTTGTATGCTGCATTACGCTTAACCAGTGAATACTTGTATGCTGCATTACGCATATTTTAATGCTTCAACTACGCAATATGCATCTTAAATTAACTACTTTATTTTTTTAATTGTTCAGATAATAGATTGGTATTAGGAACGGAAATTAAAATTTCTAGATGAAAGTGAAAGCTTTGTCTATATAAACACCGTTACGACTATAAGTTTATGTTTTTCATAATATGTCATTATGCTATAGTTGTATGTTTAATTAATTACAATATACTAATTTGAATATGATTTTTTTTGTAGAGAAGTGCAATCACATGCTTTAGTAGCACTAGAGAAGCCTTATTCATACCAGCTATACAAAAAGCCCTTTCTAACAGATTGTGTTGCAGCATATTTTTTCGTATAAATGGTGTCATCATTGGACTCTTCTGGAATTAGATATTGCAGACTCTAAATGGTATTTGTACGATTCTCTTCAGCCCCGTCGTACTTCATCTAAAGGAAATAATCACATGAAAGCAGCACTGAAAATTGTAAGTTTTTTATTTTTTAAAATAAAAAGTGTTAAGTTTATAATTGTTTACATAATTTGTTTTCATTGTTTATATTATGTTTTTGCAGAAAAGTTTTGTAGAAGATGTTGCAACAAAATTAAAGGATAAAGGAATAGTAGTCAAGTTAAATAACAAAAAAGTAATCATGAATTCAAAGTGTACACAGTAGTCTAATGGGTAATTTCTGCAATCTGATTTATTTCTTGTTTATATTAATTTTTATACAGTGTATTATATATTATTTTATGCAGCAAGATTTTGGTGGGAGTCCATATCCATGTGTTTCATATACATGTGATAATTTTTTTATGTTTAGACCACCTATATCATGTTTGTTGCATGGTTTAAGTTGCCACTTATGTCGACACACTTCTTGTTGCCATTTACATGTGATAATTTGTTTATGCAGCAAGACTTGAGTTTCATATCGTGTTATTATTTCTAGATGGATATCAAATCAAATAGCAAATGGCAACTGTTTTTAAATTGCTCATCCGTCAACAAACCATGCAACGAACTTACTAACTAATAGATGCAAGTTCACGAATATTTATTCTAGGTCATGATCATGTGTTATTGCTGTTAATCGTCCTTCATACGAAACAATTATTTGAAGTCCAAAGACGTTGACATTATTCAGGCTCATACAAACAATATTAGAGTTAACTCTTTCTCTTATCGATGTACATGTCGAAAGTCATCAGTATAGCACAGGAACACTCTTCTACCCATTTGGACTCCACCTAATTAATACCCTAGGTATGAAGATAAGCATCAAAGTAGATTCCATTTTCATTCAAGATTTTTACAGGTTTCCATTCACACTTAGAAATTGGACCTTTACCATTTTGTGTGCATCAACATCTAATTTTGTTATTGTAGAGTTTCCCACTGTTTGACACTTTTTAAGTTGCATAGAAAATATATATCGTGTGAGGCCAAGCTTATTGTTAAAGATTTATTATATGCGGTCAGTTTCCATGGGATGTGTGAAAACTTTGAATGTGCAGGGTACAGTAAGGTATAATTATTGTTAAATACAATGCTGTATTTTTTTATGTAAATCTATTTCTCGGACAGTCAGCTATAGTTTAGACCATGTAAATCCATCTATATGTCCAAATGCACGTACGTTATGTATTGTTTGGCTGTGTTAGATAGATAATAGACACCAGTGATTACATCATTATACTTACATTTTTATTACATTTTAAATTTTCAGAGTTGATTGTGGACTCTTTGTGATGCTAAATATGGAAAGAAGAGTGAAAAGATTGAACGTTACTAAAGATGTATTTGATGATTTAATAAGAAAAATGGGAGGAAAAATAGCACATGACATTCTGTCAAACAATCCATACAGTTGGACAGTTGAAAAATTCTGCAGTTCATATCAACGAAAAAAAGTTGAAGGTTGAATTTTATTTGTTGTTTATTAGTCTTTCTCCTATATACGTACTTGATAATCTACTGTCGTGTAAGTTTGGTGTAAATTTAGGGTATTCAGTATGAGATTAGACTAGTTTGTTGTAGTTTGTTGATAGTAGAAAGCACGAGTAGTTTGTTGTAGTTTGAAGTTTTAAAACCACGTTCTGTGCACATTCTGTGCTGTTGTTCGTGTGTTTTAATTTCTATAGTTAGCTATGTTGATTTGTTTTTTTTTTTGGAAATTAAGTAGATGTGATGGAGCTTTATTTATTATCTAGTTGTTTCTTGCCAAAAGTGATTGCTTTTTGATGGTTAAGTTTGGTGTGTGTTCCAAAATAGTGAAAGTGTAACATTATATTGTACAGTTTTCTTTATTTATAGTTTGTAGCTTTTGGGATGCATAAATCTTTATTAATAATTCTCTTGGGAGCATAAAGTTTTGGTCCGACCGTGAGCTTCCCAAAATGCCCTTACGTATAAGCTTTTAAATATACTTTTAAATATACAAAATTATTATTAATTTAATATGCCCAATAAATTAGGCATTTAATGTCACTTAAATTAGGATTTAGTAAACCTTTTCAACAAATTCAATTTGCCTCTTTAATATCGCTCAAAAAGAGGATCTCTAAATAGGCTTATTTTAATCGCTTCCCATTTTAGTTGCTATTTCCTATTTTTTCTTGTAATAAATTAAGAAAATTTTGCATTTATTCAATTTACTTGAATCAAAGATTTGAAATAAATGGTGGGTTTTAAAATGAGTTTTTTTATTAATCAAATCAGATTTAATACCTTATAAAACGTATATGGACAATTATTAAATTGTATACGCTGAGTTATTTGTATTTAGGATTTGATGTATATTATGGTTTTAAATAAGTTTTTTCAAATATGCCCTTTATTTCAATCTATTTCCTAATTTCTCTTGCAATAAATTAAAAAAAGAAATCCATTTATTCAGGTTACTTGAATAAAAAAATTGAAATACATGCTAGGTTTTGTTGTGCATTTTTATATTAATCAAATTTGATTCAATAACTTATAAAACGTATATGGACAATTATTAAATTGTATTTAGGATTTGACGTATTAGCATTTTCAAATTAAAATGGAAAGCGTTTAATTTCCTTCATTGTCCATTTCCACATTATTCACAAAAATAAAGGAAACTGACTTATATGCTGATTTTAAATAAGCATTTTCAAATATGTCCTTTATCTCAATATATTTCCTATTTTTTCTCGCAATAAATTAAGAAAATTTTCCATTTATTCAGTTTACTTGAATTAAAGATTTGAAATACATGATATGTTGTTTGGATACTCAAACATTGAAAAATAAGGAGGTATTTATTTTTTGACTTTTTCTTGGATACTCAAATCTCCAAAAAAATAGCACAATAGAATATCTTATCACCCTTTAAATACCAATTGTAATCCCCACTTCTCTCTTCATTTTCACTAATCTCTATTGTTCACTTCTCTTGGCTACTGATGCTATGGTTTCAAGCTTCAGGTTAGATTGCGTACGTCATAAAAACTTTTCTTTTGGTATGTTATTATATATAAACATATGTAGTGTCTTATTTACAAATACTTTTCTTATTCAAATTAGTACTGCAGCGCCTACCACCATAACTCAGGTACTTTTCATACCTTGATGATATACTTTATACCGTCAAGATGTTAGTCTTACACAGTGATTTTTGAAGCTAAAGCTTCATTGTTGTTTGGATTTTTGCCTGATGCCATTTTTTTTGTTTCCAACAAAAATTCTAGGGGCTTCTCTTTCCTTCTACATCGGACATTTAATTTTCCGAAGTTCAAAATCAGCGATGTACTACGCCGAAAGCAGCAAATACTTTCACTTACTCACTTAAGGAGTCAAAAAGGATGGCTGGAGCTGCAGTATCTTCTTCCACTGGCTCATAGAAAGATTTCTTCGTATCTTTTTTCTTTAATTGGAATTGGTTCCAATATATTGATGTCTTTGAGGATTAAGAAATACTACTCTGGATTGGGTGTCATTGAGGACCAAAAGCCACATTTGTTCGAAAGAAGCAATTGAGATTGTGAACATTTGGCACTCTAATTATTTGTTGTTCTTGCTGTTTTATGATGATGAATGTTAAGATTACTCGCAAACTCTGAGCATAGATTGAACTTGCATTGATCTTAGATTTTTTTTTTTTTAGAACTTTATTTTTTGTACGCGTTAGCCATTGAATAATGAGTCAATAATAATCCACGCGCGGAGCGCGTGCCTTCATCACGCGCGAGGCGCGTGCCGTGACGCTCGTAAACATATAGTGTATGTTTGCATTACACGCACATTAAAAGACATGAGGAATCTCTTTTAATTAATAATATATATGCTTCTCTTTTATATCAGAATTTTGATCATGATACGTGTACTCATTTTTTGCTCAGTATATACTTTAGCTCATTATACTTGTAATCAGTTTTTGAGCAAATGTATACAGTGCATTATAGAACATCACACGAAAAATTTATATATTTTTGAATTTTGGATCAAAGATTAAAGAATACTTGTAATCAGTTTTTGAACCAATGTAGCAAATGAATTTTGCTTATGGTAATTGTAATCAATTTTTGCTCAATATATACTTTGGCTCATGAGCTAAACAAATAAAGAATAATTTAAAACTTGCAAATGCTTGATCCATATTGTAGATATAATGTAAGACCAAAATTGTGATTATTCTTAAAGTTAGAAACATTTAGGGTATCATCTGGTGTCCTTTTCTCTAATGTGTTTTTTTTTTAAAATATAGCAAAATAGGATGTCACGTAGTTTCATTATTATATTGTTGGATTAGGATATTTAAACTAGTACAGATAATCCTATGCCATCGAACTATACACAGGAGGGTAATTTAAAGCATTTGATTGTAAGATCAGTTAAGGGCTAGTTTAAAGGTTTAGTTATGACCATAATTATGACTGTGGTTATGAGCTCGGTTGTTACCTCAGTTATGAATTAGTTTTAGACCTAGGTTATGGGCTCGTTTATTACATCGGTTATGGAATAAAAGCTAAATTAGAAAATTAAAATAAGAAATAAAAATTCTAAATTATAAAAAAATAAAATAAATTATAAATTATAAATTATAAAGTATAAAATATAAAATATAAAATATAAAGTATAAAATATAAATTATAAATTATAAATTATAAATTATAAATTATAAATAAAATATAAATAACTAATTTCGGTTACAGACTAGATCATACCTCTTTTAAGAGCTCAATTATAAATTCAACTACAAGCTTGTTTAAGAGCTCGGTTATGGCTTTGGTTTTGGACTTGGTTATGTGCACGGTTATGGGCTTAAATTTGGGATTGGTTATGAGTTTGGTTTTGGACTCGGTAATGTGCTCTATTATGGACTTGGTTATTGGCTTGATTATGCGTAAAGTGTACCACAAGAGTTTGGTATACGCTCGGTTATAGGTTTATTAATCAACTCGGTTATGGTCTTAGTAGTATTTTGTTATGAAATATAAAAAATAATATAAAATATAAAATAAATTATAAAAAATATAAAATATAAAATATAAAATATAAATTATATAATAATATATAAAGTATAAAATATAAAAAATAAAGTATAAAATATAAGTATAAAGTATAAAACATAAAATATAAAGTATAAAATATAAAGTATAAAGTATAAAATATAAATTATGAATTATAAAAATTAAATATAAATTATGAGCTCGATTATAAGTTTGGTTATGGACTCAGTTATGTGAAGGGTCTCGGTTATAGGCTCATTTATTAACTCGATTATGGCCTTGGTTATGAACATGTGATCGGTTATTGGTTAGGTTACAGTCTCGGTTATGGCCTAGTTTAATGGTTTGGTTATGACCTAGTATAAAATATAAATTAGAAAATTAAAAATAAAAATATAAAAAATATAAAATATTAATAATTAAATATAAAATATAAAGTAATATTATAAATTATATAATATAAAGTACAAAGCATAAAATATAGATGATAAAGTATAAAATATAAAGTATGAGTATACAAAATAAAGTATAAAATATAAAGTATAAATTATGAGCTTGATTAGAGGTTTGGTTAAGACCTAAATTATGAGCTCAGTTAAGGTTTTTGTTATAGGCTCTATTATGGGCCTGGTTATGGACTCAATTATAGATTCGGTTATGGGCTCAATTACGGACTCGGTTACGAGCTCGGTTATGGACTCGGTTACGGTCTAGGTTATAGACATGTGATCGGTTATGGACTTGGTTATGGTTTAGGTTATGGACATGTGATCGGTTATGGGTTCGGTTATGGTCTTGGTTATGGACATGCGATCGGTTATGGGTTCGGTTATGGTCTCGGTTATGGGCTCAATTATGGACTCAGTCATATGAAGGGTCCCGGTTATGTGCTCAATTACGGATTCGATGGTGGACTTGGTTATGGACTCGGTTATGTGAAGGGTTTCAGTTATGGACTAAGTTTTGAGCTTGGTTATGATCTAGGTTACTAACATGTGATCGGTTATGGGTTCAGTTATGGTTTCAATTATGGACATATGATCGGTTACGGGTTCGGTTATGGTCTCGGTTATGACCTAGGTTAAAGGTTTGGTTATGACCACAATTATGACCATGATTATGGGTTCGGATTTGGGCTAGATTTAGATCTTGGTTATGGGCTTGGTTATTTTATCGGTTATGGAATATAAGATAGATTATAAAAAAGTTAATTATTAAATATAAAATATAGAGTATATATTACAAATTATATAATATGAAATTTAAAGTATAAAATACAAAGTAAAAAACATAAAGTATAAAGTATAAAACATAAAGTATAAAATATAAAATACAAAGTATAAAATACAAAGTATAAAATATAAAACATAAAGTATAAAGTATAAAACGTAAAATATAAAATATAAAACATAAAATATAAAGTATAAAACATAAAGTATAAAGTATAAAATATAAAATACATACTATAAAATATAAAGTATAGAATACAAAGTATAAAATATAAAGTATAAAACATAAAGTATAAAACATAAAGTATAAAGTATAAAGTGTAAAGTATAAAATATAAAGTATAAAACATAAAGTAAAAAATAGAAAGTAAAGTATAAAACATAAAGTAAAAAGTACAAAACATAAAGTATAAAACATAAAGTATAATATAAAGTATAAAATATAAAGTATATAATATAAAGTAAGAATTATGAATGATAAAAAATAAATATAAGTTATAAAGTATAAATTATGAAGTATAAAGCATAAAATATAAATTATAAAATATAAACTATAAATTATGAGCTCAATTATAGTTTTGGTCATAGACTCGGTTATGTGAAAGGTCTCGGTTATAGGCTCGGTTATGGCCTCGGTTATGGACATGTGATCGGTTACAGGTTCGGTTACGGTCTCGGTTATGACCTAGTTTAAAGGTTTGGTTATGACCTAGTATAAAATATAAATTAGAAAATAAAAAATAAAAATATTAATTATTAAATATAAAATATAGTAATATTACAAATTATATAATATAAAGTACAAAGTATAAAATATAGATTATAAAGTATAAAGTATACGAAATAAAGTATAAAATATAAGGTATAAATTATGAGCTTGATTAGAGGTTTGGCTAAGACCTAAATTAAGATCTCAGTTAAGGTTTTGGTTATTGGCTCAGTTATTGGCTCGATTATGGGCCCGGTTATGAACTCAATTATGGATTCAGTTATGGGCTCAATTACTGATTCAGTTATGGGCTCGGTTATTGCCTAGGTTACGGACATGTGATCGATTTTGGGTTCGGTTATGGCCTAGGTTATGGACATGTGATCGGTTACGGGTTCGGTTACGGTCTCGGTTATGGGCTCGGTTATGGACTCAGTTATATGAAGGGTCTCGGTTATGGGATCAATTATGGATTCGGTTATGGCTTGGTTATTGACTCGGTTATGTGAAGGGACTCAGTTATGGACTAAGTTTTGAGCTCAGTTATGACCTAGGTTATGGACATGTGATCGATTATGGGTTCGGCTATGGTCTTAGTTATGAACTAGGTTAAAGGTTTGGTTATGACTACAGTTCTGACCATGAATATGGGTTCGATTATGGGCTAGGTTTAGATTTTGGTTATGAGCTTGGTTATTCCATCGATTATCGAATATAAGCTAAATTAAAAAAAATTAATTACTAAATACAAAGTATATATTACAAATTATATAATATAAAGTACAAAGTATAAAGTATAAAATATAAAATATAAAACATAAAATTTAAAGTATGAAACATAAAGTATAAATTATAAAACATAAAACATAAAATATAAAATATAAAGTATAAAGTACAACACATAAAATATAAGGTATAAAATATGAAGTATAAAATATAACGTATAAAATATAAAGTAAAAATTATAAATTATGAATCATAAAAAATAAATATAAAATATAGTATAAAATATAAGGTATAAAGTATAAAATATAAATTATAAATTATGAGCTCAATTATTGGTTTGGTTATGGACTAGGTTATGTGAAGGGTCTTGGTATAGGCTTAGTTATGGGCTCGATTACGGCCTTCGATTATGGACATGTGATTAGTTATGGGTTCAGTTATGGTCTTGGTTATGGACATGTGATCGGTTATGGGTTCCGTTATGATCTCGGTTACGACCTACGTTAAAGGTTTGGTTATGACCACAGTTTTGACCGTGATTATGGGTTCAGTTATGAGCTAGGTTTAGATCTTGGTTATGAGCTTGGTTATTCCATCGATTATGGAATATAAGCTAAATTAAAAAAAATTAATTATTAAATATAAAATATAATGCATATATTAAAAATTATATAATATAAAGTACAAAGTATAAAGTATGAAACATAAAGTATAAAGTATAAAATATGAAGTATAAAATATAAAATATAAAGTATAAAGTATGAAGTACAAAACATAAAATATAAAGTATAAAATATAAAGTATAAAATATAACATATAAAATATAAAGTATAAAGTATAAATTATGAATTATAGAAATTAAATATAAATTATAAAGTATAAAATTTTAAAGTACAAAGCATAAAATATAAATTAAAAATTATGAGCTCAATTATTGGTTTGCTTATAGACTAGGTTATGTGAAGGGTCTTGGCTATAGGCTTAGTTATGGACTCGGTTACGGCCTTCGGTTATGGAATGTGATCGGTTATGGTTTTCGTTACGGTCTCGATTATGACGTAGTTTAAAGGATTGGTTATGAACTTGGTTATGGGCTCAATTATGGACTCGGTCATATGAAGGGTGTCATTCAGTAATGGGCTACATTACGGATTCGGTTATGGGCTTGGTTATGAACTCGGTTATGTGAAGGGTTTTAGTTATGGACTAAGTTTTGAGCTCGGTTATGAACTAGGTTATGGACATGTGATCGGTTATGGGTTCGGTTATGGTCTCGGTTATGGGCTCGGTTATGGACAAGGTTATGGGTTCGGTTATGGTCTCGGTAATGGACATGTGATCCGTTATGGGTTCAGTTATGGTCTCGGTTATGACCTAGGTTAAAGGTTTGGTTATGACCACAGTTCTGACCGTGATTATGGGTTCGGTTATGGGCTAGGTTTAGATCTTGGTTATGAGCTTGGTTATTCCATCGATTATGGAAGATAAGCTAAATTTTAATTTTTTTATATTAAATATGAAATACGAAGTATATATTACAAATTATATAAGATAAAGTACAAATTATAAAGTATAAAACATAAGGTATAAAGAATAAAACATAAGGTATAAAGTATAAAACATAAAGTATAAACATAAAATTTAAAGTATAAAACATAAAGTATAAAGTATAAAACATAAAATATAAACTATAAAATATAAATATAAAGTATAAAGTATAAAGTATAAAACGTAAAATATAAAGTTTAAAATATAAAGTATAAAATATAACGTATAAAATATAAAATATAAAGTATAAAGTATAAAACATGAAGTAAAAAGTATAAAACACAAAGTATAAAACATAAAGTATAAATTATAAATTATGAATTATAAAAAATAAATATAAATTACAAAGTATAAATTATAAAGTAAAGCATAAATATAAATTATAAAATATGAGCTCAATTATTGGTTTGGTTATGGACAAGGTTATGTGAAGGGTCTTGGTTATAGGCTTAGTTATGGACTTGGTTATGGCCTTTGGTTATGGACATGTGATCAGTTATGGGTTCGGTTACGGTCTCGGTTATGACGTAGTTTAAATGTTTGGTTATGAGCTTGGTTATAGGATCGGTTATGGACTCGGTTATATGAAGGGTTTCCGTTATGGGCTCAATTGCAGATTCGGTTATGGGCTTGGTTATGGACTCGGTTATGTGAAGAGTTTCAGTTATGGACTAAGTTTTGAGCTCGGTTATGAACTAGGTTATGGACATATGATCAGATATAGGTTCGGTTATGGTCTCGGTTATGGACAAGGTTACGGGTTATTGTGACGACCCAAACTTCCGCGGTACGAAAGTAAGGATAATCAAAGGAGCATAACATAATTAAAACAATAACAAATCTCTAGATAATAGCAAAACATGTAAATCATTGCAGCGGAAATGGAAATGTCATCACATAACATCAGAGTACACAGTACAGGATACACTTAGCCAAAAAAAAAGTCTAAAATAGGGAAAGAAGTAAAGTCTCAATCTCCCAAAATACATCAATACTTAATACTGACTCAATGTCTCAAGAAGTAAATAAAATGGTAAAAAGAAAAGATTCTTCATCTTCTTCATCAGCAAGCTCCAGTACAGAAAATATCCATACCTAACACCTGTCAATTGGCTGCCCGTGTGGAAAGAGGGCACCCGAGTTTGCAAAGTGAAACAAACTGCGAGTCAGTCATGGGACTGTATGAGAAATCTTACTAAACTAACAATATGGCTAATCACTTGTAACACCCCACGTCCATTAATGTCACTCACAAAGGGAATGCATTAACTTCCATGGAGGTTATAAGTGAATATAGAAAAGAAAAATTACAACAAGACAGATAATAAATAGTACTTGGAAATCTAAAACTTCATTTTATTGCAGCGGAAATTAAACATGTTTGTTACATCATAAAACCATAGATCATAACCAAGTACAATATCCATCTTCATAAAAACAAAATACATATCCCATTACATAAATAGCCATTAAAAAGATAACAAGCTAGACTTTACTTCAACGGTCCTAGCTTTCCAAAGAGAGATGAAGCAATTCAATCAAACTGCACTAGAGCTGGGCCCAACCTGAGGACCTGGAGGGGGAAAGAGGATAGAAATAGAGGGGGTCAGACATAAAGTCTGGCGAGTATGATAATTCTAATAATACTGTTATCAAAATAACTAGACTAAGGTATAAGTTGGAAGACAAGTAAATGTCTATGAACTCTTAGGAAGATAAAGATAGCGTTTAAGATAACGTTAAAGATAACGGTAAAGGCATACCTAATTACTAACGAATGATTACTACACTGCACCGCACATTACTACACTGCACCACACCAGTCACCCTATTGTTTGATCCCACTTGCTTCACACAGAAACTTTATAAATAGCCTTACGTACCCCTAGCTGACTACATAGGTGCCGTCTGCCCCTATCTCCACTAGGTGTACCCCACTACCCACTTTCGATCGGCTCCCTACTCGTAGATACCCGTGCTGGCCCCACAGTAGGGTGTATCACTCCCCTAAAGTGGCAACCCGATACAACTTGAGAATGCACGGCTTATACCTACACGATGCAACAACGTCTTACCTACCAGCCCGGGTCCACACACGCATACGAAACCCATTGGACTTGCGTTGCCACCGCTCCCCGTTTTGGCCTCTTACAGTCAAACCCAACATGCGTGTCCCGCCCTCGACTTGGGTCGAGCCCACAAAGATACGTTTGGGATACTGGTCGAAATGGGCCCCCACAAGCTACCCACCTAAGCTTGTCACTAGTATATCCCACTTAACCCTCTTAGTCATGTTCATTTACATGTGTTTTTGGTTAAGTCTTACTAATCATATTTCACATGCCACTAAGGGCACGCCCTAGATTCCTCATGCCACCCAAGGCACCTACTTAACCCCCATGTCCCACCTTACATGTTTATCTGGTTAAGTATTTCTTAATTCATTCAGTCCATAACCACATAAAGACTTCTCACGTTAGACTGGCATTTATGGCAGCTGGATTTGCCGGGCGGGTCAGGGCAGTCTTACACCATAAAAGAGTCTAACCTCGTGTCTTTACAACTGTTATGCTTTAGTTTAGGCCTAGGACCTCTCACATTGGGCTGACATTTGTGACCACTGGATTTTCCAGGCGGGTCCGGGCAGGTTTACGTCACAAACGAGTCCAACCTCGTGTCCTAAGCATTGATTAACACTTAAAATCTTTTACCCCAGTTTTAATAATTCCCTATTCAAATTATTAATTAAGTCAACTTTTAATGATGTCCATAATTGACTCAATTATGGCCATCCACTTATGGCATGCAAAATCATAACAATTGCACCCCAACTTTTTAATATTAAATCCTTAATATTACCCCTACCCCACGTTTGTACGTTCGCTTATTCAACGCATAATATAGGCTAGACTTGTATAGTCTAACACCTAGCACAAAGATAAATTATCACAACATATAGACAATTAAAATAAATCTAATCATAATAGGGGTGAAACTTGCATAAACTACACATGTTAAGGATCAAAAGGTGTCAACTTGTTAAATGTCTCAATTTATATGATATGATCATAGCCCAAATCTATACATAAACTTGCATATGGGGTTTTTAGGCAACATAATGATGGTGTGAACTAGCATAGGATATCACATATGTCATAGCATAATTCTAGATGTCATAATAGATGTCTTGGTATATGTTCATAACTTTTCTAATCAATCTAACTTGCATATGTGACTTGTCATATAGATCAACATAACCCAAACATGATGATTTAATTAATATGAACTAACTAGCATAGATGGTAACATCATGGCCTTTTTAACATGTATGATTCATCACAACTTAGCATAGAAACTTTCAACATACATAACATCATCATAACATGATTTACAACATATAAGATATCATCATCACATAACATTGGATTTACAATATACATGATAGCAAAAGGGGTTTACAACAACATATATGATAATTCACATCATCTACTCATAATCCATTCATAACTCAGCCTAATTAAAATGATAATAATCTTGTTAAGATCATCATACTCACAATTTAGAGAAGAAAAGAGAGAGTTTTGCTTTGCTTTAGGGTTGAGAGAATTAGAACTGAATTTGCTTTTCTTCTTTCTTAGTTGGCGGCGGCTCCATTGATTTCCATGGCGATGGTATGACGGTAACTATTATATTTTAATTAGGTTTAGGGTTAGCATTAGGATGTATTTATAGGTGTAGGAAGTTATTTAGGACCATTTGATTAACCCTGAACCATGAGAACCAATCAAATGCAAAATCTGCATTTGAGCGAATCGGCCCACGGGTTAACAGCCAAACACCCTGGATTAACCCCTAATCGACCCAGCGAGGCTCGGGTCGACCTCAAAAATGGGCCGGTTTGGTTATTCCCCCTCCCAATTCGCTGTTTTGAACTTTTTCACATATTTATTTATTTAATTTTTAATTTATATATATATATATACATCAATATATATATTTCTCTACGCAACCCATTTCACTTAATTCTTTTCTAAAAATTAAGTATACTTTAATTTGTGTATTTTAATGTTATAAAATTACGGGGTGTTACATTCTCCCCTCCTTAAAGGATTTCGTCCCCGAAATCTCCAAGTCAAGAAGAATGTATATCCTAACATCTAATCGTCCATCTACTCAACCATCAAACACCAGCATCTACTGTCCTTAAAAGACTTCTAATGCTTTAATGTTTATATGCACAGTGTGTGTATATGTCCATATCTAATGCAAAATTAAGCGGTCTACAGATTCAGTCGACCTCCTTAGTGCAATTCATGATAGTGCCATGCGTCCAATATGTATGCAAAAGATTCCTAATGATACATATTAATTCTATATGCGTGCACAACCATCCACCCGAATGCAGCAACTATATGATAATACAACCATTATACATCCATTTTACTAAATACATCCATGTATATGCAATATGCAATATGAAGTGACTGAGCCGATCTGGTGCCTAATAATGTGTGTATATGCATCCATGAGCAACCACTAGCAAACACTTGCATCCACTTTGCATCCACCATACATAACATGTCTCAAACACATGTTTCAACCATAGGATTATCCTAACTAAAGGTCAAAGATACTAGCAAGAGGATATACTAAAGATAAGATAAGTACAAGCTAAGCGATAAAGGAGAAATTAAAAGACATACCCTCAAAAAGAAAAGGGTATCGTGAACGCATCTTCTCTTCCGTTTCCCAAGTAGCGTTGCTCTCATCATCTCCCCAATGCACTTTGACTAGTCTGACCTCTCGATTCCTCAACCTCTTGATCTCCGACCCAAGAATGCGCGTAGGAGCTCGTCGAATTATTGCATCACGCTCTATCTCCACCTCTCTAAGAAAGCTTGGCTCTACCACTTCCGCGGTCTCGTGCAAGCACTTCCTCAAATGTGACACATGGAATACGTCATGTACACCACTAAGTCTCTCGGGCAACTCCACTCTATACGCCATCTGTCGAATTTTCTCCTTAATAGGAAACGGACCTACAAACCTTGGTGCTAATTTCCCAACGGACCCAAAGCGAAAAACGTTCCGTAATGGAGACACTTTGACAAAGACCATGTCCCCAACTTCAAACTCAAGATCTGTCCTGCTCTTATCCACATAAGATTTCTGCCTATCCTGTGCTGCTTTCATCCTCCTTCGAATCAAGTCGATCTTCTCCGAAGTCTCCCTAATCATATCGGGCCCAAGTAAGATCTTATCCGTAGATTCCCACCGACATGTAGGTGAACGACAAGGTCGTCCATAAAGATCTTCGAATGGTGCCATACCAATGCTGGACTGAAAGCTATTATTATATGCAAACTCCACCAATGGAAGATGCTCTTCCCACGTACCCCCAAAGTCTAGGATACATAGCCTCAACAGATCCTCTAGAATGCGATTCACCCTCTCGGTCTGGCCGTCCGTCTGAGGATGATATGCGGTGCCCAAACATAACTGAGTCCGTACCGCCTCTTATAAGTTTCTCCAAAATTCTCTAGTGAAAATAGGATCGCGGCCGCTCACTATGCTAGAAGGAACACCGTGCAAACGAACTATTTCTCGAACGTATACGGAGGCTAGCCATGGAGCATTCCTTTTACTCTTTACGGGAATGAAATGGGTGCTTTTAGTAAGTCTATCTACTATAACCCAAATTCCCGTATTACCCTTCCTTGATCGCGGTAACCCATCCACAAAATCCATCGAGACACTTTCCCACTTCCATAGTGGAACCTCCAATGGGTGAAGCAACCCACCGGGTTTCTTTTGCTCCGCTTTTACTTGGCACACCAAGCATCTAGCGACATACTCGGCCACATCTTTCTTCATGCCGTCCCAAAAGTAAGCTCTCTTCATGTCTTTGTACATCTTATCCCCGCCGGGATGAATGGTCATCTTCGAATGATGTGCTTCGTCAAGAATAGTCTTCCTTAGGTCATTGTCTTTTGGTACACAAAGTCTACCGTCCCTACGTAACCAACCCTTATCGTCTAGGGTATACCTACGGAGATGGATTGATGACTCCCCTCCTTTGAGTTTTTCTACTAACTCAACGAATTGCGGGTCGTCTCGCTGTGCCTCGCCAATCCATCCCAAAAGCGTAGGTCTAACCTCCAAGGATGCTAGCAAACCGGGTACGAAGTCAACGGAAGGTCTAAAGTCAAACATCGAAATGAATTCTAAACTTCGCCGCTCAGCAAACAAAGGACTTAAGGATAATCTTTTTCTACTTAAGGCGTCTGCCACCACGTTACCCTTGCCAGGGGTATAGGCTATTTCGAAGTCGTAGGACGCTAAGAACTCCATCCACCTTTGCTGCCTTAAGTTCAAGTCGTTTTGAGAGAATAGGTATTTTAAAGACTTGTGGTCAGTTAATAATTCGAATTTCTCGCCAAGAAGATAATGACGCCAAGACTTAAGCACGAAAATAATAGCGGCCAACTCTAGGTCATGTGTGGGGTAATTCTTCTCATGCGCTCTCAACTGCCTTCCACCATAGGCTATTACCCTGCCCTCTTGCTTTAAGACTGCGCCTAGTCCTGTCCCACAAGCGTCAGTATAAACGGTAAATGGCTTACTCCCGTCTGGCAATACTAAGACTGGGGCTGAAGTCAAAGCTCTCTTCAAACGTTGGAACGCATCATACCAATCTACGTCCCATGTGAAAACTAGGTTCTTCTTCGTCAAGCATGTCAATGGAGCTGATGTCTTTGTGAAGTCTTTGATAAACTTCCTATAGTAGCTAGCCAACCCCAAGAAACTTCTCACTTCGGTAGCATTTTTAGGGACCTTCCAATCTTGGATGGCCACCACCTTCGCGGGATCCACGGATATCCCTTCTTTGGAAACCACGTGCCCCAAGAATCATACTTGCTTCCTCCAGAAGCGACACTTAGAAAATTTAGCCTTAAGGCTATGCGCTCGTAGGGTCTCCAACACTTCCCTAAGATGTAGGGCATGCTCTTCTTCATCCTTAGAAAAGATCAAGATGTCATCTACAAAGAATACCACGAATTTGTTAAGGTACTCCCTAAACACCCCACTCATCAAATCAACAAAATATGCTGGGGCGTTTGTCAAACCGAAGGGCATCACTAGCCATTCATAGAAACCGTCCGGATGTAACAACCCGAAAATCTGGGCCAGTTTAAAATGTTTATTTTGGCAATTTTAGTGAATTTTGATTATTTAAAATAGATTATTTTAAATAATATCGACGATAAATTTACTTTGAATATAATTCGAACGTATATATTTATACGCGTCGTCGTTAGAATATAAATATTTATATATAATTATAAATAGAATTGAAAATGGCTCGGTAGTTCGATAATTCGATTTCAAACTTCAATTGAATGTACCGGGTGCAAAACAATCCGAATTTTAGTGAAACCAAAAATAATAGGATCTAATTGAGAATATCTTTCCAACGAATCCGAAAAATCAAAATTTCATAGCGGGAATCAAAAGACATGTCCAGTTGAAAATTCTGAATAGTCGCTATGGAATTCAAGCCCTTAAAAATAACCATTTTGCAAACGACCTCGGATTTCGACGAAACCACTTTTGTTGGATCCGCAGTGTCAAATTATTGCTAGATTCCAATTTTCATAATTTTTCGAATCAATATGTGAACGTGGCAAAGGAAAACGCGTTTGACCAGTTTCAGTTGATTTTAATCGACTGGAAAATGACCATTTTTCAAACGGTCTCAGAATTTTACGAAACTAGTTTTGTTAGGACCGTATCGTCAACACGAAGCTAGAAAATATTTTTCTGGAATTTTTAGAGTTCGTATGTGACCCCGGTAAATTGAATTGCGCGTTCAAATTCAATATATAGATTTATATGTTGATTTTAACGAAAACTGATCGAAACAGTCGAATCAGCCTACGATACATATCCCATTGTGTTCGAAATGGGGGTAATTAGCTATGGACGACAGACGGTGGGTCTCGTTTCGAGGTCAAATAAAAAGTCAACTTTAAGTGAACAAAAAAAAAATACAAAAATAAATAATATATATTACCTCCCTCTCTCTATTTTCTCTCTCTCCCCTCAGTTTAATTTGAAAGAAAAAATCGCGCCCCACTGTAGCCCTAGCCTGTCGATCGACAACCGCCGCCATCACCTCCGCTCGCCACCGCTTCCGCCTCCAACCCGGCCACCCCGCGCCTGTGCCTTCCCCCTACCAATCGACGTTCGAGCCCCCCCAATCTCACTCAATCGAACCCCACAACAACCAAAACCTCCTCCGACGAATGGAAGACCCCCACCTCGGCCTGAAGCACTCTCTGTCGCCACCCACACCCATGACAGCCGCGCCGCCGCCGACCTCGCCCTCTCCAAGCCAGCAACCACCGCCCTCTCTTTCTCTCCCTCGTCGGAAATCCCCCAAACCCCTTTCAACCACTGAAGACAGCCGCTCCGACCAAGATTGTCCCACCGCGTGACACCTCAGACCTCCCCTTTCTTCTCCCCTCTCCGGTCATTCGATTTCTTCAATGAAAAGTAAGCTTTTTGTTTTTCTTTTATTTATTTCAATTATATTGGTTTGTGCATATAAAAATGGGATTTTGTAATAAATTAGCATTGTTGATTATCTGATTTTTTTAATGTATAATTTTAGTTTTAAAGTTCAGATTTTTATTTATTCATTAACAAGTAAAAATTCGATTTTTATATATTGAATAGCGAAGTAAAAATTCGACTTTTATATATTGAATAGCGAAGTAAAAATTCAATTTTTATATATTGAATAGCAAAGTGAAAATTCGATTTTTGTATATTGAATAGCAATATAAAAATGTGATTTTTATATATGTAGTGGCTACGGGCAACGAAAGTGACAAAAGGCGAGAACGACGAAGATTTCTATAAATGAAGTGTCGTGGAGTTGGAATAGCTATCGGTGAGAACTTCTCACTCAAAATTCCTTTTTCTAGTTATATCATAATATATGCTAGGATGCAGACGGTGTTTAGTAGCACCTGACACCCGTCATCCACGGACCATGGATGGCTTGTTTGTTTGATTGATATGTTGTGGAAATTTGTTTTTGAAATTGATGTGAAGTAGATAATGAAATATATTCATGCGTTGAAATAAAATAAAATATTTATATAGTTAAAAATATTTTATCATTAAAAATATAATTTTTAACGTGAATGAAAATAAATAAATATTCATTTACAAACCGGACGGTTTGTTTATGTACACCTATTTGAAGGATATTGATTGGGACGATAAATTTTACACATTGCCCAACTGCACAAATAAAATCTGTGTTGGATTGTTTGAAACCCCACACGGGTATTGGGAAAATATATGACATGCACTAATCCCAATAATTAGTTGTATGTCGATCGATTGATTGATAGGCTGTTATAAGCGTTAGATATCTATATTTGATGCTTATACAGTGTAGTGCACTTTGGACGATGGTTGATTATTTATCGTTGCTATTATACACATGTGTTGTATGGAATCCATATAATTAACTTTATATGGTAATTGATTGGGCCTCATTCCAATTTAGAAGATAAAGAATATTATAAAATAAAGGTTCATGTGTTGACTGTACTCATCCGTTGAGATTAGTCATGTGTTGAACGGAATATTTTAACAATAAAATTTACATCTTTATCATATATAAAATTAGAGTCTAATTTGAAATCAAACGATAGATACCATAATTTTTATAAAATATATTAAATAACAAAAATAGTTACACGTGGACAGTACTCATTCGTTGGGATTAGTCATGTGTTGACAAAAATATAGATTCACATATTGAATAGAATAAATATTCATTTGTTGAATAGAATAATGGAATTTTTGAAATATATACAGCCGTGTTGATTAGAGATGCGCTATTTTGACGCGAACGATATTTATATCGATTATAAACGAATTTGAATTGAATTGAATAGAAAACGAATTCGAATTGAATTGAATAGAAAACGAATTCGAATTGAATTGAATAGAAAACGAATTCGAATTGAATTGAATAGAAAACGAATTTGAATTGAATTGAATAGAAAACCAATTTGAATTGAATTGAATATAAAACGAATTCGAAATGAATTGAAAAGAAAACGAATTCGAATTGAATTGAATATAAAACAAATTCGAATTGGATTGAAAACGAATTGAAATAGAATAAAATAGATTTGAAATGAATTCAAATTGAATTGAAATTTGAATTGAATAGAAATGAATTTTAAAATGAATTTATAAGGAAAAATTCAATTTTGATTTGAATTGAAATGGAAGTTGAAATTGTTTTTGAAATGAATTTAAAACTATTTATAAAATTCGTTTTAAATAGAAATCGATGAAATATATATTATATATATCATATATATATAATATAATGGCCAGAATAGAACGCGCCGCGCCGCGGCAGTTCGTGAATTTCGACCATTGACTTCGAATGGACATTACGGAAGATCCGACCGTCGGATTCTCCTAAAACAGGAACCGTTGGGTTCGTATCGAAAAGATCTTTTTAACGCGTATTAGAAATTTGAAATCTAACGGTTGGATTTGGAGATACGTCCAAATCAAATTTGAAAAAGGTCGCTGTAAGTGCAGTTCGATGGCCGTTGGTGGAAATCGACTGTACGTGCCGTGATAAAATTAATAAAAATAGTAATAATTTGTGTAAAATCATAAGAAATGATTTGGGAAAAATTGGGATGAAAAACTCCATATTCGAAAAGATAAAAATAGATTTTTATCGAAATGAACTAGTTTTGAACTAAAACTAGGACCCATTTATTTTTAAATAAATAAATTGGATTTGAAAATGGGTTTTAAATAGAATTGATTAGTGGGTTTATCGTGAAGGGTGTTTTAAATAACATTTGTTCTTTAACCCGATAATAAATAGAATGTGATTTGGGTTTGTCGTGAACTGTGTTTTAAAAGACATTAGTTATTTAACCCAGTAAAAGGAGTTTTAATGTATCTTTAATTTGACTGAAATGTGAATTGATAATTTAAATTATCAACTTTAGGAGGTGAGCGAGAATGGAGTATCACCAGTTTTGCTCCAAAGAAATAGTTAAATCTTTAATTAGATTTGAACGTGAAAAGGTAATTAATTTTACCGATAACACCGTAGTGTTAGATATGGAGTATTACCAGTTTTTCTTCATGGGATGAATAGGTTTGGATTGGGAAATAAAATAAATAATTACTTCGGTGTGGTTCGCTAATCTTGACTAGTTTGGAAAACCATAATTTGGTTTGAAATGACATCCAAAGGAAGATAAAGAATAAATTTGAAAGAATTTATCTTTGATAAAATTGATGGGAACCTTTCCCTAAGAATATGAAATTTAGGAACTAGCTGTAGGTTAGTTGAGAAGAATGGTTTCCTGGGTATTGATCTGATGTTGTTTCGGCCTTCGGGGTTAATATTTGGGAAATTGTTCTCTTGCTAATTTACGGTTAGTGACTGATGAATTGGAATGAGGCGTATGTTGTGTTTATGTAACATTTGTTTTTTATATACGCGGGTTGTTCGGAAAGGCCGGGTTTATACCCATTCTGAATAACCGATTCGACGATAAGTCGAAGATGATGACGGTGGTCGAAGACCGGAAGTCTTCACATCGTTTGGATAATTACCGATGATCCTGATTGGGATGTACATCCAAGACTATGGAAATAGTTGGTGGTCGTCCATACGTACTTGGAGATCGATGGATATGCGAGGAAAGTGCCTCCGGTTTCGTTCAGACCCAGAACGAACTTGTAAATGGATTGTGTATCTGACATTGGATTTTATTCTGTGTTGCTTGATTTCTGTTAAATATATATCTGTTTGGCGGCGGAGAATTTATTCTCTTGCTTAACGCCCTTCTATGAGACGTACGAGCTTAGAGGTTACATATCGATAGATATCAATCGCATGGCATGAATTGCCTGTGTGGCATGCTGAGTTGCATGGATCAAGGCTTCTGTTGAAAAGCAAAGTCTTGTGGTTGATGATCAAAGCACGACCTACGTGGCAGCTTTGTGTATAGCATGAATTCGCGAGCCTCACACCTCGGTATGAGTTAAAAACGGGATACGGACTGTTGGGAGAACATTACGTTTCTTTCTAGCTTTGGTGGTGTCAGTGACTTACCAGCCCTGACATTTATATACTTTTCACCTTTGTGGTTGTTGGAATGAGGCGCCTCGATTATAGGTCTGTAAGGACCGGGAAACGTGTGTTCAGGCATAACTAATCCTCAAACGTAAGAGAGGACCGGCCCAACCGATCCAAGTGGCTGCCCAGAGTGCGTAGTCCTGAGCATTTGCTAGAGTGTCTCGAAGCAGAGAGGAGCTTGCCCCTTGCCTCGACTCATGACGAAAATCCAATTTCCAATACGTGTACTGCGGTTTTAATTGTAGAACTAATATGGCGACATGATATATGGTACCCATGCCGTCTATGATTTATATTTATGATTGAAATTGTTTTGACACTATACACTAATTATAGTATCAAATGATTTGTTTTTAACGTACCAAGCATGTTTCGCTATTATAAGGGAAACCCTATCCTCCGGCTTGCGTTGCATTGTGTGATGGGACCTAGGTCTTATAATAGCTTCATTTTTCGAAAAAGCATTGCGTTGTTTATTGATATGCACTGGTATTCTTGGGAGGAATCCCGTTCCGTGTTATACGGCGTGGTCCCTTGAATTTCTCTCTTTTAAAGTAAAGCTTTAAATAACTGTTTTAGTTCTCGCACCAGTCACACGACTGACCTAGAGTTTATTGTTTTAACCTAAACTCTGGGTGCCCTTATTTTCGACACGGGCAGCTAGTAGTTTTGGTTTTGCATATACGCGTCATGAACGTATATTCGAAGTTTTAATATACCGGATAGATATAGAACCGCACTCTAGTAGCCCGGAGATGTTCTGATGGTGGTTCAAAACATCATCAGCATGTATTTTCGAGTGACGAAGGTGTGATATCTATATATTTCCATTAGACTGGTGTGAGAACCAAAACTTATAAAGATAGATTTATTGTTGTGATTTGGCATCAAAAACATGATTTTCAGTATATGCATCAAACTACGAATTTGAAACTCTAATCCACTAATTGATTGATGTTTATGTTGTTTGTTTATTTGTTTAAAAATTTAGAACCATTTAGCCTAATTGAACCAAATATTGAATTATATTGAAAATTGGTCGCATTTGCTTGCATATACATGTACTTACATTGAACAGGTCATAGCAAGGAGGCTAGAGCAGAGAATAAAATTTGTTTTACCGACAAATAGGTACATGTTTATCATAATTTACTGTTTTGTTTGGGTGATGATGATTTTATGAGCCTATTGGCTAGCCGCTTGGCCTTTTCTTTTTCTTATTGAGATCAGAAGGCCTGTATGGCAATTTTGGGATTTTCCCGTGGCTCCCGATGCAGGGGAGGTTATGGCGAAATTTTTCGAAAATTTAGGGTGTTAGCCAAATTTTTGAAGAATTTGAAAATTCTCAGAAACTGAAAAGTTGGAGAATGGAAGCCAGATCAAACGTAGAGTTGATTAATCAAACTACTTTTGACTTTGTTCCTTTTCGGGGACGAAAAGTTTTAAGTGGGGGAGATTGTAACAACCCGAAAATCTGGGCCAGTTTAAAATTTTTATTTTGGCAATTTTAGTGAATTTTGATTATTTAAAATATATTATTTTAAATAATATCGACGAGAAATTTATTTTGAATATAATTCGAATGTATATATTTATACGCGTCGTCATTAGAATATAAATATTTATATATAATTATAAATAGAATTGAAAATGGCGCGGTAGTTCGATAATTCGATTTCAAACTTCAATTGAATGTACCGGGTGCAAAACAATCCGGATTTTTGTGAAACCAAAAATAACAGGATCTAATTGAGAATATCTTTCCAACGAATCTGAAAAATCAAAATTTCATAGCGGGAATCAAAAGATATGTCCAGTTGAAAATTCTGAATAGTCGCTATGGAATTCAGGCCCTTAAAAATAGCCATTTTGCAAACGACCTCGGATTTCGACGAAACCACTTTCGTTGGATCCGCAGTGTCAAATTATTGCTAGATTCCAATTTTCATAATTTTTTGAATCAATATGTGAGCATGGCAAAGGAGAACGCGTTTGACCAGTTTCAGTTGATTTTAATCTACTGGAAAATGGCCATTTTTCAAACGGTCTCAGAATTTGACGAAACTAGTTTTGTTAGGACCGTATCGTCAATACGAAGCTAGAAAATATTTTTCTGGAATTTTTAGAGTTCGTATGTGACCCCGGTAAATTGAATTGCACATTCAAATTCAATATATAGAGTTATATGTTGATTTTGACGAAAACTGATCGAAACAGTCGAATCAGCCTACGATACATATCCCATTGTGTTCGGAGTGGGGGTAATTAGCTATGGACGACAGGCGGTGGGTCTCGTTTCGAGGTCAAATAAATAGTCAACTTTAAGTGAACAAAAAAATACAAAAATAAATAATATATATTGCCTCCCTCTCTCTATTTTCTCTCTCTCCCCTCAGTTTAATTTGAAAGAAAAAATCGCGCCACACTGTAGCCCTAGCCTGTCGATCGACAACCGCCGCCATCACCTCCGCTCGCCGCCGCTTCCGCCTCCACTCCCGACCACCCCACGCCTGCGCCTTCCCCATACCAATCGACGTTCGAGCCCCTCCAATCTCACTCAATCGAACCCAACAGCAACCGAAACCTCCTCCGATGAATGGAAGACCCCCACCTCCGCCTGAAGCACTCTCTGTCGCCACCCATGCCCATGACAGCCGCGCCGCCGCCGACCTCACCCTCTCTAAGCCAGCAACCACCGCCCTCTCTTTCTCTCCCTCGTCGGAAATCCCCCAAACCCCTTTCAACCACTGAAGACAGCCGCTCCGACCATGATTGTCCCACCGCGTGACACCTCAGACCTCCCCTTGCTTCTCCCCTCTCCGGTCATTCGATTTCTTCAATGAAAAGTAAGCTTTTTGTTTTTCTTTTATTTATTTCAATTATATTGGTTTGTGCATATAAAAATGGGATTTTATAATAAATTAGCATTGTTGATTTTCTGATTTTTTTTAATGTATAATTTTAGTTTTAAAGTTCGGATTTTTATTTATTCATTAACAAGTAAAAATTCGATTTTTATATATTGAATAGCAAAGTAAAAATTCGATTTTTATATATTGAATAGCGAAGTAAAAATTTGATTTTTACATATTGAATAGCGAAGTAAAAATTCGATTTTTATATATTGAATAGCAAAGTGAAAATTCGATTTTTATATATTGAATAGCAATATAAAAATGTGATTCTTATATATGTAGTGGCTACGGGCAACGAAAGTGACAAAAGGTGAGAATGACGAAGATTTCTATAAATGAAGTGTCGTGGAGTTGGAATAGCTATCGGTGAGAACTTCTCACTCAAAATTCCTTTTTCTAGTTATATCATAATATATGCTAGGATGCAAACGGTGTTTATTAGCACCTGACACCCGTCATCCACGGACCATGGATGGCTTGTTTGTTTGATTGATATGTTGTGGAAATTTGTTTGTGAAATTGATGTGAAGTAGATAATGAAATATATTCATGCATTGAAATAAAATAAAATATTTATATAGTTAAAAATATTTTATCGTTAAAAATATAATTTTTAACGTGAATGAAAATAAATAAATATTCATTTACAAACCGGACGGTTTGTTTATGTATATCTATTTGAAGGACATTGATTGGGACGATAAATTTTACACATCGCCCAACTGCACAAATAAAATCTGTGTTGGATTGTTTGAAACCCCACACGGGTATTGGGATAATATATGACATACACTAATCCCAATAATTAGTTGTATGTCGATCGATTGATTGACAGGCTGTTATAAGCGTTAGATATCTATATTTGATGCTTATACAGTGTAGTGCACTTTGGACGATGGTTGATTATTTATCGTTGCTATTATATACATGTGTTGTATGGAATCCATATAATTAACTTTATATGGTAATTGATTGGGCCTCATTCCAATTTAGAAGATAAAGAATATTATAAAATAAAGGTTCATGTGTTGACTGTACTCATCCGTTGAGATTAGTCATGTGTTGAACGGAATATTTTAACAATAAAATTTACATCTTTATCATATATAAAATTAGAGTCTAATTTGAAATCAAACGATAGATACCATAATTTTTATAAAATATATTAAATAACAAAAATAGTCACATGTGGACAGTACTCATTCGTTGGGATTAGTCATGTGTTGACAAAAATATAGATTCACGTATAGAATAGAATAAATATTCATTTGTTGAATAGAATAACGGAATTTTTGAAATATATAAAGCCGTGTTGATTAGAGATGCGCTATTTTGACGCGAACGATATTTATATCGATATAAATGAATTCGAATTGAATTGAATAGAAAACGAATTTGAATTGAATTGAATAGAAAACGAATTCGAATTGAATTGAATAGAAAACGAATTCGAATTGAATTGAATAGAAAACGAATTTGAATTGAATAGAAAACCAATTCGAATTGAATTGAATAGAAAACGAATTTGAATTGAATTGAATAGAAAATCAATTTGAATTGAATTGAATATAAAACGAATTCGAAATGAATTGAAAAGAAAACGAATTCGAATTGAATTGAATATAAAAAAATTCGAATTGGATTGAAAACGAATTGAAATAGAATAAAAATCGATTTGAAATGAATTCAAATTGAATTGAAATTTGAATTGAATAGAAATGAATTTTAAAATGAATTTATAAGGAAAAATTCAATTTTGATTTGAATTGAAATGGAAGTTGAAATTGTTTTGAAACGAATTTAAAACTATTTATAAAATTCGTTTTAAATAGAAATCGACGAAATATATATTATATATATAATATAATGGCCAGAATAGAACGCGCCGCGCCGCGGCAGTTCATGAATTTCGACCATTGACTTCAAATGGACATTACGGGAGATCCGACCATCGGATTCTCCTAAAACCGGAACCGTTGGGTTCGTATCGAAAAGAGCTTTCTAACGGATATTACAAATTTGAAATCTAACAGTTGGATTTGGAGATACGTCCAAATCAAATTTGAAAAAGGTCGCTGTAAGTGCAGTTCGATGGCCGTTGATGGAAATCGACTGTACGGGCCGTGATAAAGTTATTAAAAATAGTAATAATTTGTGTAAAATCATAAGAAATGATTTTGAAAAAACTGGGATGAAAAACTCCATATTCGAAAAGATAAAAATAGATTTTTATCGAAATGAACTAGTTTTGAACTAAAACTAGAACCCATTTATTTTTAAATAAATAATTTGGATTTGAAAATGGGTTTTAAATAGAATTAATTAGTGGGTTTATCATGAAGGGTGTTTTAAATAACATTTGTTCTTTAACACGATAATAAATAGAATGTGATTTGGGTTTGTCGTGAACTGTGTTTTAAAAGACATTAGTTCTTTAACCCAGTAAAAGGAGTTTTAATGAATCTTCAATTAGATTGAAATGTGAATTGATAATTTAAATTATCAACTTTAGGAAGTGAGCGAGAATGGAGTATCACCAGTTTTTCTCCAAAGCGATAGTTAAATCTTTAATTAGATTTGAACGTGAAAAGGTAATTAATTTTACCGATAACATCGTGGTGTTAGATATGGAGTATCACCAGTTTTTCTTCATGAGACGAATAGGTTGGGATTGGGAAATAAAATAAATAATTACTTTGGTGTGGTTCGCTAATCTCGACTAGTTTGGAAAACCATAATTTGGTTTGAAATGACATCCAAAGGAAGATAAAGAATAAATTTGAAAGAATTTATCTTTGATAAAATTGATGGGAACCGTTCCCTAAGAATATGAAATTTCGGAACTAGCTATAGGTAAGTTGAGAAGAATGGTTTCCTGGGTATTGATCTGATGTTGGTTTCGTCCTTCGGGGTTAATATTTGGGAAATTGTTCTCTTGCTAATTTATGGTTAGTGACTGATGAATTGGAATGAGGCGTATGTTGTGTTTATGTAACATTTGTTTTTAATATACGCTGGTTGTTCGGAAAGGCCGGGTTTATACCCATTCTGAATAACCGATTCGACGATAAGTCGAAGATGATGACGTTGGTCGAAGACCGGAAGTCTTCACATCGTTTGGATAATTACTGATGATCCTGATTGGGCTGTACACCCAAGAGGATGGAAATAGTTGGTGGTCGTCCAGACGTACTTGGAGATCGATGGATATACGAGGAAAGTGCCTCCGGTTTCGTTCAGACCCAGAACGAACTTGTAAATGGATTGTGTGTCTGACATTGGATTTTATTCTGTGTTGATTGATTTCTGTTGAAATATATATCTGTTTGGCGGCGGAGAATTTATTCTCTTGCTTAATGCTTTTCTCTGAGACGTACGAGCTTAGAGGTTATATATCGATAGATATCAATCGCATGGCATGAATTGCCTGTGTGGCATGCTGAGTTGCATGGATTAAGGCTTCTGTTGAAAAGCAAAGTCTTGTGGTTGATGATCAAAGCACGGCCTACGTGGCAGCTTTGTGTATAGCGCGAATTCGCGAGCCTCACACCTCGGTATGAGTTAAAAAGGGGATACGGACCGTTGGGAGAACACGACGTTTCTTTCTAGCTTTGGTGGTGTCAGTGACTTACCAGCCCTGACATTTATATACTTTTCACCTTTGTTGTTGTTGGAATGAGGCGCCTCGATTATAGGTCCGTAAGGACCGGGAAACGTGTGTTCAGGCATAACTAATCATCAAACGTAAGAGAGGACCGGCCCAACCAATCCATGTGGCTGCCAAAAGTGCGTAGTCCTGAGCATTGGCTAGAGTGTCTCGAAGCGGAGAGGAGCTTGCCCCTTGCCTCGACTCATGACGAAAATCCAGTTTCCAATACGTGTATTGCAGTTTTAATTGTAGAACTAGTATGGAGACATGATATATGGTACCCATGCCGTCTATGATTTATATTTATGATTGAAATTGTTTTGACACTATACACTTATTATAGTATCAAATGATTTGTTTTAAACGTACCAAGCATGTTTGGCTATTATAAGGGAAAACCCTATCCTCCGGCTTGTGTTGCATTGTGTGATGGGACCTGGGTCTTATAATAGCTTCATTTTTCGAAAAAGCATTGCGCTGTTTATTGATATGCACTGGTATTCTTGGGAGGAAACCCGTTCCATGTTATACGGCGTGGTCCCTTGAATTTCTCTCTGTTAATGTAAAGCTTTAAATAACTGTTTTAGTTCTCACACCAGTCACATGACTGGCCTGGAGTTTATTGTTTTAACCTAAACTCTGGGTGCCTTTATTTTCGACACGGGCAGCTAGTAGTTTTGGTTTTGCAGATTTATATTCATAGGATCCTGATTTACAGCTGCAATGATGCTCGGAAAGCTCTGTATCCGTGTATCACCTCTAGTTGTGTTTTGTATATTTTTCCGCTGCTATGTAATGTATTGTAATCTCTGATATTTATCGAATGTAATTTATTCATTTATACTCTGTATATTCTTGTATCTGATGGAATTGTTGTAATAACAATGAAATGTTCTTCCGTCTGCGTTCTGTTTTGTCTTGTCCTCACAGTAATTCGTTCTTTCTCATCTCTTCGGAGACCGGGGAAGTTCGGGTCGCTTCACCGGAGTCCTAAAGGCAGTCTTGTCTATGCTATCCTCAGCCACTCTCAACTGATGGAACCCAGTGGCTAAGTCCAACTGCGAAAACACTGAGGCGCCAATTAACTAATCGAAGAGATCGTCAATCCTCGGCAGTGGGTGTCTGTTCTTCTTAGTAAGTTTATTAAGTTCTCTATAGTCCACACACAGTCTAAGGGACCCATCCGCCTTAGTGGCAAATACTAGTGGAACACCCCACTCCGATATACTTCGTCTTATGAACCCCTTCTCAAGCAACTCCTTCACTTGCTTATCGAGTTCCCTCCTTTCACGTGAAGCCATGTGGTGTACTGGCAAAGATACTGGTTTCGCATTATCCATAAGATATATTCGAAAATCTATCTCCCGCTTCGAAGGCAAGCCCTTCACCTCCTCAAACACATCCGAATATTCTCGGACCACTCTAACAGAACGTAGATTTTCCTCAGACGCATCAAGCGATTCTAGATAACTTAGCATAACCGAATTTATGGGATTACAGAAGATTTCGAGAGTGTTGTCAAGGCGAGTCACGAGCCTAACTACTCTCCTTTCACAATCAAGAACGGCCCCATTTCTGGATAACCAATCCATTCCTAAAATTAGCCCATAGCCCGTGAAGCCCAGCACATAAGCATCACATCTAAATTCAACGCTAAGTATGGAAATTGTCAAATCCGAACACATCATGGACAAATAAGCTGAGCCCCCTATTGGATTCGAAACAACTAAGGGTTCCTCTACTAAACTGGTGTTTAAGTGCAGTGATTCATCTAATGATGTAGAGATAAACGAATGTGATGCGCCCGAATCGAATAAGGTACGGACAGGATGATCAAACAGAAAAACTAAGCTTTCAACAGAAATGGTTCTACCTTGTTCTTGCAGCGGTGGGACCGCGAGAGCCTGAACTTGTCCCCTAACCTGCCCTGGTGCCATAAGAGCCTGCACCTGTCCTCCCGAGGTAGCTCCTACCCTCTGCCCCTTCTTTGGGCAGTCCTTCACTAAATGTCCCGCATCGCCACAATGAAAACAGCCTGTCTTCTTTTTCTTTCGGCAATCCTTGCTGAGATGGCCTGGGGTTACACATTTAAAGCACTTCTTCTTTCCCTTGCCATTATTGTCTTTTCCACCCTTCTTGTTTTGTTGTTGTGGTTTCTTCTGATCCCCCTTCTTCTTGGGTGCCTTATCAGCTTTAGCGCTTTTCTCCTCATGCATGAGCGCCATTTCTACTAACTTCTCAAAGGTGGCCCCCATTGGGATGTGGGTCATAGCCAACCCTTGCAATGGTTCATTCAAGCCATTCACGAACCTTAGAGCCTTCTTCTCCGGCGTGTTTACTAAGTCCAAGCCAAACCTTGCTAACTGATCAAATTTATTGACATATTCTTTCACTGATGAGCTTCCTTGCTTTAATGTCAAGAACCTTTCCATATATTGATTTTCTTCCACCCTTGAGAGAAACTTCGCCTCGAACCTACGTCTGAAATCCGCCCAAGAGTCAACAGGACGCTCCCCATTAGTGACCTCCCACCAAAACGAGGCCTCTCCCTTCATCAACCAAGCTGCTAAACGAACTCTCCTCCCTTCTTCTACTTCAAAGATTTCTAGCAATTCTTCCACCTTCTTAAGCCAATCTCTAGCTTCCACAAACGTTTCTGACCCTTGAAATGGTTTTCCACCCATAGCCTTGAATTCCTTGCACGTCTTTGCAAAAGTATCTACGCGAGGAGGAGGAGGAGGAGGAGGAACGGGTGCAACTGGTGGTGGAGGAACATTGGCTGGACCTGCAGCGGCCCTAGCCTCCAATAACCTCCTATACCATCCTGGCATCGTTGCACCGTCGGGTAGATTAAGATCTTCAGCCATGCTGAAACGAAAAAGGAAAGATTCAAAATGGAGAATTCGAAAGATAAAGATATGTGGCTATTGGGGATTATGTTTTTCTTAAAAACTTTTCTCTTTAAATTTCTCATTAAAACATGTTTTTGAAAACACTTCTTCCAAAAATAACTATTTTTCTAAAGTATTTTTATCTGTTCTGGTAACCTTAAGCTCTGATACCACGTGTAACACTCCATGTCCATTAATGTCACTCACAAAGAGAATGCATTAACTTCCATGGAGGTTATAAGTGAATATAGAACAGAAAAATTACAACAAGATAGATAATAAATAGTACTTGGAAATCTAAAACTTCATTTTATTGCAGTGGAAATTAAACATGTTTGTTACATCATAAAACCATAGATCATAACCAAGTACAATATCCATCTTTATAAAAATAAAATACATAATCCCATTACATAAATAGCCATTAAAAAGATAACAAGATGGACTTTACTTCAACGGAGAGATGAAGCAATTCAATTAAACTCCACTAGAGCTGGGCCCAACCTGAGGACCTGGAGGGGGAAAGAGGATAGAAATAGAGGGGGTCAGACATAAAGTCTGGCGAGTATGATAATTCTAACAATACTATTATAAAAATAACTAGACTAAGGCATAAGCTGGAAGACAAGTAAATGTCTATGAACTCTTAGGAAGATAAAGATAGCGTTTAAGATAACGTTAAAGATAACGGTAAAGGCATACCTAATTACTAACGAATGATTACTACACTGCACAGCACATTACTACACTGCACCACACCAGTCACCCTATTGTTTGATCCCACTTGCTTCACACAGAAACTTTATAAATAGCCTTACGTACCCCTAGCTGACTACATAGGTGTCGTCTGCCCCTATCTCCACTAGGTGTACCCCACTACCCACTTTCGATCGGCTCCCTACTCGTAGATACCCGTGCTGGCCCCACAGTGGGGTGTATCACTCCCCTAAAGGGGCAACCCGATATAACTTGAGAATGCACGGCTTATACCTACACGATGCAACAACGTCTTACCTACCAGCCCGGGTCCACACACGCATACGAAACCCGTTGGACTTGCGTTGCCACCGCTCCCCGTTTTGGCCTCTTACAGTCAAACCCAGCATGCATGTCCCGCCCTCGACTTGGGTCGAGCCCACAAAGATACGTTTGGGATACTGGTCGAAATGGGCCCCCACAAGCTACCCACCTAAGCTTGTCACTAGTATATCCCACTTAACGCTCTTAGTCATGTTCATTTACATGTGTGTTTGGTTAAGTCTTACCAATCGTATTTCACATGCCACTAAGGGCACCCCCAGATTCCTCATGCCACCCAAGGCACCTACTTAACCCCCATGTCCCACCTTACATGTTTATCTGGTTAAGTATTTCTTAATTCATTCAAGCCATAACCTCATAAAGACCACTCACATTAGACTGGCATTTATGGCAACTGGATTTGCCGACCCGGGCAGTCTTACACCATAAAAGAGTCTAACCTCGTGTCTTTACAACTGTTATGCTTTAGTTTAGGCCTAGGACCACTCACATTGGGCTGACATTTGTGACCACTGGATTTGCCGGGCGGGTCCGGGCAGGTTTACGTCATAAACGAGTCCAACCTCGTGTCCTAAGCATTGATTAACACTTAAAATCTTTTACCCCAGTTTTAATAATTCCCTATTCAAATTATTAATTAAGTCAACTTTTAATGATGTCCATAATTGACTCAATTATGGCCATCCACTTATGGCATGCAAAATCATATCAATTGCACCCCAACTTTTTAATATTAAATCCTTAATATTACCCCTACCCCACGTTTATACGTTCGCTTATTCAACGCATAATATAGGCTAGACTTGTATAGTCTAACACCTAGCACAAAGATAAATTATCACAACATATAGACAATTAAAATAAATCTAATCATAATAGGGGTGAAACTTGCATAAACTACACATGTTAAGGATCAAAAGGTGTTAACTTGTTAAATGTCTCAATTTATATGATATGATCATAGCCCAAATCTATACATAGACTTGCATATGGGGTTTTCAGGCAACATAATGATGGTGTAAACTAGCATAGGATATCACATATGTCATAGCATAATTCTAGATGTCATAATAGATATCTTGGTATATGTTCATAACTTTTCTAATCAATCTAACTTGCATATGTGACTTGTCATATAGATCAACATAACCCAAACATGATGATTTAATTAATATGAACTAACTAGCATAGATGGTAACATCATGGCCTTTTTAACATGTATGATTCATCACAACTTAGCATAGAAACTTTCAACATACATAACATCATCATAGCATGATTTACAACATATAAGGTATCATCATCACATAACATTGAATTTACAATATACATGATAGCAAAAGGGGTTTACAACAACATATATGATAATTCACATCATCTACTCATAATCCATTCATAAATCAACCTAATTAAAATGATAATAATCTTGTTAAGATCATCATAATCACAATTTAGAGAAGAAAAGAGAGAGTTTTGCTTTGCTTTAGGGTTGAGAGAATTAGAATTGAATTTGCTTTTCTTCTTTCTTAGTTGGCAGCGGCTCCATTGATTTCCATGGCGATAGTATGACGGTAACTATTATATTTTAATTAGGTTTAGGGTTAGCATTAGGATGTATTTATAGGTGTAGGAAGTTATTTAGGACCATTAGATTAACCCTGAACCATGAGAACCAATCAAATGCAAAATCTGCATTTGAGCGAATCGGCCCATGGGTTGACAGCCAAACACCCTGGATTAACCCCTAGTCGACCCAGCGAGGCTTGGTTCGACCTCAAAAATGGACCGGTTTGGTTATTCCCTCTCCCAATTCGCTGTTTTGAACTTTTTCGCATATTTATTTATTTAATTTTTAATTTATATATATATATATATCAATATATATATATTTCTCTGTGCAACCCATTTCACTTAATTCTTTTCTAAAAATTAAGTATACTTTAATTTGTGAATTTTAATGTTATAAAATTACGCGGTGTTACATCACTGGACCACGCCACTAAAAAAAACGCAATGTTTTTTTGAAAATGAAATCATTATAAGACTCATGTCCCATCACACAATGCAACGCAGACCGGAGGATAGAGTTTTACCTTATAATGATAAAAAATGCTTGATACGTAGAAAATAATATTTTTGATATTATTATTAGTGTCCAATATGTTTCAAAAATACTTCAAAGTAAATCTATCAATCCTACACGGCATAGCTACCGTATACTATGTCGCCATATATAGGTTTACAATCAAGACTATAATATTGTATTGGAAATTGGGTTTCCAACATGAGTCAAGGCTAGGAACGATCTCCTTACTGATTCGAGACACTCTAGCAATGTCCCAGGATCACACCTATGGGCAACCCTTGGATCCTGCAGGGCCGGTCCATAAATATCGTTAGTGGATTAGTTATGCCTGAACACACGCTCCCCGTTCCTATTGGACCTGTAAATTGGCCATTGGTGACCAATAAATCCAAGGCGCCTCATTCCATCAACCACATAAGTAAAAATGTCGGGCCATGTAAAAACCCAAACACCAGTTCTAGCTAGAAAGAAACGTGTGCATTCCCTGCGTTTCCTTGTCCCGTTTTTGACTCTACCGGGGTGTGAGGCTCGCGAGGTAACGAAATACACAAAGATACGCCGAAATAGGCTATGCTTTAGGCTATGCTTTGATCATCATCCACAAGGCTCTGCTTTTCAACAAAATCCTTTGTCAACTGTATCTTGGCATGCCACGCTGACAATTCACGCCATGCGATCGATAACTACCAATATATAACCTTTGAGCTCATACGTCTCAAAGAAGGGTGTTAAGCAAGAGAATAAATTCTCCGCCATCATATATATATATATATATATATTAATAGATATCAATTTAATTACACAACATGAAATTCAATGTCGGACACACATCCATTTACAAGTCCATCTGGGTCTGAACTAAACTGAAACCACCTTATTCCTCGTTCTGTATGTCCAATACGGAAGTGAGGTGCTCGTGTATCCGAACAATCAACAAGTATGTCCGGACAACTACCACTTTAACCCTTTATTGGTAGCCATCCAATGCCAGGAATCAGTAGTTATCCTTTCGATGTGAAGATCGTCGGTCTTCAATTGCCATCTTTAAGATCTTTAATTTATATCGTCGTATGACCATTTGAAATGAGTTTTAACTTGGTCTTTTCAAATGATGATCGCAAATATATAGTTTAAAATCGTTTCATATCGTTAATGGTATTTAATAACGATTAATCGCTATTTTTATTTATATAAAAATAGACAGTTTTATTTAACAACGCTTCGGGTCGATGAGCGGCCCTAGCGTTGTTTTAACCAGAATTTGTTTTACACATATCTCAAAATCTAACCGTTGAATTTTAAAAAAATTTATATCGTTGGAAAGATCTTCCCGAAGCGGTTCTAGTGGTTCCAGTTTTGGGAAAATCCGACGGTTGGATTTTTGGTATAACCATTTAAAGTTACGATTGCCGAAACGCGAACTACCGCGATTGATTCGTTTAATTTTTAATATATATATATATATATATATATATATATATATATATATATATATATTACTCGTTTGGCAATTTCAACTACTTTCAAACAATCACATGCAAGCCAAGTACAATCCATATTCATGTTAGAAATTTCACACATGATTTTCTAAATCTTAACTTACATGTTAATAGTGACAGTTTTAAACAAATCATGTTTCAACGACAAATTCTTTTCAATGGAAACTAAATTACATTGAAATTGTATTCTTAATGTTCACTCTTTTTGTTGGAACCAAATGGCAATGAAAATCTGATTTTTTTATTCTACTGTTTTTATTTCATCTAAATTTATAATAAAAAATGTGATATTTAAATTTATTTTTTTATTGTCTCTAAAATGACAACAAAAATGTAACATTAAAATCTATTCTTTTTTATTGACTCTAAAATGACAATAAAAATGTATCATGTAATTCTATTCTTTTTATTGTCTTTGAAATGACAATAAAAATGAAACATGTAATTCTATTCTTTTAATTGCGTATCTAAAATGTCTGTAAAAATGCAACTTTTGACTTTACATCTGAATTGTCAATAAAAATGTAACTTTTGATTTTACATCAACATTGTAAAAAAAATGTTACTTTTGATGTATTCTTTTATTCACATTTAATTTGAAAATAAAAATGATATTTCAATTCTATCATTTTTGCTACAACTAAAATGTAACTGAAAATGTATCTTTTAAATCCTATCCTTTTTTATTATTGTCTCTAATTTGAAGGTAAAAATGATACTTTAAATTCTATTCTTTTATTTACATCTAAAATGTAAATAAAAATGTAACTTCTTAATCTATGCTTTTATTTACATCTAAAATGCAAATAAAAATGTAACTTTTTAAAACTATGTTTTTATTTACATCTAAAATGCAAATAAAAATGTAACTTGTAAATTCTATCTTTCTGTTTACATCTAAAATGACATGAAAATTGTAACCCCTTTTTCCTATTCTTTTATTTACATCTAAAATGTAAATAAAAATGTAGCTTTTTATTCCATGCTTTTATTTACAACTACAATGTAAATAAACATGTAACTTTTCATTCTATGGTTTTATTTAAGTTTAAAATGTAAATAAAATGTACTTTTAATTCTATGTTTTTAATTGCATCTAATATGCAAACAAAAAATGCAACTTTTTAATTCATGTTTTTATTTGCATCTAAAATGCAACCAAAAATGCAACTTTTTATTTCATGTTTTTATTTGCATCTAAAATGCAACTTTTTATTTTATGTTTTTATTTGCATTTAAAATGCAAACAAAAATGCAACTTTTTATTTCATGTTTTTATTTGTATCTAAAATGCAAACAAAAATGCAACTTTTTAATTGATTCTTTTATTTACATCTAGAATGTAAATAAAAGTATAACTTTTTAATTTTACTCTTTTCCATAGCAAAATTTTATATTTTAATGAATTTATGTTTTGATTAAAAACATGAACCATTTCTCTGTTTATACAAAATTTCAATTTTAGGTGTCAAAAGTTCCATAAACAAAAATAAAGACTTTTGTTTAACTAATTTTACTATTTACCCAAATATCCGTTTTTTGCTGCATGTTTAATTATAACCATAAAAACAATATTTTATTTGATTGAAAGCTCTAATTCAATCAAACAACAACAAAGGTGATGTTTTTATCAATCAACAAACAAAATGATGTATTTTATATTGAATTGAAAGTTCTAATTCAATTCAATAACATAAAAAAGTGATATTTTCATTGAATTGAAAATTCTAATTCAATTCAATAACATAAAATAAATGATATTTTTATTAAATTAACAATTCTAATACAATTCAATAATACAAACAAAATGATATTTTTATTGAATTAAAAATTCTAACTCAGTTCAATAATATAAAAAAAAGATATTTTTATTGAATTGACAATTCTAATTCAATTCAATAATATAAACAAAATGATATTTTTATTGAATTGACAATTCTAATTCAATTCAATAATATAAACAAAATAATATTTTTATTGAATTGACAATTCTAGTCCAATTCAATAATCATGATTTTTGTTTAATATATGTGATTCACAAAATATTGACAAAAATGATTTATTTAACTTAACCTATCACATTCAGATCTATATCAACAAAATATCCACATTAACCGATCTATATCAGTACATCACAAACAGATCAAATCAACAATTCTAAATTTCATACATCGTAGATCTAATTCATTTACATACATACAATTATTAAACAACGAGTAAAATAATTAGATTGATTAATTATTTAAAATAAGAAATCTCACAGTCGTGAATCTGAATTGTTTGGATCCGCAAATTTGTCCAAAATTTTATTAGCTCATAATTTCTTCTAGTTAGAACAGCAACGTAGATCTCGTCTCTACGATCGTGATGCTTCGAAATTCGAATTATTCTAAATCAGTATGAATGAGTTATGAATTGTTTTAGATCGATAATATATTAAATTAATTAATTAAATATTTAAAATAAGATTATACCCTTCTTCTTCAACTCTGAAACACAGGCCGTTGTTTTCGTTTATTGTTCAATTCTAGGTCAAGAATTATCAACCAATCCGTCAAGTTTCGAGGCGATCAGAGATCACCACGCCGTAGCGCTATAGGAGGCGCACAGGTGGACCCACCACGGCAGAGCTTGATCGAGCCTTGGGGGTGCGGCGGAGGCTTCAACACTCCGGGTTTGGAGCGCTGGATCTCGGGCTATGTGCGTTTTCAAGGGTGGTTAACCATACGGATTTAAAGCTTAAGGAAATCTCTACAAAAAAGTCTGAAGGAGTGAGGTCTAATTTATGGTGAATGAGGAGAACTTAGTGGAAGAAGATGGATGTGTTTTCAGCCATGGATGAAAAGGTTTCAGCGGCGACTGATGTATTAAGTATTAGGGTTTTGTGAATTTTTCTATTATTTATAATATTTTAATGCTAATTTTACAAATAAATCCCTAAGTCCTAAACAAATCCAGTTTCAGTCCAAAAGGAGTTGACCCTACCGAATAGCCCCCGTTCTAGATCCAATGGGCTAGGTCTCGTCGCCCAAACGGCCGTCTTTAGCCTGTTTTATTTAATTTAATATTTAAATCATTTATTTAATTAATTCGTTCGTACATTTAAATTCACTGGGGCCACATACGGACTCAGAAAATTCCAGAAAAATTATTTATGGCTTTGTTTTGACAATATGGTCCTAACAAAATTAATTTTGTCGAATTCCGAGATCAATTGAAAAATGGCCATTTTCAAGTCGATTAAATTTGACTGAAACTGACAAAACACATTTTCATTTACCACCCTCACATATTAATTTCAGAAATTCTGGAAAATTAAAATTAGCAATAATTTGACATTCTAGATTCAACAAAAGTGGTTTCGTCGAAAACGAAGGTCGTTTGAAAAATGACCTTTTATGCGGGCTACAAATTATACTATAGCGACCATTTTGAATATTCCACTGGCAATAACTTTTGATTCCCGCTATGAAATTTCGATTTTTTGGATTCGTTGGAAAGGTATTTTCAAACAGATTTTGACATTTTTGGTTTCACTAAAATACGTTAAATTTTGAATCTGGTACATTCAGTCAAAGTTTAGGTTTGACTTTTCATACTACCGTACTATTCCAATTCCTTTTGAAATTAAAATAAATATATTCGCTCTAACTTCAATTAAAATGATTTTTTAATCGTTATTATTCAGAATAAATTATTTTAACTACTCAATTTACCGAAATAGCCAAAATAAAAATTTTAAATTAGTTCAGATTTTTCGGGTTGTTACAATCTCCCATACTTAAAAGCTTCATCCTCGAAAAGGAAACCATGGTAAAGTAGGAAACAAAACGGAAAATGCAAGGTATTGTAAATGCGCCTCAACACAAGAGTCACTCGGTGATGTCCACTCTGCATTTGGGATAAGCTTGTTTGATGCTATCCTCAGTCTCCCATGTACAGTCTCTAAGATCCCTGCTCCACTACACCTTGACTAGGTGGATCCTCTTTTTCCTCAGAACTCGGGTTTCCTTGCCAATGATTTTCACTGGTTCCCTCCTCAATGCTAGGGCCGGAGTAATCTCCAAATCTCATTGTGCTGCTTTCTCCACAACTAAATCTGGATCATGAACATGCTTTTGGAGTTGGGAGACATGAAATACATCATGGACCCCTGGCAACCAGTCAGGCAACTGCACTCTATAAACGAGAGTCCCAATCCTTTCGAGAATAGGAAATGGACCAATGAATCTTGGCGCCAATTTTCCAGTCTTCCCAAATCGAATTACACCTCTCAGTGGGGAAACCTTCAAGTATACAAGATCACCGACAGGGAATTCTAAATCCCTTCTTCGAGTGTCTGCATAGCTCTTCTATCGGCTTTGGGCAGCCAGTAATCGCTTCTTCATAAAATCAACTTTATCTGATGCTTCGCGAATCATGTTGGGACCTAGTACTAATCGATTTCCGGGTTCCACCCAACATGCGGGAGATTTGCATGGCCTGCCATATAATGCTTCAAATAGCGACATCTGCAAGCTTGCTTGGTAGTTGTTATTATAAGAGAATTCAACCAAGTGCAAATGATCTTACCATGACCCACCAAAATCTAGAATGCATGCTCGTAACAAGTCTTCTAATATGCGGTTCACCCTCTCAGTCTGGCCATCTATGTGAGGGTGATAAGCGGTGCTCATATTCAGCTTAGTCCCTAGCTCTTCTTGGAAAGCTTCCCAGAATTTGCTAGCAAATATCGGATCGTGGTCACTGACAATGCTACTGGGAACTCCACGCAGTCTGACAATCTCTCTGAAATAAAGTTGTACCAAACTTCGAGCCGTTCTATTGGATTTGACAAGGATGAAATGGGCAGTCTTTGTGAAGCAATCTAAAATCACCATTATACTGTCATTGCCTTTCTTAGTTCGGGGCAAGCCATCTAAAAAGCCATAGAAATTTCGTCCCATTTCCAACTTGGAACCCCTAGCGGTTGCAATAGACCTGCTAGATTTTGTTGATCGCTCTTGACTTGCTGACAGGTGGGACATTTAGCAACATATATAGAAATGTCTCTCTTCATAGATCTCCACCAAAATGTACGCTTGAGGTCATGATACATCTTGCTCACTCCCAGATGAATGCTGAGCTTAGATTTGTGACATTCATCCATTCTTCCTTTCCGAGCTCAGGAAGATTCAGAACATAAATTCAGCCCAATAACCTCATAACCCCTTTGTCATCAATCTTGAAACTCGTGGGTTCGCCTTCCCTAACTCTTTTGCTAATTCTCTAAATAAATTCATCATTTTTCTAAAGAGTAGAAATCTTATCGATCAAGGTAGGAGTAATAATGACATTGGCAAGGATAAGATTGGTGCTGGCCGTATTATTCCTGCTGAGAGCATCTGCCGCTACATTGGCTTTCCCTGGAGTATATAACATGTCTAGGTCATAGGGTGCGAGGAATTCAACATAACGCTTCTGCCTCAAGTTCAAATCTCTTTGGGTGAACATATACTTTAAGGATTTATGATTTGTATACAAATCGAATTTCTCGCCCAAGAGATAGGGCCCCCATATCTTTAGAGAAAATACTATGGCCATTAGCTTCAGATCATGAGTGGTGTAATTCTTCTCATGCGGTTTTAATTGGCGGCTAGCATATGCGACTACTTTGTCTCTTTGCATTAGCACCACACCAATACCTTAAATAGATAAAAGGATAACATGTTAAAATAATATTTGACATTAAAAAAACCTCATTTCAAACATGTTTATTTAGATGAAAAGGATAATCTTCTCTAGAAGCGTTTGTCCAGACTTTCAGATCCCGATTGCCATCAATAATAGTCAACACAGGATCAATGATCAACCTCTGTTTTAGCTCTTGGAAAGCTGCATCACATTCGGGTGTCCAAATGAACTTTGTATGCTTCTTAGTCAGCTTTGTCAATGGACAAGATAATTTCAAGAAATCCTTAACGAATTTCTAATAATGGCCAGCCAGACCTAAGAAACTTCTGACTTCAGTGGGTGTGGTAGGCTGCTTCCAATCTTTGATGGTAAAGATGTTTCCTGGATCTATTGAGATGCCTTCCTTAAATACAACATGGCCAAGGAATTTCACCTCTTCTTGCTAGAATATGCACTTGGAGAATTTGGCTTTCAGCACATTTCTATGCAAAATCTCCAAGACTTCTTTCAAATGCTTTTCGTGTTCAGCAGCGGATTTAGAAAAGGTTAGGATATCATCGATGAACACTAGCACAAATTTATTTAGAACATCGCGGAAGACTCTATTCATCAGATCTACGAAGTATGCTGAAGCATTGCATAAGTTGAAGGGCATCAATAGCCATTCATAGAATAATTCTGGTCCTCTGAAAGCAGTCAAAGGCACACATTCCTCGGCAATGCGTAATTGGTGGAACCCTGTAGCTGGGTCCATCCTAGAGAATACTCTTGCTCCACTCAAGCGGTTTAGTAGACCGTCAATGCGTGGCAGTGGGTATTTATTTTTCAGAGTCTGTTTATTTAGATCACGATAGTCCACACATAGCCTGAGGGTACCATCTGACTTTGGGACGAAAACCACTGCTGCACCCCAGCTCGAGAAGCTAAGCCTGATCAGACCCTTCCACAAACGTTGCTTGGTTTGATTACTCAGTTCCTCTTTTTCTTTCAGTGACATCCTCTGAATAAGGTGCACAACTGGCCTTGCATTCGGAACTAAGTCAATTCTAAAATCGATTTCTCTATGCGGAGGTAAGCTGTCAACATCTTCGAACACATCTGCGTAGTCTCTGACGATAGGAATATCCTCAATAGAAGCAGGAGTGACTTCTAGAGAAGATCAAAATTCTTTCTAATTTGTGGCTGAGCCGTGGCATGGAATAGCAATAATGTCTCCAAATTTGGTTTTGATTCTGACTACTCTTTTAGCACAAAGTAATTCAGCCTCATATTTCGTTAGCCAGTCCATTCCAAGTATAATATCATACCCAGAGAAATTCATGATGGTCAGATTAAAAGGAAAGTGGAAGTAGGAATAAGAAACAAGCACTCTACAATACTGATCGAGAATAAGCAAACCTCCTATCGGGCTATGGGCTCTAATCGGTTCTTTAAGTTTTCTGGGTTTCAACTTAAGCTTTTTAATTGTGTCATTAGATTGGAACTTCTAGATGCACCCATGTCAAACAAAACTGTAATAGGAATGCTCTTAATGTTAAGAGTACCTCCTAAAACATCAGGTTTACCTGCTTCGGGAAAAGCCGGTGCAGCTGCCCCGTCAAAGACATGTGCCACTTCCGATTTCTTGAGCAGAGGGGAATTCCTGATAAAGTGTCCAGTCTAGTGGTAGTTAAAGAATTCCTTTGGGCCACAGGGATTTTGTCCACTGCTCTGACTCGGTCCAGACTCGTTCCTTCTTGGTCTCTTCGGGGCTCGACACTCATAGTCAAAATGCCCTATTCTCTGGCAATTGAAGCACTTGACCTTAGATCTGTCCCTCTTCTTCTTCTCTTGGGGCTTGGCGGTAGAAGAGCTGCCCGCCTCAGGTTTCTTGTCCGACCCCTTTTTCTTGTTGTTGGCTTGATTCTTTTCTCGATCTTACTAAGAACCTTTTTGTTCAATCTCCTCATATCTGCAGGCCATCTCGATCACTTTAGAAAATGGACGCTCGATGTGTGTCGTCACCCTATTATGAGACCTCCTTGCAAGACCATTGATAAACCTCTTATTTTTCTGAAGCGGGTCTTGAACTAACTCAGGGGCATACCTGTAAAGCTCATCGAATTTCTTTACATACTCAGCTATAGTCATACTTCCTTGTTGGAGGTGGCAAACTCATCATGAAGGCGTTCAACTTCGTGGGGCAAAATAATATTCTCATTGAATAGCTCTTTAAATTTCTCCCAAGTTACATCAGCTTCATTACCCCCAACCATAGCTGTTTTCTACAAAATCTAGGCCTAGTCCTTCGGGAACCATGTCGCCATAAATCGCTTCCTATGATCTTCGAACTCTAATCCTCCCAAGATTTTCTCAATTGTCTTAAGCCATGCTTGTTCTTCTGTCACCGTCTCTTAGCCTGTGAAAAGCACGCCTCCTAGATTCTTGATTTTCTTTGCCACCTTGTCTAGATCAAAAGCACGTGGGAGTGGTGGTGGTGGTGGTGGTGTCTCTACCTCTGGAGTAGTCTCTCTCTGAGCAACCAGAGTGTAACACCCTGAATTTTCTGTGACTATAAAAAGAATGAATTGAAGAATGTTAAATTGGAAATTAAGGGAAACAGGTTATGCCATTGTGTTCGTCTCAAAATTCTGCTTGGAATAGAGGCCAAGTTTTCGAAAATCGGACTTCGTATGAAGAAGTTATGGCCCTCAGAAGTTTCAGAAATTTATATAAATTAAAGTAGTCCAGAGATTAAAATTCAAAATTCAAACGAGGAAGCGCGCTGGGCGTGAAACACCATGTCTTTATAAAGGTCACTCACAAAGGGAATGCCTTAACTTCAGTGGAGCATTATAGGTAAAAGATGCAGATAAATTACAAGACAGACAAATAAAGTAGCGGAAAAATAAAGACATTTTATAAACAACTTAATTCAGTCAAGCATTTACAACAATTTCCTCAATCATACTTAAATGTAATACATAGAACTTCTATCTCGATTTAAAAACTTCGAAGAATAAAAGAAGCATAAAAACAATGATATTCCCCAATAAAGCATGAACCAACCATAGCAGTGGAAGAGAGAGTCCAAAGCAATACACCAACTAATCTTCAAGCTTGGAAAGAGAAGAGGTCTAAGCTAGGCTGAGCTATTTCCACCCTGACTACCTTGGGGGGGGGGACGGAAGAAAAGAGGCGAAAAGCAAACTAGGTCAGACATAAGTCTGGTTAGTCCAGTGATCATTCAGCATGCAAACAAGATAAAGTATCATGACATGAATAAACTGAAAATAGGAAAATACCATAAAAACAAGATAACTAAAGACAAGGTAAGTGCAAGGTAAACTGAATGCGCTTCCACTCTTTCTCTGCTTCGCTACTACCTTGTTATTCTGATTTTTATATCTATCTCTGCACCGCCTAACTAGTGTCCCAACTAGTAATCTGTTTAAAATGATAATATTACAACGTGATCCCAATCCCCGTAATTGTGGTAGCCTTCAGGTGTACATCTATCGTGAGGATTCCACCTCAACCAGCCTAATTTCCATGAACATGTTAGATGTACCCTTACTACCCTCTCGATCGGCTCCCTACTTGTATTCATGTTCCATGTGTCTGTGTTAATCGACCCTCTCTTGCGTGTAAATATCCTATGCTGGTCCCACCATAAGGTGTATCAATCCTCATGATAGCGACCCGACACGATTCAAGATGCACAATGTATAACTACTAGTAACCAGTGGCTGCTTTTTCCCACTTCGGAGTACGTGCACAACCGTAAACCATCGGAACCTACACTGACGTACCCCTTGCCGCTGCTTTGATCGCTTACAATCAGCCCAGTAATCGTGCCCCACCCTGCCTAGTTTCAGGGTACCATGATACATCTATGTGGGTTACTGCTGAAATGGGTCCCAGTTACTAGGGTTTCTTATTGGTTAAGTTTGTGGGCCTATATATACAAATATTACCCACCTATACGAGATGTACTTAACCCTCCCACCGATTCTAGCATGTTTACTTAACGGTTAAATTTGTGGGCCTATATTTACTAATATTACCCACCAACCCGATATGTACTTAACCCTTCCACCGATTCAAGCATGTTTATTTAATGGTTAAGTTTTGTGGGCCTATATACACTAATATTACCCACCAACCCGATATGTACTTAACCCTTCCACTGATTCAAGCAGGCTTATTTAACGGTTAAGTTTGTGGGCTTATATGCACTAATATTACCCACCAACCTGATATGTACTTAACCCTCCCACACGTTACGTCATATTGGTTAAGTGTTGTCCATTCATGTTAACTTAACCCACTCATTCATCATGTCATGTTGGTTAAGCATTTCTTATTAACTTGACCCTCCTTACTTATCATGTTGGATCGGCTAAGTGTTTCCCATTAACTTAACCCCATTCGTTCATCAAGTTATATTGGTCAAGTGTTAACTTAACCCCACGTATTCATCATGTTGTATTGGTTAAGTGCCATCAATCAATTCAAGTTAAATTAACCCACCTACGTGTCATGTTACTTTGGTTAAGTGTTTCCTTCTTGTGTTAACTTAACCCTACTACAAATCAAGTTATATTGGTTAAGTGTTGCCCTCCTATTTTAAATTAACCTTTCTATAAATCAAGTTATATTGGTTAAGTGTTGCCCTCTTATTTTAACTTAACCTTTCCATAAATCAAGTTATACTGGTTAAGTGTTTCTTATTACTTAACCCTACCCATTCCTCATGCTATACTGGTTAAGTGTTTCCTATTAACTTAACCCTAATCATTCATCTTGTTATATTGGTTAAGTGTTTCTAAATTTACTTGACCTCTCCCACTTGTCTAATTAACATGTTAGAACGGTTAAGTGTTCTAAATTTACTTAACCTCACCCATTTGTCTAATTAACATGTTATAACGGTTAAGTGTTCTAAATTTACTTAACCTCACCCACTTGTCTAATTAACATATTATAATGGTTAAGTGTTCAAAATTTACTTAACCTCACCCATTTATCAAATTAACATGTTATAACGGTTAAGTGTTCTAAATTTACTTAACCTCACCCACTTGTCCAATTAACATGTTATAACGGTTAAGTGTTCTAAATTTACTTAACCTCACCCACTTGTCTAATTAACAGGTTATAACGGTTAAGTGTTCTAAATGTACTTAACCTCACCCACTTGTCTAATTAACATGTTATAATGGTTAAGTGTTCTAAATTTAATTAACCTCACCCACTTGTCTAATTAACATGGTGTATTGGTTAAGTGTTACCTTAATTAACTTAATCCTACCATTCCTGTCTTAGCTTTAATTCATTCATTAAAGCACCAATCACTCACATTAGATAGGTATTGTTGCGGTCACTGGATGTGCCGGTCGGTTCTAGGCAATTTTACACCACAACTCAGTCTTCCCTCAGGTTCTTTTGGGCTCAATGCGCTAACCTCTCACATTAGATCTATATTGTTACGGTTGCTGGATTTGTCGGGCGGTTCTGGGAAGTCTTATACTGTAACTCAATCTAACCTCGGGTTAGGCATATTCGTCTTTTACTAAATTTACATATTTGTCTTTTTATGTAAATTTTCAACAATTTATTGTCATGGCCCACTTTCCCTCTAAATCAAATTCATAATTTTAGGTATATAGATTATACCATTTTCATGCCACTTATCATGCTTATGTGCCAAACATGCCAATTACATGTAATTTCATGTTTTCCCCAATGTCACCCCCATTGTACGTTCGCAAAATTTCATAGAATGTTAGGTTCGATATTTTAGCCTAACTTATAAAACAAAATGGGGAAAAAGAGGAACTTGCAACATTCCAACATCATACAAAAAAATGGATCTAACTATACATGTGTCACATGAATTTGGCATAGAACAATATATTTTTAATTATGAACTTGCAAACTAGATCTACGCAAGATGGATCATAAGCATATGGATTCTACATAAAACTAGACAAATTAAACTTGGCATGTAGTTGTGAACTTGCATAGGGGTTGAATCAAGTTAACATAGATCTAACATAAAGGCATATGGATCTAAACGTATAAGGTTGTAGATCTAAACATATAGGTTTACATAACCATGTTTTAGCCTATAAACTTGCATGTATTCATAACATGATAGCATCGCCAAACTTGCATATAACATGATAGTTTCTCATTCCCAAATTCCTATACAACATCAATAGATTCATTCACCAATTTCTACATAACACGATAGGTTCGATAAACCACAATAGTTCATAGGCATACATGATAGAATAGACACGAATAGACATGAATCAACATCACATACAACTTGGTACAATTCTATTTTATAATTCATTACAAATCATGTCTTTAATTTATTCACATCTGGAAGATAACTACACTTACAACAAAAGGAAAAACTTGATTTCTAGGATTTGTATTCTGAAACTGAATTGCTCTCCTTTGATGTAGACTAATCGTTGTTCTAAACTAGATTGATTTAATTTGATATGAAGCTTCTATCTTTCTTTCAAGTGGAAGGAGGATGATGGCTACTCTAGGTCGGCCATTGACGGCATGACGACTCTTGGTAGGAATATTTGTGATTTAGGGTTAAGAGTTAGGTTGCTTTTATATCGGGTTAATTAAATAAGAGCTGCTAGATCAACCCTATATGCAATCAAGACCGTCCAGATAAGTAGAATTACCACATAAGCCCAATTGACTCAGCAGGGAGTCAGAAATCGTTATCTTTCAGATCTGCTCAGGGGGGGAGGGGGTTAGGTCGACCCCCTAGTCGACTTGTTTGGGGGGAGGTCGACCCGCTGGTCGACCTGGCCTTGGGCGGGAAATTTCCCACCCATCCCGCTTCTGCTTCTGATTTTTGAATTTTGAACCGAGCTGTTTGAATTTTTTAATTTAATTCTGAAACTTCTGAAGGCCATAACTCCTTCATATGGAGTCCGATTTACACAAACTCAGACTCTGTCTCAAGCAGAATTCCGAGACGAACGCAATGGCCTAACCCTTTCCCTTAATTCTTACATTTGAAATTAATTATTCTTTAATTCGTAACCTTAGTGTTTAAAGAAAATACGGGGTGTTACATTCTCCCCTACTTAAAGGATTTCGTCCCTGAAATCTTCAAGTTAGGAAGAACGTATATCCTACCATCCAATCGTCCATCTACTCAACCATTCAATCAAAGGCGTCCATTGTCCTTAAAAAGATTTCTAATGCTTTCATGATCATATGCATAATGTATGTACATGTCCTTATCTAATGCAAAATCAGGCGGTCTACTAATTCAGTTGACCTCCTTAATGCGAATTATGTCAGTGCCATGAGTCCATCATGTATGGAATCATCCCTAGTCGTACTTTATAACTTCTACATGGGTGCACATTCATTCATAAAAATGCAATATCCATATGATAACACATCAATTTTCAATCCGTATATATAAAAGTTCACTCATGCTTATGCAATATGAAAGTGACTGAGCCGATCTAGTGCCTAATATGTGTATATGCATCCCCAAGCAACCACTAGCAAACACTTGCAACCACTTGCATCCACCAAATATAACATGTCTCAAACACATGTTTACATCCATTGGCTTCTAACTAAGGATCGAGAATGGGACCAAGAGGATATACTTAAAAGATAAAAACTAGCATGCAAATAAACTTTGCAGAAAAAGAGGAATCAAGGGTATACCCTTAAAAAGTTTATGATGCACGTATCTAGTCTTCAGTTTTCTAAGTCGCATCTTCTTGAGCTTCACTCCGCTATACCTTATCTATTTTAACTTCAATATTGCGAAGCTTCTTGACCTCCATTTCCAAAACCCCACTAGTAAAGATAGGACCTCGATCACTTACTATGCTAGAGGGTATCCAATGTTGTCGAACTATCTTTCCAAGATAAACAGATGTTAACCATGATACCAAGTGTATATACTAAGATGATTAACTTATCAATCATATCACAAGTCTGAGGGTCTAAAGCTAAAGGTTGCTATGTACTCTTAAGGTCAGTCTTACTTAGGGCGCCTGCCACAACCATTTATTTCTCATGCAAACCATCCTAGTCGAACTCGACATCCCTCAAGTACCAACCCTAAAGGCCTAAACCAATATCAGACAAGCAACCAAGGATTACCGTCTTCGAATTTGGATGATTTATGTGAGATGATACTAGCAAAACAACCAAACAATTGAGCACTTAACCGACTCTGGCTATCCTCGCCAATCTTGTTCCAAAACTATCGTTGATCGCATAACTTGCTTTGCATTGTCAACTAGATATATACGGAAGTTTATTTCGAGTTTTAGGGGGAAAACCCCTAACCAAATCAAAAACATCTGCGTACACATGGACTACTCCAACGGATCGTAAATCGTTGATAAATACATAATCGATTCTAAGTAGCTAAGACAAACTGATCCCTTAGGATCGCACGAAATTTTGAGGGTATTCCCGAGGCAAGTCAAAAGTCTAACTACCCTCGTTTCACAATTACTAGCTAACCAATCTATGCCTAGAATCAACCCATAGCCCCTGAAACCCAGAAACATAAGCATCTCAAATCCTTACAAACCAAAGATAAATGAGCCGAACCACAAATTGGATTTGAGACAATAATGGGATCCTCAATTATACAAGTACTAAGGTGCAGAGAACCTATGGAAGCAGATATATACGAATGTGAAGCGCTAAAATCAGAAGGAGTACTAACAGGATGATCAAAGGAAAAAAAACTCTTTCAACAGAAATCTTATTGCCTCTCTCTTAGGTATGCTAGCGGTGAGAGCATGCACTTGCCTTCGGAAAATCCTGTCCTTTGTTCTTGCCCTTGCCCTTACTTATACGACCCATTATACCAAAATAAAGATACATCCTCTTGTTTTAGGTTTTACTATTCTTTCCTCCCCTCCTTTGTGAACCAAGTCCATATCCATGAGTTCTTCATCCTTATGTTGTGCTCCTTAGCTAAACTTCCTCATTCTCATCTTTGCCATCCTTGTGTAACTTGTTGACAGGTCTCTCGAAAGCTGCCTCTATCGCATGGAGAATCCTACGAAGCACGAAAGAAAATTAGCCGCAGGTGAAACTACTACGACTACAGATGGAAGTTAGGCACTTGTTTTCCCTTTGACAAGTGTTGTAGTCTCGTCGAGCCTACGGAACCATACCGCGATGAGGTTACCTCCCAGAAAGCCAGGAGCCCCAAAGACTCAGGAAAGAAGGAAACAAGGATTCAAACAGAGGATCAAAAGGTAATGCATATGGCTTTGGGGAATATGCCTTTAAAACAAAACTTTTCTTTTGAAAATGCTTCTTTTAAAACTGTTTTGAAAATAATTTTTCAAATCTTTTATCTGATCCGGTAACCTTCAGCTCTGATACCAACTGAAACACCATGCCTCCGTTAAGGCCACTCACAAAGGGAATGCCTTAACTTCAGTGGAGCATTATAGGTAAAAGATGCAGATAAATTACAAGACAGACAAATAAAGCAACGGAAAAATAAAGATATTTTATAAACAACTTAATTCAGTCAAGCTTTTACAACAATTTCCTCAATCATACTTAAATGTAATACATTGAACTTCTGTCTTGATTTAAAAACTTCCAAGAATAAAAGAAGCATTAAAACAATGATATTCCCCAATAAAGCATGAACCAGCCATAGCAGTGGAAGAGAGAGAGAGTCCAAAGCAATACACCAATTAATCTTCAAGCTTGGAAAGAGAAGAGGTCTAAGCTTGGCTGAGCTATTTCCTCCCCGACTACCATAGGGGGGAGGGGGAGGGATGGAAGAAAAGAGGCGAAAAGCAAACTAGGTCAGACATAAGTCTGGTAAGTCCAATGATCTTTAAGCGTGCAAACAAGATAAAGTATCATGACATGAATAAACTGAAAATAGGACAATACCGTAAATACAAGATAACTAAAGACAAGATAAGTGCAAGGTAAACTGAATGCACTCCTACTCTTTCTCTGCTTCGCTACTACCTTGTTATTCTGATTTTTATATCTATCTCTGCACCGCCTAACTAGTGTCCTAACTAGTAATCTGTATAAAATGATAATATTACAACGTGATCCCAATCCCCGTAATTGTGGTAGCCTCTAGGTGTACATCTATCGTGAGGATTCCACCTCAACCACCCTAATTGCCATCAACATGTTAGAAGTACCCTTACTACCCTATCGATCGGCTCCCTACTTGTATTCTTGTTCCATGTGTCTGTGTCAATCGACCCTCTCTTGCGTTTAGATACCCTGTGCTGGCCCCACCATAATGTGTATCAATCCTTATGATAGCGACCCTACACGATTCAAGATGCACAGTGTATAACTACTGGTACCTAGTGCCTGCTTTTTCCCACTCCGGAGTACGTGCACTCCCGTAAACCGTTGGAACCTACATTGACGTACCCCCTGCCGCTGCTTTGACCGCTTACAATCAGCCCAGTAATCGTGCCCCGCCCAACCTACTTTCAGGGTACCATAATACGTCTATGTGGCTTACTACTAAAATGGGCCCCCGTTACTAGGGTTTCTTATTGGTTAAGTTTATGGGCCTATATATACAAATATTACCCACCTAAACGAGATGTACTTAACCCTCCCACCGATTCTAGCATGTTTTCTTAATGGTTAAGTTTGTGGGACTATATTTACTAATATTACCCATGTAACACCCCACGTCCGTTAGTGTCACTCACAAAGGGAATGCACTAAGTTCTGTGGAGCATTTAGGGTAAAAGATGCAGATAAATTACAAGACAGACAGAAATTAAACAGCGGAAAATAAAACTTTGCTTTATTGATTAAATAGTTTGTACAATGATTTCTTTACAATATCAGAGTATCATCTGTCTTACAAAATAAAGAAGCATGAAAATACATTTATATTCCCCAAGTTTAGCAAGAGCCAGCCATAGCATCTGAAAAGAGAATCCAAGCAAACTTCGACGAATCTTCAAGCTGGGAAAGAGTGACATTCCGACTTAACCTGAGCTATACTATTCTCTCCTCTACTACCTGGGGGGGGGGGGAACGGAAGAAAAGAAGACGAAAGAAAAACAGAGTCAGACATAAAGCCTGAGTAAGTTCAGTAACTTCTAGCATGTGAACATGGAGAAACAAAACGACATGAATTAACTGAATACAAGATTACACCATGACGATGGGGTCAACAAGATTAGACAAGGTAGTCACAAGATATGCTAAGATAAACTGGATACGCTCCAATACTTTCGCCGCTTCTCTATTTCCTTGTTATACTGGTTTCTATATCTCTGCACCACCTAACTAGTGTTCCAACTAGTAACGATAACGTGATCCCAACCCCTGTAGTTTCCATTGCCTTCAGGCATACATTTATTATTTATTACCTAGATCTAATCTAGGGTTTTCTATCAAGTGCTTTCTAGATTTAACTAGAGTTTTACGCTATCTGCTGAACGCTTTTCGAGTTTAGGGTTTATGCCACCTAGTCCAACTAGGGATTACGCTACCTGTCGAACGATGCCCCCAAGTCTAGGACACACTACCTAGAGTGGTATATGTTCCTATACTTCCCCCACGCATGTATCGCGAATCGTTATCGCTTGTCTAGATGCACATGTCCTGTAATGTGCGGTCCGAGTCCTGTGACAGGGCAAATCAAGGAATACAGAACTTGGTCGGGAGCTTTCAGATATCTGCCGATGCAGATGCTAAGGTCTGTTTTTATTCCAGTGGCTATGGTCCCACTTGACCCCTCCCTCAACTAATGAAAGGCACACCTTGTAAAATGAGAACTATAAGCCGACCCCCGGTGCCCCACTATCGTATGGCCATCCGCAACCATAACTAGATAGCAAGTATATGGTCTTTTGGAGTTCTCCACCTTTCCGCTTCACGTATCACGATTGACTCAAGATGGATGGTAGACGACGAGTTGCTATCACAGGGCTACCGTTTGCTCGCCGAATCACGCCGGTCCATCCTAGTCTTTAGGTTGCCATGTATTGCAACCAAGGCATACCCCTGGTTCTTCAACGCAGACCTTAACCTCTGTGGGCCCAGGCGGATCATCTGCAGCCTCACAGAGGGATACCAAGAGTACCCTCACGTCCCCTCGAAGCCTCGGGCTTCGTAATCCAATTCGTTGGAGCCTTCTCTCTATTCAGACGGACATTCACTCCTTCCCGTGTTATACTAAGAATTACTACTTAGTTTTACTAACTAAGATTTACCACTTAGTTTCCAGAATCGTTGTTTTCTTAACTAAGGTATACTACTTAGTTCCCTTTCCCGTCAGTTTGGATTGGTTAAGTGTCATTAGTCAATTAAATCCGACTTAACCCTCTTCATTTATCCTGTCAAACTGGTTAAGTGTTATCAGTAATTCATGTTGACTTAACCTCACCACAAACCAAGTTATATTGGTTAAGTATCTCTTACTACTTAACCTTGCCCATTCACCCTGTATTGGTTCAGTGTTCCTTTTTAACTTAACCTTGCCCATCTGTTTTAACTAACCTGTTATTAACAGTTAAGTATTATCCCTTCATGTTTTAGACTTAACCCTATTCCTTTATCAAAATCTGATGGTTAAGTGTTCAAGTTTACTTAACCCTACGGTCTAGCCCAGCTAACATATCAAATTGGCTAAGTGTATTAAATCTTACTTAACCCCAACCTCTAGTCTAGTTAACATGCTAATTTGGCCAAGTGTATTAACTTTACTTAACCCCAACCTCTGGTCTAGTTAACATGTTAATTTGGCTAAGTGTATTAACCTTACTTAACCCCAACCTCTGGTCTAGTTAACATGTTAATTTGGCTAAGTGTATTAACCTTACTTAACCCCAACCTCCAGTCTAATCAACATGTTAATTTGGCTAAGTGTTTTCTTAGTTACTTAACCTCTACAAATCTTGTCTTATTACCATGAGTTTGGTTAAGTGTCCCTGTGGACTTATCCCTCCGTTCTAGCTTAACTGTGCTTAAGTTGGTTAAGTGTTCCTATGGACTTAACCCTTCCATTCTAACTTAACTGTATGAACCTAACCCCACCTACCAGTCTTGTTATCATGTTGAGTTGGTTAAGTGTCTTAATTAACTTAACCCTAGCATTCTTGTTCTAGCTTTAACTAAATAAATTAAAGCCACGACCACTCACATTAGACAGATATTGTTGCGATTACTGGATGTGCCGGTTGGTTCCTTGCAGGTTTACATCGCAACTCAATCTAACCTCGGGTTAGGCCTATTCGTGTTTTCTAGTTCAAAGGGTTTTGATTAATTTTCAAATCAGGTTTTGAAAGTAACCATCCCATCCGTCGGATCAGTTAGGGATAGCCAGGGAGAGCAGGAAACTTGTATTTTTCCAAACCCAAGCCTAGACACTATCCTCTCTGTCACCCTAGAACTTTCAGGTGTATGTGTTATTCAAAGAGAAAACCTTTCTTTTGTCCATATATAAATTGTCAACAATTTATCTTCAAAGTTCATTTTCCCTTTTTAAATAAACTTGGCCTATACCATTTTCATTTTGTCCTGCCCACTAGTATACTTATATTCTAGGCCCAAGTCCTAACCCAACTTGCAGTTCATGCCATTTCCTATTTCATTGCCAAAACTAGATTAAATATCCTAGTTTATAATTTATGACCAAAACTTTACCTACATGCAAGTTACATATTTTGTGGTAAATGAACAATTTATCATTTATGACAAATTCTATAAGTAAATTTACTCCTGATTTACTTATTTCATTATTACACTTTTAATGTACATTGTCACATTTATTATTATGGCATGTTCCCTCTTATTTATCATATTTATACTTTTTGGTATGTAAATTATACATATTCCCAATTTATGCCAATTTCCAAGCTTATAACTACATTTATGTTCATTTTCATATTTTCCCCAAATTGCATTCCCACCGTTCGTATAATCGTGATTTAACCTAGATTGTAAATAAATCTAGATTCGTAGAAAATAGGGAATGAACCAAAGATGCTATGAAAAGAGATAATAACTGGCATAAAAAGTTTGGATAACGACGTAGGTTCAAGAATATGGGTAGACCTAACTTAATAGGTAAATTCCCACGGTCTAAAACCAATAGATAGAATAGGTTCAAGAACATGGGTAGACCTAACTGAATAGGTAAATTCCCACAGTCTAATACCAAAGAAAAACAAGGAACAGATAAAATAGATAATCGGGTTTAGACCCAATTTCATAGCCACAAAACTTAAGCAACAATTTTCCTAATTATGAATCATAGGCAAAGTTCATAGTTATAGGCAATGTTCATAGTCCAAAAGGGAAAATAATTCCCATAGTCATAAGTCATTGTCATAGGCAATGTCATAGTCATATGTTGTATGTCCCAAATCAAGGTTCATGTTCGTAATTCAAAGGCAATAGGTTCATGGTCATAGTTCTCATAATCATGATCATATGCATATGCATATCCTCTTTGTTCAATAGTCATAGGCCGTCAATCAAAGTCATAGTATGTTCTGGGCCATAGTCAAGAATTAGATCCAAAAACTTAAATAAACACTGATCCAAGTGAAGAGATTAGGCATTTTTCTTATATCCTTTTAATTTCATGTCACAAATAAAAATAAAACGTTCAAGTCTAGAAATAACCAACTTACAGAAATTAGATCTAGAATAGAAGAACGGCGATGCTAAGATTCGTATGTCGTTGCTTGAGGTTTGTTGATTTAGCCTTTGAATTCTTCACTTTGATTTGAATCTTCTCTTGAACAGATTTGAGCAGCATCTCCATGTCTTGAATTTATATTTTATTTTAATTATTTAAAAAAATTTATAGGAGGGGAAGAAGCCTTGAATCTTAGCAGCATAAGGATAGAAGAGAATTGGTGCAAAGAGAATGAAGACTAGGGCTGTTTATATAGCTGCTCAAGACCTTATCGTACACGCAGCGCTGAGTCAGCATTGAACCCAGTTAAGAAAATAGTTCAGGTACGTAGATGAATCTAGCCAAACCTTATCATACACGCAGTGCTGAGTCAGCATTGGGTCCCACAAGCTATTTTGGCGTAGAAATTTGAATTTCGAACGAATTGTTTTGGCGTAGAAGTTTGATTTTCGAACTTTTGAATTTCTGGAATTTATTTAGATGTTTTATTCACATGAAATATTCTTATATGTATACGATTCCTCTAACGACCATTTTACGCGTATATATATACGCACAACTTTCATTTTATTTTCAAAATTCAAACAATGTTGCACCGTTATTTAATTCTTGCCATATTTCATTTACTATAGCCTTATCTTAAATTTTATCTTTCGTATGCATATATTTCTGCATATATATATATATTCTCATGTATATACATATATTTTCTTTATTTCCTTATAAGTACGTTCTTATCCATTCAAATTTTGAATTTCTATATGTACATATATTTGCATGTTCAGTTGGCCCTCTTTAAAACAAAGATAAAAAATTATGCCGCCGCCGGGCTTCGAACCCCCGACCTCCATGCTACAATCCAATGCCTTAACCAACTGAGCTACAGAGGCTTTTGTTAATAAGTCTTAGAACAATAATAATTATTGTTCTCTCCTTACTTCTCTTTTTCATGTTAGTTACAATACTTAAATTAAACAACTGCATGGATCTTTTTCTTTTAATCTTTCTTTTAAAAATTAATTATACTTTAATTTGAGAATCTTAATGTCACAGAATTACGGGGTGTTACATTCTCCCCCACTTAAAAGGATTTCGTCCCCGAAATCTTCAAGTTAGGAAGAATGTGTCCTACCATCCAATCACCCATCTACTCAACCATTCAATCACAGGCATTCATTGTCCTTAAAAGATTTCTAATGCTTTCATGTTCATATGCATAGTGTGTGTATATGTCTCTATCTACTGTAAAATCAGGCGGTCTACTGATTCAGTCGACCTCCTTAATGCGAATCATGTCGGTGCCATGCGTCCAATCATGTATGCAAGCATCCCTAGTTACATAAATACTACATGCGTGCACGACCATTCATCCATATGCAACATCCATATGATAACATATCAGGCTCAACTTAAATACATATTTGTAAATGCAATATGAAAACGTCCGAACTGATCTAGTGTCTAATATGTATGCATATGCATTCACAAGCAACCATTAGCAACCACTTGCAACCATCAACCATAACATGTTTCAAATACATGTTTACGTCCATTGGCTTCTACCTAAGGATCGAAGATACGACCTAGGTGATATACTTTGGAAAGAGATAAACAATTATGCGCAAAGCTCCTAAACAAAGAAATCAAGGATACACCATTAAGAAAAAGGGTATGACGCTAGTATCTTGCCTTCTTGAGCTTTACTCCACTGTATCTTAACTAATTTAACTTCACGATTGTGAAGTTTTCCGACCTCCAATTCCAAAATAAACAGATGTCAATCAAGGTACCAAGTATACGTACTAAGATGATTAGAGGTTTCCCTCTTATCCGTCATGTCATAACTATAAGAGTCGAAAGGTCACTACGTGCCCTTTGGAGTGCCTACCATAACTATTCATCTCTCCCGCAAACCATCCAAACCGAACTCGACATTCCTCAAGTACAAGCCCCAAAGGCCTAAACCAATATCAGACAAGCTCCCAAGGAATATCTCCCCTGAATTTAGATGATCTACGTGAGATGATATAAGCAAACTCGATAGCTATTCTCAAATCCCTACTAACAAAAAAAAATAAACTGGTCGGACCACCAATTGGATTTGAGACTCTAGTGGGATCTTTCTACTATACAAGTACTATGGTGCAGAGACCCAACTATGGAAGTGGATATGAACAAATGAGAAGCGCTAGAACCTAAGGAAATAGCACGAACAGAAAACTAGACTCTTCCAACCGGACAACCTTTCTCCTAGGTATGCTTGGTGGCGAAAGCATGTACTTGTCCTTCTGAAAATCTCGTCCTCGTTCTTGCCCTTGTCCTTAAGTATATGCCCTATCATACCCTAGTAAAGATACTTTCTCTTGTCTTAGGTTTTATAATTTCTTCCTCCTTCATGTGCTAAGTCTACATCCATGAATTCCTCATCCTAGGGTTATGCTCCTTAGCCAAACTCCTCATCCCCTTCCGTGTGTAGTCATGTTGACAAATCTCTCGAAAACTGCCTCCATCGTCCGGAAAACCTTATAAGCTTTGAAAGAAAACTGCCCGTAGATGAAACAACTACGGCTATGGATGGAAGCCGGGCACTACTTTGCCCTTCGATGAGGTTACCTCCCAGAAAGCCAGGAGCCCCAGAGACTCAACAAAAAAGGAGACAAGAATTCAAACAGAGGAAGAGGATACAATGCGTATGGCTTTGGGGAATATGCCTTTAAAACAAATCCTTTCTTTTAAAAATGCTTCTTTAAAAACCTTTTGAAAATAATTTTTCAAATCTTTTATCTGATCCGGTAACCTTCAGCTCTGATACCACGTGTAACACCCCACGTTCGTTAGTGTCACTCACAAAGGGAATGCACTAAGTTCTGTGGAGCATTTAGGGTAAAAGATGCAGATAAATTACAAGACAGACAGAAATTAAACAGCGGAAAATAAAACTTTGCTTTATTGATAAAATAGTTTGTACAATGATTTCTTTACAATATCAGAGTATCATCTGTCTTACAAAATAAAGAAGCATGAAAATACATTTATATTCCCCAAGTTTAGCAAGAGCCAGCCATAGCATCTGAAAAGAGAATCCAAGCAAACTTCGATGAATCTTCAAGCTGGGAAAGAGTGACATTCCGACTTACCCTGAGCTATACTATTCTCTCCTCTACTACCTGGGGGGGGGGGAGGGAACGGAAGAAAAGAAGACGAAAGAAAAACAGAGTCAGACATAAAGCCTGAGTAAGTTCAGTATCTTCTAGCATGTGAACATGGAGAAACAAAACGACATGAATTAACTGAATACAAGATTACACCATGACGATGGGGTCAACAATATTAGACAAGGTAGTCACAAGATATGCTAAGATAAACTGGATACGCTTCAATACTTTCGCCGCTTCGCTATTTCCTTGTTATACTGGTTTATATATCTCTACACCACCTAACTAGTGTTCCAACTAGTAACGATAATGTGATCCCAACCCCTGTAGTTTCCATTACCTTCAGGCATACATTTATTATTTATTACCTAGATCTAATCTAGGGTTTTCTATCAAGTGCTTTCTAGATTTAACTAGAGTTTTACGCTATCTGCTGAATGCTTTTCGAGTTTAGGGTTTATGCCACCTAGTCCAACTAGGGATTACGCTACCTGTCGAACGATGCCCCCAAGTCTAGGACACACTACCTAGAGTGGTATATGTTCCTATACTTCCCCCACGCATGTATCGCGAATCGTTATCGCTTGTCTAGATGCACATGTCCTGTAATGTGCGGTCCGAGTCCTGTGACAGGGCAAATCAAGGAATACAGAACTCGGTCGGGAGCTTTCAGATATCTGCCGATGCAGATGCTAAGGTCTGTTTTTATTCCAGTGGCTATGGTCCCACTTGACCCCTCCCTCAACTAATGATAGGCACACCTTGTAAAATGAGAACTATACGCCGGCCCCCGGTGCCCCACTATCCTATGGCCATCCGCAACCATAACTAGATAGCAAGTATATGGTCTTTTGGAGTTCTCCGCCTTTCCGCTTCACGTATCACGATTGACTCAAGATGGATGGTAGACGACGAGTTGCTATCACAGGGCTACCGTTTGCTCGCCGAATCATGCCGGTCCATCCTAGTCTTTAGGTTGCCATGTATTGCAACCAAGGCATACCCCCGGTTCTTCTACGCAGACCTTAACCTCTGTGGGCCCAGGCGGATCATCTGCAGCCTCACAGGGGGATACCAAGAGTACCCTCACGTCCCCTCGAAGCCTCGGGCTTCGTAATCCAATTCGTTGGAGCCTTCTCTCTATTCAGACGGACATTCGCTCCTTCCCGTGTTATACTAAGAATTACTACTTAGTTTTACTAACTAAGATTTACCACTTAGTTTCCAGAATCGTTGTTTTCTTAACTAAGGTATACTACTTAGTTCCCTTTCCCGTCAATTTGGATTGGTTAAGTGTCATTAGTCAATTAAATCCGACTTAACCCTCGTCATTTATCCTGTCAAACTGGTTAAGTGTTATCAGTAATTCATGTTGACTTAACCTCACCACAAACCAAGTTATATTGGTTAAGTATTTCTTACTACTTAACCTTGCCCATTCACCCTGTATTGGTTCAGTGTTCATTTTAACTTAACTTTGCCCGTCTGTTTTAACTAACCTGTTATTAACGGTTAAGTATTATCCCTTCATGTTTTAGACTTAACCCTATTCCTTTATCAAAATCTGATGGTTAAGTGTTCAAGTTTATTTAACCCTACGGTCTAGCCCAGCTAACATATCAAATTGGCTAAGTGTATTAACTTTACTTAACCCCAACCTCTGGTCTAGTTAACATGTTAATTTTGCTAAGTGTATTAACCTTACTTAACCCCAACCTCTGGTCTAGTTAACATGTTAATTTGGCTAAGTTTATTAACCTTACTTAAAACCTCCAGTCTAACCAACATGTTAATTTGGCTAAGTGTTTTCTTAGTTACTTAACCTCTACAAATCTTGTCTTATTACCATGAGTTTGGTTAAGTGTCCCTGTGGACTTATCCCTCCGTTCTAGCTTAACTGTGCTTAAGTTGGTTAAGTGTTCCTATGGACTTAACCCTTCCATTCTAACTTAACTGTATGAACCTAACCCCACCTACCAGTCTTGTTATCATTTTGAGTTGGTTAAGTGTCTTAATTAACTTAACCCTAGCATTCTTGTTCTAGCTTTAACTAAATAAATTAAAGCCACGACCACTCACATTAGACAGATATTGTTGCGATTACTGGATGTGCCGGTTGGTTCCGGGCAGGTTTACATCGCAACTCAGTCTAACCTCGGGTTAGGCCTATTCGTGTTTTCTAGTTAAAAGGGTTTTGATTAATTTTCAAATCAGGTTTTGAAAGTAACCATCGCATCCGTCGGATCAGTTAGGGATAGCCAGGGAGAGCAGGAAACTTGTATTTTTCCAAACCCAAGCCTAGACACTATCCTCTCTGTCACCATAGAACTTTCAGGTGTATGTGTTATTCAAAGAGAAAACCTTTCTTTTGTCCATATATAAATTGTTAACAATTTATCTTCAAAGTCCATTTTCCCTTTTTAAATAAACTTGGCCTATACCATTTTCATTTTGTCCTGCCCACTAGTATACTTATATTCTAGGCCCAAGTCCTAACCCAACTTGCAGTTCAGGCCATTTCCTATTTCATTGCCAAAACTAGATTAAATATCCTAGTTTATAATTTATGGCCAAAACTTTACCTACATGCAAGTTACATATTTTGTGGTAAATGAACAATTTATCATTTATGACAAATTCTATAAGTAAATTTACTCCTAATTTACTTATTTCATTGTTACACTTTTAATGTACATTGTTACATTTATTATTATGGCCCGTTCCCTCTTATTTATCATATTTATACTTTTTGGTATGTAAATTATACATATTCCCAATTTATGCCAATTTCCAAGCTTATAACTACATTTATGTTCATTTTCATATTTTCCCCAAATTGCATTCCCACCGTTCGTACAATCGTGATTTAACCTAGATTGTAAATAAATCTAGATTCGTAGAAAATAGGGAATGAACCAAAGATGCTATGAAAAGAGATAATAACTGGCATAAAAGGTTTGGATAACGACGTAGGTTCAAGAATATGGGTAGACCTAACTTAATAGGTAAATTCCCACGGTCTAAAACCAATAGATAGAATAGGTTCAAGAACATGGGTAGACCTAACTGAATAGGTAAATTCCCACAGTCTAATACCAAAGAAAAACAAGGAACAGATAAAATAGATAATCGGGTTTAGACCCAATTTCATAGCCACAAAACTTAAGCAACAATTTTCCTATTTATGAATCATAGGCAAAGTTCATAGTTATAGGCAATGTTCATAGTCCAAAAGGGAAAATAATTCCCATAGTCATAAGTCATTGTCATAGGCAATGTCATAGTCATATGTTGTATGTTCCAAATCAAGGTTCATGTTTGTAATTCAAAGGCAATAGGTTCATGGTCATAGTTCTCGTAATCATGGTCATAGGCATAGGCATATCCTCTTTGTTCAATAGTCATAGGCCGTCAATCAAAGTCATAGTATGTTCTGGGCCATGGTCAAGAATTAGATCCAAAAACTTAAATAAACACAGATCCAAGTGAAGAGATTAGGCATTTTTCTTATATCCTTTTAATTTCATGTCACAAATAAAAATAAAACGTTCAAGTCTAGAAATAACCAACTTACAGAAATTAGATCTAGAATAGAAGAACGGCGATGCTAAGATTCGTATGTCGTTGCTAGAGGTTTGTTGATTTAGCCTTTGAATTCTTCACTTTGATTTGAATCTTCTCTTGAACAGATTTGAGCAGCATCTCCATGTCTTGAATTTATATTTTATTTTAATTATTTAAGAAAATTTAGAGGAGGGGAAGAAGCCATGAATCTTAGCAGCATAAGGATAGAAGAGAATTGGTGCAAAGAGAATGAAGACTAGGGCTGTTTATATAGCTGCTCAAGACCTTATCGTACACGCAGCGCTGAGTCAGCATTGAACCCAGTTAAGAAAATAGTCCAGGTACGTAGATGAATCTAGCCAAACCTTATCATACACGCAGTGCTGAGTCAGCATTGGGTCCCACAAGCTATTTTGGCGTAGAAATTTGAATTTCAATGAATTGTTTTGGCGTAGAAGTTTGATTTTCGAACTTTTGAATTTCTGGAATTTATTTAACTGTTTTATTCACATGAAATATTATTATATGTATACAATTCCTCTAACGACCATTTTACGCGTATATATATACGCACAACTTTCATTTTATTTTCAAAATTCAAACGATGTTGCACCGTTATTTAATTCTTGCCATATTTCATTTACTATAGCCTTATCTTAAATTTTATCTTTCGTATGCATATATTTCTGCATATATATATATTCTCATGTATATACATATATTTTCTTTATTTCCTTATAAGTACGTTCTTATCCTTTCAAAGTTTGAATTTCTATATGTACATATATTTGCATGTTCAGTTGGCCCTCTTTAAAACAAAGATAAAAAATTATGCCGTCGCCGGGCTTCGAACCCCCGACCTCCATGCTACAAATCCAATGCCTTAACCGACTGAGCTAAAGAGGCTTTTGTTAATAAGTCTTAGAACAATAATAATTATTGTTCTCTCCTTACTTCTCTTTTTCATGTTAGTTACAATACTTAAATTAAACAACTGCATGGATCTTTTTCTTTTAATTTTTCTTTTAAAAATTAATTATACTTTAATTTGAGAATCTTAATGTCACAAAATTACGGGGTGTTACAACCCACAAACCCGATATGTATTTAACCCTTCCACCGATTCAAGCATGCTTATTTAATGGTTAAGTTTTGTGGGCCTATATCTACTAATATTACCCAGCAACCCGATATGTACTTGACCCTTCCACTGATTCAAGCAGATTTATTTAATGGTTAAGTTTGTGGGCCTATATGTACTAATATTACCCACCAACCTGATATGTACTTAACCCTCCCACACATTACATCATATTGGTCAAGTGTTGTACATTCATGTTAACTTAACGCACTCATTCATCATGTCATGTTGGTTAAGCGTTTCTTAATAACTTGACCCTCTTACTTATCTTGTGGGATCGGTTAAGTGTTTCCCATTAACTTAACCCCATTCGTTCATCAAGTTATATTGGTCAAGTGTTAACTTAACCCCACGTATTCATCCTGTTGTATTGGTTAAGTGTCCAATCAATTCAAGTTAACTTAACCTACCTACGTGTCATGTTACTTTGGTTAAGTGTTGCCTTCTTGTGTTAACTTAACCCTACTACAAATCAAGTTATAATTGTTAGGTGTTGCCTTCCTATTTTAAATTAACTTTTCTATAAATCAAGTTATATTGGTTAAGTGTTGCCCTCTTATTTTAACTTAACCTTTCCATAAATCAAGTTATATTGGTTAAGTATTTCTTAATACCTAACCCTACCCATTCATCTTGCTATAATGGTTAAGTGTTTCCTATTGACTTAACCCTAATCATTCATCTTGTTATACTGGTTAAGTGTTTCTAAATTTACTTAACCTCTCCCACTTGTCTAATTAACATGTTATAATGGTTAAGTATTCTAAATTTACTTAGCCTCACCCATTTGTCTAATTAACATGTTATAACGGTTAAGTGTTCTAAATTTACTTAACCTCACCCACTTGTCTAATTAACATGTTATAATGGTTATGTGTTCTAAATTTACTTAACCTCACCCACTTGTCTAGTTAACATGTTATAACGTTAAGTGTTCTAAATTTACTTAACCTCACCCACTTGTCTAATTAACATGTTATAACTGTTAAGTGTTCTAAATTTACTTAACCTCACCCACTTGTCTAATTAACATGGTTTATTGGTTAAATGTTAACCTTGTTAACGTAACCCTACCATTCCTGTCTTAGCTTTAATTCATTCATTAAAGCACCAAACATTCACATTAGATAGGTATTGTTGTATTCACTGGATGTGCCGGTCGGTTCCGGGCAGTTTTACACCGCAATTCAGTCTAACCTCGGGTTCTTTTGGGCTCAATGCGCTAACCTCTCACATTAGATCTATATTGTTACGGTTGCTAGATTTGTCGGGCGGTTCCGGGCAGTCTTATACCGTAACTCATTCTAACCTCGGGTTAGGTATATTCATCTTTTACTAAATTTACATATTTATCCTTTTATGTAAATTTTCAACAATTTATTGTCATGGCCCACTTTCCCTCTAAATCAAATTCATAATTTAGGGTATATAGATTATACCATTTTCATGCCACTTATCATGCTTATGTGCCAAACATGCCAATTACATGTAATTTCATGTTTTCCCCAACGTCACCCCCGTTGTACATTCGCAAAATTTCATAAAATGTTAGGTTCGATATTTTAGCTTACTTATAAAACAAAAAGGGGAGAAAGAGGAACAAGCAACATTCCAACATCATACAAACATATGGATCTGACTATACATGTGTCACATGAATTTGGCATAGAACAATATATTTTTAATTATGAACTTGCAAACTAGATCTACGCAAGATGGATCATAAACATATGGATTCTACATAAAACTAGACAAATTAAACTTGGCACGTAGTTGTGAACTTGCATAGGGGTTGAATCAAGTTAACATAGATCTAACATAAAGGCATATGGATCTAAACGTATAAGGATGTTGATCTAAACATATAGGTTTACATAATCATGTTTTAGCCTATAAACTTGCATGTATTCATAACATGATAACATCGCCAAACTTGCATATAACATGATAGTTTCTCATTCCCAAATTCCTATACAACATCAACAGATTCATTCACCAATTCCTATATAACATGATAGGTTTGATAAACCACAATAGTTTGTAGGCATACATGATAGAATAGACATGAATCAGCATCACATAGAACTTTATACAATTCTATTTTATAATTCATTACAAACCATGTCTTTAATTTATTCACATCTAAATGATAACTGCACTTACAACAAAAGGAAAAACTTGATTTTTGGGATCTGTATTCTGAAACTGAATTTCTCACCATTGATGTAGACTAATCGTTGTTCTAAACTAGATTTGATTTAATTTGATATGAAGCTACTATCTAGCTTTCAAGCGGAAGGAGGATGACGACTACTCTAGGTCAGCCAGTGATGACATGAAGACTCTTGATATGAATATTTGTGATTTAGGGTTGAGAGTAGGTTGCTTTTATAGAGGTTTAATTAAATAAGAGCCGTTAGATCAACCCTAGATGCAATCAAGACCGTCCAGACAAGATAGAATAGCCACATAAGCCCTAATGACTCAGCAGGGAGTTAGAATTCGTCATCTTTCAGATCGCCCTGGAAGGTGGGGGGAGGGGGTAGGTCGACCCCTTGGTCCACCTGTTTGGGGGGAGGTCGACCCCCTAGTTGACCTCCTAGTCGACCTGGCCTTGGGCAGGAAATTTCCCGCCCAACCCGCATCTGCTTCTGATTTTTGAATTTTGAATTCTGAACTGGGCTGTTTGAATTTTTAATTTAATTCTTAAACTTCTGAAGGCCATAACTCCTTCATATAAAGTCCAATTTACGCAAACTCAGACTCTATCTCAAGAAGAATTCCGAGACAAACGCAATGGCGTAACCCATTTCCCTTAATTCTTAGACTTGAAATTAATTATTCTTTAATTCATAACCTTAGTGTTTACAGAAAATACGGGTTGTTACAGGGCAGAATTATTCCCGCCCCAGGCCAGGTCGACCAGGGGGTCGACCAGCGGGTCGACCTCCCCTATACAAGTCGACCTGGGGGTCGACCTACCCCCCGGGGTAGATCTGGACCGCGACAATTCTGACTTGTTGCTGAGTCTTTTCTGACCTATTGCTGAGTCACTAGGGCATATGTGGCAATTATGGATAATTTTATCTAGTCTGGATGGTTATGATTTCTTCTATGATAATCTAACGGCTTATATTAATTTAAACATCTATATAAGCATGCATAGACTCAAGCTCTAAACCTAAAAAAATTAATCTCTAAGCCTCCGTGCTGCTGCTAAAATAGTACTTCTTAAAGCTTAGGAATTGCAAGTCAAAATTCTAATACAAATGACCAACGAATTATTCTCTTCTCTAATCCGTCTTTGTGAGTACAATTTCTTTCGCAAAATAATTAACAAATTAGTTATGATGAGTTATAATTTGGATTATGAGAACATGTTTGTTGAATCATGTGATGTTATTTTACTTTGTTATCATCGGTGAACGTATAACAGTTTTGTTAACTTATGTTAGTAGATCTATTTCATATGTCCAACCATATATGTTTAACTTGATTCATTTTATGACATCAGTTTATATGCAAGTTTGGGATGTAAATCAAATGTTAGTTTGTATGTGAATCTTACACAAGTCTGTTTTTACATATGTTAGTTTGTATGTGAATCTTATGCAAGTCTGTATGCGAATTATACACAAGTTTATATGTGAATCAGGTATATACATATGCTAGTCTGTATGTAAAACATGTGATATTAGTTTACATGTTTGAATTCATATGCAAGTTTAGGCGAAAACTATATTCACATATGCAAGTTTAGGTGAAAACTATATTCACATATGCAAGTTTAGGTGAAAACCATATTCATATATGCAAGTTCACAATTTCATGTTTAGATCTATATTTAGATCCATGGAAGTACATAGTTTATGCAAACTTATGTTCTATATGTTAATTGCCCATGCAAGTTATTGGCTATGCAAATTTATGTCATAATTCTTATTTGCAAGTTAGATCTATTTTATGTGTTATGCAAGTTGTGATGTTTCTTTTCTTATAAGTTAGACTATTTGCGATTCTAACATATTTCATATTAAAACGAACGAATAGCATGGGGACAATGGGAAAATATTAATTATGCAAATTGTGAATTAGCATAAAATGGCTTCAAAGGCATATAATTAATTTGAGACACTAATTGGTATAATTTATATACCTGAAAAGTATGGACATAATTTAGGTGATAATTATGTACATAGATTAATTTGGAAATTATTGACAATTTGAATAGGGATAATTAATTCATATTGGGGTGAAATAATTATGTGTAATAATAAACGCCTATGACACGAGGTTAGACTACTTTGTGGTATAAGACTGCCCGGACCCGCCCGGCAAATCCAGCAACCACAAACGGTAGTCTAATGTGAGAGGTCGAAGTCATAAATTAAGTGCGTAACAATTGTAAAGACACGAAGTTAGGCTCATTTACTGTATAAGACTATTCAGACCCGCCCAGCAAATCCAGCAACCGCAAACGGTAGTCTAATGTGAGAGGTCTTACAAGGTTGCGGTTATAACGAATTAAGTAACACTTAACAAAGATAAACATGTGGTGGGACATGGGGGTTAAGTGGGTGACATGGGTGACATGTGAAATATGATTAGAAACACTTAAACAAATTGAAACATGTAAGAAGACATGAATAAGAAGGGGTTAAGTGGGAAATCTTAGTGGAGACCAAGCATAGGTGGAAAGCTTATGTCAAGTATGGGGGCCCTTTTCAAACCAGTAACCCATTAATTATCTTTGTGAGATCGAGTTAGATCAAGGACGGGACACACTTGCTGGTTTTGATTGTAAGAGGTCAAAACGGGTTAACAGTGGCAACGCAAGTCCAACGGGTTCATGTGCGTGCATGGGTCCGGGCTGGTAGGTAAGACGTTGTTGCATCGTGTAGATATAAGCCGCGCATCTTTAGTGGTATCTGATTTCCATTTTGGGGAGTGATACACCCCACTGTGGGACTGGCACACGTATCTACGAGTTAGGGAGCCGATTGCATGGGGGTAGTGGGTATAACTAGTGGAAATAGGTGCAGACGACACCTATGAAGACAGCTAGGGGTACATGAAACTACCATTATGATTATTATGTTCAGTAGGCGGGATCAACTTTTAGGGTGACTAGTAATGGTGTAGTATAGTAATTATACTATAGGGTTGGAGGCGCAAATTAACAATATCTTATTCCTCTTGTTTGCTTTGTCATGCCCATTTGTTTCACAGTCATTCCTTGTTTTACCAGTTTATGCCTTATCCTAACTACTTTAATAATTATATTGTTAAAGTTATTGGACTCACCAGACTTTATGTCTGACCCCCTTTGTTTTCGCCTCTTTTCTTCCTTACCCCCCCAGGTTCTCAGGGTGGGACTAGTGCTAGTGGAGCTTGATTTGGATCTTTCTCTCTCTCTTTTGGAAGCGCTTGTATTGCAGGAAGTAATGTTCAGCTCATCTCTTTTATGGCTACTTATGTTGGGGTTATGATTTTTTACTTTGTGTACTCAGAAAACAATTTGTCAAGATGGATATTAAGTGTACTTGGTTTTATTGTCGGTTTTTGATGTTGTTATAACCAAACTATTTCTCCATTGCAATAAAATTTGTTTTAAAATTTTCAAGTACCAATATATGTATCTGTCTTGTTATATTCTGTTTTATACATCAATAATACTCCATGAAAGTTAATGCATTCCCCTTGAGAGTGACATTAATGGGCAATGGGTGTTACATATGGCATCAGAGCTGAAGGTTAACTGAACAGATAAGTGATTTCAAAAAAATGTTTTTTTTATCACAAGCATTTTATAAAGAAATGCTTTCAAAAATATGTTTTAAGGAGAGTATTTTCAAGAGAAAAATTTGTTTTAAAAACATAACCCCCAAGAGTCATATATCTTTCCTTCGATTCTTCGTTTTGAATCTCTTCCTTTTTATTTTCAGCATGTCTGGGTTACCCGAGATACCCAAGGGCATATCGATACCAACTTGGCTCAGAAGATATCTAGAGGCTTGGGCCGCCACCGTAGGCTCAGCAGACATTCCTCCTCCCCCAGCGGCAGCCGCTCCTCCTCCTCCCCCTCCCCGCATTGATACTTTTTCGAAGATATGCAAAGACTTTCAAGCAATGGGCGGAAAACCTTTTCATGGGTCAGAGACGTTTGTTGAAGCTAGAAATTGGCTTAAGGAGGTGGAATATTTGTTTGGTATCTTCGAGATAGAAGATGGAAGGATGGTCCAATTAGCTGCTTGGTTAATGAAGGACGAAGCCTCGTTTTGGTGGGAGGTCACAAATAGAGAGCGTCCAGTGGAGACATGGATGGATTTCAGGCGTAGGTTCGAGATGAAATTTCTCCGACGAGCAGAAGAGAATTTATACATGGAGATGTTCTTGGCGTTGAAGCAGAAGAATTTATCAATAAAGGAGTACGTCAACAAGTTCAATCAGTTGGCGAGATTTGTCTTAGACTTGGGGAAAACACCTGAAAAGAAGGCCCCAAGATTCGTTAAAGGTTTGAATGAACTGCTACATGGGTTGGTTATGACCCACATTCCTATGGGGGCTATCTTTGAGAAACTGGTTGACATGGCGCTTATGCATGAAGAGGAGAAAGGCGCTAATGCTAATAAGGATCCGAAAAAGAAAGGGGATCAAAAGAAGTCACAGAAGAAACCTAAGAAAGGGGGTAAGGATAACAATAGCAAAGGAAAGAAAAGGTGTTTTAATTGTAGAACACCAGGTCATTTGAGCAAGGACTGTAGGAAGAAGAAGAAGACTGGCTGTTTCAACTGTGGTGAGGCAGGACATTTGATTAAAGACTTCCCGAGAAGACAAGGGCAAGGGAAGAGGACATGGTCAACTTCCGGAGGGCAGGTTCAGGCTCTCATGGCACCGGGGCAGGCAAGAGGGTAAGTTCATGCTCTCATGACACTAGGACAGGAGAGAGGTAGAAACATTTCTGTAGAAAGTTTGGTTTTTCTGTTTGATCATCAGGTTCATACTTTGTTTGATTCTGGGGCTTCACACTCGTTTGTATCTGCTTCGTTAGTTGAAACACTGCACCTAAATACTAGTCTAGTTACAGAGCCTACAGTAGTCTCAAATCCTATTGTGGTTCGGCTCATCTTTCAATGATTTGTCGGGATTTGAGAGTCTATCTTGAGCGTTGAGTTTGAATGCAACGCCTTCGTTCTTGGCTTCACGGCTGTGGGTTAATTCTAGGTATGGATTGGTTATCCAATAATGGTGCCATCCTTGATTGTGAAAAGATAGTGGTTATTCATATGACTCACCTTGGTAACACTCTCGAAATCTCTTGTAATCCCATACATTCTGTTATGCTTAGCTACCTAGAATCTCTTGATGCGTCTGTTGAAAACTTGCAGTCGGTTAGAGTAGTCCATGAATACTCAAATGTATTTGAAGAGGTGAAGGGCTTACCTCCGAAGTGGGAGATAGACTACCGCATATACCTTGTTGATAATGCAAAACCCGTAGCTCTACTCGTTAGACACATGGCTCCAAGGGAGAGAAAAGAGCTCAATAAGCAAGTCAAAGAGTTGCTCGAAAAAGGGTTCATAAGGCGGAGTATTTCTGAGTGGGGTGCTCCAGTAGTATTCGCAACCAAAGTGGATGGTTCACTTCGCTTATGCGTTGATTATAGGGAGCTAAACAAGCTGACCAAGAAAAATAGGCACCCACTTCCAAGAATAGATGACTTGTTTCATCAGCTTGTAGGTGCGTTGGTTTTCTCCCAACTAGATCTGGCTACCGGGTTTCATCAACTAGGAGTGGCTGAAGACCGCATTGATAAGACTGCGTTTAGAACCCCGGATGGTTTCCTCGAATGGCTTGTCATGCCTTTCGGATTGACAAATGCACCCGCTTACTTTGTTGACTTGATGAGCAGGGTGTTAAGGGAGTTCCTTAAGTGGTCTTCGTAGACGATATTTTGATTTTCTCGAAGAATAAAGAAGAGCATGCTTTGCATTTAAGGAAAGTCATGGATACTCTTCGTACACATCAGCTGAAAGCCAAATTCTCCAAATGCCATTTCTGGAGACAAGAAGTGAGGTTTCTTGGACATGTGGTGTCCAAAGAAGGGATAGCTGTGGACCCCACAAAAGTAGTTGTGGTGCAAGATTGGAAGGTTCCACGGAATGCAACCGAAGTCCGAAGCTTTCTCGGGTTAGCAAGCTTTTACCGAAAGTTCATTAAAGACTTTGAAAAAATCTCAGTCCCACTCACAAGACTGAAAAAGAAGAACCTAACTTTCGCTTGATATAACACCCCACCTCCATTAAGGTCACTCACAAAGGGAATGCCTTAACTTTAGCGGAGCGTTTTAATAGGCAGAACAGAAATTTACAAGACAGATAAACAATACTTGAGAAATTATAACTTTATTATAGCGGAGAGCAGAAATCAGTTTGGTTACATCTTTACCAAAAACTCAAGTACATAAATATCAGTCTTGTTCAAAAAATCATCAGAGTACAAAACTTTAAAGTCATAATCCCCATAGAAGCTTCCATAAAGAGTCAAGCCATACTTTAAGCAGTCTGAGTACTTCAAGCAGAAGAAATCCGGATCAAGCTAAAGTATTTCCCTCCTTGGAAAACCGGGGGGGGGGGGGACGGAAGAAAAGGGGCAAAAAACAAGTAAGGTCAGACATAATGTCTGGAAAGTATAGTGACTTTCAGTATATGAACAAATAATAATAATCATGGCATGCAAATAAAACTGGATGAGAGATAACAGTAAAAGGAGCAGCATATGTACTTAGGTTAAACAGAAGAAACAGAATAATATAACTTTTCATTTCTCTGCACTAATACTAGTATAATAGGACTAGGTGTCACCCTAATGTCTAAACTGAAGCAGAAACAAGAATAGAATAATTTCCACAGAAACAGAACACTAATAATGGGCCTTTACCACCTGAACAGAAACAGACAGAAACAGAATGCTAATAATGGGCCTTTACCACCCGAAAAGAAATAGACAGAAACAGAAACAGATTAATCCCTACGGAAACAGAATGTAGAATTAGGTGTACACTAGTAAATGGGCCTTTACCTCCTGAACAGACGGTACCACGAAGACAGGTGTTGCCACCCAACAAAAACACACGGTACCAACAGAAACAGACAGAACTAAGTGTACCCTAAAAGCCTACCCCAAGCGATCGGCTCCCTAATACATAAATACCCTGTGTCGGCTCCACAATAGGGTGTATCACTCTCTAAAGTGACAACCAATTGGCACAGGCCTATTTACAGATGTCACGGCGTCTTACATCCTCAGAGGCAGACCGGGATCCAGGCACGCACATGATCCGGTTGGAACGCACCATCAACACCCCTAGCCATTATCAGAATGAACCACTTATAATTAGTTCAGTAAGCGTGCCCGGACCCAACCTACTGTTGGGTCAAAGTTTTGATACCAGAAAGGGTTACTGACTAATATGGGTCCTAAACAACAGATGACACTAGTAATTTCCCTTCTAACCTTGTGTCCCCAGACTAATAGATTTTAGATTAACTTGTTTACAAGTTCAGACATATAGAGTTCAGATCAATTAGTTCACAGATCAGACAAGTTTTCAGACTAACGAATCAGATATACGGATTTAACAGATTTTTAGATTTGTCTAACTTTGTAATTGGGCCTACAATTTCACGAAATGGGTTTGTTAAATTCATTAGTCCAATTGGTTCAACCCTATCCACCCAACATGTTTTAGACATCATATTTATCCCAGATTAATTAAATATTAATGCACAGACCTCTCACATTAGGTCGGTGGCTTGTGGCCGTTGGATATGCCGGGTGGTTCCGGGCAGACTTCTACCACAAGACAGACCTAACCTCGTGTCTAAGCATATTTTAGTTATGCCTACAACCTCTCACATTAGACTAACAGTTTGCGGTCGCTGGTTAAGCCGGTTGGTTCCGGGCAGGCTTCTACCGCAAACAGAGTCTAACCTCGTGTCGTAGTCAATTCATTCCAATACAGATTTTTCAGATATCAGACTAATTTTGTTTATTTAATAGATTAAACTTCCGTACAAGTTACAGCAGATTATTCGAGGTTCTATTAACAAATTTTGCTCAATTTTAAGTCGAGCCTACTTATTCACATACTTCAAATTTCAGCATTTCAGTTCCAACAGATTACGTCATTCAACAGATTAAACAAATAACAGATCTTGCAGATTAGGCTATTTAGAAGATTTAGCAGATAAGGTAATTTAACATAATTAGCAGATTAGGCAATTCTAGGTAATATAACAGAACTAGCGGTTTAGGCAATATAACAGATTTAGCAGATAATAGATTTAGCAAATTATATATATCATATCTTGCCTAATCATAAATTTAGCCTAAACTCATTTACCAAATCATGGTCATAATTCATAATACCACATCATGCTCCTAATTTTCAGTATTACACAGTACATAATATTCTCAATAAATCACGATAAACAATATGAATTATGCCAAATTATAGCCTATGATGCCCGATATCCAAAAACCCTTATTTAGGCGCATTCACATTAATAGTTATCCTGTTTTTGTATAGGTCTTTACGCCTAAGTGACATACCTCTTTTTCAAGTCATGAATTTTTACATAAAAGAATATGTCCAAAAATCTAGATTTTTAAACTATAACATGTAGTATGTCCTCGACATGCATTATCATTCATGCATAACATGTTGTAAATTATCTGCAAACTCTAACATCAGACCTTGATTTAAAACATGCATTATGCCCCAAGTTTCAAGTTGTCCTATAATTTCCCCTTCTCCCAAATCACAGATTATCATACCTAGTATGAACAAATCTAGATCTAACATATGTTTATTTCTCAAATTAACTACATATCTAGAATACAACATGTATTATGTATCTAAATTAGTTTTATGTTTACGGTTAAATCTGCGCCCCAAATCCCAAGTCATAAGTCCAATATATTTTATGCCTCAATCTCAAGTCATATGTTAAATATGCCACATGTCCAATTATATGCCTCAGATTTTATGTCATGTCCTCGAATCAGTCCTGTCCAATTATGCATCATTCATTATTTGTCCCAAACATTTTAGCATTCGTGCATTAATCTCTTATGAGATTTGGCTCAGGCTCGTGGCAGCCTGGCTATAGAACAGAAAGAAGAAAAAGATACAGAATAAGATAGATCTAAACAGAGTAGAACAGACATAACCTCAAATTCAGATTTACAATTCATGTCACAATCATAATTATCGTTTATAGCGGAAAATAACTGTACTTGCCTTTCGTGGTTTTAAGAAATGATAATAAACTAGTGTTGATGCAGAAAGGCTGAATTACTCTTCTTTAATTGTTGTTGTATCTCTAGACTCTGAGTTGGGATTTGATTTAGCTTTTAATTCAATTTAGGTTGGAAGAAGATTCATCAGTCCAAGTTTTGATTCCAGCAGGGTAGCGACACCATTTTTATTTTTAATTAGAACAGAGGCAGAATATAGACAGAATGAAATGGTGTGGAGAGAATGAGGCTAGGGGTGAGTTTATATAGGATTAGGCGGACAAATCTAGATAGAAAACGAGTCTAAATACATCAGCTTCAGAAAGTGGGTTTCGGGGGCAGGTCGACCCCCAGGTCGACACTATGGTCGACCTGGTCTGGGGGAAGTCGACTACCAAGTCGACCTGGTCTGGGGGAGGTCGACCACCCAGTCGACCACCCAGTTGACCTGGGTCTTGGGCGGGAAATTTACCGCCTAGCCTGCTTTTGGGTTTGAATTCGAATTTCGAATTCGAATTTCGAGCCGTTATCGATTCTGAAATTCTGCGAAACTTTGGAGGGCCATATCTCCCTCATACGGACTCCGTTTCTCGAAAAATCGGACTCGTTTCCAAGAAGAATTTCGAGACGAAAGCAATGGCGCTACCCGTTTCCCTTGATTCTTATTTTAAAAATTAATTATTCTATGATTTGTTACTTATACGTTCACAGAAAATACGGGGTGTTACATTCTCCCCTCCTTAAAGGATTTCTTCCCCGAAATCTTCAAGTTAGGAAGAATGTGTCCTACCATCCAGTCATCCATCTACTCAACCATCATCCAAAATCATCCATTGTCCTTAGAAGACTTCTAATGTTGCATGAACATATGCAAAATTGTGTGTATATGTTCCTTATCTAATGCAAAGATCAGGCGGTCCACTGATTCAGTTGACCTCCTTAATGCAAACTATTCCAGTGTCATGATTCCAACATGTATGCAATTTTCCTACTTGATACATATCATTCTTATATGAGTGACAACCATTCATTCATATGCAACATCCATGTGATGAGTCAATCATTTTGCATCCACAGAAATTGAAAATGCTCACACATCCATATGCAGTATGAGAGTGTTTTCGAGCCGATCTAGGGCCTAGTGTGTGTATATGCATCCACGAGCAACCACTAGCAACCACTTGCATCCACTTGCAACCATCAAACATAACATGTCTCAAATACATGTTTACATCCATAGGATTCCTATCTATAGGTCAAAGACTCGACCGATAGGATACAGTCGAGTAATGGGACCGAGTGCAGATAAACAAAAACTTGGTTTCCATTAGACCTTGGTTGAGAGACAAATTCCCCTAAGCATCAACCCCGAAGTCTTAAATCAACATCAGATTGACACCCAGAGGATTACCCTCCTTAGACAATGTCAAAACTGGAAATCTCAACCTTATCAGCAATATATTCAGATATTTACAAATTACCGGTGCAGATCGGATTACTAAATGATTCTTTGGAAACTAAGCATGATAATAACCCAGAATGTATGCGTCGTAGTCAACTTAATGCTCAACACAGATACCCAACTTACCACACTTAGATGAGTCATAACCCTTATGGGTCCGAGTCTACAGCGGAATCAGAAACAATACTAGTATTCAAGTGCAGAGTATCGATTACAGAATCGAAATGCCAGAATCAGAAAAGAGTTTTAACCCAAAAATCAGATAAATAAATTAAACCTCCTACATAAAGTTTTCCTATCTCTATCCTATCCACTAGCCTCGAGAGTGTTCGCCTGCCTTCTAGAAGTTGGTCCTGCCCTCTCCCCTTGCCCTCGTTTCTTCGGACAGGCCCTAGTGAAGTGTCATATCTCACCATAGTTGAAGCAAGTGCCCTTTCTTTTTCTGCAATCCTTGTTCAGATGAGTCGAGCTTCCACAAGTAAAGCACTTTTTCTCCTTCTTATCTTCAGACTTTTCACTCTTCTTTTATGTTTCCTTTTTGGGTCATGCTTTCTTGTTCTGTGGTTCTTCCTTCTTTGCTTCTTTCTTCTTGCCGTTGTCTTCCTCGTGCAGTAGTGCCATATCCACCAATCTCTCGTAAGTCACTCCCATGGGTACATGGGTCATGGCTAAGCTGTGCAGTGGCTCGTTCAATCCTTTTACAAAGCGGAGAGCCTTTTTATGCTGGGTGTTGACTAAATCTAGTCCGAACCTAGCCAGTTGGTTGAACTGGTTGACGTATTCCTTGACCGTCATACTTCCTTGCTTAAGAGATAAGAACTTTTCCAGTTGTATACTTCGTTCTGCTTGCGAGAGGAATTTTGTCTCAAACCTTGTTCTGAAATCCATCCATGTTCCAACCGGTCTTTCGGCGTTAGTGACTTCCCACCAATAGGAAGCTTCGTCCTTGAGCAACTATACCGCCAATTATACCTTCTGCCTATCGTCCACCTCGAAAATAACGAACAGATCCTCAGTTTCTTTGAGCCAATTCCTTACTTTTATAAATGATTCAGTTCCCTTGAAACCACGGCCCTAAAATCTTTACAGATCTTTGAAAAAGCAATTGCACGAGGAGGGGGTGGAGGAGGAGGAATCGCTGCAGCTGGAGGAGGAATATCCGCTGGGCCTGCATCGTTGGCCCTAGCCTCTAAATACCTCCTGAACCAGCCAGGTATTGGCATGCCCTCTGGAAAGTTAAGATTCCCAGACATGCTGGTATGAAAGAAAAAGATTTAAAACGGAGAACGGAAAAGATAGATATATGGCTCTTTGGGGATTATGTTTTTCAAAATAAACTTTATTTTTGAAAATACTTCCTTTTCAAAATCTTTTTTTTTTTGAAAATAGTTTTCAAAAACTTTACCCAATCTGGTAACCTTCAGCTCTTATACCAAGTGTAACACCCCACCTCCATTAAGATCACTCACAAAGGGAATGCCTTAACTTTGGTGGAGCGTTTTATTAGACAGAACATAAATTTACAAGACAGATAAACAATACTTGAGAAATTATAACTTTATTACAGCAGAGAACAGAAATCAGTTTGGTTACATCTTTACCAAAAAACTCAAGTACATAAATATCAGTCTCGTTCAAAAAATCATCAGTGTACAAAACTTTAAAGTCATAATCCCCACAGAAGCTGCCATAAAGAGTCAAGTCATACTTTAAGCACTCTGAGTACTTCAAGCAGAAGAAATCCGGATCAAGCTAAAGTATTTCCCTCCTTTTAAAACCTGAGGTGGGGGGGGGGGGGTGGGACGGAAGAAAAGGGGAGAAAACAATCAAGGTCAGATATAAAGTCTGGCAGGTCCAGTGACTTTCAGCATATGAACAGATAATAATAATCATGGCATGCAAATAAAACTGGATGAGAGATAACAGTAACAGGAGCAACAGATGTACTTAGGTTAAACAGAAGAAACGGAATAATATTACTTTTCATTTCTCTACACTAATACTAGTATAATAGGATTAGGTGTCACCCTAATGTCTAAACTGAAGCAGAAATGGGAACAGAATAATTTCCACAGAAACAGAAAGCTAATAATGGGCCTTTACCACCCGAACAGAAACAGACAGAAACAGATTAATCCCTACGGTAACAGAATGTAGAATTAGGTGTACACTAGTAAATGGGCCTTTACCTCCCGAACAGACAGTACCATGCAGACAGGTGGTGCCACCCTACAGAAACACACGGTACCAACAGAAACAGACAGAACTAAGTGTACCCTAAACCCTACCCCAAGCGTTCGGCTCCCTAATACATAAATACCCTGTGTCGGCTCCACAATAGGGTGTATCACTCTCTAAAGTGACAACCAATTGGCACAGGCCTATTTACAGATGTCACGGCGTCTTACATCCTCAGAGGCAGACCGGGATCCATGCACGCACATGACCTGGTTGGAACCCACCATCAACACCCCTCGCCATTATCAGAATGGACCACTTATAATTAGTTCAGTAAGCGTTCCCGGACCCTCCTACTGTTGGGTCAAAGTTTTGATACCAGAAAGGGTTACTGACTAATATGGGTCCCAAACAACAGATGACACAAGTAATTTCCCACCTAACCTTGTGTCCCTACACTAACATATTTCAGATTAACTTGTTTACAAGTTCAGACATACAGAGTTCAGATCAACTAGTTCACAAATCAGACAAGTTTTCAGACTAACGAATCAGATATACAGATTTAAAAGATTTTCAGATTTGTCTAACTTTGTAATTGGGCCTACAGATTCACGAAACAGGTTTGTTAAATTCATTAGTCCAATTGGTTCAACCCTATCCACCAAACATGTTTTAGACATCATATTTATCCCAGATTAATTAAATATTAATGCACAGACCTCTCACATTAGGTCGGTAGCTTGTGGCCGCTGGATAAGCCGGGTGGTTACGGGCAGACTTCTACAACAAGCCAGACCTAACCTCGTGTCTAAGCATATTTTAGTTATGCCTACGACCTCTCACATTAGACTGACAGTTTGCGGTCGCTGGTTAAGCCGGTTGGTTTCGGGCAGGCTTCTACCGCAAACAGAGTCTAACCTCGTGTCATAGCCAATTCTTTCCAATACAGATTTTTCAGATATCAGACTAATTCTATTTATTTAACAGATTAAACTTCCGTACAAGTTACAACAGATTATTCGAGGTTGCTCAATTTTAATTCGAACCTACAGATTCACATACTTCAAATTTTAGCATTTCAGTTCCAACAGATTACGTCATTCAACAGATTAAACAGATTACAGATCTTGCAAATTAGGCTATTTAGCAGATTTAGCAGATAAGGTAATTTAACATAATTAGCAGATTAGGCAATTCAATCTAACTAGCAGTTTAGGTAATATAACAGAACTAGCGGATTAGGCAATATAACAAATTTAGCAGATAACAGATTTAGCAGATTATATATATCTTATCTTGCCTAATCATAAATTTAGCCTAAACTCATTTGCCAAATCATGGTCATAATTCATAATACCACATCTTGCTCCTAATTTTTAGTATTACACAGTACAGAATATTCTCCATAAATCACGATAAACAATATGAATTATGCCAAATTATAGCCTATGATGCTAGATATCCAAAAACCCTTATTTAGGCGCATTCACATTAATAGTTATCCTGTTTTTGTATAGGTCTTTACGCCTATGTCACTATCCCTTTTTCAAGTCATGAATTTTTACATAAAAGAATATGTCCAAAAATCTAGATTTTTAAACAATAACATGTAGTTTGTCCTCAACATGCATTATCATTCATGCATAACATGTTGTAAATTATCTTTAAACTCTAACATCAGACCTTGATTTAAAACATGCATTATGCCCTAAGTTTCAAGTTGTCATATAATTTCCCCTTCTCCCAAATCACAGATTACCATACCTAGTATGAACGGATCTAGATCTAATTTCTCAAACTTACTACAGATCTAGATTACAACATGTATTATGTATCTAAATTAGTTTTATGTTTACGGTTAAATCTACACCCCATATCCCAAGTCATAAGTCCAATATATTTTATGCCTCAATCTCAAGTCATATGTTAAATATGCCACATGTCCAATTATATGCCTCAGATTTTATGTCATGTCCTCGAATCAGTCCTGTCCAATTATGCATCATTCATTATTTGTCCTAAACATTTTAGCGTTCGTGCGTTAATCTCTTATGAGATTTGGCTCAGGCTCGTGGTAGCCTGGCTATAGAACAGAAAGAAGAAAGAGATACAGAATAAGATAGATCTATATAGAACAGGACAGACATAACCTCAAATTCAGATTTACAATCCATGTCACAATCATAATTAACGTTTATAGTGAAAATAACTGTATTTGCCTTTCATGGTTTTAAGAAAGGATAATAAACTAGTGTTGATGCAGAAATGCTGAATTACTCTTCTTTAATTGTTGTCGTAGCTCTAGACTCTGATTTGGGATTTGATTTAGCTTTTAATTCAATTTAGGTTGGAAGAAGATTCATCAGTCCAAGATTTGATTCCAACAGGGTAGCGACGCCATTTTTAATTTTAATTAGAACAGAGGCAGAATATAGGCAGAATGAAATGGTGTGGAGAGAATGAGGCTAGGGGTGAGTTTGTATAGGATTAAGCGGACGAATCTAGACAGAAAACGAGTCTAAATACATCAGAATGCATCAGGTTCAGAAAGTGGGTTTCGGGGGCAGGTTGACCTCTAAGTCGACAGTATGGTCGACCTGGTCTAGGGGAGGTCGACTACCCAGTCGACCTGGTCAGGGCGAGGTCGACTACCCAGTCGACCACTCAGTCGACCTAGATCCTGGGTGGGAAATTTCCCGCCCAGCCCGCTTTTGGGTTTGAATTCGAATTCGAATTTCGAGCTGTTTTCGATTCTAAAATTCTCTGAAACTTCGGAGGGCCATATCTCCCTCATAAGGACTTCGTTTCTCGAAAACTCGGACACGTTTCCAAGCAGAATTTTGAGACGAACGCAATGGCGTAACCCTTTTCCCTTCATTCTTATTATAAAAATTAATTATTCTCTGATTTGTTACCTATACGTTCACAAAAAATACGGGGTGTTACACTTGGGTTTTGGATTGCGATATTTCTTTCCAACGTTTAAAAAGGGCTCTAGCAATAGCTCCAGTTCTGACATTGCCTGATGGGAGCAAAACGTTTATCATATATACAGATGCATGCACGTTGTCTTGATGCAAGAAGGCAAGTTAGTTTATTATGGAGGAAGGCAATTGAAGGTACATAAGAAGAACACCCGACTCATGATTTGGAGCTAGTTGCCATTGTTTTCGCTTTAAAGTCATGGCGTCATTACCTACTTGGAGAAAGGTTTGAATTGTTTACTGACCATAAATCATTAAAGTTACTTTTCTCATAGAATGATCTTAACTTAAGACAACAAAGGTGGATGGAAATTCTGGCCTCATATGATTTTGAGATTTCCTATACTCCTGGCAAGGGCAATATGGTAGCCCTTGAGTAGAAAGAATCTGACCTTGAGTCCTCTCTTTGTAGAAAGGCAAAGCTTGGAGTACATAGCAAACTTTAACTTTAGACCCTCCTCTGAAATTGTACCTGGTCTGTTAGCGTCGCTAGAGGTGCGGCCAACTATTTTGGACTCAGTAGGAACCGCGTAACGAGAAGACCCTCATCTCGTTGATATGATGGATAAGCTAGTTAGGGGTGAGACTTCTAGTCACCTCAATAGATACTCCATTGATGATAAGGGTTGGTTGAGACGGGATGGATGGCTATGCATCCCACAAGCAAGAGATTTTGTGAAGACGGTTCTCGAAGAAGCACAACATTCTAAGCTGACCATACACCCAGGCGGAGACAAGATGTATAAAGATATAAAAAGGGTTTTCTTTTGGAATGGCATGATGAAGGATGTAGCCGAGTTCGTCGCTAAGTGCTTGATATTCCAGCAAGTCAAAGCAGAGCAAAAGAAGCCTGGTGGTCTGCTTTATCCTCTAGAGGTCCCACGGTGGAAGTGGGATAGCATTTCGATGGACTTTGTTGACAGGTTTCCTAGGTCAAGAAAGGGCAATACCAGTATTTAGGTAATAGTGGACAGGCTCACTAAAAGCGCTCACTATATACCTGTTAAGAGTAGAAGGACTGCCTCGTCACTAGCATCCATTTATCTTAAAGAGATAGTTCGACTGCGTGGGATACCATCCAGCATAGTGAGTGATCGTGATCCTATCTTTACAAGCGAGTTTTGGAAGAGTTTGCAAGAGGCTGTAGGCACACAATTATGCTTAAGCACGGCCTATCACCCCCAAACCAATGGTCAGACGGAAAGGGTGAACGGAGTATTGGAAGACCTCTTGAGATTGTGCATTCTTGACTTTGGAGGGACATGTGAGGATCATCTTCCTTTGGTGGAATTTGCTTACAACAATAGCTACCAAGCCACCATAGGCATGGCACCCTTCGAAGCTTTATATGGAAGTCCATGCCGATCACCAACTAGTTGGTGGGAGTCTATAGACAAGCTCGTACTTGGGCCAGACACGATTAGAGAAACCTCAGAAAAGGTGGACTTGATAAGAAGACGGATGAAGGCTGCACAAGATAGATAGAAGTCCTACGCAGACAAAAGAAGGACCGACCTTGAATTTGAGGTTGGAGATAGGGTGTTCCTTAAAGTATCTCCTTTGAGGAATGTCATTCGCTTTGGGTCCGTAGGAAAGCTAGCACCAAGATTTGTAGGACCATTTCCTATCACTAAAAGGATTAGGACGATGGCCTACAGATTAGAGCTACCCGAAAGACTGGCTAGAGTTTGTAATGTTTTTCATGTTTCTCAACTACGAAAGTGCTTACATGAGTCTGCGGAAGTTGTGGAACCAAGTATACTAGAGAAAGTAGAAGTGGAACGTGAAGAGATTGTGAGAAGAATTCCAACTCGTATCTTGGGTACAGAAGTCAAAAAGCTACGCAACCGTGAAGTCAAGCTTGTTAAAGTTCAATGGAGTCACACTGAGGAAGATGCAACTTGGGAAACTGAGAGGAAAATACGTGCAGCCTACCCTTTTCTTTTTGAGGGTACCTCCTTGATCTCTTTTTCCATAAGTTTATTCATGCTTATATCTATCTTTTAAGTATATCTCCTCGGTCCTATTCTTTATCTTTAGGTAGAAACCAATGGATGTATCATGTATTTGAAACATGTTATGATTGATGGTTGTGAGTGGTTGCAAAGAGTTGCTAGTGGTTGCTCAAGGATGCATGTGCACACACATTAGGCACTATATCGGCTCAGTAACTTTCATATTGCATATAAATGTGCATGCATATTTAAATTAATGGATGTATAATGGTTGGGTTATTATATGGATGCTGCATTTTGATGAATGGTTGTGCACACATGTAGAAGTAATATGTATCGTTAGGATTCTTTCGCATACATAATGGACGCATGGCACTATCAAGATTTGCATTAAGGAGGTCAACTGAATCAGTAGACCGTCTGATTTTGCATTTGATAAAGAACATATACACACACTTTTTGCATATGTTCATACAACATTAGAACTCTTGTAAGGACAATGGATGCCTGTGTTTGATGGTTGAGTAGATGGATGATTTGATGGTAGGATATACATTCTTCTTGACTTGAGGATTTCGGTGATGAAATCCTTTAAGGAGGGGAGAATGTAACACCATGAATTTTCTGTGACTATTAAAAGAATGAATTAAATAATACTTAATTGTTAAAGTGAAAATTAAGGGAGACGGGTTACGCCATTGCATTCGTCTCAAAAATTTTCTTGGAATAGAGTCTAAATTTTCGCAAAATCGAACTTCGTATAAAGAAGTTACGACCCTCAGAAGTTTCAGAAATTTAAATAAATTAAATTAGTTCAGAGATTAAAATTCAAAATTCAAACGAGGAAGCGAGCTAGGCGGGATTTTTCCCGCCCCAGGCCAGGTCGACCAGGGGTCGACCAGGGGGTTGACCTCCCCTATACAGGTCGACTTGGGGGTCGACCTACCCCCGGGGGTAGATCTGGACTGTGACGATTCTGACTTGTTGCTGAGTCTTTTCCGACCTGTTGCTGAGTCACTAGGGCATAAGTGGAAATTCTGGATAACTCTATCTAGTCTGAATGGTTGTGATTGCACCTATCATAATCTAACGGCTTATATTGATTTAAACTTCTATATAAGCACGCATAGACTCAAGCTCTAAACCTAAACAAAATTAATCTCTTTGCCTCCATGCTGCTGCTAGAATAGTTCTTCTTCTTAAAGCTTAGGAATTGCAAGTCAAAATTCTAATAGAAAAGACAAACGAATTATTCTCTTCTCTAATCCGTCTTTGTGAGTACAATTTCTTTCACAAAATAATTAATAAATTAGTTATGATGAGTTATAATTTGGATTATGAGAACATGTCGGTTGAATCATGTGACGTTATTTAACTTTGTTATCGTTGGTGAACATATGACAATTTTGTTAACTTATGTTATTTCATATGTCCAATCGCATATGTTTAAGTTGATTCATTTTATGACATTAGTTTATATGCAAATTTGGGATGTAAAACATATGCTAGTTTGTATGTGAATCTTATGCAAGTCTATTTTTACATATGCTAGTTTGTATGTGAATCTTACGCAAGTCTGTATGCGAATTATACACAAGTTTATATGTGAATCAAGTATATACACATGCTAGTTTGTATGTAAAACATGTGATATTAGTTTGCATGCTTAAATTCATATGTAGTTTTAGGTGAAAACTATATTCACATATGAAAGTTTAGGTGAAAACTATATTCACATATGCAAGTTTAGGTGAAAACCATATTCATATATGCAAGTTCACAATTTCATTTTTAGATCTATATTTAGCTCCATGGCAATACATAGTTTATGCAAACTTATGTTCTATATGTTCATTGCCTATGCAAGTTATTGGCTATGCAAATTTATGTTATAATTAATATTTGCAAGTTAGATCTATTTTATGTATTATGCAAGTTGTGATATTTCCTTTCTTATGAGTTAGACTATTTGCAAGTCTGACATATTTCATATTAAAACGTACGAATAGCGAGGGGATAATGGGAAAATATTAATTATGCAAATTGTGAATTGGCATAAAATGGATTTAAAGGCATATAATTAATTTGAGACACTAATTGGCATAATTTATATACCTGAAAAGTATGGACATAATTTAGGTGACAATTATGTACATAGATTAATTTGGAAATTATTGACAATTTGAATAGGGATAAGTAATTCATATTGGGGGTGAAATAATTATGTGTAATAATAAACGCGTAAGGCACGAGGTTAGACTAATTTGTTGTAATAGACTCATTTGTTGTAACAACCCGTAAAATCTGGGCCAGTTTAAAATTTTTATTTTAGCAATTTAATGAATTTTGAATATTTAAAATGGATTATTTTAAATAATAATGGCGAGAAATTTATTTTGAATAGAAATTCGAACGTATATTATATAGATCGTCGTTAGAATATAAACGTTTATTTATAATTATATAAAAGGAATTGAAAATGGCGCGGTAGTTCGATAAATCGATTTCAAACTTCAATTGAATGTGCCGGGTGCAAAATAAACTGGATTTTAACGAAACCAAAAATATTAGAATCTATTTGAGAATATCTTTCCAACGAATCCGAAAATTTGGAATTTCATAGCGGGAATCAAAAGATATGTTCATTTGAAATTTCAAAATAGTCGCTATGGAATTTCGGCCCTTAAAAATAGCCATTTTGCAAACAACCTCGGTTTTCGACGAAACCACTTTTGTTGGATCCGCAGTGTCAAAGTATTGCTAGGTTTCAAATTTCGTAATTTTCTGAATCAATATGTGAGCGTGGCGAAGGAAAACGCGTTTGACCAGTTTTAGTTGATTTTAATCAACCGGAAAACGACCATTTTCAAACGGTCTCAGAATTCGACGAAATTAGTTTTGTTAGGACCGTATCGTCAATACGAAGCTAGGAAATATTTTTCTGGAATTTTTAAAGTTCGTATGTGGCCCCTATAAATTGAAATGCACGTTCAAATTCAATATATAGAGTTATATTTTGATTTTGACGAAAACTGATTGAAACAATCGAATCAGCGTACGAAACATATCCCATTGTGTTCGAAATAGGGGTAATGTGCTATGGGCAACAGGCGGTGGGTCTCGTTTGGAGATCGAGAAAAAAAACAACTTTATGGGAATTAATTAAATAATATATAAATAAGGGGGCGGTCAAACCCTACCTAATATCTCATTCGTGGTCAACCCTAAATAAATGCCGCCTCCCTCTTCACTTCTAACGGCGGAAATTATCTGAGATTCATCCCTCAATCCTACCCAATTCTAACCGAGTTACAATATAGATTTTAAACAAAAATCAAAGCGGGGTAATGTGCTATGGGCAACAGGCGGTGGGTCTCGTTTGGAGATCGAGAAAAAAAACAACTTTATGGGAATTAATTAAATAATATATAAATAAGGAGGCGGTCAAACCCTACCTAATATCTCATTCGTGGTCAACCCTAAATAAATGCCGCCTCCCTCTTCACTTCTAACGGCGGAAATTATCTGAGATTCATCCCTTAATCCTACCCAATTCTAACCGAGTTACAATATAGATTTTAAACAAAAATCAAAGCGCTCTTTGCACTCTTCAATTCCACAGCAAGATGATCGGTTTTAATAGACTAATTTGAGAGATTTTCGGGTGAAAAGTCATAGGGTTCGAACGCCATTCCTGGTGAATGGGAAACGCCGAGTTCGCGGTTGATGGAGTGCACCAGAAGCTGACTCCGAGGCGCAACAAGTGGTGACCCTGGATCGGCCGATCATGGCCTCTGGTGGTGGGCGTGTGGAGGAAGAACGATGAAGATGATGGGTTCGTTTTTGGGGCAACCTGGAGCGATGTAAAACAGAAGAGGACGGGATTTTCTTTAGCTCCAGGAAATTCAGAAAGACAGTGTAATTTTTTTTTAAAACTATGTAATTAGTTCAATTAGTTTTATAATTAATTAAAAATCTGAATTTTATATTTTATTTATATAACCATTGTTTTAAGAGAAAAATATATAATCATGGTTTTAGAAATGAGACTAAAGTAAACAAGATCATATTTTTAAAGTAAGCAAGATTTGATTTTCAAAGTGAACGGGATTTGATTTCTAAAATAAAAAGATTTGACTTTTAGAAATGAAAAGGATATATTTTTATATATAAAAAGATTATATTTTTATAATAGAAAAGCTTATATTTTCAAATAAAAAGAGATCATATTTTTATATAGAAAATGACGATCCAAGAATATAATTTTTATTATGAAGTTAGTTTTTAAAATAAGATCTTTGTTTATATATGTTGTTTTGAAAATGAAAATGAAAATAATACGATTTGTATGTATTTAGATTTGAAATAAAAATACGATTTATACGTATAGAGATTTAGAATAAAAATATGATTTTTATTTATTAGAATGAAGTGATAGAAATATAATTTTTATATATGTAGTGGCTGCGGACAAGGAAAGTGATAAAAGGCGAAAACGACGAAGATTTCTACATAAGAAGAGTCGTGGCGTTGGATTTAGCTTTTGGTGAGAACTTCTCAATTTAATTCTTGTTTTCTAGATTAAAATATGTACTAGGATGCAGACGGTGCTTAGCAGCACCCGACACCCGTCGTCCACAGATCATGGATGGCTTGTATGCTTGTTTGTTTGATTTTGATGTGTAAAATTGAATGTGTGATGTGTGAATGAAATAAAATATTTTATAGTTAAAAATATAATTTTTAACGTGTATATAAAATGAAATATATATTTATAAAAGAATCAGATGATTTGTTTATATACACTGATTTGACTGATATGGATTGGGACGATAAATTTTACACATTGCCCAACTGCACAAATAAAAATCTGTGTTTGTTGATTTGAAACCCCACATGGGTATTAGGATAAAATACGACATACACTAATCCTAGTAATTAGTTGTATGTCGATCGATTGATTGACAGGCTGTTATAAGCGTTAGATATCTATATTTGATGCTTGTACAGAGTAGTGCACTTTGGATGATTGTTGATTATTTATTGTTGCTATTTATATACATGTGTTGTATGAAATCCATATAGTTAACGCTATATGGTGATTGATTGAGCCTTATTCCAATTTAGAAAATAAAGAATATTATAAAATAAAGGTTCACGTGTTGACAGTACGCATCCGTTGAGATTAGTCATGTGTTGAACGAAATATTTTAACAATAAAATTTACATCTTTATCATATATTAAATTAGAAACTAACTGGAAAATAGATAAGATGAGTGGTCTCCTGGATATTGACCTGATGTTGGTTTTGGCCTTCGGGGTTAATATTTAGGGAATCGTTCTCTTACTAATTTACGGTTGGAGTCTGATTTGAAATTAAACAATAGATACCATAATTTTTATAAAATATAATAAATAACAAAAATGGTCGCGTGTTGACAGTACTCATCCGTTGAGATTAGTCATGTATTGAAAGAAATATAGATTCATGTGCTGAATAGAATATATATTCATTTGTTGAATAGAATAACGAAGTTATTGAAAAATATAAAGCCGTGTTGATTAGAAATGCGCGATATTGATATCGATTATATTTGTTTTTAAAATGAATTTGAATTGAACTGAATATAAAATGAATTCGAATTGAATTGAATATAAAACGAATTCAAATTGAATTGAATATAAAACGAATTCTAATTGAACTGAATATAAAACAAATTCGAATTGAATTGAATATAAAATGAATTCGAATTGAATTGAATACAAAATGAATTCGAATTGAATTGAATATAAAATGAATTCGAATTGAATTGAATATAAAACTAATTCGAATTGAACTGAATATAAAACGAATTCGAATTGAATTGAATATAAAGTGAATTCGAATTGAACTGAATGTAAAACGAATTCGATTTGAATATAAAATGAATTCGAATTGAATTGAATATAAAATGAATTCGAATTGAATTGAATATAAAATGAATTCGAATTGAATTGAATATATATCTAATTCGAATTGAATTGAATATAAAACGAATTCGAATTGAATTGAATATAAAATGAATTCGAATTGGAATTAAATAGAATCGAATTTGAATTGAAATCAATTTGAAATGAATTTAAAACGAATTTATATTGGGAAAAATTCAATTTTGATTTGAATCTGAAATGAATTTGAAATCATTTTGAAAACGAATTTAAACGATTTATAAAATTCGTTTTAAATAGAAATTGATGAAGTATATATTATATATAATGTGTATATAATATAATGGCCTGAATAGAACGCGTCGCGCCGCGGCAGTTCACGAATTTCGACCATTGACTTCGAACGGACATTACGGGAGATCCGACCGTCGGATTCTCCTGAAACCGGAACCTTTGGGTTCGTATCGAAAAGAGATTTCCAATGAATATTAGAAATTTGAAATCTAACTGTTGGATTTGGAGATGCGTCCAAATCAAATTTAGAAAAGGTCGTTGTAAGTGCAGTTCGATGACCGTTATTGCACATCGACTGTACGGGCCTTGATAAAATTATTTAAAATATCTATAATTTGTGTAAAATCAAAATATATGAATTGGAAAGAACTGGGATGAAAAATTCCCTATTTGAAAGGATAAAAATATATTTTTATCGAAATGAACTAGTTATGAACTAGAATTAAAATCCAATATTTTTAATTTAATAAATTGGGTTTGAAATGGTTTTGAAAATAATTAGAATTTGATATTGAATATAAGCCGATATATTTTCTATTCAGAGCTATGTATTTAATATCAAATGGAATTTTGGGTTTATCGTGAACTGTGTTTTAAATGACATTAGTTCTTTAACCCAGTTAAAGATTAAAACTAAGTGGAGTTTTAACGAATCTTTAATTAGATTGAAATGAGAATTGGTAATTTAAATCATCAAAATTTGGAAATGATCGAAAGGGGAGCATCACCAGTTTTGCTCCGAGTGATAGATAAATCTTTAATTAGATTTGAACGCGAAATGGTAATTAAATTTACTGATAACACTGTGGTGTTAGTTATGGGGTAATAACAGTTTTGCTCCATGGGATGAATAGGTTGGGATTGGGAAATAAAATAAATAATTACTTCGGTGTGGTTCGCTAATCTTGACTAGTTTGGAAAACCATGATTTGGTTTGATATGACATCCAAAGGAAGATTAAAGAATAAATTTTAAAGAATTTATCTTTGATAAAATTAATGGGAACCTTTCCCTAATAATATGAAATTTAGAAACTAGTTGTAGGTTAGTTAAGAAGAATGGTTTCCTGGGTATTGATCTGATGTTGGTTTCGGCCTTCGGGGTTAATATTTGGGGAATTGTTCTCTTACTAATTTACGGTTAGTGACTGATGAATTGGAATGAGGCGTATGTTGTGTTTTATAGCATTTGATTATAAGATACGCGAGTTATTCAGAAAGGCCGGGTATAACCCATTCTGAATAACTGATTCGACGATGAGTCGAAGAGATGGAAGACGGTGCAAGACCGATGATCTTCACATCGAATGGATGGGTGCTACTGACGCTCAAGATGGGAGTAGCTACCTTGAAGGAGGCTGAAGTGGTAGCCATTTGGACGTACTTGTTGATTGTACGGATATGCGAGGAAAGTGCCTCCGGTTTCGTTCAGACCTAGAATGGACTTGTAAATGGATGGTGTGTCTGACATTGTATTCCTTTATATTATATTCGTTGATCTCTGCTAAATATATATCTGTTTGGCAGCGGAGAATTTATTCTCTTGCTTAACGGCCTTCTCTGAGACATACGAGCTCAGAGGTTATATATTGGCAGAAATCAGTGGTACGATATGGATTGATAGTGTGGCATGCTAAGATGCAGTGATCCAGACTTTTATTGAAAAGCAAAATTTGGTGGAAGATGGTCAAAGCGCAGCTTTAATATAGCACGGCTTTGTGTATAGCGTTGATTCGCGAGCCTCACACCCCGGTACGGTGGTAAACTGATGGTTTGATTAATATGCTTTTTAGTGGATGGGCACCTTAGTGGTGTCGTTGATTCGGTCGACCGAGATTGAACTTAGTGCTCAGAGGGATAGGGTAAGCAGTGTTTTCTCTCGCCGGGACGTAAGCCGCAGTGATACTCGATTTCCCAAAAGTGCGGATGTGCATTACGGTGTTTTATCTAACTGAGACGTAAGCCGTTGTAGATGGCACTACGCGATCGATCTTTCGAATCAGGAGCCACCATGATGGAAATTCAAATTCCAAATATGACATTTTGCAGTTTTGATTGCAGAGCCTAGTATTGGCGACATGATATATGGTACCCATGCCGTCTATGATTGATACATTTATATTTGAAGTTGTTTTCTTCATTTATAGTAATAATATAACATGAAATTTTTCGTATCAAGCATATTTGGTTATTATAAGGGAAAACCCTATCCTCCGGCTTGCGTTCCATTGTGTGATGGGATCTGGGTCTTATAATAGCTTCATTGTTCTTTATTTAACATTGCGCTGTTGGTTTTATGCACTGGTATTCTTGGGAGGAAACCCGTTCCGTGTTATACGGCGTGGTCCCTTGATTTACCTAACTTTAAAAACAAAGATTAATAACTGTTTTAGTTCTCACACCAGTCACATGATTGACCTGGAGTTTATTGTTTTAACCTAAACTCTGGGTGCCCCTATTTCCACACGGGCAGCTAGTAGTTTTGGTTTTGCAGATTTATATTCACAGGATCCTGATTTACAGCTGGAGCGATATCCGGAAAGCTCTGTATTAGTAAATCTCTTCTAGTTGTGCTTTGTATTGTTTTTCCGCTGCGATGTATTTAAATGTAATTTAAATCTCTGATATTTTCTGTGTAATATTAATTCATACTCTGTATATTCTTGTATTCTGATGGAATTGTTGTAATATACAATGAAATGTTCCTCCGTCTGCGTTCTATTTTGTCGTGTTCTCAAAACAATCAGGCGTTTTGAAAGGTCTAGATCGGTTTAGCGACTGATTCGGATCGAGCGAAATCCCTTGTTGTCACATTTGGTATCAGAGCTTTGATTTACAGAGCTCGAGAACAAGACACATTAGAACCGAATGAAAGAATTCATCAGATATTGGATTAGTAATGTCCAATTAGAATGACTCGTTGGAGATAGGATCAGTAGTATCCTAGAACGAGTGTGAAGTGTATATTTTTCAAATGAAAACAATTTTGTTTTGAAATTTAAATCGTTTTATTCGTATATGAATATTTATTTATTTTGAATTTGGATAATCTAGTATATAAAGATTTTGCATATACGCGTCATGAAGGTATATTCGAATTTTAATATACTGGATAGATATAAAATCACATTCTAGTCGCCCGGGGATGGTTCTGATGATCGCTATATAGTACGTACATCATCAGAATTTATATTCGAGTTTCGAAAGTGTGATATCTATATATTTCTATTAGGCTGGTGTGAGAACCAAAACTAGATAGATTTATTGTTGTGATTTGGCATCAAAAACATGATTTCCTGTATATGTAGTAAAATTATGAATTTGAAACGTTAATCCACTAATTGATTGATGTTTGTGTTGTTTGTTTATTGGTTTGATATTTTTAACCATTTGGTCTAATTGAACCGAATAATAAACTGTATTGAAAATTAGTTGCAAATGCTTGCATATACATGTACTTACATTGAACAGGTCATTGCAAAGAGGCTAGAGTAGAAGAATAAAATTGTTTGCCCGACAAATAGGTACATGTTTATCATAATTTACTGTTTTGTTTGGGTGATCATGATTTTATGAGCCGATTGGCTAGTCGCTTGGCTTTTTCTTTTTCTTTTTGAGATCAGAGGGCCTATATGGCAATTTCGGGATTTTCCCGGTGCTCCCGGTGCAGGGGAGGTTATGGCGAAATTTTTCGGAAATTTAGGGTGTTAGCCAAATTTTTGAAAAATTTGAAAAGGTCTTAGAAACTGAAAAGTTGAAGAACTTAAGCTGTAGCGAAAATATAGAAAGTTGAGTTTGTTTTTAAAACAACTTTTGGCTTCGTTCCTTTTCGGGGATGAAAAGTTTTAAGTGGGGGAGATTGTAACAACTCGTAAAATCTAGGCCAGTTTAAAATTTTTATTTTAGCAATTTAATGGATTTTGAATATTTAAAATGGATTATTTTAAATAATAATGACGAGAAATTTATTTTGAATAGAAATTCGAACGTATATTATATAGATCGTCGTTGTAATATAAATATTTATTTATAATTATGTAAAAGGAATTGAAAATGGCGCGGTAGTTCGATAATTCGATTCCAAACTTCAATTGAATGTACCGGGTGCAAAATAAACCGGATTTTAACGAAACCAAAAATATTAGAATCTATTTGAGAATATCTTTCCAACGAATCCGAAAATTTGGAATTTCATAGCGGGAATCAAAAGATATGTCCAGTTGAAATTTCAGAATAGTCGCTATGGAATTTCAACCCTTAAAAATAGCCATTTTGCAAACGACCTCGGTTTTCGACGAAACTGCTTTTGTTGGATCCGCAGTGTCAAATTATTGCTAGGTTTCAAATTTCGTAATTTTCTGAATTAATATGTGAGCGTGGCGAAGGAAAACTCGTTTGACCAGTTTAGTTGATTTTAATCGACCGGAAAACGACCATTTTTCAAACGGTCTCAGAATTCGACGAAATTAGTTTTGTTAGGGCCGTATCGTCAATACGAAGCTAGAAATTATTTTTCTGGAATTTTTAAAGTTCGTATGTGGCCCTGGTAAATTGAAATGCGCGTTCAAATTCAATATATAGAGTTATATTTTGATTTTGACGAAAACTGATCGAAACAATCAAATCAGCGTACGATACATATCCCATTGTGTTCGAAATGGCGTAATGTGCTATGGGCGACAGGCAGTGGATCTCGTTTGGAGATCGAGAAAAAATCAACTTTATGGGAATTAATTAAATAATATATAAATTAGGGGGCGGTCAAACCCTACCTAATATCTCATTCGTGGTCAACCCTAAATAAATGCTGCCTCCCTCTTCACTTCTAACGGCGGAAATTATCCGAGATTCATCCCTCAATCCTCCCCAATTCTAACTGAATTACAATATATATTTTAAACAAAAATCAAAGCGCTCTTTGTACTCTTCAATTCCACAGCAAGATGATCGGTTTTAATAAACTAATTTGAGAGATTTTCGGGTGAAAAGTCATTGAGTCCGAATGCCATTCCTAGCGAATGGGAAATTCCGAATTCGCGGTTGATGGGGCACGCCAGAAGCTGACTCGGTGGCGCAACAAGTGGTGACCCTGGATCGGTCGATCATGGCCTCTGGTGGTGGGCGTGTGGAGGAAGAACGATGAAGATGATGGGTTCGTTTTTAGGGCAACCTGGAGCGATGTAAAACAGTAGAGGACGGGACTTTCTTTAGCTCCAGGAAATTCAGAAAGACAGTGTAATTTTTTTATTTTATTTTATTTTATTATTAATTTTTTTAAAAACTATGTAATTAGTTCAATTAGTTTTATAATTAATTAAAAATCTGAATTTTATATTTTATTTATATAACCATTGTTTTAAGAAAAAAATATATAATCATTGTTTTAGAAATGAGATTAAAGTAAACAAGATCATATTTTTAAAGTAAGTAAGATTTGATTTTCAAAGTGAACGGGATTTGATTTCTAAAATAAAAAGATTTGACTTTTAGAAATGAAAAGAATATATTTTTATATATAAAAAGATTATATTTTTATAATAGAAAAGGTTATATTTTCAAATAGAAAGAGATCATATTTTTATATAGAAAATGACGATCCAAGAATATAATTTTTATTATGAAGTTAGTTTTTAAAATAGGATCTTTGTTTGTATATGTTGTTTTGAAAATGAAAATGAAAATAATACGATTTGTATGTATTTAGATTTTAAATAAAAATACGATCTATATGTATAGAGATTTAGAATAAAATATGATTTTTTTTATTAGAATGAAGTGATAGAAATATAATTTTTATATATGTAGTGGCTGTAGACAATGAAAGTGACAAAAAGCGAAAACGGCGAAGATTTCTACATAAGAAGAGTCGCGGCGTTGGATTTAGCTTTTGGTGAGAATTTTTCACTTTAATTCTTGTTTTCTAGTTTAAAATATATACTAAGATGCAGACGGTGCTTAGCAGCACCCGACACCCGTCATCCACAGATCATGGATGGATTTTATGCTTGTTTGTTTGATTTTGATGTGAAAAATTGAATGTGTGATGTGTGAATGAAATAAAATATTTTATTGTTAAAAATATAATTTTTAACCTGTATATAAAATGAAATATATATTTATAAACGAATCGGACGATTTGTTTACAAACGCTGATTATACTGATATGGATTGGGGCGATAAATTTTACACATCGCCCAACTGCACAAATAAAAATCTGTGTTTGTTGATTTGAAACCCAACATGGGTATTGGGATAAAATACGACATAAACTAATCCCAGTAATTAGTTGTATGTCGATCGATTGATTGACAGGCTGTTATAAGCGTTAGATATCTATATTTGATGCTTATACAGAGTAGTGCACTTTGGATGATTGTTGATTATTTATCGTTGCTATTTATATACATGTGTTGTATGAAATCCATATAGTTAACGCTATATGGTGATTGATTGAGCCTCATTCCAATTTAGAAAATAAAGAATACTATAAAATAAAGGTTCACATGTTGACAGTACTCATCCGTTGAGATTAGTCATGTGTTGAACGAAATATTTTAACAATAAAATTTACATCTTTATCATATATTAAATTAGAAACTAACTGGAAAATAGATAAGATGAGTGGTCTCCTGGATATTGATCTGATGTTAGTTTCGGCCTTCGGGGTTAATATTTAGGGAATCGTTCTCTTACTAATTTACGGTTGGAGTCTGATTTGAAATCAAACGATAGATACCATAATTTTTATAAAATATAATAAATAACAAAAATAGTCGTGTGCTGACAGTACTCATCCGTTGAGATTAGTCATGTATTGAAAGAAATATAGATTCATGTGCTGAATAGAATAAATATTCATTCGTTGAATAGAATAATGAAGTTATTGAAAAATATAAAGCCGTGTTGATTAGAAATGCGCTATTTTTACGCGAAAGATATTGATATCGATTATATTCTTTTTTAAAATGAATTCAAATTGAACTGAATATAAAATGAATTTGAATTGAATTGAATATAAAATGAATTCGAATTGAATTGAATATAAATTGAATTCGAATTGAATATAAAACGAATTGAATTGAATTGAATATAAAACGAATTCGAATTGAACTTAATATTAAACGAATTCGAATTGAATTGAATATAAAATGAATTCGAATTGAATTGAATATAAAATGAATTCGAATTGAATTGAATATAAAACGAATTCGAATTGAACTGAGTATAAAACGAATTCGAATTAAATTGAATATAAAGTGAATTCGAATTGAATTGAATATAAAACGAATTCGAATTGAATTGAATATAAAATGAATTCGAATTGATTTGAATATAAAATGAATTCGAATTGAATTAAATATAAAACGAATTCGAATCGAATAGCATATAAAACGAATTCGAATTGAATTGAATATAAAATGAATTCGAATTGGAATTGAATAGAATCGAATTTGAATTGAAATCAATTTGAAATGAATTTAAAATGAATTTATATTGGGAAAAATTCAATTTTGATTTGAATCTGAAATGAAGTTGAAATCGTTTTGAAAACGAATTTGAATGATTTATAAAATTCGTTTTAAATAGAAATCGACGAAGTATATATTATATATAATATATATATAATATAATGGCCTGAATAGAATGCGCCGCGCCGCGGCAGTTCACGAATTTCGACCATTGACTTCGAACGAACATTACGGGAGATCCGACTATCGGATTCTTCTGAAACCGGAACCGTTGGGTTCGTACCGAAAAGAGATTTCCAATGAATATTAAAAATTTGAAATCTAATGGTTGGATTTGGAGATGCGTCCAAATCAAATTTAGAAAAGGTCGTTGTAAGTGCAGTTCGACGACCGTTATTGCTAATCGACTGTACGGGCCTCGATAAAATTATTAAAAATATCTATAATTTGTGTAAAATCAAAATATATGAATTGGAAAGAACTGGGATGAAAAATTCCCTATTTGAAAGGATAAAAATATATTTTTATCGAAATGAACTAGTTATGAACTAGAATTAAAATCCAATATTTTTAATTTAATAAATTGGGTTTGAAATGGTTTTGAAAATAATTAGAATTTGATATTGAATATAAGCCGATATATTTTCTATTTAGAGCTATGTATTTAATATCAAATGGAATTTTGGGTTTATCGTGAACTGTGTTTTAAATGACATTAGTTCTTTAACCCAGTTAAAGATTAAAACTAAGTGGAGTTTTAACGAATCTTTAATTAGATTGAAATGAGAATTGGTAATTTAAATCATCAAAATTTGGAAATGATCGAAAGGGGAGTATCACCAGTTTTGCTCCGAGCTATAGTTAATTCTTTAATTAGATTTGAACGCGAAATGGTAATAAATTTACCGATAACACCATGGTGTTAGTTATGGGGTAATAACAGTTTTGCTCCATAGGATGAATAGGTTGGGATTGGGAAATAAAATAAATAATTACCTCGGTGTGGTTCGCTAATCTCGACTAGTTTGGAAAACCATGATTTGGTTTGATATGACATCCAAAGGAAGATTAAAGAATAAATTTTAAAGAGTTTATCTTTGATAAAATTAATGGGAACCTTTCCCTAAGAATATGAAATTTAGAAACTAGCTGTAGGCTAGTTAAGAAGAATGGTTTCCTGGTTATTGATCTGATGTTGGTTTTGGCCTTCGGGGTTAATATTTGGGGAATTGTTCTCTTACTAATTTACGGTTAGTGACTGATGAATTGGAATGAGGCATATGTTGTGTTTTATAGCATTTGATTATAAGATACGCGAGTTATTCAGAAAGGCTGGGTATAACACATTCTGAATAACTAATTCGACGAAGAGTCGAAGAGATGGAAGACAGTGCAAGACCGATGTTCTTCACATCGAATGGATGGGTGCTACTGATGCTCACGATGGGAGTAGCTAACTTGAAGGGGGCTAAAGTAGTAGACGTCCGGACGTACTTGTTGATTGTACGGATATGCGAGGAAAGTGCCTCCGGTTTCGTTCAGACCTAGAACGGACTTGTAAATGGATGGTGTGTCTGACATTGTATTCCTTTATATTGTATTTGCTGATCTCTGCTAAATATATATCTGTTTGGCGGTGGAGAATTTATTCTCTTGCTTAACGCCCTTCTCTGAGACATACGAGCTCAGAGGTTATATATTGGCAGAAATCAGTGGTACGATATGGATAGATAGTGTGGCATGCTGAGATGCAGTGATCCAGACCTTTGTTGAAAAGCCAAGTTTGGTGGATGATGATCAAAGCGCAGCTTTAATATAGCACGGCCTTGTGTATAGCGTTGATTTGCGAGCCTCACACCCCGGTATGGTGGTAAACTGATGGTTTGATCAGTATGCTTTTTAGTGGATGGGCACCTTAGTGGTGTCGTGGATTCGGTCGACCGAGATTGAGCTTAGTGCTCAAAGGGATAGGGTAAGCGGTGTTTTCCCTCACCGAGACGTAAGCCGCAGTGATACTCGATTTCCCAAAAGTGCGGATGTGCATTACGGTGTTTTCTCTAGCTGAGATGTAAGCCGTTGTAGATGGCACTACGCGATCGATCTTTCGAATCATGAGCCACATGATGGAAAACCAATTTCCAAATTTGACATTTTGCGGTTTTGATTGCAGAGCCTAGTATTGGCGACATGATATATGGTACCCATGCCGTCTATGATTGATACATTTATATTTGAAGTTGTTTTCTTCATTTATAGTAATAATATAAGATGAAATTTCTCGTATCAAGCATATTTGGCTCTTATAAGGGAAAACCCCATCCTCCGGCTTGCGTTGCATTGTGTGATGGGATCTAGGTCTTATAATAGCTTCATTGTTCTTTATTTAGCATTGCGCTGTTTGTTTTATGCACTGGTATTCTTGGGAGGAAAGTCTTTCCGTGTTATACGGCGTGGTCCCTTGATTTACCTAACTTTAAAAACAAAGATTAATAACTGTTTTAGTTCTCACACCAGTCACATGACTGACCTGGAGTTTATTGTTATAACCTAAACTCTGGGGGCCCCTATTTCCACACGGGCAACTAGTAGTTTTGGTTTTGCAGATTTATATTCATAGGATTATGATTTACAGCTGGAGCGATATCCGAAAAGCTCTGTATCCATAAATCTCTTCTAGTTGTGCTTTGTATTGTTTTTCCGCTGCGATGTATTTAAATGTAATTTAAATCTCTAATATATTTTCTGTGTAATATTAATTCATACTCTGTATATTCTTGTATTCTGATGGAATTGTTGTAATATACAATGAAATGTTCCTCCGTCTGCGTTCTATTTTGTCGTGTTCTCAAAACAATCAGGCTTTTCGAAAGGTCTAGATCGGTTCAGCGACTGATTCGGATCGAGCGAAGTCCCTTGTTGTCACATTTGGTATTAGAGCTTTGGTTTACAGAGCTCGAGAACAAGACACATTAGAACCGAACGAAAGAATTCATCAGATATTGGATTAGTAATATCCAATTAGAGTGACTCGTTAGAGATAGGATCAGTAGTATCCTAGAACGAGTGTGAAGAGTATATTTTTCAAATGAAAACAATTTTGTTTTGAAATTTAAATCATTTTATTCGTATTTGAATATTTATTTATTTTGAATTTGGACAATCTAGTATATAAAGATTTTGCATATACGCGTCATGAACGTATATTCGAATTTTAATATACTGGATAGATATAGAATCACATTCTAGTCGCCCGGGGATGGTTCTGATGATCGCTATATAGTACGTACATCATCAGAATTTATATTTGAGTTTCTAAAGTGTGATATCTATATATTTCCATTAGGCTGGTGTGAGAACCAAAACTAGATAGATTTATTGTTGTGATTTGGCATCAAAAACATGATTTCCTGTATATGTAGTAAAATTATGAATTTGAAACGTTAATCCACTAATTGATTGATGTTTGTGTTGTTTGTTTATTTGTTTGATATTTTGAACCATTTGGTCGAATTGAACTGAATAATAAACTGTATTGAAAATTAGTTGCAAATGCTTGCATATACATGTACTTACATTGAACAGGTCATTGCAAAGAGGCTAGAGCAGAAGAATAAAATTGTTTGCCCGACAAATAGGTACATGTTTATCATAATTTACTGTTTTGTTTGGGTGATGATGATTTTATGAGCCGATTGGCTAGCCACAAGGCTTTTTCTTTTTCTTTTTGAGATCAGAGGGCCTGTATGGCAATTTTGGGATTTTCTCGGTGCTCCTGGTGCAGGGGAGGTTATGGCGAAATTTTTTGGAAATTTAGGGTGTTAGCCAAATTTTTGAAAAATTTGAAAAGTTGAAGAACTTAAGCCGTAGCGAAAATAATGAAAGTTGAGTTGGTTTTTAAAACAACTTTCGGCTTCGTTCATTTTCGGGGACGAAAAGTTTTAAGTGGGGGAGATTGTAACAACCCGTAAAATCTGGGCCAGTTTAAAATTTTTATTTTAGCAATTTAATGAATTTTGAATATTTAAAATGGATTATTTTAAATAATAATGACGAGAAATTTATTTTGAATAGAAATTTGAACGTATATTATATAGATCGTCGTTAGAATATAAATATTTATTTATAACTATATAAAAGGAATTGAAAATGGCGCGGTAGTTTGATAATTCGATTTCAAACTTCAATTGAATGTACCGAGTGCAAAGTAAACTGGATTTTAACGAAACCAAAAATATTAGAATCTATTTGAGAATATCTTTCCAACGAATCCGAAAATTTGGAATTTCATAGCGGGAATCAAAAGATATGTCCAGTTGAAATTTCAGAATAGTCGCTATGGAATTTCGGCCCTTAAAAATAGCCATTTTGCAAACGACCTCGGTTTTCGACGAAACCACTTTTGTTGGATCCGCAGTGTCAAATTACTGCTAGGTTTCAAATTTCGTAATTTTCTGAATCAATATGTGAGCGTGGCGAAGGAAAACGCGTTTGACCAGTTTTAGTTGATTTAAAACGACCGGGAAACGACCATTTTTCAAACGGTCTCAGAATTCGACGAAATTAGATTTGTTAGGACCGTATCGTCAATACGAAGCTAGGAAATATTTTTCTGGAATTTTTAAAGTTCGTATGTGGCCCCGGTAAATTGAAATGCGCGTTCACATTCAATATATAGAGTTATATTTTGATTTTGACGAAAACTGATCGAAACAATCGAATCAGCGTACGATACATATCCCATTGTGTTCGAAATGGGGTAATGTGCTATAGGCGATAGGCGGTGGGTCTCGTTTGGAGATCGAGAAAAAAATAACTTTATGGGAATTAATTAAATAATATATAAATAAGGGGGCGGTCAAACCCTACCTAATATCTCATTCGTGGTCAACCCTAAATAAATGCCGCCTCCCTCTTCACTTCTAACGGCGGAAATTATCCGAGATTCATCCCTCAATCCTCCCCAGTTCTAACCGAATTACAATATAGATTTTAAACAAAAATCAAAGCGCTCATTGTACTCTTCAATTCCACCGCAAGATGATCGGTTTTAACAGACTAATTTGAGAGATTTTCGGGTGAAAAGTCATTGGGTTCGAACGCCATTCCTGGCGAATGGGAAACGCCGAGTTCACGGTTGATGGGGCGCGCCAGAGGCTGACTCGGAGGCGCAACAAGTGGTGACCCTGGATCGGCCGATCATGGCCTCTGGTGGTGGGCGTGTGGAGGAAGAACGATGAAGATGATGGGTTCGTTTTTGGGGCAACCTGGAGCGATGTAAAACAGAAGAGGACAGGATTTTCTTTAGCTCCAGGAAATTCAGAAAGACAATGTAATTTTTTTTAAACTATGTAATTAGTTCAATTAGTTTTATAATTAATTAAAAATCTGAATTTTATATTTTATTTATATAACCATTGTTTTAAGAGAAAAATATATAATCATGGTTTTAGAAATGAGACTAAAGTAAACAAGATCATATTTTTAAAGTAAGCAAGATTTGATTTTCAAAGTGAACGGGATTTGATTTCTAAAATAAAAAGATTTGACTTTTAGAAATGAAAAGAATATATTTTTATATATAAAAAGATTATATTTTTATAATAGAAAAGGTTATATTTTCAAATAGAAAGAGATCATATTTTTATATAGAAAATGATGATCCAAGAATATAATTTTTATAATGAAGTTAGTTTTTAAAATAGGATCTTTGTTTATATATGTTGTTTTGAAAATGAAAATGAAAATAATACGATTTGTATGTATTTAGATTAGAAATAAAAATACAATCTATACGTATAGAGATTTAGAATAAAAATATGATTTTTATTTATTAGAATGAAGTGATAGAAATATAATTTTTATATATGTAGTGGCTGCGGACAAGGAAAGTGACAAAAGGCGAAAACGACAAAGATTTCTACATAAGAAGACTCGCAGCGTTGGATTTAGCTTTTGGTGAGAACTTCTCACTTTAATTCTTGTTTTCTAGTTTAAAATATATAATAGGATGCAGACGGTGCTTAGCAGCACACGACACCCGTCGTCCACAGACCTTGGACGGCTTGTATGCTTGTTTGTTTGATTTCGATGTGAAAAATTGAATGTGTGACGTGTGAATGAAATAAAATATTTTATAGTTAAAAATATAATTTTTAACGTGTATATAAAATGAAATATATATTTATAAACGAATCGGACGATTTGTTTATATACATTGATTTGACTGATATGGATTGGGACGATAAATTTTACACATCGCCCAACTACCCAAATAAAACTGTGTTTGTTGATTTGAAACCCCACACGGGTATTGGGATAAAATACGGCATACTCTAACCCTAGTAATTAGTTGTATGTCGATCGATTGATTGACAGGCTGTTATAAGCGTTAGATATCTATATTTGATGCTTATACAGAGTAGTGCACTTTGGATGATTGTTGATTATTTATCGTTGCTATTTATATACATGTGTTGTATGAAATCCATATAGTTAACGCTATATGGTGATTGATTGAGCCTCATTCCAATTTAGAAAATAAAGAATATTATAAAATAAAGGTTCACGTGTTGACAGTACTCATCCGTTGAGATTAGTCATGTGTTGAATGAAATACTTTAACAATAAAATTTACATCTTTATCATATATTAAATTAGAAACTAACTGGAAAATAGATAAGATGAGTGGTCTCCTGGATATTGATCTGATGTTGGTTTCAGCCTTTGGGGTTAATATTTAGGGAATCGTTCTCTTACTAATTTACGGTTGGAGTCTGATTTGAAATCAAACGATAGATACCATAATTTTTATAAAATATAATAAATAACAAAAATAGTCGCGTGTTGACAGTACTCATCCGTTGAGATTAGTCATGTATTGAAAGAAATATAGATTCATGTGCTGAATAGAATAAATATTCACTTGTTGAATAGAATAACGAAGTTATTGAAAAATATAAAGCCGTGTTGATTAGAAATGCCCTATTTTGACGCGAACAATATTGATATCGATTATATTCGTTTTTAAAATGAATTCGAATTGAACTGAATATAAAATGAATTCGAATTGAATTGAATATAAAATGAATTCAAATTGAATTGAATATAAAATGAATTCGAATTGAACTGAATATAAAACGAGTTCGAATTGAATTGAATATAAAACGAATTCGAATTGAATTGAATATAAAACGAATTCGAATTGAACTGAATATAAAACGAATTTGAATTGAATTGAATATAAAATGAATTTGAATTGAATATAAAATGTATTCGAATTGAATTGAATATAAAACGAATTCGAATTGAACTGAATATAAAACGAATTCGAATTGAATTGAATATAAAGTGAATTCGAATTGAATTGAATATATAACAAATTCGAATTGAATTGAATATAAAATGAATTCGAATTAAATTGAATATAAAATGAATTCGTATTGAATTGAATGTAAAATGAATTCGAATTGAATTGAATATAAAACGAATTCGAATTGAATTGAATATAAAACAAATTCGAATTGAATTGAATATAAAACGAATTCAAATTGGAATTGAATAGAATCGAATTTGAGTTGAAATCAAGTTGAAATGAATTTAAAACGAATTTATATTGGGAAAAATTCAATTTTGATTTGAATCCGAAATGAAGTTGAAATCATTTTGAAAACGAATTTAAACGATTTATAAAATTCGTTTTATATAGAAATCGACGAAGTATATATTATATATAATATATATAATATAATGGCCTGAATAGAACGCGTCGCGCCGCGGTAGTTCACGAATTTCGACCATTGACTTCGAACGGACATTACGGGAGATCCGACTGTCGGATTCTCCTGAAACCAGAACCGTTGGGTTCGTATCGAAAAGAGCTTTCCAATGAATATTAGAAATTTGGAATCTAACGGTTGGATTAGGAGATGCGTCCAAATCAAATTTAGAAAAGGTCGTTGTAAGTGCAGTTCGACAACCGTTATTGCAAATCGACTGTACGGGCCTTGATAAAATTATTTAAAATATGTATAATTTGTGTAAAATCAAAATATATGAATTGGAAAGATCTGGGATGAAAAATTCCCTATTTGAAAGTATAAAACTATATTTTTATCGAAATGAACTAGTTATGAACTAGAATAAAAATCCAATATTTTTAATTAAATAAATTGGGTTTGGAATGGTTTTAAAAATAATCAGAATTTGATATTGAATATAAGCCGATATATTTTCTATTCAAAGCCTTGTATTTAATATCAAATGGAATTTTGGGTTTATCGTGAACTGTGTTTTAAATGACATTAGTTCTTTAACCCAGTTAAAGATTAAAACTAAGTGGAGTTTTAATGAATCTTTAATTAGATTGAAATGAGAATTGGTAATTTAAATCATCAAAATTTGGAAATGATCGAAAGGGGAGTATCACCAGTTTTGCTCCGAGCGATAGTTAAATCTTTAATTAGATTTGTACGTGAAATGGTTATTAAATTTACCGACAACACCATGGTGTTAGTTATGGGGTAATAACAGTTTTCCTCCATGGGATGAATAGGTTGGGATTGGGAAATAAAATAAATAATTACTTCGGTGTGGTTCGCTAATCTTGACTAGTTTGGAAAACCATGATTTGGTTTGATATGACATCCAAAGGAAGATTAAAGAATAAATTTTAAAGAATTTATCTTTGATAAATTTAGTGGGAACCTTTCCCTAAGAATATGAAATTTAGAAACTAGCTGTAGTTTAGTTAAGAAGAATGTTTCCTGGTTATTGATCTGATGTTGGTTTCGGCCTTCGGGGTTAATATATGGGGAATTGTTCTCTTACTAATTTACGGTTAGTGACTCATGAATTGGAATGAGGCGTATATTTTGTTTTATAGCATTTGATTATAAGATACGCGAGTTATTCAGAAAGGCCGGGTATAACCCATTCTGAATAACTGATTCGACGATGAGTCGAAGAGATGGAAGACGGTGCAAGACCGATAATCTTCACATCGAATGGATGGGTGCTACTGATGCTCACGATGGGAGTAGCTACCTTGAAGGGGGCTGAAGTGGTAGCCGTCCGGACGTACTTGTTGATTGTACGGATATGCGAGGAAAGTGCCTTTGGTTTTGTTCAGACCTAGAACTGACTTGTAAATGGATGGTGTGTCTGACATTGTATTCCATTATATTGTATTTGTTGATCTCTGCTAAATATATATCTGTTTGGCGGTGGAGAATTTATTCTCTTGCTTAACGCCCTTCTCTGAGACATACGAGCTCAGAGGTTATATATTGGAAGAAATCAGTGGTACGATATGGATTGATAGTGTGGCATGCTGAGATGCAGTGATCCAAACTTTTGTTGAAAAGCAAAGTTTGGTGGATGATGATCAAAGCGCAACTTTAATATAGCACGGCTTTGTGTAGCGTTGATTCGCGAGCCTCACACCCCGGTATGGTGGTAAACTGATGGTTTGATCAGTATGCTTTTTAGTGGATGGGCACCTTAGTGGTGTCGTGGATTTGGTCGGCCGAGATTGAGCTTAGTGCTCAGAGGGATAGGGTAAGCGGTATTTTCTCTCGCCGAGACGTAAGCCGCAGTAATACTCGATTTCCCAAAAGGGCGGATGTGCATTACGGTGTTTTCTCTAGCTGAGACGTAAGCCGTTGTAGATGGCACTACGCGATCGATCTTTCGAATCAGGAGCCACCATGATGGAAATCCAATTTCCAAATATGACATTTTGCGGTTTTGATTGCAGAGCCTAGTATTGGCGACATGATATATGGTACCCATGCTGTCTATAATTGATACATTTATATTTGAAGTTGTTTTCTTCATTTATAGTAATAATATAAGATGAAATTTCGCGTATCAAGCATATTTGGCTATTATAAGGAAAAACCCTATCCTCCGTCTTACGTTGCATTGTGTGATGGGATCGTGGTCTTATAATAGCTTCATTGTTGTTTATTTAGCATTGCCCTGTTTGTTTTATGCACTGGTATTCTTGGGAGGAAACCCGTTCCGTGTTATGCGGCGTGGTCCCTTGATTTACCTAACTTTTAAAAAAAAGATTAATAATTGTTTTAGTTCTCACACCAGTCACATGACTGACCTGGAGTTCATTGTTTTAACCTAAATTCTGGGTGCCCCTATTTCCACACGGGCAACTAGTAGTTTTGGTTTTGCAGATTTATATTCACAGGATCCTGATTTACAGCTGGAGCGATATCCGGAAAGCTCTGTATCCATATATCTCTTCTAGTTGTGCTTTGTATTGTTTTCCCGCTGCGATGTATTTAAACGTAATTTAAATCTCTGATATTTTCTGTGTAATATTAATTCATACTCTGTATATTCTTGTATTCCGATGGAATTGTTGTAATATACAATGAAATGTTCTTCCGTCTGCGTTCTATTTTGTCGTGTTCTCAAAACAATCAGGCGTTTTGAAAGGTCTAGATCGGTTTAGCGACTGATTCGGATCGAGCGAAATCCCTTGTTGTCACATTTGTGGTATAAGACTGCCCGGACCTGCCCGGCAAATCCAGCAACCACAAACGGTTGTCTAATGTGAGGGGTCAAAGGCATAAATTAAATGCGTAACAATTGTAAAAACACGAGGTTAGGCTCATTTGCAGTATAAGACTGCCCCGACCTGCCCGGCAAATCCAGCAACCGCAAATGGTAGTCTAATGCGAGAGGTCTTACAAGGTTTCGGTTATAATGAATTAAGTAACACTTAACCAAGATAAACATGTGGTGGGACATGGGGGTTAAGTGGGTGACATGGGTGACACGTGAAATACGATTAGAAACACTTAACCAAATTGAAACATGTAAGAAGAAACGAGTAAGAAGGGGTTAAGTGGTAAATCTTAGTAGGGACCAAGCATAGGTGCAAAGCTTGTGTCAAATATGGGGCCCTTTTCAAACCAGTAACCCATTAAGTATCTTTGTGAGATCGAGTTAGATCGAGGACGGGAGACGCTTACTGGGTTTGATTGTAAGAGGTCAAAACGGGTTAACGGTGCTAATGCCAGTCCAACGGGGTCATGTGCGTGCGTGGGCCTGAGCTGGTAGGTAATACGTTGTTGCATCGTGTAGATATAAGCCATGCATCTTTAGTGGTATCGGGTTGCCACTTTGCGGAGTGATACACCCCACTGTGGGACCAGCACGAGTATCTACGAGTTAGGGAGCCGATCGCATGGGGGTAGTGGATACAACTAGTGGAGATAGGCGCCGACGGCACAACTAGGGTTACACGAAACTACCGTTATGATTATTATGTTCAGTAGGCGGGATCAACTTTTAGGGTGTCTAGTATTGGTGCAGTATAGTAATTATCCTATAGGTTTGGTGGTGCAAATTAACGTTATCTTATTCCTCTTGTTTGCTTTGTCATGCCCATTTTTTTCACAGTCATTCCTTGTTTTACCAGTTTATGCCTTATCCTAATTATTTTAATAATTATATTGTTAAAGTTATTGGACTCGCCAGACTTTATGTCTGAACCCCTTTGTTTTCGCCTCTTTTCTTCCTTTCCCCACCCCTCCCCCCCTCCCCCCAGGTTCTCAGGGTGGAACTAGTGCTAGTGGAGCTTGATTTGGATCTTTCTCTCTCTCTCTCTCTCTCTTTAAGAAGCGCTTGGATTGCTGAAAGTAAAGTTCAGCTCATCTCTTTTATGGCTACTTATGTTGGCGTTATGCTTTTTACTTTATGTACTCAGAAAACAATTTGTCAAGATGGATATTAAGTGTACTTGGTTTTATTGTTGGTTTTTGTCGTTATTGTCACCAAACTATTTCTCTACTGCCATAAAAGTTGTTTTAAAATTTTCAAGTACCAAATATGTATCTGTCTTGTTATATTCTGTTCTATACACCAATAATACTCCATGAAAGTTAATGCATTCCCCTTGAGAGTGACATTAATGGACGTGGGGTGTTACGCGGAGTCTCCTCTCTAGCGGGCCCTCTAGCCCCACCTCTACCACGGGCTCTCGTATGCGCTCTGGTACTCATTCCTTAGTTAGTTTTGTACCATCAAGGAAAGAGTCAGACTAACAAAAATGATAATTTTAAAGGAGGGTCAAAAGGCAGAGACATATGATAAGATGATAATGATGTAATGACTAATTAATATGTGCTATTCTGTTGTGCTCATTCTAGGACATTACCAATCCTATCACTAATGAGCTACTCGTCTTAGAATACTACTGATTCTATCTAGACGAACTATTCTAAAAATGTTATACTCCGTGGCTAAGGTTAACCTTTAGCTCTGATACCAAATGTGACGACCCAAACTTCCGCAGTACGAAAGTAAGGATAATCAAAGGAGCATAACATAATTAAAACAATAACAGATCTCAGATAATAGCTAAGCCTATAAATCATTGTAGCGGAAATGGAAATGCCATCACAAACATCATCACAGAACATCAGAGTATGCAGTACAGGATACACTTAGCAAAAAAAATGTTCTTAAACAGGGAAAGAAATAAAGTCTCAATCTCCCAAAATACATCAATACACAACACTGACTCAATGTATTAAGAAGTAAATAAAAAGATAAAAAGAAAAGATTCTTCATCTTCTTCATCAGCAAGCTCCAATCCAGAAAATATCCATACCTAACACCTATCAATTGGCCGCCCGTATGGAAAAAGGGCACCCGAGTTTGCAATGTGAAACAAACTACGAGTCAGTCATGGGACTGGTATGAGATATCTTACTAAACTAACAATATGGCTAATCACTGGACCACGCCGCTAACACGGAACGAGTTTACTCCATTGGATTGCCAGTGCACAGGTTTTATAAATTTTAAGTCAAAAAAAAACGCAATGCTTTTTAGAAAATGAAATTATTATAAGACTCATGACCCATCACACAATGCAATGCAGACCGGGGGATAGAGTTTTACCTTATAATGATCAAAAATGCTTGATACGTAGAAAATAATATTTTTGATACTATTATTAGTGTCCAATATGTTTCAAAAATACTTCAAAGTAAATGTATCAATCTTAGACGGCATAGCTACCATATACTATGTCCCCATATATAGGTTTACAATCAAGACCGTAATGTCGTATTGGAAATTGGGTTTCCATCATGGGTCAAGGCTAGGAACGATCTCCTTATCGATTCGAGACACTCTAGCAATGTCCCAGGATCACACCTACGGGAAACCCTTGGATCCTGCAGGGCCGGTTCACAAATATCGTTAGTTGATTAGTTTTGCCTGAACACATGCTCCCCAATCCTATTGGACCTATAAATTGGCCATTGGCGACCAATAAATCTGAGGCGCCTCATTCTATCAACCACAGAAGTAAAAATATCAGGCCTTGTAAAAACTCAAACACCACTTCTAGTTAGAAAGAAACGTGTGCTCTCCCTGCGTTCCCTTGTCCCATTTTTGACTCTAGCGTGGTGTGAGGCTCGCGAGGTAAAGAAATACACAAAGCTATGTCGAAATAGGCTACGCTTTGATCATCATCCACAAGGCTCTGCTTTACAACAAAAGCCTCGATCAATTGCATCTTGGCATGCCACACTGACAATTCACGCCATGCGATTGATAACTACTAATATATAACCTTTGAGCTCATATGTCTCAAAGAAGGGTGCTAAGCAAGAGAATAAATTCTCTACCACCATAGATATATATATATTAATAGATACCAATTTAATTACATAGCATGTAATTCAATGTCGGACACACATCCATTTACAAGTCCGTTCTGGGTCTGAACGAAACCGAAGTCACCTTAGTCCTCGTCCCGTATGTCCAATACGGAAGTGAGGTGCTCGTGTATATGGACAATCAATAAGTACATCTGGACAACAACCACTTTAATCTTTTATTGGTAGCTAGCCAATACCAGACATCAGTAGTTATCCTTTCGATGTGAAGATCGCCAGTCTTCAATCGTCGTCTTTAAGATCTTCAATTTAGATCGTCGTATGACCATTTGAAATGAGTTTTAACTCGGTCTTTTCAAATGATTCTCGCAAATATATAGTTTAAAATCGTTTTATATCGTTAATGGTATTTAATAACGATTAATCGCTATTTTTAGTTATATAAAAATAGCCAATTTTATATAACGGCGCTTTGGGTCGATGGGCGTCCCTAGCGCTGTTTTTATCAAAATTTGTTTTACACATATCTCAAAATCTAACCATTGAATTTTAACAAAATTTATATCATTAGAAAGATCTTCCCAAAGCGGTTCTAGCGGTTCCACTTTTGGGAAAATCCGACGGTTGGATCTTTCGATATAACCGTTTAAAGTTACGATTGCCGAAAGGCGAACTACCGCGCGCGATTCGTTTAATTTATAATTTATATATATACATATATATATTATTCGTTTGGCGATTTCAACTACATTCAAACAATCACATGCAAGCGAAGTACAGTCCATATTCATGCTAGAAATTTCACATACGATTTTCTAAATCTTAACTAACATGTTAAGAGTGACAGATTAAAAAAATTCATGTTTTAATGAAAATTCTTTTCAATGGAAACTACATTACATTGAAATTGTATCCTTAATGTTCACCCTTTTTGTTGGAACCAAATGGCAATGAAAACATGATTTTTTTTATTCTACTATTTTTATTTCATCTAAATTTATAATAAAAATGTGACATTTAAATCTATTCTTTTTATTGTCTCTAAAATGACAATAAAAAATGTAACATTAAAACCCATTCTTTTTATTGTCTCTAAAATGACAATAAAAATGTATCATGTAATTCTGTTCATTTTATTGTCTTTGAAATAACAATAAAAATGAAACATGTAATTCTATTCTTTTAATTGCGTATCTAAAATGTCAGTAAAAATGTAACTTTTGACTTTACATCTGAATTGTCACTAAAAATGTAACTTTTGATTTTACATCAACATTGTAAAAAAATGTGACTTTTGATGTTTTCTTTTATTCACATTTAATTTGAAAATAAAAATGATATTTCAATTCTATCATTTTTACTACAACTAAAATGTAACTAAAAATGTTTCTTTTAAATCCTATCCTTTTCTTATTGTCTCTAATTTGAAGGTAAAAATGATACTTTTAATTCTATTCTTTTATTTACATCAAAAATGTAAATAAAAATGTAACTTCTTAATCTATGCTTGTATTTGCATCTAAAATGCAAATAAAAATGTAACTTTTTAAAACTATGTTTTTATTTACATCTAATATGCAAATAAAAATGTAACTTGTAAATTCTATCTTTTTATTTACATCTAAAATGACATTAAAAATGTAAACCCTTTTTTCTATTCTTTTATTTACATCTAAAATGTAAATAAAAATGTAGCTTTTTAGTCCATGCTTTTATTAACAACTACATGGCAAATAAACATGTAACTTTTCATTCTATGGTTTTATTTACGTTTACAATGTAAATAAAATGTACTTTTAATTCTATGTTTTTATTTACATCTAATATGCAAACAAAAAATGTAACTTTTTAATTCATGTTTTTATTTGCATCTAAAATGCAACTAATAATGCAACTTTTTATTTCATGTTTTTATTTACATCTAAAATGCAAACAAAAATGCAACTTTTTATTTCACGTTTTTATTTGCATCTAAAATGCAACCAAAAATGCAACTTTTTATTTCATGTTTTTATTTGCATCTAAAATGCAACTTTTTAATTCATGTTTTTATTTGCATCTAAAATGCAAACAAAAATGCAATTTTTTATTTCATGTTTTATTTGCATCTAAAATACAAACAAAAATGCAAATTTTTAATTGATTCTTTTATTTACATCTAAAATGTAAATAAAAGTATAAATTTTTAATTTTACTCCTTTCTTTTAGCATTAAAATTTTATATTTTAATGAATTCATGTTTTGATTAAAAACATGAACACTTTCTCTGTTTATACAAAATTTCGGTTTTGGGTGTCAAAAGTTCCATAAACAAAAATAAAGACGTTTGTTTAACTAATTTTACTATTTACCCAAATACCATTTTTTTGTTGCAAGTTTAATTATAACCATAAAAATAATATTTTATTTGATTAAAAGCTCTAATTCAATTAAACGACAACAAAGGTAACGTTTTATCAATCAACAAACAAAATGATGTATTTTATATTGAATTTAAAGTTCTAATTCAATTCAATAATATAAAAAAGTGATATTTTTATTGAATTGAAAATTCTAATTCAATTCAATAAAATAAACTAAATGATATTTTTATTGAATTGACAATTCTAATACAATTCAATAATATAAACAAAATGATATTTTTATTGAATTGACAACTCTAATTCAATTCAATAATATAAACAAAATGATATTTTTATTGAATTGACAATTATAATTCAATTCAGTAATATAAACAAAATGATATTTTTATTGAATTGACAATTCTAATTCAATTCAATAATATAAACAAAACGATATTTTTATTGAATTGACAATTCTAATTCAATTCAATAATCATGATACTCCATTTTTGTTTAATATATGTGATTCACAAAATATTGACAAAAATGATTTATTTAACTTAACCAACCACATTCTGATCTATATCAATAAAAATATCCACATTAACCGATCTATATCAATACATCACAAACAGATCAAATCAACAATTCTAAATTTCATACATCGTAGATCTAATTCATTTACATACATACAACTATTAAACAACGAGAAAAATAATTAAACTGATTAATTATTTAAAATCAGAAATCTCACAGTCGTGAATCTGAATTGTTTGGATCTACAAATTTGTCTAAAATTTAATCAGCTCGGAATTGCTTCTAGTTAGAACAATAGCGTAGATCTCGTCTCTGTGATCGCGATGCTTCGAAAATCGAGTTATTCTGAATCGGTATGAATGAGTTATGAATTGTTTTAGGTCTATATTATATTAAATTAATTAATTATTTAAAATAAGATTATAGCCTTCTTCTTCAACTCTGAAACACAGGCCGTGGTTTTCGTTTATTTTTCAATTCTAGGTCAAGAATTATCAACTGACCCGTCAGGTTTCGAGGCGATCAGAGATCACCATGCTGTAGCGCTATAGGAGGCGCACATGGGGCACCCACCACGACAGAGCTTGATCGAGCCTTAGGGGTGCGGCGGTGGCTTCAACACTCCGGGTTTGGGGCGCTGGATCTCGGGCTGTGTGCGTTTTCAGGGGTGGTTAACCTTACAAATTTAAAGCTTATGGAAATCTCTACAAAAAAGTCTAAAGGAGTGAGGTCTAATTTGTGGTGGATGAGGAGAATTTAGTGGAAGAAGATGGCGGTGTTTTCATCCATAGATGAAAAGGTTTCAGCGGCGGCTGATGTATTAAGTATTAGGGTTTTGTGAATTTTTCTATTATTTATAATATTTTAATGCTAAATTTACAAATAAATCCCTAAGTCCTAAACAAATCCAGTTTCAGTCCAACATTCAGTCAAAGTTCAGGTTTGACTTTTCAAACTACCGTGCTATTTCCAATTCATTTTGAAATCAAAATAAATATATTCGATCTAACTTCGATTAAAATAGATTTTTAATCATTATTATTTAAAATATATTATTTTAACTACTCAAAATTTACTGAAATAGCCAAAATAAAAATTTTAAATTGGTTGGATTTTCTGGGTTGTTACAGTTATGGTCTCAGTTTTGGACATGTGATCGTTTATGGGTTCGACTAGGTCCCGGTTATGACCAAGGTTAAAGATTTGGTTATGACCACAATTCTGGGTTCGGTTATGAGCTAGGTTTAGATCTTGGTTATGAGCTTGGTTATTCCATTTATTATGGAATATAAGCTAAATTAAAAATAAATAAATTATTAATTATAGAATATAAAGTATATATTACAAATTGTATAATATAAAGTACAAAGTGTAAAGTATAAAACACAAAGTATAAAATATAAAGTAAAAAATAATACATATAAAACATAAAATTTAAAGTATAAAACATAATATAAAGTATAAAATATAAAATGAAAAATAAGAAATATAAAATATAAAGTACAAAACATAAAATATAAAGTATAAAATATAAAGCATAAAATATAACGTATAAAATATAAAGTATAAAGTATAAATTATGAAATATAAAAAATAAATATAAATTATAAAGTATAAACTATAAAGTGTAAAGCATAAAATATAAATTGTGAGCTTAATTATTGGTTTGGTTATGGACTAGGTTATGTGAAGGGTCTTGGTTATAAGCTCAGTTATGGACTCGATTATGGCCTCGGTTGTGGACATGTGATTGGTTATGGGTTCGGTTACTGTCTCGCTTATGGGGTCGGTTATGGATTCGGTTATATGAAGGGTCATGGTTGTAGGCTCAATTATGGATTCAGTTATGGGCTTGGTTATGGACTCGGTTATGTGAAGGGTTTCAGTTATGGACTAAGTTTTGAGCTCGGTTATGAACTAGGTTATGGACATGTGATCGGTTATGGGTTCGGTTATGGTCTCGGTTATGGGCTCTGTTATGGACAAGGTTATGGGTTCGGTTGTGGTCTGGGTTATGGACATGTGAGTGGTTATGGGTTCGGTTATGATCTCGGTTATGACCTAGGTTAAAGCTTTAGTTATGACCACAGTTCTAACTGTGATTATGGGTTATAAAATAAATAAAATATAAAAAATAAAGTATAAAATATAAAGTATAAACTATAAATTATGAATGTAAAAATAAATATAAATTATAAAATATAAAATAAATATAAAGTATAACAAAAAAGTATAAAATATAAAGTATAAATTATAAAATTATGAATTATAAAAAATAAATATAAATTATAAAGTATAAAATATAAAGTATAAAATATAAAGTATAAATTATAAATTATAAATTATGAGCTTAATTATTGGTTTGGTTATGGACTAGGTTACGTGAAGGGTCTTGGTTATAGACTTAGATATGGACTCGGTTATAGCCTCGGTTATGGACATGTGATCGGTTATAGGTTCAGACTGAAACAACCTAAACTCGCCTGTCAGGGAAAGCCCGGATTGAGTTGAGAACACGACAAATCAGAACACAAATGACAGAACATTTCATTGCTTATTACAACAATTTACATCAGAGTACAAGAATTTAACAGAGTACGAATAAATATTACACATTGGAAAATATCAGAGATTAAAATACACTACATAGCAGCGGAAAAATAATACATAACACAACTATAAGAAATACACGGATACAGAGCATTCCGAATATAGCTCCAGCTGTGAACTAGGATCCTGTAAACTAGAAATCAGCAAAACCAAAACTACTAGCTGCCTGTGTGGAAAACAGGGGCACCTAGAGTTTAGGCTAAAACAATAAACTACATGTCAGTCATGTGACTGGTGAGAACTAAAACAGTTATTTAAAATTTTACTTTAGAAATAAAGTAAATTAAGGGACCACGCCGTATAACACGGAACGGGTTTTCTCCCAAGAATAAGAGTGCATAAAACAAACAACACAATGCTTTTTGGAAAAATGAAGCTATTATAAGACCTAGGTCCATCATACAATGCAACGCAAGCCGGAGGATAGGGTTTTCCCTTATAATAGCCAAACATGCTTGGTACGTTTAAAACAAATCATTTGATAATATAATAAGTGTCTAGTGTAAAAAACAGCTTCAAATATAAATGTATCAATCATAGACGACATAGTATCCCACGCTACTATGTCGCCATATAAGTTTACAACTAAAACCGAAATGTCACATATTGGAAATTGGATCTCATCTGCGAGTCGAGGCCAGGGATGGCTCCTCACCGCTTCGAGACACTCCAGCAAATGTCGGAGGACTAAACACTCTGGTGTGAGAACCCGTAACTTCCCCGTAAAGGAAAGCGGCGGATAGTTCGAGAACAAGCCACAACAGAACGCATACAAAAGAACATTTCATTGTATATTACAACAATGCATCAGATTACAAGAATATACAGAGTATAAACAAATAAATACTACACAGAAATATCAGAGATTTAAATTACATTTAAATACATAGCAGCGGAAAAGAATACAATACACAACTAGAAGAGATATACGGATACAAAGCTTTCCGGATATCGTTCCAGCTGTAAACCAGGATCCTGTGAATATAAATCTGCAAAACCGAAACTACTAGCTGCCCGTGTCAAAATAAGGGCACCCAGAGTTTAGGTTAAAACAATAAACTCCAGGTCAGTCATGTGACTGGTGTGAGAACTAAAAAAGTTATTAATCTTTATTTTAAATCATTAGGTAAATCAAGGGACCACGCCGTATAATACGGAACGGGTTTCCTCCCAAGAATACCAGTGCATAAAACAAACAGCGCAATGCTAAATAAAGAAAAATGAAGCTGTTATAAGACCCAGGTCCCATCACACAATGCAACGCAGCCGAGGATAGGGTTTTCCCTTATAACAGCCAAATAATGCTTGATACGGTTAAAACAAATCGTTTGATACTATTATAAGTGCATAGTGTATAAAACAACTTCAAATCATAAGTATCAATCATAGGCGGCATGAGCGCCCCATCCCACTATGTCGCCATATATAGGATTACAACTACAACCGCAAGATCACGTATTTGGAAATTGGATTTCCGTCATGAACCAAGGCAAAAGATAGTCCTTACCGAATTCGAGACTGCCTAGCCCGAGTCTCAGGATCAGAACGCATCGACCCTTGGAGCGACAGGGCCGGTCCACACGCAGTGGATTAAAAATGCCTGAGCACTACGTTTCGCCGCCCTTTGGGGCGTAAGCGAGTCAACTAGTGACTCCATCGGACCCGGATCGTCCGATCTAACCGAGGCGCCTCGCAACAGCAACAACCACATAAGTCAAACTCGTCAGGGCGTGTAAAACCACTGACGCCACTTTTAGCTAGGAGGAAACGTAGGCCCTCCCTGAGGTCCTTTCTCCCGTTTCTGGTTCATACCGGGGTGCGAGGCTCGCGAATCAACGCTACACAAAGCTACGCCACAAAGGCCGTGCTTTGATCACCAACCACAAGACTTTGCTTTTCAACAGAAGCCTTGATCATTTGCATCTTAGCATGCCACATAGGCAAACCATCCTATGCAACCGATATCAGTCACACAGAATGAAATCCGATGTCAGACACACAGTCCATTTACAAGTCCGTTCTGGGTCTGAACGAAACCGGAGGCACCTAGTACCCCGCATATCCATCGATCTCCAAGCACGTCTGGACGATCACTAACTGTTTCCATCTTTTTGGGTGTACAGCCCAATCAAGATCATCAATAATCACCCAAACGACGTGAAGACCTCCGGTCTTCGACCATCGTCTTCATCTTCGACTTATCGTCGTATTAGTTATTCAGAATGGGATAAACCCGGTCTTTCCGAATAACTCGCGTATATTTTAAATAAGTGTTACACAAACACAACATACGCCTCATTCCAATTCATCAGTCACTAACCGTAAATTAATCAAGAGAATAATTTCCCAAATATTAACCCCGAAGGCCGAAACCAACATCAGATCAATATCCAGAAAACCATTCTGCTTGGCTAACCGACAGTTAGTTTCTAAATTTCACATTCATAGGGAAAAGTTCCCATTAATTTTATCCAAGATAAATTCCTTGAATTTATTCTTTATTCTATTTTTGAATCTCAATTCAAACTAGTCGGGATTAGCAAACCTTACCAAAGTAATCATTTATTTTAATTTCCCCATCCCAACCTATTCATCCCATGAAGTAAAACTGGTAATACTTCATATCTAACACCACAGTGTTATCGGTAAATTCAATTACCATTTCACGTTCAAATCTAATTAAAGATTTAACTATCGCCTGGAGCAAAACTGGTGATACTCCATTCTCGATTATTTCAATCTAATTAAAGATTCATTAAAACTCCACTTAGTTTTAATCTTCGATTGGATTAAAGAATCAGTGTCATTTAAAACACGGTTCACGATAAACCCAAAATCACATTCCATTAATTATCGGGTTAAAGAACAAGTGTTATTTAAAACACTGTTCACGGTAAACCCAAAAATCAATACCAATTCAATTCCAATTAAATATCATTTAATTGGTACACTTCATTAAATCCAAATAAAAAGATTTAATCTTTTCTCAACTGGGTTCAAGAACAGTGTTAGTGAAGACACCATTCACGACAAACCCAAATCGCATTTGATATTCAATATAAGGCTCTGAATAGAAAATATATCGGCTTATATTCAATATCAAATTCTACGATTAACAAATGTCGTATTGGAAATAACGATATAAATATATATCTTTCAAATTTCCATAACAACATCTGTATAATCACGAATTCCAACATCGAAATATTCCGAAGACAATTTCGATTCAAATCCACTCCAATGCAATCATTGGATATTCTGGTTATTTTTAAAACCCTTTTCAAATTCAATTTATTTATTTAAAAATAAATAGAATTATATTTCTAGTTCAAAACTAGTTCATTTCGATAAAAATCTATTTTTATCTTTTCAAATATGGAGTTTTTCATCCCAAATCTTCACAAATCATTTCTTATGATTTTACACAAATTATTACTATTTTTAATAATTTTATCAAGGCCCGTACAGTCGATTTCCATCAACGGTCATCGAACTGCACTTACAGCGACCTTTTTCAAATTTGATTTGGACATAGTTCCAAATCCAACCGTTAGATTTCAAATCTCTAATATTCGTTAGAAAGCTCTTTTCGATACGAACCCAACGGTTCCGGTTTTAGGAGAATCCGACGGTCGGATCTCCCGTAATGTCCGTTTGAAATAAATGGTCGAAATTCACGAACTGCCGCGGCGCGGTGCGTTCTATTCAGGCCATTATATTATATATATAATATATATAATATATACTTCGTCGATTTCTATTTAAAACGAATTATATAAATAGTTTTAAATTCGTTTCAAAAGCAATTTCAACTTCCATTTCAATTCAAATCAAAATTGAATTCTTCTTTATAAATTCGTTTTAAAATTCATTTCTATTCAATTTGAATTTCAATTTAATTTGAATTCATTTCAATTCGCTTTCAATTCAATTTGAATTCGTTTTCAAATCCTTTCGAAATCGTTTTCAATTCAATTCATTTCGAAATCGTTTTCAATTCAATTCATTTCGAAATCGTTTTCAATTCAATTCATTTCGAAATCGTTTTCAATTCAATTCATTTCGAAATCGTTTTCAATTCAATTCATTTCGAAATCGTTTTCAATTCAATTCATTTCAAAATGAATAAAATCGATATAAATATCGTTCACGTCAAAATGGCGTCAATCTAATCAACACGGCTTCATAAATTTCTATTTTCAAATATTCTATTTCAAATATTTCTTTTTCAAAATATTTGTTATTATCAAAATATTTCGTTCAACACATGACCAATCTCAATGGATGAGTACTGTCAACACATGAACCTTTATTTTATATTGATAAAGATGTAAATTTTATTGCTAAAATATTTCGTTCAACACATGACCAATCTCAATGGATGAGTACTGTCAACACATGAACCTTTATTTTATATTGATAAAGATGTAAATTTTATTGCTAAAATATTTCGTTCAACACATGACCAATCTCAATGGATGAGTACTGTCAACACATGAACCTTTATTTTATATTGATAAAGATGTAAATTTTATTGCTAAAATATTTCGTTCAACACATGACCAATCTCAATGGATGAGTACTGTCAACACATGAACCTTTATTTTATATTATTCTTTATTTTCTAAATTGGAATGAGGCCCAATCAATCACCATATAATGTTAATTATATGGATTTTCATACATTACACACATATAATAGCATTGAAAATAATCAACCATCAACCAAAGTGCACTACACTGTATAAGCATTAAATATAGATATCTAACGCTTATAACAGCCTGTCAATCAATCGATCGACATATTTTATCAATCAGGATGAGTGAACTTCATATTTCATCCCAACACCCGTGTGGGGTTTCAAACAATCAAACACAGATTTTATTTGTGCAGTTGGGCGATGTGTAAAATTTATCGACCAAATCAATGTCCTTCAAATAGGTGTACATAAACAAACCGTCTGGTTTGTAAATGAATATTTATTTATTTACATTCACGTTAAAATTTATATTTTTAACGACAAAACATTTTATTCTAACATATGAATTTCTATTCAGTTCATTCTTTAAATAAAATGATATTTTTATTTTTCTAACTTATTTTAGAAAATTTCGGCGGCATAACGGCACGATACTAGAAACGGGACGAGGCCTAGCCTTATCCCCGGACTAGTGAAGGCCCACGCCATTCAGACATCAATCAATCCATTTAATTTCACCAAACCATTCAATTAATCTATGCAACCAAACAAACAAGTCCATGGTCTGTGGACGATTGTGTCGGGTGCTACTAAGCACCGTCTGCATCCTAGTATATATATATAACTAGAAAAGAAATTGAAGAGTGAGAAATTCTCACCGAAAGCTATCCAAACATCTTGACTCTTCTTTGATATAAATCTTCTTCGTTCTCGCCTTTTTGTTACCTTCGTTGCCTGCTTTCACTACCTATGTAAAAATCGAATTTTTACTTCGCTATTCAATATATAAAAATCATATTTTTATTTCGAAGTTCAATATATAAAAATCATATTTTTATTTATGAAGATCATATTTTTCACTAAACCTCGCTACTTCTATTTTCGAAGCATCGCTACTTATATTTTCAAAACAACGCTACTTATATTTTCAAAACAACGCAACTTCTATAATTGTAAAAATAGAAATTTTATCACTATTTCTTTAATGTAAAAATAGAATTTTTATCACCTCCTTTAAAATAAAGTTCATACTTTTATTTCACTTCTCATATAATAAAAATCATATTTTTATTATACTACCTATATAAAAATTTTAGTTTTCTATTTTAAAAACATATATAAAAATTTCAGTTTTCTATTTTAAAAACATATATAAAAATTTCAGTTTTCTCTTTTAAAAACATATATAAAAATTTCAGTTTTCTATTTTAAAAACATATATAAAAATTTCAGTTTTCTATTTTAAAAACATATATAAAAATTTCAGTTTTCTCTTTTAAAAACATATATAAAAATTTCAGTTTTCTATTTTAAAAACATATATAAAAATTTCAGTTTTCTCTTTTAAAAACATATATAAAAATTTCAGTTTTCTATTTTAAAAACATATATAAAAATTTCAGTTTTCTATACATATACAGAAAATAGATAAACAAATAAATAAATAAAATACTCACTTTTTTATTGTCCAAAACGGAACTTCGCCACTGGAGGGGGTTTCACGGGCGGGGCAGCGCCGTTGGCGGAGCGTGGAGGTGGGCTTCGGTCGTCAGGTGGCTCGACGAATGGGGGGGCGGCTGCAGTTGGGCCTCGACGAACTAGGGCTCGAGAATTGGGTTGGGGGTGCTGGATTCAGAGGGAGATGGGAGCAAGGGAGCATCGGAGGGGCTAGGGGAGGATCGATTCGCGGTGGGGTGGCCCGCGCTAGGGCGCGACGGCGTCAGCTCGATTGGGAGGCGCGGTTTTTTTTTTCAATCTGAAATAATGATTTGGGGGGGTGGGGGGCAGAAGGATTAAAGGGGAGGAAGATATATATTTTTATTTTATTTTATATTATTTAATTTCTAAAAGTTGACTTTTACATACGACCTCTAAATGAGGCCCACTGCCTGTCGTCCATAGCGTTTCATCCCCATTCCGAACACAACGGGATATGTTTCGTAGGTTGATTCGATCGTTTGAATCAGTTTCCGTTGAATTTACATTTAAATCACTATATTGAATTTTAAACGTAGATTTCAAATTACCGAGGTCACATACTGTCTCTAAAAATTCCAGAAAAATATTTTCTAGCTTCGTATTGACGATACGGTCCTAACAAAACTAATTTCGTTGAATTCTGAGACCGTTTGAAAAATGGCCATTTTCCAGTTGATTAAAATCAACTGAAACTGGTCAAACGCGTTTTCTTTTGCCATGCTCACATACTGATTCGAAAAATTATGAAATTTGGAATCTAGCAATAACTTGACATCGCGGATCCAACAAAAGTGGTTTCGTCGAAATCCGAGGTCATTTGCAAAATGTCCATTTTTAAGGGCCTGAATTCCATAGCGACTATTCAGAAATTTCAACGGGGCCTATCTTTTTACCCCCGCTATGAAATTTCGATTTTTCGGATTCGTTGGAAAGATATCATCAATTAGATTCCATTATTTTTGGTTTCACTAAAATCCGGTTTGTTTTGCACCCGGTATGTTCAATTGAAGTTTGAAATCAAATTATCGAACGACCGCGCCATTTTCAATTCCTTTTATAATTTTATATAATTATTTATATTCTAACGACGACGTATATAATATATACGTTCGAATTATATTCAAAATAAATTTCTCGTCGATATTATTTAAAATAATTCATTTTAAATAATCAAAATTCGCTAAAATGGCCAAAATAATTTTTTTAAACTGGCCCAGATTTTCGGGTTGTTACAATCTCCCCCACTTAAAACTTTTCGTCCCCGAAAAGGAACAAAGTCGAAAGTGGTTTGATTAATCAACCCTACGCTCGATCTGGCTTCCATTCTCCAACTTTTTAGTTTCTGAGAATTTTCAAAAATTTCAAAAATTTGGCTAACACCCTAAATTTTCGAAAAATTTCTCCATAACCTCCCCTGCAATGGGAGCATCGGGGAATTTCAAATAGCTTCCCCGGTCCTTCAGATCTCAAAAAGGAAAAGAAAAAGCCAAGCGGCTAGCCAATAGGCTCATAAAATCATCATCACACAAACAAAACAGTAAATTATGTAGTAAACATGTACCTATTTGTCGGGCAAACAAATTTTATTCTCTGCTTTAGCCTCCTTGCTATGACCTGTTCAAGGTAAGTACATATATATGCAAGCATATACGACCAATTTTCAATACAATTCAATATTTGATTCAGTTAGGCATAATGGTTCAAAATTTAACCAACAACTAAACAAACAACACAAACATCAATCAGTTAGTGGATTAACGTTTCAAATTCATAATTTTGATATATATAAAGAAAATCATGTTTTGATGCCAAATCACAACAATGTATTCTAGCTATATTTGTTTTGGTTCTCACACCAGTCTAATGGAAATATATAGAAAATCTCCCTTTCGTCACTCGAACATAAATTATGATGATGATGCATCAATCATCAGAGTTCTCTCCGGGCGACTTAGAAGGTGATTCTATATCTACCCAGTATATCAAAACTTCGAATACACGTGGATCAGACGTATACGCAAAATCTATATATACTGGATTGTCCAAATTCATTAAAATAAATAATCAAATACGAATAGTTGATTTAAATTTTCAAAACAAATTTTGTTTTCATTTTGAAAATTTACTCCTCACACTCGTTCTAGGATACTACTGATCCCATCTCTAACGAGTCATTCTAATTGGATATTACAAATCCAATATCTGATGAATTCTTTCGTATGGTTCTAATGTGTCTCGTTCTCTGAGCTTTGTAAACCAAAGCTCTGATACCAACTATGAGAACCCGTAACTTCCGCGTAAAGGAAAGCGGCGGATAGTTGAGAACAAGCCACAACAGAACGCATACAAAAGAACATTTCATTGTATATTACAACAATGCATCAGATTACAAGAATATACAGAGTATAAACAAATAAATACTACACAGAAATATCAGAGATTTAAATTACATTTAAATACATAGCAGCGGAAAAGAATACAATACACAACTAGAAGAGATATACGGATACAAAGCTTTCCGGATATCGTTCCAGCTGTAAACCAGGATCCTGTGAATATAAATCTGCAAAACCGAAACTACTAGCTGCCCGTGTCAAAATAAGGGCACCCAGAGTTTAGGTTAAAACAATAAACTCCAGGTCAGTCATGTGACTGGTGTGAGAACTAAAACAGTTATTAATCTTTATTTTAAATCATTAGGTAAATCAAGGGACCACGCCGTATAATACGGAACGGGTTTCCTCCCAAGAATACCAGTGCATAAAACAAACAACGCAATGCTAAATAAAGAAAAATGAAGCTGTTATAAGACCCAGGTCCCATCACACAATGCAACGCAGCCGAGGATAGGGGTTTCCCTTATAACAGCCAAATAATGCTTGATACGGTTAAAACAAATCGTTTGATACTATTATAAGTGCATAGTGTATAAAACAACTTCAAATCATAAGTATCAATCATAGGCGGCATGAGCGCCCCATCCCACTATGTCGCCATATATAGGATTACAACTACAACCGCAAGATCACGTATTTGGAAATTGGATTTCCGTCATGAACCAAGGCAAAAGATAGTCCTTACCGAATTCGAGACTGCCTAGCCCGAGTCTCAGGATCAGAACGCATCGACCCTTGGAGCGACAGGGCCGGTCCACACGCAGTGGATTAAAAATGCCTGAGCACTACGTTTCGCCGCCCTTTGGGGCGTAAGCGAGCCAACTAGTGACTCCATCGGACCCGGATCGTCCGATCTAACCGAGGCGCCTCGCAACAGCAACAACCACATAAGTCAAACTCGTCAGGGCGTGTAAAACCACTGACGCCACTTTTAGCTAGGAGGAAACGTAGGCCCTCCCTGAGGTCCTTTCTCCCGTTTCTGGTTCATACCGGGGTGCGAGGCTCGCGAATCAACGCTACACAAAGCTACGCCACAAAGGCCGTGCTTTGATCACCAACCACAAGACTTTGCTTTTCAACAGAAGCCTTGATCATTTGCATCTTAGCATGCCACACAGGCAAACCATCCTATGCAACCGATATCAGTCACACAGAATGAAATCTGATGTCAGACACACAGTCCATTTACAAGTCCGTTCTGGGTCTGAACGAAACCGGAGGCACCTAGTACCCCGCATATCCATCGATCTCCAAGCACGTCTGGACGATCACTAACTGTTTCCATCTTCTTGGGTGTACAGCCCAATCAAGATCATCAATAATCACCCAAACGACGTGAAGACCTCCGGTCTTCGACCATCGTCTTCATCTTCGACTTATCGTCGTATTAGTTATTCAGAATGGGATAAACCCGGTCTTTCCGAATAACTCGCGTATATTTTAAATAAGTGTTACACAAACACAACATACGCCTCATTCCAATTCATCAGTCACTAACCGTAAATTAATCAAGAGAATAATTTCCCAAATATTAACCCCGAAGGCCGAAACCAACATCAGATCAATATCCAGAAAACCATTCTGCTTGGCTAACCGACAGTTAGTTTCTAAATTTCACATTCATAGGGAAAAGTTCCCATTAATTTTATCCAAGATAAATTCCTTGAATTTATTCTTTATTCTATTTTTGAATCTCAATTCAAACTAGTCGGGATTAGCAAACCTTACCGAAGTAATCATTTATTTTAATTTCCCCATCCCAACCTATTCATCCCATGAAGTAAAACTAGTAATACTTCATATCTAACACCACAGTGTTATCGGTAAATTCAATTACCATTTCACGTTCAAATCTAATTAAAGATTTAACTATCGCCTGGAGCAAAACTGGTGATACTCCATTCTCGATTATTTCAATCTAATTAAAGATTCATTAAAACTCCACTTAGTTTTAATCTTCGACTGGATTAAAGAATCAGTGTCATTTAAAACACGGTTCACGATAAACCCAAAATCACATTCCATTAATTATCGGGTTAAAGAACAAGTGTTATTTAAAACACTGTTCACGGTAAACCCAAAAATCAATACCAATTCAATTCCAATTAAATATCATTTAATTGGTACACTTCATTAAATCTAAATAAAAAGATTTAATCTTTTCTCAACTGGGTTCAAGAACAGTGTTAGTGAAGACACCATTCACGACAAACCCAAATCGCATTTGATATTCAATATAAGGCTCTGAATAGAAAATATATCGGCTTATATTCAATATCAAATTCTACGATTAACAAATGTCGTATTGGAAATAACGATATAAATATATATCTTTCAAATTTCCATAACAACATCTGTATAATCACGAATTCCAACATCGAAATATTCCGAAGACAATTTCGATTCAAATCCACTCCAATGCAATCATTGGAAATTCTGGTTATTTTTAAAACCCTTTTCAAATTCAATTTATTTATTTAAAAATAAATAGAATTATATTTCTAGTTCAAAACTAGTTCATTTCGATAAAAATCTATTTTTATCTTTTCAAATATGGAGTTTTTCATCCCAAATCTTCACAAATCATTTCTTATGATTTTACACAAATTATTACTATTTTTAATAATTTTATCAAGGCCCGTACAGTCGATTTCCATCAACGGTCATCGAACTGCACTTACAGCGACCTTTTTCAAATTTGATTTGGACATAGTTCCAAATCCAACCGTTAGATTTCAAATCTCTAATATTCGTTAGAAAGCTCTTTTCGATACGAACCCAACGGTTCCGGTTTTAGGAGAATCCGACGGTCGGATCTCCCGTAATGTCCGTTTGAAATAAATGGTCGAAATTCACGAAATGCCGCGGCGCGGTGCGTTCTATTCAGGCCATTATATTATATATATAATATATATAATATATACTTCGTCGATTTCTATTTAAAATGAATTATATAAATAGTTTTAAATTCGTTTCAAAAGCAATTTCAACTTCCATTTCAATTCAAATCAAAATTGAATTCTTCTTTATAAATTCGTTTTAAAATTCATTTCTATTCAATTCGAATTTCAATTCAATTTGAATTCATTTCAATTCGCTTTCAATTCAATTTGAATTCGTTTTCAAATCCTTTCGAAATCGTTTTCAATTTAATTCATTTCGAAATCGTTTTCAATTCAATTCATTTCGAAATCGTTTTCAATTCAATTCATTTCGAAATCGTTTTCAATTCAATTCATTTCGAAATTGTTTTCAATTCAATTCATTTCGAAATCGTTTTCAATTCAATTCATTTCAAAATGAATAAAATCGATATAAATATCGTTCACGTCAAAATGGCGTCAATCTAATCAACACGGCTTCATAAATTTCTATTTTCAAATATTCTATTTCAAATATTTCTTTTTCAAAATAGTTGTTATTATCAAAATATTTCGTTCAACACATGACCAATCTCAATGGATGAGTACTGTCAACACATGAACCTTTATTTTATATTGATAAAGATGTAAATTTTATTGCTAAAATATTTCGTTCAACACATGACCAATCTCAATGGATGAGTACTGTCAACACATGAACCTTTATTTTATATTGATAAAGATGTAAATTTTATTGCTAAAATATTTCGTTCAACACATGACCAATCTCAATGGATGAGTACTGTCAACACATGAACCTTTATTTTATATTGATAAAGATGTAAATTTTATTGCTAAAATATTTCGTTCAACACATGACCAATCTCAATGGATGAGTACTGTCAACACATGAACCTTTATTTTATATTATTCTTTATTTTCTAAATTGGAATGAGGCCCAATCAATCACCATATAATGTTAATTATATGGATTTTCATACATTACACACATATAATAGCATTGAAAATAATCAACCATCAACCAAAGTGCACTACACTGTATAAGCATCAAATATAGATATCTAACGCTTATAACAGCCTGTCAATCAATCGAACGACATATTTTATCAATCAGGATGAGTGAGCTTCATATTTCATCCCAACACCCGTGTGGGGTTTCAAACAATCAAACACAGATTTTATTTGTGCAGTTGGGCGATGTGTAAAATTTATCGACCAAATCAATGTCCTTCAAATAGGTGTACATAAACAAACCGTCTGGTTTGTAAATGAATATTTATTTATTTACATTCACGTTAAAATTTATATTTTTAACGACAAAACATTTTATTCTAACATATGAATTTCTATTCAGTTCATTCTTTAAATAAAATGATATTTTTATTTTTCTAACTTATTTTAGAAAATTTCGGCGGCATAACGGCACGATGCTAGAAACGGGACGAGGCCTAGCCTTATCCCCAGACTAGTGAAGGCCCACGCCATTCAGACATCAATCAATCCATTTAATTTCACCAAACCATTCAACTAATCTATGCAACCAAACAAACAAGTCCATGGTCTGTGGACGATTGTGTCGGGTGCTACTAAGCACCGTCTGCATCCTAGTATATATATATAACTAGAAAAGAAATTGAAGAGTGAGAAATTCTCACCGAAAGCTATCCAAACATCTTGACTCTTCTTTGATATAAATCTTCTTCGTTCTCGCATTTTTGTTACCTTCGTTGCCCGCTTTCACTACCTATGTAAAAATCGAATTTTTACTTCGCTATTCAATATATAAAAATCATATTTTTATTTCGAAGTTCAATATATAAAAATCATATTTTTATTTATGAAGATCATATTTTTCTCTAAACCTCGCTACTTCTATTTTCGAAGCATCGCTACTTATATTTTCAAAACAACGCTACTTATATTTTCAAAACAACGCAACTTCTATAATTGTAAAAATAGAAATTTTATCACTATTTCTTTAATGTAAAAATAGAATTTTTATCACCTCCTTTAAAATAAAGTTCATACTTTTATTTCACTTCTCATATAATAAAAATCATATTTTTATTATACTACCTATATAAAAATTTTAGTTTTCTATTTTAAAAACATATATAAAAATTTCAGTTTTCTATTTTAAAAACATATATAAAAATTTCAGTTTTCTCTTTTAAAAACATATATAAAAATTTCAGTTTTCTATTTTAAAAACATATATAAAAATTTCAGTTTTCTATTTTAAAAACATATATAAAAATTTCAGTTTTCTCTTTTAAAAACATATATAAAAATTTCAGTTTTCTATTTTAAAAACATATATAAAAATTTCAGTTTTCTCTTTTAAAAACATATATAAAAATTTCAGTTTTCTATTTTAAAAACATATATAAAAATTTCAGTTTTCTATACATATACAGAAAATAGATAAACAAACAAATAAATAAAATACTCACTTTTTTATTGTCCAAAACGGAACTTCGCCACTGGAGGGGGTTTCACGGGCGGGGCAGCGCCGTTGGCGGAGCGTGGAGGTGGGCTTCGGTCGTCAGGTGGCTCGACGAATGGGGGGGGGGGGGGGGGCTGCAGTTGGGCCTCGACGAACTAGGGCTCGAGAATTGGGTTGGGGGTGCTGGATTCAGAGGGAGATGGGAGCAAGGGAGCATCGGAGGGGCTAGGGGAGGATCGATTCGCGGTGGGGTGGCCTGCGCTGGGGCGCGGCGGCGCGGCGGCGCCGAGGAGGCGGCGACGGCGTCAACACGATTGGGAGGCGCGGTTTTTTTTTTCAATCTGAAATAATGATTTGGGGGGGGGGGGCAGAAGGATTAAAGGGGAGGAAGATATATATTTTTATTTTATTTTTATTTTATTTTATATTATTTAATTTCTAAAAGTTGACTTTTACATACGACCTCTAAACGAGGCCCACTGCCTGTCGTCCATAGCGTTTCACCCCCATTCCGAACACAATGGGATATGTTTCGTAGGTTGACTCGATCGTTTGAATCAGTTTCCGTTGAATTTACATTTAAATCACTATATTGAATTTTAAACGTAGATTTCAAATTACCGGGGTCACATACTGTCTCTAAAAATTCCAGAAAAATATTTTCTAGCTTCGTATTGACGATACGGTCCTAACAAAACTAATTTCGTTGAATTCTGAGACCGTTTGAAAAATGGCCATTTTCCAGTTGATTAAAATCAACTGAATCTGGTCAAACACGTTTTCTTTTGCCATGCTCACATACTGATTCGAAAAATTATGAAATTTGGAATCTAGCAATAACTTGACATCGCGGATCCAACAAAAGTGGTTTCGTCGAAATCCGAGGTCATTTGCAAAATGTCCATTTTTAAGGGCCTGAATTCCATAGTGACTATTCAGAAATTTCAACTGAGCCTATCTTTTTACCCCCGCTATGAAATTTCGATTTTTCGGATTCGTTGGAAAGATATCATCAATTAGATTCCATTATTTTTGGTTTCACTAAAATCCGGTTTGTTTTGCACCCGGTATGTTCAATTGAAGTTTGAAATCAAATTATCGAACTATCGCGCCATTTTCAATTCCTTTTATAATTTTATATAATTATTTATATTCTAACGACGACGTATATAATATATACGTTCGAATTATATTCAAAATAAATTTCTCGTCGATATTATTTAAAATAATTCATTTTAAATAATCAAAATTCGCTAAAATGTCCAAAATAATTTTTTAAAACTGGCCCAGATTTTCGGGTTGTTACAATCTCCCCCACTTAAAACTTTTCGTCCCCGAAAAGGAACAAAGTCGAAAGTGGTTTGATTAATCAACCCTACGCTCGATCTGGCTTCCATTCTCCAACTTTTTAGTTTCTGAGAATTTTCAAAAATTTCAAAAATTTGGCTAACACCCTAAATTTTCGAAAAATTTCGCCATAACCTCCCCTGCAATGGGAGCATCGGGGAATTTCAAATAGCTTCCCCGGTCCTTCAGATCTCAAAAAGGAAAAGAAAAAGCCAAGCGGCTAGCCAATAGGCTCATAAAATCATCATCACCCAAACAAAACAGTAAATTATGTAGTAAACATGTACCTATTTGTCGGGCAAACAAATTTTATTCTCTGCTTTAGCCTCCTTGCTATGACCTGTTCAAGGTAAGTACATATATATGCAAGCATATACGACCAATTTTCAATACAATTCAATATTTGATTCAGTTAGGCATAATGGTTCAAAATTTAACCAACAACTAAACAAACAACACAAACATCAATCAGTTAGTGGATTAACGTTTCAAATTCATAATTTTGATATATATAAAGAAAATCATGTTTTGATGCCAAATCACAACAATGTATTCTAGCTATATTTGTTTTGGTTCTCACACCAGTCTAATGGAAATATATAGAAAATCTCCCTTTCGACACTCGAACATAAATTATGATGATGATGCATCAATCATCAGAGTTCTCTCCGGGCGACTTAGAAGGTGATTCTATATCTACCCAGTATATCAAAACTTCGAATACACGCGGATCAGACGTATACGCAAAATCTATATATACTGGATTGTCCAAATTCATTAAAATAAATAATCAAATACGAATAGTTGATTTAAATTTTCAAAACAAATTTTGTTTTCATTTTGAAAATTTACTCCTCACACTCGTTCTAGGATACTACTGATCCCATCTCTAACGAGTCATTCTAATTGGATATTACAAATCCAATATCTGATGAATTCTTTCGTATGGTTCTAATGTGTCTCGTTCTCTGAGCTTTGTAAACCAAAGCTTTGATACCAACTGTGAGAACCCGTAACTTCCCCGTAAAGGAAAGCGGCGGATAGTTCGAGAACAAGCCACAACAGAACGCATACAAAAGAACATTTCATTGTATATTACAACAATGCATCAGATTACAAGAATATACAGAGTATAAACAAATAAATACTACACAGAAATATCAGAGATTTAAATTACATTTAAATACATAGCAGCGGAAAAGAATACAATACACAACTAGAAGAGATATACGGAAACAAAGCTTTCCGGATATCGTTCCAGCTGTAAACCAGGATCCTGTGAATATAAATCTGCAAAACCGAAACTACTAGCTGCCCGTGTCAAAATAAGGGCACCCAGAGTTTAGGTTAAAACAATAAACTCCAGGTCAGTCATGTGACTGGTGTGAGAACTAAAACAGTTATTAATCTTTATTTTAAATCATTAGGTAAATCAGGGGACCACGCCGTATAACACGGAATGGGTTTCCTCCCAAGAATACCAGTGCATAAAACAAACAGCGCAATGCTAAATAAAGAAAAATGAAGCTGTTATAAGACCCAGGTCCCATCACACAATGCAACGCAGCCGAGGATAGGGTTTTCCCTTATAACAGCCAAAGAATGCTTGATACGGTTAAAACTAATCATTTGATACTATTATAAGTGCATAGTGTATAAAACAACTTCAAATCATAAGTATCAATCATAGGCGGCATGAGCGCCCCATCCCACTATGTCGCAATATATAGGATTACAACTACAACCGCAAGATCACGTATTTGGAAATTGGATTTCCGTCATGAACCAAGGCAAAAGATAGTCCTTACCGAATTCGAGACTGCCTAGCCCGAGTCTCAGGATCAGAACGCATCGACCCTTGGAGCGACAGGGCCGGTCCACACGCAGTGGATTAAAAATGCCTGAGTGCCTGAGCACTACGTTTCGCCGCCCTTTGGGGTGTAAGTGAGCCAACTAGTGACTCCATCGGACCCGGATCGTCCGATCTAACCGAGGCGCCTCGCAACAGCAACAACCACATAAGTCAAACTCGTCAGGGTGTGTAAAACCACTGACGCCACTTTTAGCTCGGAGGAAACGTAGGCCCTCCCTGAGGTCCTTTCTCCCGTTTCTGGTTCATACCGGGGTGCGAGGCTCGCGAATCAACGCTACACAAAGCTACGCCACAAAGGCCGTGCTTTGATCACCAACCACAAGACTTTGCTTTTCAACAGAAGCCTTGATCATTTGCATCTTAGCATGCCACACAGGCAAACCATCCTATGCAACCGATATCAGTCACACAGAATGAAATCCGATGTCAGACACACAGTCCATTTACAAGTCCGTTCTGGGTCTGAACGAAACCGGAGGCACCTAGTACCCCGCATATCCATCGATCTCCAAGCACGTCTGGACGATAACTAACTGTTTCCATCTTCTTGGGTGTACAGCCCAATCAAGATCATCAATAATCACCCAAACGACGTGAAGACCTCCGGTCTTCGACCATCGTCTTCATCTTCGACTTATCGTCGTATCAGTCATTCAGAATGGGATAACCCCGGTCTTTTCGAATAACTCGCGTATATTTTAAATAAGTGTTACACAAACACAACATACGCCTCATTCCAATTCATCAGTAACTAACCGTAAATTAATCAAGAGAATAATTTCCCAAATATTAACCCCGAAGGCCGAAACCAACATCAGATCAATATCCAGAAAACCATTCTGCTTGGCTAACCGACAGTTAGTTTCTAAATTTCACATTCATAGGGAAAAGTTCCCATTAATTTTATCCAAGATAAATTCCTTGAATTTATTCTTTATTCTATTTTTGAATCTCAATTCAAACTAGTCGGGATTAGCAAACCTTACCGAAGTAATCATTTATTTTAATTTCCCCATCCCAACCTATTCATCCCATGAAGTAAAACTGGTAATACTTCATATCTAACACCACAGTGTTATCGGTAAATTCAATTACCATTTCACGTTCAAATCTAATTAAAGATTTAACTATCGCCTGGAGCAAAACTGGTGATACTCCATTCTCGATTATTTCAATCTAATTAAAGATTCATTAAAACTCCACTTAGTTTTAATCTTCGACTGGATTAAAGAATCAGTGTCATTTAAAACACGGTTCACGATAAACCCAAAATCACATTCCATTAATTGTCGGGTTAAAGAACAAGTGTTATTTAAAACACTGTTCACGATAAACCCAAAAATCAATACCAATTCAATTCCAATTAAGTATCATTTAATTGGTACAATTCATTAAATCTAAATAAAAAGATTTAATCTTTTCTCAACTGGGTTCAAGAACAGTGTTAGTGAAGACACCATTCACGACAAACCCAAATCACATTTGATATTCAATATAAGGCTCTGAATAGAAAATATATCGGCTTATATTCAATATCAAATTCTACGATTAACAAATGTCATATTGGAAATAACGATATAAATATATTTCTTTCAAATTTCCATAACAACATCTGTATAATCACGAATTCCAACATCGAAATATTCCGAAGACAATTTCGATTCAAATCCACTCCAATGCAATCATTGGAAATTCTGGTTATTTTTAAAACCCTTTTCAAATGCAATTTATTTATTTAAAAATAAATAGAATTATATTTCTAGTTCAAAACTAGTTCATTTCGATAAAAATCTATTTTTATCTTTTCAAATATGGAGTTTTTCATCCCAAATCTTCACAAATCATTTCTTATGATTTTACACAAATTATTACTATTTTTAATAATTTTATCAAGGCCCGTACAGTCGATTTCCATCAACGGTCATCGAACTGCACTTACAGCGACCTTTTTCAAATTTGATTTGGACATAGTTCCAATTCCAACCGTTAGATTTCAAATCTCTAATATTCGTTAGAAAGCTCTTTTCGATACGAACCCAACGGTTCCGGTTTTAGGAGAATCCGACGGTCGGATCTCCCGTAATGTCCGTTTGAAATAAATGGTCGAAATTCATGAACTACCGCGGCGCGGCGCGTTCTATTCAGGCCATTATATTATATATATATATAATATATATAATATATACTTCGTCGATTTCTATTTAAAACGAATTATATAAATAGTTTTAAATTCGTTTCAAAAGCAATTTCAACTTCCATTTCAATTCAAATCAAAATTGAATTCTTCTTTATAAATTCGTTTTAAAATTCATTTCTATTCAATTCGAATTTCAATTCAATTTGAATTCATTTCAATTCGCTTTCAATTCAATTTGAATTCGTTTTCAATTCCTTTCGAAATCGTTTTCAATTCAATTCATTTCGAAATTGTTTTCAATTCAATTCATTTCGAAATCGTTTTCAATTCAATTCATTTCGAAATCGTTTTCAATTCAATTCATTTCGAAATCGTTTTCAATTCAATTCATTTCGAAATCGTTTTCAATTCAATTCATTTCGAAATCGTTTTCAATTCAATTCATTTCGAAATCGTTTTCAATTCAATTCATTTCAAAATGAATAAAATCGATATAAATATCATTCACTTCAAAATGGCGTCAATCTAATCAACACGGCTTCATAAATTTCTATTTTCAAATATTCTATTTCAAATATTTCTTTTTCAAAATAGTTGTTATTATCAAAATATTTCGTTCCACACATGACCAGTCTCAATGGATGAGTACTGTCAACACATGAACCTTTATTTTATATTGATAAAGATGTAAATTTTATTGCTAAAATATTTCGTTCAACACATGACCAATCTCAATGGATGAGTACTGTCGACACATGAACCTTTATTTTATATTGATAAAGATGTAAATTTTATTGCTAAAATATTTCGTTCAACACATGACCAATCTCAATGGATGAGTACTGTCAACACATGAACCTTTATTTTATATTGATAAAGATGTAAATTTTATTGCTAAAATATTTCGTTCAACACATGACCAATCTCAATGGATGAGTACTGTCAACACATGAACCTTTATTTTATATTATTCTTTATTTTCTAAATTGGAATGAGGCCCAATCAATCACCATATAATGTTAATTATATGGATTTTCATACATTACACACATATAATAGCATTGAAAATAATCAACCATCAACCAAAGTGCACTACACTGTATAAGCATCAAATATAGATATCTAACGCTTATAACAGCCTGTCAATCAATCGATCGACATATTTTATCAATCAGGATGAGTGAACTTCATATTTCATCCCAACACCCGTGTGGGGTTTCAAACAATCAAACACAGATTTTATTTGTGCAGTTGGGCGATGTGTAAAATTTATCGACCAAATCAATGTCCTTCAAATAGGTGTACATAAACAAACCGTCTGGTTTGTAAATGAATATTTATTTATTTACATTCACGTTAAAATTTATATTTTTAACGACAAAACATTTTATTCTAACATATGAATTTCTATTCAGTTCATTCTTTAAATAAAATGATATTTTTATTTTTCTAACTTATTTTAGAAAATTTCGGCGGCATAACGGCACGATACTAGAAACGGGACGAGGCCTAGCCTTATCCCCGGACTAGTGAAGGCCCACGCCATTCACACATCAATCAATCCATTTAATTTCACCAAACCATTCAACTAATCTATGCAACCAAACAAACAAGTCCATGGTCTGTGGACGATTGTGTCGGGTGCTACTAAGCACCGTCTGCATCCTAGTATATATATAACTAGAAAAGAAATTGAAGAGTGAGAAATTCTCACCGAAAGCTATCCAAACATCTTGACTCTTCTTTGATATAAATCTTCTTCGTTCTCGCCTTTTTGTTACCTTCGTTGCCCGCTTTCACTACCTATGTAAAAATCGAATTTTTACTTCGCTATTCAATATATAAAAATCATATTTTTATTTCGAAGTTCAATATATAAAAATCATATTTTTATTTATGAAGATCATATTTTTCTCTAAACCTCGCTACTTCTATTTTCGAAGCATCGCTACTTATATTTTCAAAACAACGCTACTTATATTTTCAAAACAACGCAACTTCTATAATTGTAAAAATAGAATTTTTATCACTATTTCTTTAATGTAAAAATAGAATTTTTATCACCTCCTTTAAAATAAAGTTCATACTTTTATTTCACTTCTCATATAATAAAAATCATATTTTTATTATACTACCTATATAAAAATTTCAGTTTTCTATTTTAAAAACATATATAAAAATTTCAGTTTTCTATTTTAAAAACATATATAAAAATTTCAGTTTTCTCTTTTAAAAACATATATAAAAATTTCAGTTTTCTATTTTAAAAACATATATAAAAATTTCAGTTTTCTATTTTAAAAACATATATAAAAATTTCAGTTTTCTCTTTTAAAAACATATATAAAAATTTCAGTTTTCTATTTTAAAAACATATATAAAAATTTCAGTTTTCTCTTTTAAAAACATATATAAAAATTTCAGTTTTCTATTTTAAAAACATATATAAAAATTTCAGTTTTCTATACATATACAGAAAATAGATAAACAAATAAATAAATAAAATACTCACTTTTTTATTGTCCAAAACGGAACTTCGCCACTGGAGGGGATTTCACGGGCGGGGCAGCGCCGTTGGCGGAGCGTGGAGGTGGGCTTCGGTCGTCAGGTGGCTCGACGAATGGGGGGGCGGCTGCAGTTGGGCCTCGACGAACTAGGGCTCGAGAATTGGGTTGGGGGTGCTGGATTCAGAGGGAGATGGGAGCAAGGGAGCATCGGAGGGGCTAGGGGAGGATCGATTCGCGGTGGGGTGGCCCGCGCTAGGGCGCGACGGCGTCAGCTTGATTGGGAGGCGCGGTTTTTTTTTTTCAATCTGAAATAATGATTTGGGGGGGGGGGCAGAAGGATTAAAGGGGAGGAAGATATATATTTTTATTTTATTTTATATTATTTAATTTCTAAAAGTTGACTTTTACATACGACCTCTAAATGAGGCCCACTGCCTGTCGTCCATAGCGTTTCATCCCCATTCCGAACACAACGGGATATGTTTCGTAGGTTGATTCGATCGTTTGAATCAGTTTCCGTTGAATTTACATTTAAATCACTATATTGAATTTTAAACGTAGATTTCAAATTACCGAGGTCACATAATGTCTCTAAAAATTCCAGAAAAATATTTTCTAGCTTCGTATTGACGATACGGTCCTAACAAAACTAATTTCGTTGAATTCTGAGACCGTTTGAAAAATGGCCATTTTCCAGTTGATTAAAATCAACTAAAACTGGTCAAACGCGTTTTCTTTTGCCATGCTCACATACTGATTCGAAAAACTATGAAATTTGGAATCTAGCAATAACTTGACATCGCGGATCCAACAAAAGTGGTTTCGTCGAAATCCGAGGTCATTTGCAAAATGTCCATTTTTAAGGGCCTGAATTCCATAGTGACTATTCAGAAATTTCAACTGGGCCTATCTTTTTACCCCCGCTATGAAATTTCGATTTTTCGGATTCGTTGGAAAGATATCATCAAGTAGATTCCATTATTTTTGGTTTCACTAAAATCCGGTTTGTTTTGCACCCGGTATGTTCAATTGAAGTTTGAAATCAAATTATCGAACTACCGCGCCATTTTCAATTCCTTTTATAATTTTATATAATTATTTATATTCTAACGACGACGTATATAATATATACGTTCGAATTATATTCAAAATAAATTTCTCGTCGATATTATTTAAAATAATTCATTTTAAATAATCAAAATTTGCTAAAATGGTAAAAATAAAAATTTTAAACTGGCCCAGATTTTCGGGTTGTTACATCTGGTCAACTGTTGGATCAGTTGGACCTGTCCTCTCTTACGTTTGAGGATTGACAATTCCTGAACACACATTTCCTGGTCCTATCGGACCTATCCATCGGCTCCGTAGTAATCGATATATCCGAGATGCCTCACTATGCATCATTCACATAGGTAAAAACATAAATGCTAGGCTCCATACCATGACACGACCCATAGCTAGAAAGAAACGTCATGTTCTCCCAATGGTCTGATCCCTTTTTTGACTCATACCAAGGTTTGAGGCTCGCGAATTAATGTTGTACACAAAGCTATGCCCTTTAAGGCCGTGCTTTGATCATCAACCACAAGACTCTGCTTTTCAATAGAAGCCTTGATCACTGCATCTATGCATGCCACACTGGCAATTCACGCCATGCAACTGATGTCTATCGATATATAACCTCTGAGCTCGTACGTCTCAGAGAAGGGTGTTAAGCAAGAGAATAAATTCTTCTCCACCAAACAGATGTATATTTAATAGAGATCAATCAACACAGAATAAAATCCAATTTCAGACACACATCCATTTAATAGTTCGTTCTGGGTCTGAACGAAACCGGAGGCACCTTATTCCTCATCTCATATGTCCAGTATAGGAGAGAGGACCTCGCATAACCTGTCGATCTTGAAGTAAGTCACGATGATCACCACTTATTACCTTGCCTTCGGTGTACAGCCCAATCAAGACATCAGTAATCATCCAAACGATGTGAAGACCTCTGGTCTTCAACCACCATCTTCATCGTCGACTTATCGTCGAATCAGTTTTTCAAAATGGGTATAAAACCGGCCATTCCGAATAACTCGCGTATATAATAAACAAGTGCTATAAAAACAAAACATATGTCTCATTCCAGTCCAGAATATTTTTTTATTCAAATATTCTTATATTATTAGGGAAAGGTTCCCATTAATTTTATCAAAGGTAAATTCTTTAAATTTATTCTTTAATCTTCCTTTGGTTATCAATTCGGACCAAATCAAGGTTTATCCAAACTAGGAGGGATTAGCGCACCTTACCGAAATAATCATTTGTTTAATTTCCAAATACCAACCTATTCATCTCATAGAGAAAAACTGGTAATACTCCATATCCAACCCCACGGTGTTATCGGTAAAATTAATTACCATTTCACATTCAAATCTACTTAAAGATTTAACTATTGGTTGGAGCAAAACTGGTGATACTCCACTCTCAATCATTTCCCAAATTTGATAATTTAAATTATCAATTCACATTTCAATCTAATTAAAGATTCATTAAAACTCCACTTAGTTTTAATCCTCCCAAAAAACTATATTAATGATTATTTAATTTTGGAAACATAACTTGTCGCATCGACAATCTACACCGTACTATTGATTTCTACCGATATATAACCTCTAAGCTCGTACGTCTTAGAGAAGGGTGTTAAGCAAGAGAATAAATTCTCCACCATGAAACAGATATATATTTAGCAGAAATCAACCATACAGTTCGGAATACCATGTTAGACATGTAATCCTGTCTTCAACTGGGTTAAAGAACTAATGTCATTTGAAACCCAAATTACATTCCATTAATTATGGAATCTTCACGGAAAACAAATCAATATATATAATCGGTATCAATTTCCGTACCCGACTAGTAGTATAAATGGAATAACGACAAAGCCTTTTAAATTCCATATATATTAACAGCCATCCACCACAGAAGCCCACTTCCATTAGTATCAAATCGAATTCCATTCAATTCCAATTTAATATACTAAATTGGAAGATTTTACTTTGGAAAATTCCCATTAAATCTTAATAAAAATATTTATAAATTCCAAATCACATTTCACTGTTAATCGGGTTAAAGAACAAGTGTTATTTAAGACACCATTCACAATAAACCTAAAAATCCAATTCTTTCATTCAATTCCAATTAAGTATTAATTAATTGGAAAACTTCTCTAAATCTTAATTAAAAGATTTGTTCTTTTCTCATCGGGGTTTAAAAACAGTGTTACTGAAGACACCATTCACGACAAACCCAAAATCCAATTCTTTTATTCAATTTAAATTAAATATTAATTAATTGGAAAAATTCACTAAATCTTAATTAAAAGATTTATTCTTTTCTCACGGGGTTTAAGAAAAGTGTTATTTAAGACACCATTCACAACAAACCCAAAATCCAATACTTTTATTCAATTCCAATTAAAAATTAATTAATTGGAAAACTTCACTAAATCTTAATTAAAAGATTTATTCTTTTCTCACAGGGTTTAAGAACAGTGTTCATTAAGTCACCATTCACGACAAACCTAAAATTCAATTTGATATTAAGTACAAGCCTCTAAACAGAAATTATATCGGCTTATATTCGATATCAAATTCTGAAACCAACAAATATCATATTGAAAATAATATATAAAATATATCTTCCAAATTTCCATAACAATATCCGTATAATCACAGAATTCAATATCGAAATATTCCGAAGATGATTTCGATTCAAATCCATTCCAATTCATATATTGGAAATTCTGGTTATTTTTAAAACCATTTCAAATCCAATTTATTTATTTAAAAATATTGGATTATAATTCTAGTTCATAACTAGTTCATTTTGAAAAAAAAATATTTTTGTCTTTACTAACGTGGAATATTTTCCTCCCAATTCTTTTCAAATCATTTTTTATGATTTTACACAAATTATTAATATTTTTAATTATTTTATCAAGGCCCGCACAGTCAATTTCCATAAATGGTCATCGACCTGTACTTACAACGACCTATTCCAAATTTTGTTTAGACATAATTCCGAATCCAACTGTTAAGATTTGTATTCTTTGGAAAGCTCTTTTCGATACGAATCCAACAGTTCTGGTTTTAGGGGAATCCGATGGTCGGATCTCCCGTAATATTCATTCGAAGTTGAGGTCGAAATTCGTGAACGACCGTGGCGCGGCGCGTTCTATTCGGGCCATTAAATATACAGTATATATATATTATATATATTTCATCAATTTCCATTAAAATCGTATTTTATAAATCATTTACAGATTCGTTTTAAAAGGATTAACTTCATTTTCAATTTTAAATCAAAATTGAATTTTCCTTATCATTACAATATATAAATGATAATATTTTCGAAATATCAGATTTTGAAATCATTTCCTTTTTGATATTCATTATAAAAATGAATAAAATCGAAAATATTTTCATGTCAAAATGGATTTAATCTAATCAACACGGCTTTATATATTTAAATATTTTCATGTCCATCCCAAATCGGTCATCAAAATAACCTTTTAATCCTTTACAGAATATTATTTTAAAATATTCGTTATTTTAAAATATTCTTTATTTTAGAATATTAGTTCCTTATAAGTTGGAATTAGACACAGTCAAATTACCATATAATGTTAGTTATATGGATTTCATACAACACGTATATATAACAACAATGATAAACAATCAACAATCATCTAGAGTGCGCTACAGAACTGAATAAGCATTAATTATGAATAATTAACGCTTATAACAGTCTGTTAACCAATCAATTGACATACAAATAAACAATTGGGATTAGTGCACGTCGAATATCATCCCAAAACCCTTTTGGGGTTTCAATCAACACACACACAAAATTTATTTGCGCAGTTGGGCGATGTGTAAAATATATCGTCCCAATCAATAACAGTCAAATGAGTGTACATAAACAAATCGTCCGATTTGTAAATAAATACTTATTTCCATTCATATACTCTTTAAAAATTATATTTTTAACGATAAAATATTTATTTCAACATATGAATATTTTATACTGTTCATTTATACAATAAAAATGATATTTTTATTGTTCTAACGTTTTTAGAAAATTTCGGCAGCATAACGGCACGATACTAGAATTGGAATAAGGTCTAGCCTTATCTCTCGCCTAATACCGGCTTGCTCTATACACATACCAATTCTAATCAATTCAATTTACATTCCAATTCAAATTCAACTAATTTATTGATCAAAACAAACAACCAAACCTCCATGGTTTCAATCAAAGGTGTCGGGTGCTTCTAAGCACTGTCTGCATCCTAGTATATATATTTAACTAGGAAATAAAATTAGAGTGAGAAGTTCTCACCTTTGGGTTCCACTCTGCTGTTTCATTTTTGAATTTTTGAATAGTTTAGATTTTCCCAAAATTTGAACGCTGTTAGCTTGCTTTGTAACCAGGCTACCCAAATCCAGGGACTTTGGTACGAACTTACATTGTTTGGCGATCACTTGAGTGGAGTGATAGAAAGCTGCAAAACTTGAATTATTCATGCCAATGTCACCGGATCGGATCCCCCCTTCAGATCGGATCGGATCCCTACTTTCCGATCGGATCGGGTCCCCCTATCCGGATCAGATCAAAGTACCCTCTACCCGAACCGCCTGAAGTTGCAACCACTCCTCAACGTGCTCCTATTTTCTAGGCTTATCATTCAGATCTACTTACACGTGGCAACCCATGATCTGGAAAAGGTTTCTCCACATCTCCCACTACTTCTCTATGACCCGCTGGATGGCTGCCACATCACACCCGAACCGATCCCAGGAGCAACCTCCATTTGCCTATAAATACAACATTTCTTGGAGATTTCAGGGGACTTTTGGCATTTCATTCATTCATGGTATCCATGGCCGAATTCCCCTATCAATAACCACCTTCTTCTCCAATGAAAATCAATGAATTTGGAGAGAATTATTCATTGTATTTGAGTGATTAATTGTCATTGTTCATTGTAATTGTAATTCTGGAATGAAATGAGAAACTATAAAGTGGACGTAGGCTCACTAACGCCGAACCACTATAAGTTTCGTGCGTTGACTGATTTTTCATGCTTTTAGTTCATGATTCCTCATTATTCTCTGTAAATGTAATCAATTGGGTGTTAGGACCATTTTTTGGTCTAACATTTTGGTGCTTTCACTGAGAAATGAAGATTCTCAACATATAAGGATTTCCCGTTCTACTATTGGATTTCCAAGTCCAATGAGGAAATCCGGCAACGTTCAACAACAATTGCTAAATTTCAGAAATTAAGTCCAAGAAAGCTGCTAGTTAAGGTCGGATGGGTATCCAGCGGTTATAGCAGCTCTGATGTTCGGGTCGGATTCTGCACAGGGTCAGAAATGCCTCTAGGTTGGATCTTACACTTCTGGTCGGATCGAGTTGAAGTAGCTCTACACCGTCACTTCCAAAAGCAAATGAATCGGTACGAGGTAACCGGGTCGGACCGGAACCATACTCATACAAAGACCGAGTTTCAGCAAACAAACATCGGATCGGGCTAGGGAAACACCCTTCCGAACTGAACCGATTTTTCCATTCTGACCCCCAGTCAATGACAGACCCGAACCGCCATCAAATGACATCTCCGAACTGCGACTTGAAGGCAAATTCCGATCCGACCCGGTACAACTGTTTTTGGAAAAAAAATACATTTTTTGGATCATTTCAGAAAAGGCTCCATCTTCCAAAATTGAAAAAATCGTGCGGTGCCCACATTTTCAACCTAACCAGCTAGGTCGATCGCCGCCGGGACTGTAGGGCCCCGGACCCCCACCGGCGCTGCGCCCGGACTCGCTGACGGCCTGGCCTTCGGCTTGGAGCACGGCCTCGCCTTCGGCTCGGCGTACATTTTAGCGAACAGAAGTTATCAAAGCTTGTCAATGAAGATTAGACCGATAGTTTGAGAATATCACAGCAAGTTGGCAACGACTGGGATTCTTCCCAGAGCCATGACACTCATTTACATCAGTAAGCCAATTTGAGGAGCTATCGATCTGATTCGGCTTGTTATCAAGGATACTATACAAGACAATGATTGTCTCATAGCAGCTTCCTCTTCCTTAGTTCTGATGGTGTATATATTTCACCAATGCAACCAATGTTGCTCGCTAACGAGTAGTGACCATCTTATTTATGCGACTTAAACTTGTCCAATCGGTGGGGCATCAAATGATGGTTATATGGAACAGTCCGAGCACTACTCCGAAAATAATTCCTATGATCTTAGTGACCATGATTGTCAATAAGAGGATACCAGAAAGCAGCTAAGGATCTCAACATCCCAAAGCTACACTTAATTGTATGATGTGATCAATGAAATATGTTCTGCGGTTCACCTTCCGAAGAACTTGGCGAAACTTTGCAATTGATATTTGCTGTCAACTGCATTGAGGAAGACTGATTTCCATCGAATAAGGGTTAAGTCAACATACTTTGGTGCCCAGAGTTAGGTACTAGTTGAATCACCACACACCATGATTGGACCAATGGATCCTTTCCTGGATTATAGCAACTTGACTGCTCACCAGCCACCATATGACCTTGATCAAATGATGAGAGCTCGAGATTAAAGCAAATATGAATCAACCATTAGCTTTCTACTTCTTATTTCCATTGTGAAGTAACACATGAATATTACTTAAAGTCTCGCAAGTTATGCTATCATACTCAAGTTTATCTTATCAAGGTCTAGACAGACCAGCTCCAGCAGAATTCAGAGCTTACATTGCACCTTAGTGTCTACTGCTCAATCCTCAAACATTAGCCGAATCCATCACTGAATTTACCATTCCCGAAGAGGTTGTGTTAGATGAGGAAGATGGCCCTTTAAAATGAAAAATGAATACAAGCACCTATTACTGTATACCGACGGTGCAATGAATGATCGATGACCCAGCGTTGGAGATGTATTGATTCGAAGGAAATTCCAGATGAAGGGACTATAACTCGTAGCTTAACTAGAACAGGTAGAAGAGCTGTTGGATGGATTGGAACGTTAAAGCATATCTTACGTCCTACGAACGGAAAATCAAAAGGTCAGTAATCCGACCAAGTTAGACAGTTCCGACAACTCAGAAGAGAGTCATAGACAACCCCATGATGAACTTCTTGTAGCACGGAATTCATTTAGCAAGGAGAAGTGAAAGGCGTGCCATCGCTCTTTATGCCTCGAGATATGACATGCAAGGCGACAATGCTTATTTCCCTTGGAAGGTTGTCCCAAGACAGACACCAACGAGCCTCATTGCTGAATTCACCGCCTTAAATGATTAAAACAAATCACTAATCAGCCTCCCGCTAGATGGGAGGTGAACGCGAATGAAACTTTTGACAAACGACGTTTTGGAGTTAGAAAGTGAAGATTTACAATTTCACACCCTTCATCGAGGATTAGTCAAGTAACTCGTGTCCCAGACATTAGACGCGACCGGAGATTCGAACGTCGATTGCACATGATTACATCATTTAATTCAAAGCTGATACATAATAGGCTTGCATGATAGACTGCTTTAGCCTTGCCCTAAAATTGACGAGTTAAAAGTTTAGAGCACTTAAGCTTGGATGCTGATTGATTATCTGTCCATTAGATCTTATTCCCAGCACAGGATTGAAGGCATATATGCAGATGGATGTGATATAACTATCCCACTAGCAGCCATATCCTACTTCCTAGCATGGAAAGCACAAAAGCTTCTATAAACATGGATCCATTATTCTCCTGCCAATTACTGTCCTAGCACCAACGTGATGATATGATACCATTAACAATACATACATGACTCCCTGACATTCAACCCTTGTCCTTAGCATGGGGGCAGGAAGGCGATTAAAAGGAGACATGACCTCGTCATTCGTTTACAGTATTTACCAAACTGCCTTTGTCACTCTAAGACCACAATCAAGCCATCCCCTAGTAGAGATTAGGCGAGGCAAAATGGACCTGCAGATAGCATGCAATGCCATTTTAGCAAAAAAATAATCATATTCATTCCTTTAACAGGATTACTCTTTAACCAGGACTCTTATATTTGCATGCTTTATGTGCTATTGATGTAATTAACTCAGATGAATTAATATGTGGATGGTGTAGGTACTTAGGATTTGATACTAATCAGACTTCTAACACCTGCATATAGAGTAATGGAACAATACCATAACGAGCTTGACTAAACAACTCATCTACAAAGCCACACCCTCCGCCTGAAATGAGTTGTATAGCTCAAGGCGGATCCGAGATGACCATCCACTCCTTGACTCATACATGGAAGACATAAAGATAATTCTGCATTGACTTTTGCATTTCAAAGTTGGAATCCGATTTCAGACAGATGCAGTTTGACCGTCTACATGGCTCAGTCCTATGTTTGACGCAATTAAATTACATGAATCCAAATAAAGGAGGTAGCACTGCCCCTTGATTTTCAATCAGGCAATTTACTCTTACATGCTTCCTGAATTATTGACATGACTAATTCATGCGATATGAATGATGCAGGTACTGAAAGTTCGGTGCCAATCACTCCTCCCATAGATTGATCGTTTGCCAGGCTAACTCTAACCCTTAGAAATTGGATAGAAGTACCAGTTTGGATGAATGTGATGGGCGTGCCATGATTAAAGACCACTCGATCCATGGGTCTGGCTCTCATGTTTTGAGAGAACATTTGAAGGACGATATACCAGTGTCTGACCAAACTCCATCCTACGAATCAATGGGACGAGAGAAACTTGATTATTGCGAATGGCCACCTCTACCTGTGAATCGTAGATTAGGAGGGAGCGCCTGGGCGAGTGTGACCTGACCACTTGCCCGAAAATCTCCATCTACCAGATTGTAGCATGGAGTATGGACTAATGATCGAGTTCGAGAATGACACTCGAGCCGGCAGAATCCCGCTCTTGGGATTAGAACGGGGAGGAAAGCCGAGGCGAATGACATGACCATTCGCCTGATTAACTTTAACTCTCATGATTCGAGAGAGATTATAAAGGACGGGAAGATGACGTCCCCAAGGCATGATGGTGCACCATGATTAAAGACAACCTTGATTACAACTCTAACCTAGGCATACGTCAGGAGAGTATAAAGGTGCTAAGATTAAGTACTGAAGACAACAGGCTCCTACCCCACTGAAGGATTGGAGATAAGATTGAAAGCTGAGCGGACACCCCCACAGAAGGATTGGGGGCGACATAATGTCGAACAGGCCCTGACTAGGAACTTTATTCATGTTTGATTAGGGGCACACAGACATCACCCCCCTTATATAACTACTTTATGATCTGCTAGATATTATTTGATTGTAGGTGTTCTGAATTGGAACCCTTACTTGATTGTGATGTGCTTTATTACCTATTACTTAGAGATTCACTTTGTTTACAGAGTGCAGGCTTGTACAAGATAACAGGAGGGCCGCACTTGCGACAACCGCAGCAGGCCAGTGGAAAACAAACAAGGGGCCAGGTCTAGAAGGCTGACGCTGATGCCCAATTCTAGATTTCTCATGCGACTCAAGGCGACGAACGAAAGGAGGCCTTGAGAGTGAATTGTTTAATGACGTGTCACATGACTTAAGTTAATGACCAAAAGGAGGCCCTATGAGTGATATATCGAATCAGCATATACACCCGCATGTGACTGACCGTAGTCCAAGTGCATCGACAAGTGCCACCTCACGAATACACTGAATGGAAAATGCGATAACTTGTGCACTTGAATAACTCAATCACATAAGCTTTGGAAGCAATGTCTCTTTTCCATGCATCCATGTCTAAATTTGAATGGGACATGATACAATTACCGATCCATCGCCGTTACCCCTGGACTGGGGCTACATTGTTGAAAATATTTACAAATGGAATAATTTATATGTTTGTGTCTAACTTATACCTCGATCTTGATAGGCTGCTTGAGGACCACGGAATGTGTAACACCCCGAATTTCGGTTAATGCTAAAAATTCACTAATTACAGAAAAAATAATCTCAGATGTGAGAATTGGGGGAAACGGTCTACGTCATTGCGTTCGTCTCGGAAAAATACGCGAAATAGAGTCCGAGTTTTCGAGAATCGGAGTCCGTATGGCCCGGTTATGGCCCAATGAAGTTTACAGAAAATTCAAAGTTCAAAACAGATTTAAAATTCAGGTTCAAATTTCAAAATTGGGGCCATTGGGCCCAGGCGGGAAAATTCCCGTCTAGCTAACCAAGTCGACAGCCCTGTCGACTGGGCAGTCGACTTGGCTAGACCCAGTCGACAGCCCTGTCGACTTGGGTGTCGACAGGGGGTGCTCGGCCAGTTTAACCTGGTGCAGGGTCTGGCTGTGTTTTGGGCTATTCTCTAGAAGCTTCCGAGATCTGATGGTCCTAAACTAACCTAGGGTTAATCTAAGGGTCTAAAACACAACCTAATCCTATAAATAAGACCCTAAACTAGCCCTAAATGACCATAATCCTATCTCCTAACTAAACTATGCCAAAATTTTCTATGATCATGGCCTCCACTCAAAGCCTAGCATCCATCCTCTTTTAAATACTATTTCTACAAAGGCTTTCATGTTCATACAAGCATCTTTGAGTTGTATGAGTGATCATTAGCTTGCATTCATCATCAAGTTGCAAGCTTTATGTTCAAGACTAAAGTTTTTGGGTGATTTTTGGCAAGGGTTTGCTTAGGGAAGTTTAGTGGTGAGTATCTATAGCCCTAATAATCAATTGTTAAATTGATTATGATAGGATATGATAAGATATGGCTATGTTTGTGGATAAATGTGCTTATGCAAGTTTAGTAGTGTATGTTATGTGTTTTGCAAGTTTTATGCTATATGCAAGTTTAATGCTATGTTTTATGATGCTCACTATGCAAAACACTATGTTGAACATTTATGCATATGTAACATGTTATGCAAACGATATGTGAGATTATATGTGTTAGACCCAAATGTGGTTCTAACACCCAAATTGATTAGAACAAGATAAAGTAAAGCAGAAATAAAAAAGAACACACAAGATTTATAGTGGTTCGGCGAAGAAATGCCTACGTCCACTTAGTTTTCACTATATTCAGTAATTCAGTTACAAATGCAGTGTAAGATTCGCTCACAGCTCACTTTTGTTCACTCAAATGATTAAAACAAGAAATGAAAGATGGTTTGGATTTTCCGGGAGTAAAGGAATTCGGATGATGAAGGTACTTGGATTCTCAAAAGTGCTGAAAAAGATCCTTCTCTTTGTCTCTAGATGGGGTATTTATAGGTGTGAATTTGCCTGAGATTCAATCCGGGTCGGAACACGTGTCATCCATCGCACTCTCTTCGGGTTCGGATGGGCTATCAGGCGGACAACGCATCCATGAGATGGACGTTAGGGGTAGGAATTAGTCATATCCGGTCCGGTTCTCCAGGCGACTTTATAGGAGATTTTCCTGGATCAAGGGTGCGGGTCGGAGACGTGCAGGTTGGGGGCTCGGATCGGAATACCCGATCCGAACTGGAGTAGCTTGGACGTCTCTTCTTCTCTAATCATACTCCGCTCCGCTCCGAAGTCGTGGCAAGCAGACGGCTTTCCGATCCACCTGAGATTCAGTTGCCCTCCGATCCGATTAGACATGCCTTACCAATTTACCCAATAGGAGCTCCCCGATCCGAACAGGGGACTCTTCCCGACCCGAACCGAGGATTTGCTCTGACCCGATCCGAACAGCTGCTGCTATCTAATCTAGATTGTAGAGTCTCCTTCCGATCCGAACCGGAGTCTTATAACTTGAAATACTTTTCAATGGTTGGTTTCTTGACTTTGTGTTGCCTAGTTCACAAAGTAGGCTAACATTTTGCCCCCTCAAAGGATGCTTTCGTTGTACAAAGCGTGCTTTGATGTCGTTTAACCAGAATTGTCAAGAGTAATGCACAGGTTTCTGTTCGGTCCGGCGTTCGACCCGAACACATTTTCTTCATTCCTGAGCAAATTTGGGAACCTATCTCGCCATGTAATGCTTCTTGCTGGCATGCTCCTCTTTTACTCTCATTCTCTCCAATTCGAGTCGGATGCTAAATCAACGTGTGAAGTTTCCACTCGGTTCGGATTCCGATCCGAAGCGTATTTGTGGATTTATTTCTTAAACATTGGGCCTTCAGAGAGAGTCGTGCTACTGGGCTTCCACTCCGGTCCGAGCGGGTGAGACAAAATAGGGAGACGAGGAGTCAACACTATTCTCTATATAAACCCATCGCCGCCTTCATTCCTTCCTTCTTCGTTTCTATCGCCGCTCCCAACCTTAACATTGAAAACGTCAGAAACTCAAAAATTCTCAAACTATTTCCTGTAGATTTCCCGAATCAAACATATAGGTAGCTTTTCTAATCTCAAATAATTTTGTTGTAACCGTTCTCGATTTCGATTAGCGTTGGGTTAGGATGGTTTGGCCATAAGCATCACTCGAACCCTCCGCCGCTGCTGGTGGATGCGCCATTGCTTCGAGGCGTTGCGAGGCTGAAGAGGGCGAATACTTGTTCTTAACGATGGCTTTGGTGATAAAGTGGACTTGTCTGTGAATAAATGGGAAAAGAGGAAAGAGATGAAGAGTGGGATGACAAGCTGGAGTCGGTTCGGGTGGAAGACGAAGGAGCAAAAAAGGAAAAGGAGGGAAAGGGGATCGGCTCGGGTTTCGTTCTTTGGAAAGATAGAAAGGAAAGAAAAAGTCGGTTCGGGTCGGAAAAGTGAATGGGATAAGAGGTTGAAGTAAACGGATCGGTTAGGTGGTGCTGGTTTGGTTCGGATCGGGCTACCCGATCCGAACAGATCAGTCCTGCTTCCGAACTCCTTGCTTTCCTTGTCTTGAACTGACCATGCTTTAGTGAGGCACCCGAACCGACTGTTATCTGTGCCTGCGTCGAGCTAGTCATCATATGCATATCCGAACCGATCCGAACATATTGAACTTGACACATAAAGACCACCCAACTAATTCAACTAACACTTATTCTAGACGAATATGCCTCGCGGACAGTTAGGATAGTGCCTTGTGAACATAAACGAGAATTAAGAACAATTCTGACTATCACCTTCTCTTTAAAGCTTCGTCTTATATTGCTGTACTCTTATTTTGCACTTCCCGCATTTGTTGCACACACCTTAGTTCATACACATACACAAAAAAGGGGACACGGGATAATTCACTCTAATCCGTGCTATTGCTTCTTCAATAGTTTCACGACAATGAGGCCTAGACGCTCTTCTCGTTTAGCTGAGAGGAAAGAAGCTCCAGAAACTTCCAACAAAACCACTCTCGAGGATATATCTTCTTCATCTGACCCAGAATGGGATAGCGAGGGTCCGGATTACGGAGTTGGTCATCGGGAAAACGATGAAATGTCTTCAGAAAATGAAGTTTCCCTAGGCTTTGAGGAGGAAGAAGGGATTGGTGACAACCGAGCACCCGATGAATTTGACTCAGCCATTATATTGGAATCACCTCCAGATTCCGTAGAATCAACAATTGACAATGACCGACTCGTGAGAATTTGCTTGAAGTATGGAATAATGAAGAGAGACACTCTAGTGCCCTCACGTTCTGATCGTCCACATAACCCTCCAGAAGGATATATGACGGTCACTCGTCTGATGTGCATGGTTGGCGCTATTCCTCCTTTCTCACCTTTCATCGTCGACTTCTTAAGACAAATGCGGATTGCCCCCATGCAGCTGCATCCTAATTCATATGCCTATCTGCATACTTTATTCATTGCATATCGTGAAATTCTAGGCGTGGAGCTTACGTTTGACGACGTTCATTTCTTCTATAATTTCAAACATCGGACTAGAGAAACCCCTTCTTTCTGTTATTTTGAGTCGGTCCCAAAGAGGAAGATAATCTCTACGCCGTTTAGCAGCAAGGCTGGAGATTCCAGACTGGAGTGGTTCTATATAAAGCAACAGTCTGGATGCGCCAGAAGATGGACAAAATCAAGTAAAGCACTGATTTTCTGACCCTGGACTCTATACACTTGAATCATCACCCTGACCTGTTTCCCTTTTTATTTGCAGTCGATAATCCCAAACAGGTATCAGACCAAGCGTTCTTTGATCGAATGCACCGTCTCCTCAATGGCGACCAAAAATTCCTTACTATTGACGAGGTTCTTAAAGATGAGTATCTTCATTTTCACGGGCTGCTATCCGTCTCCCGTAGCATTGGTCATGGGACGGTCCCTTATGCATATATTCCTCCAGTGGAAACAGTTCCAGAAATAGGAGAAGGCTCGGGAATTCCCGCAGCTTCTCTTCAGACTTCACCCTCTCCCTCTTCCACTCAAGATGATGAACTGGCTAATCTGGCCAAAAAACATCGTGAAGGATATATTGCCCCCGAGGAAACTACCTCGGTAGACAAATCAAAATCTCCCCAAGGGTCGCCACTTCACGCTTCCGAAGGGGATGTTCCTAGCGCCGACGAGCACATATTTCAAGGTTTGGGGGATCTCCCTTTACCCGAGACTATATACACTTCGGAAGATTTCAGAAAGGATCCTCTAGTCTTCACTTCTTCCGAAGAGACTACTCCTGCTAAGGCCAAAGAGCCTGCCCGCACCAGTCTAGCTTCAGACTCGGGTTGGTTGGGGGGACACATACACCACATAGGATGCACTTTGCACCGTAGCACTAGCATTCATTGCACTTCTTTTTCCATGGATCCGTCGATTCTAAACTTCGTTTAACTTATCGTGCAGGTACAATGTCTCGATCCTCTTATGACATAAGAAAGCTTCGCCGCAGCATGTCTAATCCTCCCCAGGATGCCGAATATAACCACCGGGATGACCGCGGCAGGGAGGAAAGGAGACCCTATGATCCTTATCGATCTCGATCCTCACGCTCCCGCTCACCAGTTCGACCGGAACAGGAAAAATACAAAAGCTATCAAGGTCGTAGAGAGGAGGATAGACCACAATCTAGGGATTCCACTTCCTCCTATGAAAAGCGGGGTAGAGAGAAGACACCTCCAAAGGAAACTGGGTCTAGAAGTAAGCAAAAAGTTCCTGCTACTAAGCGACCTCGGACAGACAAGGGTTCTACAGAATCTTCTTCAGGAAGGGACACTGAACTAACCATCCTCGCCCCTCCTCCACCAGATGCGGGAACCGCAGTAAGGCTGGCATATTTAAAGGAGCAATTTCCCGAGCACTACTTCGAGACTCTGACCTTTCTACCTTCCCTTGAACCTATTTCTTCTAATTGGGCAGAGGAGGCCAGAGCAAAGATTGATTTGGTGGAAAAGCAATATACCGAAATGTTCAAGTATTCCCGCACTCTCTCTAGAATCATTCGCACGCTAATGACAAATGCTGACTCAATGCACAAAACTGCAGAAGAAGATGCTAAGGCCCTAAAAACCTTAGGAAAAAATTTAGAAGATACTCAAGCTCAACTGGCTATTGCTCAGAAGAACGCTTCTAACTTCAAACAACAGTTTGAGGACATGCAAAAGCGCTATCATGATTTGCTAGAATCCCACACTCAGGAACGCTCCGAGTTGAAGAAGCAAGCTGACGAAGCCAAATCAGAGGCTGCTAAGACACGTCTCGCTTACGCTGAGCTTGAGCAGAAGAACGCCGAGTTAGCGAAAAGGAGTGCTGAGTTAGAAAAGAAAAACGCCGACTTGGCTTCAAAATTGTTAGAGGCGGAAAACAGAGCAGCTCTGGCTGAAGGCAATGTGGAGTGCGCTATTAAATCTGCGGAGGAAACCCGCAAGCAATTGTCTGATGCGGAGGCTGAAATTCAAGGTTTCGGCGAGCTAATGATTGAATTCTTCGCGCACATTATTCGTCGTCGAAACATTTCCTGGATCGAGGACTATCCATCCACTTTGGTTCATGTGTGGAATCAAATCGTCGAGTGGGAAAAAGAAGAGCTTAAGGTCGATTCCCTCGATGAAGATAAGTTGATGGAGAAGTACTTGAGAGACGACGAACCGGAGCGCCTAGCTGAAGGTCGCCGTCTAATTGCTGAGGCCATGGAAGAAGAGAGGCGGAAGTCTAAACAGAAAACCATTCCTGAAGCTGGCTCCTCTTCTTCTGCTCCTGTAACTCCTGAAGTGGAAGGGTATGATCCCGAAAACCCGGGAATTCCCCGATCAACTTTACTATCTCCCATTCCTGAAATAACTCCAGAGGTAGTAGTCACCCCCGCTGAGAAGTCTTCAGAAGGTATCCCTGTCTTTTCTCCTCAACTTGTCAAGGCTACTACTACCTTTGGCTACATGATTGAACGTTCAATGAGAAATCCTTTGCTCTCGCCTGAGTTGATAACCGATGTTTCTCATTTTGTAGGCGTTGAATCCTCCGCGAAGACAGATGTAGTTCAAGGAGCTACCACTGGGACAAAGCCCGCTGATAGGGTCAAAGAAGGAGAGGACAAGGCTGCTTCCACAGACTTGGGGGAAAAAAGTGAATCAACTAAGGTGACTACTCCCCATGACGAAGAAATGATTGCAGCTTTAAAAGACGACGGAGGAGACGAGGGGCATGATGAGGAACCAGAAGTTACAATAACCGGGGAGTCGAAAAGCGCTGAGGACATTACCTTGGCTGCCATGAAGGCTGATCAAGACAAGCGCTTGCAATTAAAGGCTGAAGAATTAGACCCTGAGGTCCTCAAGCCCCTTGCAGTTGTGGATGCAGGTTCAAGGTTAGTGGTTAAGCTCTCAACTAGATCTATCACCGAAGAACTTGCTAAAAAATCTTCTTTTGATTCCAGTGCCCAGCCCTCCGGGAAGAAGTCTGCCGGCTCCAGTGCTACACCTTCAGGGAAAAAGAAATCAAAGCGAATTTTGACTGAAGCCGAGAGGGAAGCAAAAGATGCGGAAAAAGCTGCCAAGAAATCAAAGGCTCATCCCAAACCCAAATAGTGGGTTCTCTCGTATTTTTTTTTTTTAGCATCGTTGTAAATCAATAAGTGCTGCTACACCAGCAGCTTCCGCACTTTCTTTTTCAGTTATTTCCCTGTACAAATTCATTCATTTGTAAGTAAAGATAATTTACTTTTTGGCAATGTTTATTTGTTAGCAGCTCTGCGCTTATGTAAAAATGCATATCTATAGTTATGAAACAAAATTGTGGAGAGGGGAGCTATGTGTATGTGTATATGTCTCCAGTCAGTCTCCACAAGTTATTCAGTGCTTAACCATGCAATCTGAATGCTCCCGATTCTCTAACGGGATAGCATTTCCTGTGTCATCAATATCGGTTATTTTTCCTGGCATTTCTTTTATACTCTTTCTCATTCTATTGAGAATTAGAGTTCGAGTTCAGTTATTTGTTTATTCCCCGGTCGTTCAACGGGAAAAGATTTCTTTCTCGGCGCTCGGTCGGAAACGCCTTTATACTCTCTTTCTCTCTGGAAAGTTAGAGTTCGGAGTTGAACCTCTTTTTCAGCGCTCAGTCGGAGACGCTTTTATACTCTCTCTCTTTCTCTGGAGAGTTAGAGTTCGGAGTTGAACCTCTTTCTCAGCGCTCTGTCGGAGACGCTTTTATACTCTCTCTCTTTCTCTGGAGAGTTAAAGTTCAAAATAGAATTTCTTTTTCAGCGCTCAGTCTGAGACGCTTTTATACTCTCTCTCTTTCTCTGGAGAGTTAGAGTTCAGAATGTCGTTTTCTCATTCTTTTATGTCTTATTGCACAAATAATCATTGTGCTTCTTTTTATGCCCAAACTGTTTTAACCTTTTTAGGCTCTAAGTTATCCTGTATTTTATAATCACAACAGAACAACTAACGAATGTAAATGCATAAAAGTAAATAACACACAATATTTTTATAGTGGTTCAGCTAAGTCATAGCCTACATCCACTTTATAGACCTTTATTCATATCATCAGATTTTCCCAAGGCAAGTCGTGCCTTATTACAGAATTTATAGGAAGAACAGCATAAGGTATAGCATTTCTAATCCAAATATCGCATTAAGTGTTGGGCATTCCATGCTCGAGGGACTTCTTCGCCATCTACGGTCGTTAACTTGAATGTTCCTTTATCAAGTCTCCGTTGGATGACAAAGGGTCCTTCCCATTTTGGGCTGAGGTGAGGAAGAGATGGAAAAACTCTCTTTAGCACCAAATCCCCTGGTTCAAAAGTTCTGAGGCGAACTTTTTTGTCATAATAGCGTGCCATCTGACGCCGATGTCTTGCTGCACGCAAATCTGCTTCGTCCCTTTTCTCTTCGACCTCATCAAGAGACTCAAGTAGAAGTGCCCGATTCGTCATCGGGTCATAATACGTAACCCTGTGGGAAGGAACTTCCAGTTCAACTGGGATTACTGCTTCTGAGCCAAAGGAGAGGGAGAAAGGGGTATGACCGGTAGCCGTTTTAAACGTTGTTCGATATGCCCACAAAGCTAGGGGCAATTCATCAACCCATTTTGCCTTTGCACGCTCCAACCGTTTCTTGAGGATGGATTTTATAACTTTGTTTACCGCTTCTACTTGCCCATTCGATTGTGGATAGGCGACTGCAGTATATCGCTTGTCTATCTTATATTTCTGGCAAAAATTTCTGAACTCAGAGCTGTCAAACTGGGTTCCGTTGTCAGTTATAATCGTTCTTGGGATCCCGAACCGGCATATAATATTTCTGACCACAAAACTTATCACTTTTCTTGTTGTGATCTTGGTCAAATGCTCAGCTTCCACCCATTTCGTGAAATAATCCACGGCTACTATGGCATACTTAGCCCCTCCTTTAGCAATTGGTAAAACTCCAATGATATAGATTCCCCATGTGGCAAACGGCCAAGGACTCACCATCGATTTAAGCTGGGTTGACGGTGCCCTGGGGATTTTGGCGAATCTCTGGCACTTATCGCAGCGTCGTGAATAATCAGCTGCATCCTTGTTGATCGTAGGCCAGAAGTATCCGTACCGCAATATTTTCTTTGCTAAAGTTTGACCTCCTGTATGATCTCCACACTCACCTTCGTGCACTTCTCTTAGTACACGCTTGATGTCGTCGTGTGCGATACATCGTAACAGGGGCATAGAAAATCCTTGCCTATAGAGAGTATCGTCTTGCATAACATATCTGGCAGCTTTGCGGACTACAGCTCTTTTCTCACTTTTCTTCGATGGGAGTGTCCCATTCTTAAGAAAACTCTTGATTGGAGTCATCCATGACTCCTTCTCTGGTTCCGCTTCAAGAACGAATTCAATTTCCATTGCTTCAAAGCTTGGCGATTCCAATGTTTCAATTGGAATTATCTCAGTCCCTTCTGGATTGTCAGAACTAGCCAGTTTTGCCAGTCTATCCGCTTTCTGGTTTTCAATTCTGGGAATATGTGTTATGTTGTACCGTTCTAAGCTACTTAATAGCTCTTTCACTTTCTTGAGGTAGGCGATAAGTCGAGGTCCTCGAGCCGCGAATTCCTCTCGCACTTGACAAACAACAATCTTAGAGTCACAAAATATGTTCATCATTTTTACTCCGAGGTCTTTAGCAAGTTTCAGCCCGGCAATCAGGGCTTCATACTCAGAGTCGTTGTTAGTTGCCGAAAATTCTAACCGTAGGGCGTAATATAACGACCGTCCCTCCGGAGTGACTAAGACAATTCCGGCTCCGGATCTTCGGTCATTTTTAGCTCCATCTGTATATAGTTTCCACGGATTCATCTCTAGCTTATCCTCGGATTTAACCACTCGATCATTGATTATTTCTTCCTCTGGAATGGTGAACTCCGCAATAAAGTCTGCTAGAGCTTGCCCCCTGATTGACTTTCGTGGTTGAAAATTCAAATCAAACTGGCTCAGTTCTATGTTCCATTTAATCAACCTTCCCGACGCTTCGGACACCTGTCTTAACGGCTGATCGGTGTATATGGTTATTGGATGGGCTTGGAAGTAGTGACGAAGTTTTCGGGATGCAATCAGGAGGCTGTAAGCAAGCTTCTCGATCTTAGGGTAGTTGCGCTCTGCCGCTGCCAATTTCTTACTCACATAGTATACTGGCCTTTGTACTTTGTCTTCTTCTCGAACCAGAGCTGTGCTGACAGCGTGGGCCGAGACTGCTAGATAAACAAATAGTTCTTCGTGATCTACAGGCTTTGACAAGATTGGCGGTTTCTCTAACAGCTCCAACAGATTTTGGAAGGCCTCGACACAATCGGGAGTCCACTGGAAGTTCTTCTTTCCCCTTTTTATCAAATCAAAAAAGGGAACACATTTATCGGTGGCTTTAGAGATGAACCTACTCAACGCCGCTACCTTTCCTGCCAGACTTTGGACGTCTTTAATTCTTCTTGGTTCCTCGATATTCCTAATCGCCGCTATCTGGCTAGGGTTGATCTCAATTCCTCGGGAACTCACAATGAAGCCAAGGAACTTTCCCGATGCCACTCCAAATGAACATTTTAAAGGATTCAATTTCATATGGTATTTTCGCAAGATACCAAACATTTCCGCTAAGTCTTGCGTATGATTGGAAGACTGCTTTGATTTAACAAGCATATCATCCACATAAACTTCCATAGTTTTTCCTATTTGATCATAAAACATTCTATTTACCAACCGCTGATAAGTAGCTCCAACGTTTTTTAATCCGAACGGCATTACAACATAACAATATAATCCCAAATTCGTAATGAAACTTGTATGCTCTTGGTCTGGCACATGCATAGGAATTTGATTGTATCCAGAGTATGCATCCATGAAAGAGAGAAGTTCATGACCTGCTGTCGAATCTACAAGCTGGTCAATCCTGGGAAGTGGGAAACTATCCTTTGGGCAAGCCTTATTTAAATCTGAAAAGTCAATACAAGTTCGCCACTTTCCGTTTGGCTTCTTTACCAAGACAGGATTCGATATCCAGTCGGGATAAGTCGAATCTCGAATAAATCCATTTTGCTTCAATTTCTCTACTTCCTCTTTGAGGGCAGCCGACCTCTCTGGGCCCAGCGTGCGTCTCTTTTGCTTCACAGGCGGATGCTTCAGATTTACATTCAATTTATGACTGATAATGGAAGGTGATATCCCACACATGTCAGCATGGGTCCAGGCGAACACATCTAAGTTTGCCTTCAAGAAGCCCGTCAGTTCTTCAGTACGGCGTGGATCCAATTGGGAACCGATCTTCAAAACTTTCGTCGGATCAGCTTTATCAACAGGAATTTCCACTGTCGTTTCATTAGGAGTTGCATTCCTGGCCTCTGGTTCCTCGTCTTTTCTAGGATCCAGGTCTTCAGGTGTTCCTTTGGGCAACTCCCTTGGGTTCAACCTCTCTAATTGCTATGCCGAGTCCCCCTGTGAGGGAGATGAGGCATTCTTACACTCAGCATTAACTCCTTTCATCAACATCTTCAGTTCGGCCACATAGCAGGCCCGTCCAGAAACCTGATCCCCTCTTATTACTCCAGTCCCGGCTTCGGTTGGAAACTTTAGTAACAAGCACCAAGGGGCAATACAAACTCTAAATTCAGCGAGGGCAGGCCTCCCTAAAAATGCGTTATATGGCGAATCCACGTCCAGTACTACAAACTGAAGCATTTGCACTCTTCTACGCTCTCCTTGCCCTAGGGTCACGGGCAACTCTATATATCCCATGGGAGCTGTCGTCGCTCCGTTGAAGCCTCTAATCCATCCTTCACAAGGTTTCAGATCTTCGGGCTCAAGCTTCATCTGATCAAATGACTTCTTAAACAAAATATTAACGGAACTTCCGTTGTCTACTAATACCTTATGGACCAAGGCCGGCCCAATGGTGGTAGTAATAACCAACGGATCATTGGTGGGAGATTGTATTCCCGTGTTGTCTCGGCTGCGAAACACCACGTCATCGAACATGGTTTTTTGTTGTTTGATGGGGGTGACATCTTCCAACTCATCACCTTCATTCACATCTAGATGCTTAGCAGCATTCACATATTGGTCCATTGACCTGAAACTTCGGATCGCCGGGTGTGGTCCACCTACTATGGAGTTGATGACAATCCCTTTACCTTTCTGCTGCGCGGTAGGCTTAGGAGCAGGTAGGATCTGTTTTGGAGCCTGCTCTCCTTGCCCCCTGTCCCTCGGGGTAACCTTGTACTCATCCAACTTTCCTTCACGCAGCAACTTTTCAATTACATCCCTCAAATGCCGACACTCATTGGTCGAATGTCCATGTGTTCCGTGAAACAAGCAAAATTTCCCTGTCGCCATTTCTTTCTCGGTCGAATCACGAGGTGGCGGTCTTTTGTACTGCAACACATTGTACGTATCCAGGTAAATATTTTCCAAGGTGTCATTCAATGGTGTATAGTCCTCGTAATTCTGGAATCGGGGCCTTTTGTTAGGGTCACTTCCCCTATTTCTGTTTCTCCTGTTACCGTTCGAACTACGGTTGTTGTTGTTTCCCCCATTTCCAGTATTACTGTTTCCACCCTTATTTCCTACATTTACTTCAACCTTGCCAGAACTTTCCCCAGACTGCTTCACGGCAACATTACTCTGCACATTCTCCTTTGAAGCTGTCTCAGACTTCCTTTTCCGGTTTGCCCGGGCCTCCTCTCGTCTTAGATAAATATCGGCTTTTTCGTAGAATATCGCCCTTGTGGGGGGTGTCTTCCCAGAAAGGTAGTCTCCAAACTCAGATTCAGGATCGACTCCTTCCTTCAATGCCATCAGAATGGTGGGCTCATGCGGGTCACTGACCTCAGTTACAGCTTGGTTAAAACGATCTAAATATGCCCTTAAAGACTCTCCTGGTGCCTGTTTGATCCTCGACAATTCAATAACACTCTTGGACTTGCGGGCATGTAGTCGAAACTGGTTCATGAAACGCTCGCTTAGTTCTTTGTAATTAGAAATTGAACGAGGAGGAAGCCGAGTAAACCAGAACAATGCCACATCTTCCAGGTAGATTGGGAATGCTTTGCACTTTACTTCATCAGGGGCAGCAGCGGCGTTCATAAGCCACGAATACCGCATCAAATGCTGTCCCGGATCAGTCCTTCCATTATACTTGTCCATCTGTGGCAAGTTAAAGCGTCGGGGAAACTGGAAATCTAGGATATCATCAGTGAACGGTGTATGGCTTCGCTCAATGCCATAGTCTTCATTCGTATAATTCCGGCTCTCGGACATAATTCGGCGAACCATCGCCTGCACATCGGCACTAGTTAGGGGCTGCTCAGGTTCCCTGGCCCTAGTGTCCGAGTTCCTTCGGGGCTCTTGCTCTGGAGATGCCCTTCTTCTTCGAGCTGCCTCTACTCGATTCCTTTCCCTGTGTTCCCGGTCGATCTCGGGAAGAGGGGACTGGAGTCTTTGCCCCCGAGTAGGGCTATCGTTTCCTAATGCTCGTGCGATATCCTCGCGAGATCCCAAAGATCCAAACGTTAGCTGCTCCACGTTCTGAGGTCGTTCGAGTGGCCTTCGCTCACGGGGCCTCTCTTCCTCGGAAGATGAAGATTGATCTACGGGGGTGTGACGAACCGGCGATGGAGTTCTCTGCCGGCGGAGCTCATTGATCTCCCGACTCATGAGCCTCATATTTTCCTGCATCATGAGATTAGTGCGCTCATGAACTCTCATAGCTTCCCTCGTGCTCTCAAGCATATCAAGCAAGCGCGAGAAATCTCCTTGAGTGATGGGAGCAGATGAATTGACCTGGTCTCCAACCCTGGCAGCTGGAATTGGAGCATTCGCGGGGACTCGAGTTGATGTTCCAGCTTCACCAAGCATCGGGTCGGATCGGAGGTAGGAAGTCGGGTCGGATCGGAGCTGGGGTGCCTGGTCGGATCGGTGTGCAGCGAGCAAGTCGGGTCGGTTCAGACTGGGGGAGTGCACCGCTTCGGAATCTCCTACCCGGATCGGATCGGAGCTCTCCCCTTCCCTTCGGTTCGGATTTCCTGCATTGATTCTCCCTGCTGCTGAACTCTGCCCCCGAGACCTTGTTACAACAGCATGTTGCTGATCTTCGCCAGCTCCATTTCCTTGAACAGACTGAACTTCTTTGCCTTTTCCTTTGGCCATTAGTCTTTGACAATTGCTTCAACGAATGTAAAAAAGTGGAGAAACTTAAGGATTCACTTCTTTGAACTCAACGGTCCAAAAAGTAGAAAGAGATCCCGGAAAATAAAGAATTTAGATGAGGATTCTCAGTGAAAGCACCAAAATGTTAGACCCAAATGTGGTTCTAACACCCAAATTGATTAGAACAAGATAAAGTAAAGCAGAAATAAAAAAGAACACACAAGATTTATAGTGGTTCGGCGAAGAAATGCCTACGTCCACTTAGTTTTCACTATATTCAGTAATTCAGTTACAAATGCAGTGTAAGATTCGCTCACAGCTCACTTTTGTTCACTCAAATGATTAAAACAAGAAATGAAAGATGGTTTGGATTTTCCGGGAGTAAAGGAATTCGGATGATGAAGGTACTTGGATTCTCAAAAGTGCTGAAAAAGATCCTTCTCTTTGTCTCTAGATGGGGGATTTATAGGTGTGAATTTGCCTGAGATTCAATCCGGGTCGGAACACGTGTCATCCATCGCACTCTCTTCGGGTTCGGATGGGCTATCAGGCGGACAACGCATCCATGAGATGGACGTTAGGGGTAGGAATTAGTCATATCCGGTCCGGTTCTCCAGGCGACTTTATAGGAGATTTTCCTGGATCAAGGGTGCGGGTCGGAGACGTGCAGGTTGGGGGCTCGGATCGGAATACCCGATCCGAACTGGAGTAGCTTGGACGTCTCTTCTTCTCTAATCATACTCCGCTCCGCTCCGAAGTCGTGGCAAGCAGACGGCTTTCCGATCCACCTGAGATTCAGTTGCCCTCCGATCCGATTAGACATGCCTTACCAATTTACCCAATAGGAGCTCCCCGATCCGAACAGGGGACTCTTCCCGACCCGAACCGAGGATTTGCTCTGACCCGATCCGAACAGCTGCTGCTATCTAATCTAGATTGTAGAGTCTCCTTCCGATCCGAACCGGAGTCTTATAACTTGAAATACTTTTCAATGGTTGGTTTCTTGACTTTGTGTTGCCTAGTTCACAAAGTAGGCTAACAATATGCATGTTATGTATTTGGTTTTATGCATGCTAAGTATTTGGTTTTATGCATGCTATGTATTTGGTTTTATGCATGCTAAGTATTTGGTTTTATGCATGCTAAGTGTTTGGTCATATGCAAGTTATGATGCAAGTTCATATGCAAGTTTGTCTCTTTTTATGATATGCATAATATATGCAAGTTTGCCTCTAAGTATGGCATGTTATGCAAGTTCATATGCAAGTTATGATGCAAGTTCATATGCAAGTTATGATGCAAGTTCATATGCAAGTTATGATGCAAGTTCACATGCAAGTTATGATGCAAGTTCATATGCAAGTTATGATGCAAGTTCATATGCAAGTTTGCCTCTATGTATGACATAAGTACATGTGCAAGTTCATCCCTTTTACACCTATGACATGTATGCAAGTTGACACCTTTATGATAGGTCTATGACATGAACATTTAAGCAAGTTACCATCTTTATGACATGTGTGATTCATGCAAGTTTGGGTTGGTTATTTATGCAAGTTGGGTTTATGGTCATATATACAAGTTGACACCTTTTAAACCCATGATAATGCTAATGATATGCTAAGTTGAACCCATTGTGTGTATGATGAATCTTCTCTTTTGAAGTATGTCATGTTAACGTATTTACGTGGGGACGATGGGGTAAAAATTAATGAACACATAAAATTGTGTGAAGTGGGTATGATTAAACATACCATAAAGTAGATGGACATAATTGGGAATTTACCTATTTAGTTAGGTCTACCCATATTATGGAATTGGGAATTTACCTATTGAGTTAGGTCTACCCATATTCTTAAATATTTGTAATTAATTAGGGATAATTAATACAAATTATGGGGGTGATTAATTAGGTGTAATTAATCTACTAAGACACGAGGTTGGACCCTTTTGTAGCATAAGACTGCCAGGAACCGACCGGCAAATCCAGCGGCTACAAATGATTGGCCCAATGTGAGAGGTCTTAGTCATAAACTAAATACGTGGCAAGTGTAAAGACACGAGGTTAGACTCTGTTATGGTGTAAGGCTGCCCGGAACCAACCGGCATATCCAGCTGCCATAAAAGATAGTCTAATGTGAGAGGTCTTTACAAAGGTTACGATCTTAATTAATTAAGAATCACTTAACCAAATTAGCATGTAGAGGGGCATGAGGGGTTAAGTGGGTGCCTTGGGTGGCATGAGGAAACTAGTGGGTTGCCTTGGGTGGCATGAGGAAACTAGTGGGTTGCCTTAGGTGGCAATAGAAAATACGATTAGAATACTTAACCAAAGTGGAACATGTAATTAAACCTGATTAAAGGGTTAAGTAAGTGCTTTGGGTGACATGTGGGAATTAAGTAAGTGCCTTGGGTGGCATGTGGAAATCTAGTGGGGGCCTTAAGTGGCAATTGAAATATAATTAAATGACGAGCTTAAGTAGTAGCTTGTGGGGGGGCATTAAGTGGCAATTGAAATATAATTAAATGACGAGCTTAAGTAGTAGCTTGTGGGGGGGCCTTAAGTGGCAATTGAAATATAATTAAATGACAAGCTTAAGTAGTAGCTTGTGGGGGCCTTAAGTGGCAATTGAAATATGATTAGATGACTTAACCAAACCTTAACATGTAAGTGGGCATGATTATAAAAGGGGTTAAGTGGGATGCACTAGATAAAAGGGCAAGCTTAAGTAGTAGCTTGTGGGGGCCCATTTTAACCAATATCCCAAACGTATCTTTGTGGGCTCGACCCAAGTCGAGGACGGGACACACATATTGGGCTTGACTATAAGAGGCCAAAACGGGGTAGCGGTGGCAACGCGAGTCCAACGGATTTCATATGCGTGTGTGGACCCGGGCTGGTAGGTAAGATGTTTTTGCATCATGTAGGTATAAGCCGTGCACCATTGATTATCGGGTTGCCACTTTGGGGAGTGATACACCCCACTGTGGGGCCAGCACGGGTATCTACGTTAGGGAGCCGATCGCTTGGGGGTAGTGGGTACACCTAGTGGAGATAGGGGCAGACGGCACCCATGTAGTCAGCTAGGGGTACAAGAAACTACTGGGTAAAATTACTAAGTACACTTAGTGGGATCAACCTTTAAGTAGGAATTACCCTTGGGTGGGTAGAACTGGTGTGGTGCAGTGTAGGAATTACCCTTGGGTGGGTAGATCTGGGGTGGTGCAATCTAGTAATTATCCTTGGGTGGATAAATGCGTCTTTTCGGTTATCTTCGTACATCCTGTGTTTAGTTGGCTACTTAGTGTAGTCATTATCCCCAAAGGTACCGTACCTTGTTTATATCATACCCTAATTACTTTAATGATTGTATTGTTAGGGTTATAGGACTCACTCAGACTTATGTCTGACCCCATTGTTTCTTTATCTTTTTCCCAACCCTCAGGTTTTCAGAGTGGGCCTAGCACTAGTGGGCTTTGATCAGACTGCTTTATCTATCTTTTGGAGCTTGGACCGTGGATGTAAAGCTCAGTTTATCTTTTCTATTATGGCTATTAGGTTATGTAGTGGGGTTATGTACTTTTGTTTTTATCAGGATGGATATTATGTACTTGACTCTTATTTATGGTTTTGGTGTAACCAAACATGTTTTACTTTCCGCTGAAATGAAATGATGTTTTTAAATTCTCAAGTATTACTTATATCTGTCTTGTTGTAATTTTTCTGTTCTATATTCACTTAAAATACTCCACCGATGTTATGGCATTCCCTTAGTGAGTGACCGTAGCGGGTGTGGGGTGTTACACGTGGTATCAGAGCTTAAGGTTACCAGAACAGATAATTTTTTTAGAAAAACTATTTTCTAAGAATATTTTTGAAAGGAGTATTTTCAAAAACATGTCTTTTAAGAGAAAAGTTTTTGAAAGAAAAGCATAATCCCCAATAGCCATATCTATATCTTTCGAATTCTCCGTTTTGAATCTCTTCCTCTCTCGTTTTGAGTTTCCCCTCCGTGTATAGATGATCTTTCTAAGATAGATAAGAATGGAAAACCACTTCAAGGGACTTAGACGTTAGTTGGATTAGAAGTTGGTTCAAGAAGGAGGAGGACTTGTAGGTACCTATTGGATAGACGATGGGAGGAAGGCTCAAATAGTTGTTTGGTTAATGAAGAGCGAAACCTCATTTTGATGGGAGGTTACGAGTGGAGAATGGGAAGAAGAGGGCTAGTAGTTATCCTTTTGGGAGGAATAGGACACCTTATTAGGATGGTCCGAAGAGGCAAGGGCAAGGTACGAAATCTCCTGGAGGGTAGTTGTATTCCCTCATGGCTAGTGTACCAGATGGGGATAGGACCGTCTAGGTTGGAATTTGGATTTCTTTATTATCCGGTTCGAACTTTATTTGATTCTGACGCATCGAGTTCGTTTATCTCATCATTGTTAGTTGAGTCACTGCACTTAGACACCAGTTTAGTAGATGATCCCTTAGTTGTTTCAAACCCAATTGGGGCTCCATGATGTGTTTGGGTTTGAAAGTTTCTATACTTAGCGTTGAGTTTAGATGTGATGCTTTTTGGGCTTCACGGGCTATGGGTTAGTTTTGGGCATGGACTGGTTATCCAGTAATGGTGCCGTTCTTGATTGCGAAAGGAGAGTTGTTAGGCTCATGACCCGCTTGGGTAACACTCTCGAGATCTCTTGTAATCCCATGGATTCTGTTATGCTAAGTTATCTTGAATCGCTTGATACGTCGGTCGAGAGTTTGCGATCTGTTAGAGTGGTCCGGGAATACTCGGATGTGTTTGAGGAGGTGAAGGGCTTACCTCCGAAGCGGGAGATTGACTTCAGAATATATCTGGTAGACAATGCCAAACCAGTATCTTGGCCAGTGTGCCACATGGCTCCTTGTGAGAGGAGGGAACTCCATAAGCAAGTAGGCGATTTGCTTGAGAAGGGGTTCATAAGACGAAGTATATCGGAGTGGGGTGCTCCAGTAGTTTTTGCCACGAAGGCGGATGGGTCCCTCAGACTTTGTGTGGGCTAAAGAGAACTAAATAAACTCACAAAGGAGAATAGACACCCATTGCTGAGGATTGATGATCTCTTTGATCAGTTAGTTGGCGCCTCAGTATTTTCGCAGTTGGACTTAGCCACGGGGTTTCGTCAGTTGAGAGTGGCTGAGGATAGTATAGAGAAGACTGCCTTTAGGACTCCGGATGGTTTTTATGAGTGGCTGGTGATGCCATTTGGTTTGACGAACGCCCCCGCATACTTTGTTGATTTGATGAGAAGGGTGTTCAGGGAGTACCTAAATAAGTTCGTGATGGTCTTTGTAAATGACATCTTGGTCTTTTCTAGGAGCGAAATAAGTTTTCGTATGTGCTCAATAGGTTGAGCAAAGCCAATTATGGGATAAACGGTGGTTTTGGAGCGAGACTGGCAAGGACATCTAGAGTTGGACAAGGGCTTAATTATTTAGACCGTTTTTATTAGTATCATCTCACATAGGTCATCTGAATTCGAAGGAGGTATCCCTTGGGTATTTGTCTGATATTGGTTTAGGCCTTTGGGGCTTGCACTTGGGGGATGTCAAGTTCGACTAGGATCGTCTGCGTGAGAGATGGACAGTTGTGATGATTCTGGATGGGGTGATATCCTAGTTTTCTCTAAAAGTGGAGAAGAGCATGCCCTACATCTTAGGGAAGTGTTGGAGACTCTTCGAGCGCATAGTCTTAGGACAACAAAAGTGGATGGAATTCTTAGCATCCTATGAGTTTGAGATAGCGTATACCCATGGCAAGGGTAACGTGGTAGCGGACGCCTTAAGTAGAGAAAGGTTGTCCTTGAGTTCATTGTTCGTTGAACGACGGAGCTTAGAGTTTATTTCTATGTTTGACTTTAGTCCTTCCGTTGACTTTGTACCCGGTTTGCTAGCCTCCTTGGAGGTTAGGCCTACTCTTTTGGGGCAGATTGGCGGAGCACAGCGAGACGACCCACAGTTGGTTGAGTTAGTAGAGAAGCTCATGAGGAGGGGGAGTCGTCCAGCCATTTGAGTAGGTACACCCTAGATGGTAAGGGGTGGTTGCGTAGAGACGGTAGACTTTGTGTACCGCAAGACAAGGGTTTGAGGAAGGCTATACTTGATGATGCACATCGTACGAAGATGACCATTCATCCCGGTAGGGACAAGATGTACCAAGACATGAAGCGAGTTTTCTTTTGGGCCGGTAGGAAGAAAGATGTGGCCGAGTATGTCGCTAGATGCTTGGTGTACTAGCAAATGAAAGCGGAGCAGAAGAAACACGGTGGGTAGCTACACCCATTGGAGGTTCCGCTATGGAAGTGGGATAGTGTCTCGATGGATTACCGAGATCGAGGAAAGGTAATACGGGAATTTGGGTTGTGGTAGACAGACTTACTAAGAGCGCCCATTTTATACCCATGGAGAGTAAGAGAACTGCTCCATGGCTAGCTTCAGTTTACATTCGAGAGATTATTAGATGGCATGGTGTACCTTCCGGTATAGTGAGCGATTGAGATCCTATCTTCACTAGAGAATTTTGGAAGAGTTTGCAAAAGGCGGTAGGGACTCAGTTGTGTTTGAGTACCGCATATCATCCTCAGACGGACGGCCAGACCGAGAGGGTGAATCGTATTTTAGAAGACCTTTTGAGGCTATGTATCTTAGATTTTGGAGATATATGAGAAGAGCATCTTCCATTGGTGGAGTTGCCCGACAGGCTTAGTGGTGTACATGATGTATTCCATGTGTCACATTTGAGGAAGTGCCTACATAAGACCGCAGAGGCGGTAGAGCCGAGATTGCTTAAAGAAGTAAAGGTAGAGCGTGATGTGATTATTCGACGAGCTCCTACCCGCATCCTTGGGTCAGAGATTAGGAAGTTGAGAAACAGAGAGGTTCGACTAGTCAAAGTGAAAAGGGGAGAAGGTGAGAGTAGTGCTACTTGGGAGACAGAAGCGAAGATGCGTTCATTATACCCATTCCTTTTTGAGGGTTTGTCCTTTAAAACGTCTCCTTTATCGTTTGTCTAGTGCTTATCTTATCTATAGTATGTCCTCTCGTTAGTACCTTTGACCGTTAGATAGGGTAAACCTATGGTTGAAACATGTGTTTGAGACATGTTATGATTGATGGATGCATGTGGATGCAAGTGTTTGCTAGTGGTTGCTCGTGGATGCATATACACACACTCTAGACACTAGATCGGCTCAGTCACTTCATATTCCATATTGCATATAATTGTGTGTAGGTAGCTATATTTATGGATGTATAATGATTGTGTTATCATATGGATGATGCATTTTGGTGAATGATTGTGCACTCATGTAGATATTGTATGTGTCGATAGGGTTCTCTCGCATACATAATGGATGCATGGCACTATCATGGTTTGCATATGTTCATACATTAGATAGGGAACATATACACACACTTTTTGCATATGCTCATACATCATTAGAAATTGTTTTAAGGACAATGGATGCCCGTGTTTGATGGATTGAGTAGATGGTTGTTTGGATGGTAGGATATGCATTCTCCTTAGCTTAGAGATTTCGGGGACGAAATCCTTTAAGGAGGGGAGAATGTAACACCCCGAATTTCGGTTAATGCTAAAAATTCACTAATTACAGAATAAATAATCTCAGATGTGAGAATTGGGGGAAACGGGCTGCGTCATTGCGTTCGTCTCGGAAAAATACGCGAAATAGAGTCCGAGTTTTCGAGAATCGGAGTCCGTATGGCCCGGTTATGGCCCAATGAAGTTTACAGAAAATTCAAAGTTCAAAACAGATTTAAAATTCAGGTTCAAATTTCAAAATTGGGGCCAATGGGTCCAGGCGGGAAAATTCCCGCCTAGCTAACCAAGTCGACAGCCCTGTCGACTGGGCAGTCGACTTGGCTAGACCCAGTCGACAGCCCTATCGACTTGGGTGTCGACAGGGGGTGCTCGGCCAGTTTAACCTGGTGCAGGGTCTGGCTGTGTTTTGGGCTATTCTCTAGAAGCTTCCGAGATCTGATGGTCCTAAACTAACCTAGGGTTAATCTAAGGGTCTAAAACACAACCTAATCCTATAAATAAGACCCTAAACTAGCCCTAAATGACCATAATCCTATCTCCTAACTAAACTATGCCAAAATTTTCTATGATCATGGCCTCCACTCAAAGCCTAGCCTCCATCCTCTTTTAAATACTATTTCTATGAAGGCTTTCATGTTCATACAAGCATCTTTGAGTTGTATGAGTGATCATTAGCTTGCATTCATCATCAAGTTGCAAGCTTTATGTTCAAGGCTAAAGTTTTTGGGTGATTTTTGGCAAGGGTTTGCTTAGGGAAGTTTAGTGGTGAGTTTCTATAGCCCTAATAATCAATTGTTAAATTGATTATGATAGGATATGATAAGATATGGCTATGTTTGTGGATAAATGTGCTTATGCAAGTTTAGTATAGTGTATGTTATGTGTTTTGCAAGTTTTATGCTATATGCAAGTTTAATGCTATGTTTTATGATGCTCACTATGCAAAACACTATGTTGAACATTTATGCATATGTAACATGTTATGCAAACGATATGTGAGATTATATGCATGTTATGTATTTGGTTTTATGCATGCTAAGTATTTGGTTTTATGCATGCTATGTATTTGGTTTTATGCATGCTAAGTATTTGGTTTTATGCATGCTAAGTGTTTGGTCATATGCAAGTTATGATGCAAGTTCATATGCAAGTTTGTCTCTTTTTATGATATGCATAATATATGCAAGTTTGCCTCTAAGTATGGCATGTTATGCAAGTTCATATGCAAGTTATGATGCAAGTTCATATGCAAGTTATGATGCAAGTTCATATGCAAGTTATGATGCAAGTTCACATGCAAGTTATGATGCAAGTTCATATGCAAGTTATGATGCAAGTTCATATGCAAGTTTGCCTCTATGTATGACATAAGTACATGTGCAAGTTCATCCCTTTTACACCTATGACATGTATGCAAGTTGACACCTTTATGATAGGTCTATGACATGAACATTTAAGCAAGTTACCATCTTTATGACATGTGTGATTCACGCAAGTTTGGGTTGGTTATTTATGCAAGTTGGGTTTATGGTCATATATACAAGTTGACACCTTTTAAACCCATGATAATGCTAATGATATGCTAAGTTGAACCCATTGTGTGTATGATGAATCTTCTCTTTTGAAGTATGTCATGTTAACGTATTTACGTGGGGACGATGGGGTAAAAATTAATGAACACATAAAATTGTGTGAAGTGGGTATGATTAAACATACCATAAAGTGGATGGACATAATTGGGAATTTACCTATTTAGTTAGGTCTACCCATATTATGGAATTGGGAATTTACCTATTGAGTTAGGTCTACCCATATTCTTAAATATTTGTAATTAATTAGGGATAATTAATACAAATTATGGGGGTGATTAATTAGGTGTAATTAATCTACTAAGACACAAGGTTGGACCCTTTTGTAGCATAAGACTGCCAGGAACCGACCGGCAAATCCAGCGGCAACAAATGATTGGCCCAATGTGAGAGGTCTTAGTCATAAACTAAATACGTGGCAAGTGTAAGGCTGCACGGAACCAACCGGCATATCCAGCTGCCATAAAAGATAGTCTAATGTGAGAGGTCTTTACAAAGGTTACGATCTTAATTAATTAAGAAACACTTAACCAAATTAGCATGTAGAGGGGCATGAGGGGTTAAGTGGGTGCCTTGGGTGGCATGAGGAAACTAGTGGGTTGCCTTGGGTGGCATGAGGAAACTAGTGGGTTGCCTTAGGTGGCAATAGAAAATACGATTAGAATACTTAACCAAAGTGGAACATGTAATTAAACCTGATTAAAGGGTTAAGTAAGTGCTTTGGGTGGCATGTGGGAATTAAGTAAGTGCCTTGGGTGGCATGTGGAAATCTAGTGGGGGCCTTAAGTGGCAATTGAAATATAATTAAATGACGAGCTTAAGTAGTAGCTTGTGGGGGGCCTTAAGTGGCAATTGAAATATAATTAAATGACGAGCTTAAGTAGTAGCTTGTGGGGGGGCCTTAAGTGGCAATTGAAATATAATTAAATGACAAGCTTAAGTAGTAGCTTGTGGGGGCCTTAAGTGGCAATTGAAATATGATTAGATGACTTAACCAAACCTTAACATGTAAGTGGGCATGATCATAAAAGGGGTTAAGTGGGAAGCACTAGATAAAAGGGCAAGCTTAAGTAGTAGCTTGTGGGGGCCCATTTCAACCAATATCCCAAACGTATCTTTGTGGGCTCGACCCAAGTCGAGGACGGGACACGCATATTGGGCTTGACTATAAGAGGCCAAAACGGGGTAGCGGTGGCAATGCGAGTCCAACGGATTTCATATGCGTGTGTGGACCCGGGCTGGTAGGTAAGACGTTGTTGCATCGTGTAGGTATAAGCCGTGCACCATTGATTATCGGGTTGCCACTTTGGAGAGTGATACACCCCACTGTGGGGCCAGCACGGGTATCTACGTTAGGGAGCCGATCGCTTGGGGGTAGTGGGTACACCTAGTGGAGATAGGGGCAGACGGCACCTATGTAGTCAGCTAGGGGTACAAGAAACTATTGGGTAAAATTACTAAGTACACTTAGTGGGATCAACCTTTAAGTAGGAATTACCCTTGGGTGGGTAGAACTGGTGTGGTGCAGTGTAGGAATTACCCTTGGGTAGGTAGATCTGGGGTGGTGCAATCTAGTAATTATCCTTGGGTGGATAAATGCGTCTTTTCGGTTATCTTAGTACATCCTGTGTTTAGTTGGCTACTTAGTGTAGTCATTATCCCCAAAGGTACCGTACCTTGTTTATATCATACCCTAATTACTTTAATGATTGTATTGTTAGGGTTATAGGACTCACTCAAACTTATGTCTGACCCCGTTGTTTCTTTATCTTTTTCCCAACCCTCAGGTTTTCAGAGTGGGCCTAGCACTAGTGGGCTTTGATCAGACTGCTTTATCTATCTTTTGGAGCTTGGACCGTGGATGTAAAGCTCAGTTTATCTTTTCTATTATGGCTATTAGGTTATGTAGTGGGGTTATGTACTTTTGTTTTTATCAGGATGGATATTATGTACTTGACTGTTATTTATGGTTTTGGTGTAACCAAACATGTTTTACTTTCCGCTAAAATGAAATGATGTTTTAAATTCTCAAGTATTACTTATATCTGTCTTGTTGTAGTTTTTCTGTTCTATATTCACTTAAAATACTCCACCGATGTTATGGAATTCCCTTAGTGAGTGACCGAAGCGGGTGTGGGGTGTTATAGAATGGATGCAGAGTGAACGTCATTTGCTACTCCCGACCGACTTCCTAGTTGAAAGAACCCATATAAAGGAGGACGCCATTACTTTGACTTCTAACTTACGAGGAGGAAAATTTCCTGACACTCAGACTCAAAGGCTAAGAAGAAGGAAGACAGAAATTTCTTCCGTGTTGAGGATATTTGTGTAGAAGGCGCTAGGAACGAAGGAAGTCAGCAGATTTCTTCTTGTGATGATCCCTCAGCATGTCAAGCTAGATATGAAATGGATGGTACCCTTGCTGATTTGAGAACTCAAATGGCTTAGTGAGATGAACTTCTCCGGAAATGACATGAAGCGACGGATAACTTCTTTACTTGGATAGTTGGAAGGCCGAGTAGCTACGAATTACTCTCTGGAGCGAGCACCGTGGGAATTCAAGCAACAACGAACTTGTCTCTAACACTCCCTGCTCCGTGGTGCGGATCATATGAGACCCTAGGACAAGTTGGCAAAGTCGTCTTTAATGAAACAAGATGCAACCGACCTCCTCCCACACATTTGTAGCATGCAAATTCCAACCGTAACATTTTGGATGAAAACTATGGATATGCAAGAGCCACTGAACACTTAAACAGAGCCTGACCAACCTTTGCTCTAATTCAGATGAATGTTTAAAATCCAGCTCAACCTCAACATGAGTCTCCCCATGTAGGGGGAAAATGAGAGCATTTGAGATAACTATAATCTGACTTTATCGCCACCCGACTTTCGAACCTCAGAGCTTGGATGGGAGATCAAAGACTAACATGAGTTGAACACGAACAAATCATTTTGTGTCATACTTTAACTCACAGCTTGAGGAGGGAGTATGAATTTAGAGAATATGTGGATTTGATGATTACCGTTTAGTAAAATCCCCGTGGATGAGGAGTACGGGATACGAGCTTCGAGTAACATAATTTGACTATCCGCCAACTTTAGACACATTTATTATTATCGGAGTTCCGCAGGATCCTAGATTATAACCATAAGAATGGATCCTCAAGAACAACCTGCATATATTCGAGTAGCGTATCACCATCCAGAATTAAAAGACAGAAGCCTGATTGACGGCTATTACATATGCGTAACCAAGAAGCCAGAGACTGGCTTCCACCCACTTCAAGACTTCATACCGAGGGCACCAGCACTAAATTGGACAATTGGAGACAACTTCTCAAAGACGAGGGCCAGAATGCCAACATTAATTGATGCTTCAACAGAGCTCCGACGAGACCCTACATGCATTCCTTTGAAAGATTCAACGCTGGAGTAGCATCAGTAAATCAACCTGGACCATATATGGTGTTGATTGTAGTAGTATCTGGTATTATGGATATCTCAAGCTTCAAATTCTCTCTGTGTCGAGACCCACCAAGAGGAGTTGGCTGATTCACCTCTGAAACAAATCTCGGTATCTCTCTACAATGAGATTTTCATGGAAACATTGGAAAATCCTATCCTGAGACAGACAGATTCATGCAATAAGAGTGTGCTAATGTTGAAATGGATGATCTCAATATCTTCTCGACAAAATGGAGCACCATCTGACTCTTGAAATGATAAAGAGAAAAGAAAAGCCTTGGAAAAGACTAGTAGAAATGTACAATTTTAGAAAGGATCTATCTCATTGATCAAGCCCTCAATTTTGATTGTCAAGCTCAATGGAACCAAGCATGAGAGATAGACCCAACAAAACTATGATGGATATTTCGGATTGTGCCAAAGTATGAGTAAAGGAGATAGAATAACTGCTTAATGATGTTCACTCGCTTGCAAGATTGACGAGCTTACTCGACTCTGTGGCTGATGCTAGGAGAGTATCTAAGTTGGTTGATACTCAATGAGGCGATCACTGCTTTCTGACTAAGCAGATAGGATGACCCTGATGCAAATGTAATTTGACTATTCGCATACACAACTCCAACCCTTGATGAATTGAGAAAACATATAGAACGACATAGGTCATCTAAGATTGTTGAACCTGCAGCTCTAACCCAATGCGACAATAGAAAGTATAAAGGTTAGAAGAATGGATGCCTAATAGACTTGGCCCAGCCCCCACCGATGCTTGGGGGCACAAGCACCAACTCGTTCATCCTCTACTGATTCTAGGAGCACAAGCGTCAACTCACAAACTAATTTTGAATATGATCCTAACTTGATGCGTGATTTAGAACATATACACCATATCTCCAGTGTA